>JARQOD010000007.1:21782759-21847125 GCA_033576555.1 Oophaga sylvatica
TGATGAAGCATTAAATAAATACAGAAGATTAAATAAATTATGTAAAAAGCAAATCAAGGCAGCAAAGATTGAGACAGAGAGACTCATTGCCAGAGAGAGTAAAAATAATCCCAAAATATTCTTTAACTACATAAATAGTAAGAAACTAAAAAATGATAGTGTTGGACCCCTTAACAGTAGTCTGGGTGAAATGGTAGATGAGGATGAGGAAAAAGCCAATATGCTAAATGACTTTTTTTCAACAGTATTAACACAAGAATATCCCATGACAGATAACATGATCAGTGATAACAAAAATTCTCCACCTGCTTAACCCAGCAGGAAGTATGGCGGCATCTAAAAATCACTAAAATTGACAAATCCCCGGGCCCGGATGGGATACACCCCCGAGTACAGTCATGGATAGACCATTATTTTTAATCTTTAAAGATTCCATAATAACGGGTCTGTACCACAGGACTGGCGTGTAGCAAATGTGGTGCCAATATTCAAAAAGGGGCAAAAACTGAACCTGGAAATTATAGGCCAGTGAGCTTAACCTCTACTGTGGATAAAATCCTGAAGGGTTTTCTAAGAGATACTATACTGGAGTATCTGAAGAAGAATAACCTCATGACTAGTGTTGAGCATTCCGATACCGCAAGTATCGGGTATCGGCCGATATTCGCGTTATCGGAATTCCGATACTTAATTCCGATACTTTTTCAATATCGTATACCGGAATCGGAAGTTCCCATAATTCTTTGAGAGGCAATGTGATTTTAGTCAGCCAATGAGGAATCCTACGAAGTATGGGCACATCCTGTAATGCTGCGGTCATCTTAACTAATGGCATGGCTGTGATTGGCTGCTGAAATGATGTCAGAATGCACTATAAAAGGCGCCGCCGCCATTTTAGCGTCACTGTGCTGTGAATTCAGATAGGGACAGAACGCTGCTGTGCTGACTCTGAGGGACAGTTAGAGATTGCGATTTAGTGTACTGTGCTGTAGGCAGGCTATCACCAACCGCTGTGTAAAGCTTCCTTTTGCCTGCAGTGTTGTTTTAACAGCTCTGCAAGGTGTGTGTGAGTGCAGGTGACGCTGCAGTTTGCTCTGCATCCAACGCTGTCTGTAGGCATCTGCACGTGTCACTCACAGACTCTTTTTTTTTTTTTTAGTGTAATTCTAGCTGCTCCATTCAATAGAAATTATAGTGTGATGCGCTTCCATCCGTATCCAATACATTGGTTGCAAACACTATAGAAGTAGACAAAGGAGTAGCCTTTCCCAGATTGTGGACAGTTGTGTTTCAGTGTTCACTTCAGTCTGTGTTTTTTATTTTTTGAGTGCATATCACGCTCCAGTTACTTGTTCAAGCACTGCTGCTTGTACTCTGCTGAGCGTGTCTCAGTGCCTCATCCTTTTCATTTTTCTCCAATTGGTTCTGATCCATTCCATTTAAAATCTAATCTATTAGTGTGACGCGCTTCCATCCGTATACAATACATTGGTTGCAAACACTATAGAAGTAGACAAAGGAGTAGCCTTTCCCAGATTGTGGACAGTTGTGTTTCAGTGTTCACTGCAGTCTGTGTTTTTTTTTTTTGAGTGCATATCACGCTCCAGTTACTTGTTCAAGCACTGCTGCTTGTACTCTGCTGAGCGTGTCTCAGTGGCTCATCCTTTTCATTTATCTCCAATTGGTTCTGCTCCATTCCATTTAAAATAAATATAATCTATTAGTGTGACGCGCTTCCATCCGTATACAATACATTGGTTGCAAACACTATAGAAGTAGACAAAGGAGTAGCCTTTCACAGATTGTGAATAGTTGTGTTTCAGTGTTCACTGCAGTCTGTGAGGTATTTTTTTTTTTTTTTTTTTAAATGCAGATCACGCTCCATTTACTTCTTCAACCACCGCTGCGTGTACTCTGCTGAGTGTCTGTCACTGGCTCATCCTTGTCATTTTTCTAAAATTGGTGCTGCTTTATTCTATTTAAAATAATTCAAATCTATTACAGTGACGTGCTTCCATCCCTATACAATACATTGGTTGCAAACAATATAGTAGTACACAAACGGCCTTTCACAGCTACTGAACAGTTGTGTGCACTGTTTACTGTAGTCAGAGGTTTTCATTTTTGTAGTGCAGATCCCGCTCCAGTTACTTCTTCAACCACTGTTGCTTGTACTCTGCTGAGCGTGTCTCACTGCCTCATCCTTCACATTTTTCTAAAATTGGTGCTGCTTTATTCTATTTAAAATAATTCAAATCTATTACAGTGACGTGCTTCCATCCGTAACAATACATTGGTTGCAAACAATATAGTAGTACACAAACGGGCCTTTCACAGCTACTGAACAGTTGTGTGCACTGTTTACTGTAGTCAGAGTTTTCATTTTTGTAGTGCAGATCCCGCTCCAGTTACTTCTTCAACCACTGTTGCTTGTACTCTGCTGAGCGTGTCTCACTGCCTCATCCTTCACATTTTTCTCGAATTGGTGCTGCTTTATTCTATTTAAAATAATTCAAATCTATTACAGTGACGTGCTTCCATCCGTATACAATACATTGGTTGCAAACAATATAGAAGTACACAAACGGGCCTTTCACAGCTACTGAACATGGGTTTTTAATTTTTAACTAAAATATGTATTTTTTCAAATGACACAAATATAAGTAATGTTGAAGAGGAATAGTCCTACATCCATTGTTTGCACAATATTACAGGTGTACATCATGTCCCTTAATCAACAATGTATTATTATATTTACTTGTATGCTTTTATTTAAAAGCCAAGAACACAGAAGGATAACCTTCGCACTGCAGCTGTTGTCAAAGTTCAACCCACATTATGCACTTCCAACATTGCAGCATTTGAGGCATGATGTGAGTTGGATTTGTCAAAGTTATGGAGTGAGAAGGTTCACCATCAGTACCCTATAGCATAAGTATGCTTTTGTGTTAGCATTTGTGTTAGACATGTGGATATCTGCCATAATATGTCACAATTATTTAGTTACAGATTTGTTACCAACACTAATCATTGAATGGTTTTAAATTTGACGTTTCACTTGTTTACAGCTTAGAAATAAGGGTGTAGCCTGATATCTATGTGTAGCACTAGCCACTTTAACATGTCATTTTTTTTTTCAACATGTGTAGCTAGGTAGCAGTAATTTTTGCCGGACACACAGCAGGGGAACAGCAGGCGTTACTGAACCCCACAAACACATCATCGATTGTTTTGATCTGTGCATCCAACACTTCTGAGCCCAGGGTCAAGGAGGGTGTAGCCTGAGGCCTAGTATGAGATGTTTGAACTTTAATTTGAACTTTAATTTGGAGTTAGCAGCATTAATTTTTGTCAGACACGCAGCAGGGGAACAGCAGGCGTTACTGAACCCCACTATCACTATAGCTTGTGTATTGGCTGTGGACACGACACTTCTGAGCAGCAACTGGCAGTGTTGTAGCCCAGGGAGTATAGCTCAGGTGGTAGAAAGATGAACATAACAGGAGACATGGAAAACGTTGCCAACCAGTTAGTTAATCTGAAACCGGACAGGCAAATTCAGGCGAGATCCATGCCTAGTTCATTTTCAGAAAAGTAAGCCGTTCTACATTATCGGAGGATAGTCGCATGCAACGGTCTGTTAGTACACCACCTGCAGCAGTAAAGACGCGCTCCGATAATACACTGGCAGCAGGGCAAGCCAGCACCTCCAATGCATACTGGCTAAGCTCTGGCCATGTATCCAGCTTAGAGACACAAAAGTTGAATGGGGAAGAGCCATCTGGGAGTACACTGAGAGGGCAAGACATGTAGTCTGTCACCATCTTACGGAAATGTTGCGTCCTGCTGACTGGAGCCGTCTCGGATGGTGTAGACATTGGTGGCGCTGCCACAAAACTTCGACACATTTGGAACATACTGTTCTTGCCCTGTGCAGAGGCGCTGCTTGTGCTCCCTCTTGTTGCAGAGCTGTCTCCACTGCCTCGACGCACAGAGCTGCTTTGTAAAGCAGTAGCAGCAGCGCTCTCGGCTGGAATGGAGAACATTATGGATTGCACCAGTGTGTCTTGGTACTTCCGCATTTTACGCTCCCGGTTCAACGGTGTGATGAGGCTTTGTAAGTTGTCCCGGTAGCGAGGGTCTAGGAGGGTGTACACCCAATAATCAGACGTGGTGTGAATGTGTTCGATGCGGCGGTCGTTTCTCAGCCACTGCAGCATGAAATCAACCATGTGCTGCAGACTCCCAACTGGCCAAGAAACGTTGTCCCTGCAAGAGGCGTCATCTCTGCCTGCTGTGCATCACCCCACCCTTGGTCTACATACTGACTAGAGCATTGTCTACCTCCCTCTGGAGCGATGTCTTCCTCCTCCATTGACTCCTCCTCATCCTCCTCACAAAGTCCTTCAAATACATAAAAATTTACAAAATTTAAAACTCAAAATTTAAAAACTTTGTATCATAATTCTGTAACATCAGTTTATGGAAACACAATAGCATTACAAAAGGATAGACAAAAACTGTACATTATGTGCTTTGTAAATACATTAAAAGTTTGTAATGGTTATGAAAATATAGACAGCGACTCTGGAGGTTCAATTGTTGATACAGCATGGTACTTTGAAAGTCCTCCAGCCCTTTGTGAGGAACCACGTTGCGCTGACTGTCCAGAAGGTGATGGAATTTGTGACTCCTCATCCTCCACCTCTTCCAAAACCTCATGCCTTAGTGCTTGCAGTGTTTTTTGAAGCAGGCAGATAAGGGGGACAGTCAGGCTGACTAGTGCATCATCTGCACTCGCCATCCGCGTTGACTCATCAAACGCACGCAAAACGTGGCAGATATCCTTCATAGAGTCCTTCGGCACTCATTACACTGGCAGTGGCTGCCCATTCATTATAGGATCCAATTCTAATTACTGGTTCTCACCAACAAAGCTCTCCACAGCGCAGCACCCCCCTACATCTCCTCCCTTATTTATATTTATCGGCCTAACCGACTGCTGCACTCTGCAAACGACCTTCGACTAACCTCTGCACTAATCCGTACCTCCCACTCCCAACTCCAAGACTTCTCCCGCGCTGCGCCAATCCTCTGGAATGCTCTACCCCAAGAAATTCTGACTATCCGCAATTTGGATGGTTTCAGGCGCTCCCTCAAAACACATTTGTTCACAGTGGCCTATCACATTCACTAATCAAAGTCATTCTATGTGTAATTCTGTGTGTGTAGCCCATTCACTATCTCCATGCATACCTCACTCCCTTAAATGGCTGGACCATCATTGTAAAAACACCATTGTATATAAACACCTGTACTTTGTATCTCCCCCACCTCATTGTAGATTGTAAGCTTTCACCAGCAGGGGCGGCTGATTTTGCTTTAATTATTGTATTGTTAACGTTGTTACTTATGACTTGTGTTTTGAAACTGTTAAACTGTAAATCACTGCGGAATATTATGGCGCTATATAAATAAATAATATTATTATTATTCTTATTATAGAGGCCCACTCAGTAGTGGTGAAGTGTGAACGGCGCAAATTGCGAGTTGACTGCGCCTGATGCAGCTGATACTCCATTACTGTTGGCTGCTGCTCACACAACCGCTCCAACATATGTAACGAGGAATTCCACCTGGTGGGTACGTCACATATGATGCGATGTTCATGAAGGTGAAATCTGCGTTGCAGAGCTGCAATCAGCGATCTGGCCATGCTGGAACGTCGCAAGTGAGCGCACTCTAGGCGGACCTTGTGCAGCAGTGCATCAAGATCCGGATAGTCCCTCAAAAAACTCTGCACGACCAAGTTGAGCACATATGACAGACATGGTATGTGAGTGAGGTTGCCAAGGCCCAGAGCTGACACCAGATTTCGGCCATTGTCACACACTACCAAGCCTGCCTGTAGATTCTCTTCCAAAAACCACACGTCGCTCTCCTGCTTTATGGCATTACAGAGCTCCTGCGCTGTGTGGCTAAGATTCCCCATGGAAATTAATTTCAGGACGGCCTGTTGACATTTGGACACGGCTGTGCTCATATCGGTCGCAACAGGTAAACGTTCATGGGTCAATGTGGAGGTAGACCGTGACGGCTCCTGCAGCGATGATTCTGAGGAACTGGAGTAGGAGGAGGAATCAATGTGTACAGACTTGATTCCTGCAATCCTTGGAGTTGGCAGAACACGTACAGCGCCACTCGCAAGATCAGTACCCCGGCTGCACAACATTGACCCAATGGGCAGTGAGGGAAAGGTATTGTCCCTGGCCATGGGTGTTAGAACCCTCTTGTTAGGTTTTGTTTCAGTTTGCTGGTCACATGACCTTTTTTTCCCTATTTAGTCTGGCTCCGCCCTTCTGGCTTTGCTTGACTTCATTGTATTATCTACTGTTAAGCTAGCCGGTGCTTAGGTGCCTTAATCTGTCAGTTTTGCTTGATGTTAGGATCACAAAGTATTTATTTTTCTGTTTAATTATCCATGCTACAATTTATGTTAGGAGGTGTCCACCTTTTCTCCCAGTCCCTAGATCTTGTAGGGATTACTCCCTCGCAACTATAGGTCTTCGTTCACACTAGATGAGGACTTTAGCGGGTCTGGTCGCAGGATCAGGTTCCCCGTTACATCGTAGGGATTCAGCTTAGTTGTATTGTAGGGACAGAATTCCCTTCTTTCCTTACTGGTTGTAGCAGATCATAACAATGGGTACTGCTCCACGCATCGGTGGTCAGGTGGACCTTGCTACTGAGGGCTTTTAGTAGCGCATGTTTAATTTTTCCCTCAACATGCTTTTGCAGACCAGGGACGGCTTGCCTGCTGAAATGAAATCGGCTTGGCACATTGTTTTGTGGGACTGACAATGATATTCAGTTACGGAAACTGTCTGTCTCCACCAGCCTGAATCACAGCATTTCAAGGGACAGGAGTTTTGCAATGCCAGCATTCAGAGCCTGTGCTCGTGCATGGTTTGTGTAGTATGGCCGTCTTTTATCCCATGCCTGTGCTACCGATGGCTGTTTTGTGGCCTGGGAGTGTGAGGATGACAGGGAACTTGCTGCTGTGTGTGGAATAACAGTTTGTCTCTGGACAACAGTGGCCGAGGTTCTTCCATGGCGATCCTGTGAGGAAGCAGAACCAGCTGTGTGTGAGCTCGATGAAGAGGCTTCAACACAACCTGAAGATGTAGGTGCTGCTGTAGGTTGGCCTACATCTCCAGTGTGTCTTTGTAACTCAACTACGTGCTTTGTCCGCACATGTTTCCACATATTTGTGGTATTGAGGTGACTGACACTTTTAGCTATTTTTAATTTTTGATTACACAGCTTGCATTTCACATAGCAAATATCATGTGCAAGTGTGTGAAAAAAGGACCACGCAGTGCAAGTCCTGGGAGCGCACGTTTTGACTTTTGGAAGACAACTGCCCCGAACAGGTGCCAAACTGGAGGCTACAGGCAACCGAGTCTGCAGCCTAACTCTCCCTCCTGTTTGTACCGTTGGGGCAATGTCTTCCTCTATCTTCCTTCTATCACTAACCATTTCTCTAGACCTCTCCCAGCTTTCAACCAAAGTACTGGTTCTCAGCCACAAAGCTATCCACAGTGCAGCACCCCTCCTACATCTCCTCCCTCATTTCTATCTATCGGCCTAACCGACTGCTGCGCTCTGCAAACGACTTTCGACTAACCTCTGCACTAATACGTACCTCCCACTCCCGACTCCAAGACTTCTCCCGCTCTACGCCAATCCTCTGGAATGCTGTACCCCAAGAAATTAGGACTATCCACAATTTGCATGGTTTCAGGCGCTCCCTCAAAACACATTTGTTCAGAGCGGCCTATCACATTCACTAATCAAAGTCATTCTATGTATTCTGTGTAAGTGTGTGTGTGTCTCTAGCCCATTCACTATCTCCATCCCTCAGTCCCTTAAGATGGCTGGAACATCATTGTAAATGCACCATTGTATATAAACACCTATACTTGTATCTCCCCCATCTCATTGTACATTGTAAGCTGTCACGAGCAGGGGCGACTTATTTAGCTTAAATTATTGTATTGTTAACGTTGTTACTTATGACTTGTGTTCTGAAACTGCTAAACTGTAAAGCGCTGCGGAATATGATGGCGCTATATAAATAAATATTATTATTATTCCTCTGAGCTGCTCCCACCACCTTCCTGTTCCTCATGCCATGTTGGGTCTTGGACCTCATCATCTCCACTACCCTCTTCCAACACCTGCTGTTGGGTGGTCTGCCCAGCACCATGCTCAACAGAAACTGGCACCTGGGTCTCATCATCATCAGATGCGTTCTGCGGTGTGCTGACCATCGGCACTGTCTCACCCGCCTCTTCAGATTCAGAGAGACACAGCTGTTGCGCATCACTGCATACTCCCTCTTCACATTACAGAATGCTGCTTGGCTGGGCCCCTGTTTGCAAGCCAATAGATTCTGAGAACAGAAGCAGACACTCAGCTGGCTCCTGTACAGAACTCTCTGACTGCCTGGGCAATTTGCCAGGCGGTGAAGAGACAGATGGTTGCCCAACAGTGCTGTGGTCCTGAGAGGAGGTGGAAGCAATTGAAGTCGATGCATTGGCTGACATCCAAACAACAACGGCTTCAATTTGTTCTTCCCGCAGCAGGGGGTACTCCGAGCTCCTACAAAAGTGCGCATAAAGGAACGCTCACGGGGAAAACTGGTGGATGCTGTGTCACTGGGGGCCGCAGCAGCCACAGAATCCCCACGTCCTCTCCCTGAAGAAACTCCACGACCACGTGCCTTACTCCCTGCCTTCTTCATCTTGGTAGATTGATAAAGAAAGTCTGAAAAGTTATAAGGTCTAAGTGTGGTTATTCCGCAGAGACTGCAGTGAACACTGCACACAACTGTTCACTACCCAACGCGTCTCAGCAGGAAGGCAGTCTGTGCGTCAAAACAAAGGCACAAGCATACATCCATGTACCCTGTTTATAAAGCTATATAAAAAAAATTATGTAGTAGTGACGCACACTTTATTGAGGTACAGTATTACATCGCCATTCACCATCTGTGGCTATGCAGTGTCATCTATATATACCTTATCTATCTGTTGTCATGCTTCCAAGTCGACAGTCAGCCAAAATAGCAATTTTCACTATGCACTATGCACTTTTTAAAGGTTATGTTTGTTAATAAAAATGATTATTGCCACATATTATGAGTATTACATGATGGAAATTGTATAATTTTGTATAAACTATTTAGTGACATTATTCAGCAAATGGAACATTTTAGTAATATCACAGATAACTTGTAATGCTGATGATGTTTTGAAGTCAGACATTCATTGTCTATACAATAAAAATGGTGTACATACTGTTACTTATCCATCATTAATGGATTCAGATATGTACTTGTATGCTTTTATGTACAACCGTATAGCAGATTCCTTAACTAATTTATTTTGTGGTTTGCATTGCTGTTCAACATGTTAATGTATGTTTTTATGTTTGTCAATTCTTTATTTATCTAGATATTAGTTTAAATGAAATCATCATCTTATGGTAGTAAAGGTTATCTTTCTCTTGTTTGAAGTATAGACATTTAAAATTGACAGGTAACAAGGAAATTACTTGATCTAGTATTTAAACATCCTCCTTGACCCTGGGCTCCAACACCGCCAGTTGTTGCTCGGAAGTGCTGTTAGCACAGTCAACACTTGCTCCTGTGTTACTGGGGTTCAGTAACGTCAGCTGGTCCTCGGTTGTGCCATTGGCTCTTTTCCTTCTGCTGCCCCTCCGGGTTCCAGTACCGTCAGCTGGTTCTCCGCAGTGCCTTTGGCCTAGGTGCCTCCATCTCGGTATCCGAGTTCCAGCAACGTCTGCTGGTCCTTGGTAGTGCTTTGGAGCACAGGTACCTCCTGCTTAGTAACCGTGTCCCAGTAACGTCAGCTGGTCCTCGGTTGTGCCATTGGCTCTTTTCCTTCTGCTGCCCCTCCGGGTTCCAGTACCGTCAGCTGGTTCTCCGCAGTGCCTTTGGCCTAGGTGCCTCCATCTCGGTATCCGAGTTCCAGCAACGTCTGCTGGTCCTTGGTAGTGCTTTGGAGCACAGGTACCTCCTGCTTAGTAACCGTGTCCCAGTAACGTCAGCTGGTCCTCGGTTGTGCCATTGGCTCTTTTCCTTCTGCTGCCCCTCCGGGTTCCAGTACCGTCAGCTGGTTCTCCGCAGTGCCTTTGGCCTAGGTGCCTCCATCTCGGTATCCGAGTTCCAGCAACGTCTGCTGGTCCTTGGTAGTGCTTTGGAGCACAGGTACCTCCTGCTTTAGTAACCGTGTCCCAGTAACGTCAGCTGGTCCTCGGTTGTGCCATTGGCTCTTTTCCTTCTGCTGCCCCTCCGGGTTCCAGTACCGTCAGCTGGTTCTCCGCAGTGCCTTTGGCCTAGGTGCCTCCATCTCGGTATCCGAGTTCCAGCAACGTCTGCTGGTCCTTGGTAGTGCTTTGGAGCACAGGTACCTCCTGCTTAGTAACCGTGTCCCAGTAACATCAGCTGGTACAAGATTGTGCTACAAATACAAGATACAGAACAAGAGACACAAGAACAATAAGCAGAAGATCTAAAAGCAGAAGAACATGAAGTATAAGACCAAAATGAAGAGCAAAATATATGCTCTAAATTCTAAGCAGAAGAAGACTAAGCAGTGTATGGGGGTGAGTCCGTTCCTCCTCGTGGTGCCCCTGGAAAATGCCTGCTGCTGCAGGCTAAACTGAACACGGACAAATACTGTTGTAATTTAAATCTTTTGTGACAGCAAGAACGGAAGGATGAAAAATTCATACTTTGACAGATTACAAGTACAGGATTCTCTGTCACAAATAAGAATATGATGAAGAAGATGAAGCAGAATATGAATAAGAATAATAGTTTAATAAGAAGAATATGAGTAATGTTAACAAAGATGAATAGCAAGAAGTTTAAGAAGAAGATAAAGAAGGTGAAGATGAAGAATAATTTGATGAAAAAGATGATGCTGCAGAAGATTATGAAGGAGAAAGTGTGTGAAAAGTTAAAAAGGTGAAGATGAAGAGCATGGAAGTTTCGTAATATACATATTTGCCAAAATAGAAAAAACGTTAACAACATTGTCAATTTCTTCGTCAATCCGAACATCTTTAAAAAAAAAAATATTTATGCTATTCCATTTGATTGGGTTAAACATCTATGCCTTTAATGTCTCCTCAACCTTCCCCAATACATTCTACATTACTCTTTCTTGTTTTCCTTCATGTACAATTAACCAACAAGGCAAGAATGGGGTTTTTTTAATTTCGATATTTTGTTCCATAGACTTACATGGGACTTCCGGTATCGGTATCGGGTATCGCCGATATTTTTTGGGTATCGGCGATACCATTCCGATTCCGATACTTTTGGATATCGGAAAGTATCGCTCAACTCTACTCATGACCCAATATCAACATGGGTTTACGAGAGACCGTTCTTGTCAGACTAATCTGATAAGCTTTTATGAAGAGGTAAGTTCCGGACTGGACCAAGGAAATGCAGTGGACATGGTGTACATGGACTTTTCAAAAGCTTTTGATACGGTGCCACACAAAAGGTTGATGCATAAAATGAGAACAGTGGAGATAGGGGAAAATATGTGTAAGTGGGTTAAGTACTGGCTCAGGGATAGGAAACAAAGGGTGGTTATTAATGGAGCACACACGGACTGGGTCACGGTTAGCAGTGGGGTACCACTGGGGTCAGTATTGGGGCCTCTTCTTTTTAACATATTTATTAATGACCTTGTAGAGGGCATACAGAGTAGTGTTTCAATATTTGAAGATGACCCTAAACTCTGCAGGGTAATCAATACAGAGGAGGACAATTTTATATTACAGGAGGATTTATGTAAACTAGAACCTTGGGCTGATATATGGCAAATGAGCTTTAATGAGGATAAATGTAAGGTCATGCACTTGGGTAGAACAAACAAGATGTATAATTATGTGCCTAATTGTAAAACACTGGGCAAAACTGTCACTGAAAAAGACCCGGGTGTATGGGTGGACGACAAACTCACATTTAGTGGCCAGTGTCAGGCAGCTGCTGCAAAGACAAATAAAATAATGGGATGCATTAAAAGAGGCATAGATGCTCATGAGGAGAACATAATTTTACCTCTATTCAAGTCACTGGTGCGACTACACTTAGAATACTGTGTACAGTTTGGTTTTCGGTATATAAGAGAGACATAGCTGAACTGGAGCGGGTGCAGAGAAGAGCGACCAAGGTTATTAGAGAACTGGGGGGTCTGCAATACCAAGACAGGTTATTACACTTGGGGTTATTTAGTTTGTAATAAGATCATCCCTAAGCCTTCGTTTTTCCAATGTATAAATATATGAGGGGACAGTACAAAAACCTTTCTAATGATCTTTTTACTCTTAGGGTCCCGTTACACATAGCGACTCACCAGCGATCCCAAGAATGATATGAACTTGTCAGGATCGCTGGTGTGTCGCTACATGATCGCTGGTGAGCTGCCAAACAGGCAGATCTCAGTAGCGATCAGGACAGCGACTACGCGGGTAACAAGCGATGCACGTCGCTTAGTTACCCGCAGTGTACATTAGATACCAGCGCGCTAGTGCAGGGAGCTGGTAACCAAGGTAAACAGCGGGTTTCTAAGCGCCGTGCGGCGCTTAGAAACCCGCTGTTTACCTTGGTTACCAGCTCCAGCTCGCTGATCGCTGGTCTCCCGCCTGCCACACGCAGCGATGTGTGCTGGCCAGCGGGAGACCAATGATCAAAAAATGGTCCAGGACATTCAACGACGACCAGCGATACCCAGCAGAGGGGCTGGCCATCGCTGAGTGTCACACTAAGCGATATCGCTGGCTAGGTCACTGTTGCGTCACAAAATCGGTGACTTTTCAGCGATATCGCTAGTGATCTTGCTTAGTGTAACGGGCGCTTTAGACCTGTGACAGGACAAGGGGGCATCCTCTACATCTGTGATTATGCTTAAACTTTTTTTCCTCCAGATGCAGATTCTTTACTGTAAGAGCAGTGAGACTATGGAACTCTGCCGTATAATGTTGTAATGAGTTATTCCCTAGTAAAATTTAAGAAGGGACTGGATGCCTTTCTTGAAAAGTATAATATTACAGGTTATATACACTAGTTTCCTAGATAATGTGTTGATCCAGGGAGCTAGTCTGATTGCCGTATGTGGAGTCGGGAAGGAATTTTTTTTCCCCCAATGTGAAGCTTACTGTTTGCCACATGAGTTTTTTTTTTTTGCCTTCCTCTGGATCAACATGTTAGGGCAGGTTAGGATAGGATATGAGTTGAACTAAATGGACTTAAAGTCTTCCTTCAACCTTAATAACTATGCTACTATGTTACTCTTTGTTTCATTGCACCCATTTGGTAAATGCAAAAAAGTTCATTTTTTTTTATCATTAATGTACACTCTACACCTCATCTTGACTGATAAAAAACAGAAATGTAGAAATTTTTGCAAATTTATTAAAAAAGAAAAACTAAAATATCACATGGTCATAAGTATTCAGACCTTTTGCTCACTCATATTTGCGTCACATGCTGTCCATTTCCTTGTGATCCTCCTTGAGATGATTCTACTCCTTCATTGGAGTCCAGTTATGTTTAATTAAACTGATAGGACTTGATTTGTAAAGGCACACACCTGTCTATATAAGACCTTAGAGCTCACAGTGCATGTCAGACCAAATGAGAATCATGAGGTCAAAGGAACTGGCCAAGGAGCTCAGAGACAGAATTGTGGCAAGGCACACATCTGGCCAAGGTTACAAAATAATTTCTGCAGTACTCAAGGTTCCTAAGAGCACAGTGGCCTCCATAATCCTTAAATGGAAGAAGTTTGGGACCACCAGAAGTCTTTCTAGACCTGGCCGTCCAGCCAATCTCAGCAATTGTGGGAGAAGAGCCTTGGAGAGAGAGGTAAAAAAGAACCCCAAGATCACTGTGGCTGAGCTCCAAAGATGCAGTAGGGAGATGGGAGAAAGTTCCACAAAGTCAGCTATCACTGCAGCCCTCCACCAGTTGGGCATTTATGGCAGAGTGGCCTGACGAAAGCCTCTCCTCAGTGCAAGACATATGAAAGTTCACATAGAGTTTGCTAAAAAAAACCACATGAACGACTCCCAGACTATGAGAAATAAGATTCTCTGGTCTGATGAGACGAAGATAGAACTTTTTGGTGATAATTCTAAGTGGCATGTGTGGAGAAAACCAGGCACTGCTCATCACCTGCCCAATACAATCCCAACAGTGAAACATGGTGGTGGCAGCATCATGCTATGGGGGTGTTTTTCAGCTGCAGGGACAGGATGACTGGTTGTAACTGATGTAAACAAGAATGTGGCCAAGTACAGAGATATCTTGGATGAAAACCTCTTCCAGAGTGTTCTGGACCTCAGACTTGGCCGAAGGTTCACCTTCCAACAAGACAATGACCCTAGCACACTGCTAAAATAACAAAGTAGTGGCTTCAGAACAACTCTGTGACCATTCTTGACTGACCTAGCCAAAATCCTGACCTAAACCCAATTGAGCATCTCTGGAGAGACCCAAAAATGGCTGTTCACCAACATTCACCATCCAACCTGACGGACCTGGAGAGGATCTACAAGGAAGAATGGCAGACAATCCCCAAATCCAGGTGTGAAAAACTTGTTGCATCAGTCCCAAGAAGACTCATGGCTGTACTAGCTCAAAAGGGTGCTTCTACTCAATACTGAGCAAAGGGTCTGAATACTTATGACCATGTGATATTTCAGTTTTTCTTTTTTAATAAATTTGCAAAAAATTTCTACATTCCTGTTTTTTTTCAGTAAAGATGGGGTGCAGATTGTACATTAACGAGAAAAAAAATGATTTTTTTTTTGCATTTACCAAATGGCTGCATTGAAACAAAGAGTGAAAAATTTAAAAGGGTCTGAATACTTTCCGAACCCACTGTATATTGCAAGAAGGGGGACCCATAGATCAGAATTGTCAAATATCAGTCCTTCTGGGATATGGAAATTTTGAAGGTCAAATTAAAACAGCTTTGGCCCATCATCAATGAGATCACTTTAAGGCCAGTCTCACAAGTCCAGATATTTCCGGCACCGGAAAAATCGGTACCGGAGAGATCCGTGTGCGTGTGTCCGTGTAAAAACGTGGTATATCCGTGTGGCACACGTGTGCCGCATCAGGACCACACGGCCAGCACGGACGGCTACAGTAAGCGCTGTCCCACTGCCTGTGGTGCTGAAGCTCCGTCATTATTCTCCCTGCTCTGCCGGCAACAGCGAGCAGGGAGAATCAATGAAAAACCCAACGTGTGGTCCCCCTTAGGTTTTCAACCAACCCTGCAAAACTATACAGCTTGGGGCTGCTATTCTCAGGCTGGAAAGGGGCCATGATTATGGGCCCCCCAAGCCTAAAAACATCAGCCCCCAGCTGCCCAGAAAAGGCGCATCTATTAGATGTGCCTATTCTGGAGCTTTGTCTGGTTCTTCCCACTTGCCCTGTAGCAGTGGCAAGTGGGGTTCATAAAGGGTTAACGCCACCTTGCTATTGTAAGGTGGCGTTAAGCCAGGCGTAGTAATGCATAGGTGTCAATAAGACACTTATTCATTACTAACCCTATAGAAAAGAAAGGGCTAAATAAGCACACACAGTAACAATAAAGTCTTTTAATGAATGAATACACTACACAGGTTTAAATTCTTTATTACACTGCCATTCCTTTATGATGCCCTCATTCTCCTGTAGAATGAATGGGAGAAGCGCGCACAGACTCAGTGACGAGCGGTGACGTCACTGACTCTCTGCTCGTTGCTCCCATTCATTCCCCAGTTCTTTAGAGACAGAGCGGCTGCATTAGCACTTACTCCGGCTGTAAAGTGATTAACCCCGAGATGGATTTATGCCGTGGGACCTGACTGATCGCCGGACAGGTATGGGTATATTGTTGTTTTTTTTATTTTATATTTTTACAGGAGAACGAGGACATCATAAAGGAAACTGTCACTACACTTGCCGGAGCCAATGACGTGTGAAACTGGCCTAATAGTATAAAATGTGACAACGTGATCCAAAAGGAGAAAAATACAAACTACAGTGGGTACGGAAAGTATTCAGACCCCTTTAAATTTTTCACTTTGTTTCATTGCAGCCTTGGTAAATTCAAAAAAGTTCATTTTTTTCTCATTATTGTACACTCTTCACCCCATCTCGACTGAAAAAAACAGAAATGTAGAAATTTTTGCAAATTTATTAAAAGAGAAAAACTGAAATATCACATGGTCATAAGTATTCAGACCCTTTTCTCAGACACTCATATTTAAGTCACATGCTGTCCATTTCCTTGTGATCCTCCTTGAGATGTTTCTACTCCTTCATTGGAGTCCAGCTGTGTTTAATTAAACTGATAGGACTTGATTTGTAAAGGCACACACCTGTCTATATAAGACCTCACAGCTCACAGTGCATGTCAGACCAAATGGCTGCAATGAAACAAAGAGTGAAAAATTTAAAGGGGTCTGAATACTTTCCGTACCCATTGTAAATGGGTCAATTTTAGAAGCATCCTAAGTAGATACTGTGCATAATATATCTTATAAGAATAAATGCTAAAAGCCTCCTTCACACGTCCATCATCCATGTGTCCATTTTTACCATCAGTGTGTCATCAGGGTTTTGACAAAGCTTCTCCTGTACTTTACAATGTTATATATGCCCAGCACATGGACTGTACACTGATGGCTTCCGTGCGCTGTATGTGTTTTACACAGACTGATTGACTTGTATTGCACCTTGCCATCTGTGCTGCTGGTAAAAAACAGATATTTCTCTGTGTGTTTTACACTGACACATGATCCATGTAAATGCATGTACATGTGTATAGCACCATAGATTATAATGAATATGTGTGATATCTGTGAAAAAAATGTATATTACATGTACTGGAAACACGGACATGTGCAGGAGGCCTTAGAAATAGCAGAAAACCAATATGATTGAATATAACATTAATGAAAAAAGTACATACTAAAAGAAAAGCATTAAAAAGATTAAAGCAAGAGAAACAAAAATATAAAAAAAGATAGAAAACAATGAAATAGAGAGATCATTCACCAATTAAAAATAATCCAAAAACATCCTTCAGCTACATAAAAACTTAAAGTATTGGCATACTTAGAGATAAAATGGGTATAATAATTGGGAAGAATGGAAAAAGGCCTATCAAAGGCCATCTTCTTTACTGTGTTTGCAGTACTCCGACTAGTCCACAACTACTTACAAGCTCCGAATACAATAAGACACACGCTCCAGCCGGTCTTTCAGTGCTGCCCATAGTCTTCCTCACTAGTTCATCTTACAGAGAAGTTCACAATTATTGTCTCAGGCTGTAACAGAACTCTTTATTACTAACCAAACCACAGACCTTCATATCAAAACCTCAAATCATTCACTGATTCAGTTCACAGCTCCTCTCATTGTCTCAGACCGAAGAATTGTAAAATGGCTCGGGACGATGGCAGTGGGTGAGGTGCTCATCTTTCACGCCCTGAAGTACTTCAGAAAAACGGGGCCCTTACTTGGTATGTGTGTGTGTTGAGTTGCGTAAGGCCTCTTTCACACATCAGGCTTTTTGAATCAGGCGCCATCCGGCCTTTTTTTTGAACACCGTATGCGGCGAACGGACACGCCGGATCCGGTGGGTATAACATTGAAAAGATATAGCGCCGGATTGCGCCGCATGTACCTGCGTTCTGTCCGCTGTCCTCCGGATGCGGTGTCTGGTTTGTTTCCGGCGTCTAGAAAAGACGCATTTTGTAACGTTTTTTTTCTCCGGCCAAAAAGCCGGAAGCGCCGGATCCGGCGCTTCCGGCGTTTGTGTACAATGAAAGTCTATGAGCGCCGCATTGCGCCGCATCCGTCAGCAACCGGATCCGGTGGCCTGATCCTGTTTTTTTTGTCTGGGAATGTTAATTGGGTCTAGACAGAAGCAAACATATATATAGACCACACCTGTGGGACACTGTGCCACATGCATTACAAGAAGCTTGAGAGCCACAGAAGCAAGAGAGCCACAGAAGCAAGCAAGAGAGCCACGTCTCCACATTTCAAACCGCATCAATATGGATTCTGGGGACCACCAAGATGTGGGAGCGGAGGAGACCGGAGAAAATGGCAGAGGGTAAATATCACCCCATGATACTATAGCGTGTATTTTATGTGTTTGCATTGGTTGTGTTCAATACAATGTGGATATTAGTCTTGTTTGTTTTGGATTATTTTTCAATACATTGTTGGCATTGCTCTTTTCTGGTTTGGTTTTTTTTTATATACATTGTTGGCATAGCTCTATTCTGGTTTGGCGTACTTTAATACATTGTTGGTATTGCTGTATGATGGTTTTTAATATACTTGAATAATTTGTGAGTAGTGCAAATTTTTATTTTGCCGTACTTATGAGCTTGCTTGCACACAGTTGTATTGTTGATTTTTATTCTAGGACTTTAAAGGCAACATAGGGATTACTACCAGCAGTGCAATAAAAATTGGTCAAAAACTTGTGTGTACTTATTTCATTTAATTGCATATTTTTGTGTATATTGGTGGGTAATATTTAATGCAATGTGGGTATTGTTATATTATTATTTTCATTACTTATATGCTATGTGGCTTTTGCTTAAATAAACGTGTGTTTTTCTATTTTCTGCTTTTTTATACTTTCTGAATTTGATGGTACTGCTATGTTATTTATTTGCATACATAAATTAGCTTGCTTGTCTGCATTTTTTTTTTTTCTAGTAATAAAAGTTAACATAGGGATTACTACCAGCAGTGCAATAAAAATTGGTCAAAAACTTGTGTGTGCTTATTTCATTCAATTGCATATTTTTGTGTATCTTTGTGGGTAATGTTTAATGCAATGTGGGTATTATAATGTATGTGGCTAGTACTTAAATAAATGTTAGTTTTGCAATATTGAGTTTTGGGGTACTTGTATACAATTGGGGTATTGATATATACTAGGTTGGCACAGTAGTATACAATGTGCCAAAAGATATATCCTTTTTGAATTGATGTATACTACTTGTGTTTTGGTATATACTGTTTTGACATACTTCTATATTATGGTTATTTATCTATACAGTATTGCCTATTTTCTCTATTATGTTGGTATTGCTGTATGCTATGAGGGTTGTGCTATGCAGTGAAAATATCCTAATTAATCATGCTTTGATTAGCTCAATGTATCATGTATATGATGATTGTGTCCATGTATTAAATTGAATTGTATTTTTTCCACAGCAGAGGACATCAGAGGCAGCAGGCTGCGACTGCATCTGCACAAAATAGAAGAGATGGAGGACAGCAGCGTGACCGGGCCACATCTAGCAGACGGTAAATATAACAAACACAATAACCGCAAACAGAACTTTTGACTTTCATAGTGGTACATGGTTTTAAATTTTTTTTATTATTTTTGTTTGTTTTGGTAAAAATGCAGAGGAAAGCATCGTAGGCCACGTAGAGCCACACCATCACCACCACAACAGGAGGCTGAAAGAACAGGCGCCATCAATTAGACGGTAAATATCTCAAAACAAATAACCGCAAACAGAACTTTTGTCTTTCATACCGGTCCCTGTTTTGAGCCATTTTTTTTTTCTCCTTTTTGTTACTTTTGTTACACTGCAGAGTACAGCATAGGAGGCCGCGGTCTGTGACACCACCACCACCACAACCAGAGGCAGAGGAAGAAGAGGAGCAGGCGCCATCCAGGAGACGGTAAATATCACATAACAAATAACCGCAAACAGAACTTTTGTCTTTCATACCGGTCCCTGTTTTGAGCCATTTTTTTTTCTCCTTTTTGTTACTTTTGTTACACTGCAGAGTACAGCATAGGAGGCCGCGGTCTGTGACACCACCACAACCAGAGGCAGAGGAAGAAGAGGAGCAGGCGCCATCCAGGAGACGGTAAATATCACATACCAAATAACTGAAACCAAGATTTTTTTTCTTTCAGCACGGAGCATGATTGTGGCTATTTATTATTTTGTTTTATTTTCCTCTTTAATGCACATCAGACGACCATCTCTGATAGGAATGGAGTACAGGCGGCAGGACAGTAGTTCTTCTGGGAGCCCTCTCACTCATCGGCAGCGTTTAACGGTAATTTTTAACCAAATATTTTTCCAAAATCATTTGGTGAATTTTTTTTTATTATTTTCCTTTTTTTTTTTTTCAATACAGGAATCTGAACCAGAGGAGCTCCCAGAAGAAGGACGTGGTGGACAGATACCCGGAGTGGGCTCGCAATTCGTAAGTTTCCTGCATCCATCATTACAACACAACATCTCACTACACAACACATCCTAAAAAAAAAAAAAAAAAAGGAAATTAAAATTAATATTTTTTTTTTTTTTTGGCAGTCTTCCGCACCTGTGGCTTCAAGAGGTCAAACCAGTGCCTCCCAGAGTCGACATGAAGAACGCGGCGGTCTTCCATCTGTAAGTATAATTTTTTTTTTTTTTTTAGTTTTAAAAAAATGTTTTTAATAATTTTATTAATTAAAATTTTTTATTCACATTTTTTTTTAAAGGCTTCACAGCGTGCTCCCGACTCAGACGGAGAGGAGGGGATCGACATCGATCTATTGATAGATCTGATTAGAGAGCGGGAGCCGCTGTGGAACATGGGGGACCGCCGCCATTCTGATCAGATAGTGACCCGTCGGCTCTGGGATGAAGTTTGTTCCCTACTTGTTGGATACTGGGAGGACCTCGAAGCTCGGTCACAGACTAAAATGCGTAAGTATATACAGTTCAGTAGGGATGCTGGATTTAAACCTGTGTTTCCACAACTCCAGTCCTCTTGAACCACAAGAGGTCATGTTTTCTGGATTTCCTTAGGTCCAACACTATGTAAATACTGAAAACATGACCCATGGTTGACATGAGGACTGTTTTGAAAACATGTATGTATGAAATAATAACCTATTTGTGCTATCTCGTTTCAGGGGAGAGAATTGTGAAGCGGTGGCGGTCTATCAGGGATCGCTTCAAGAAAGAGTTCAACAAAGAAATGCGGGCCCCGAGTGGTTCTTCAGGACGCCAGAGTAAATATAAGTATGCAAGAGCTCTGGCGTTCCTGCGTGAAACAATGGTCACCAGAAGGTAAATATTAAAAATTACATGTATGTCTACATTTTTTTTTCACAGCCAGGGCCATTTAAATACAGTTTATTAATTGTATATTTTCTCTTTATTCCACAGCACGGTGAGCAGCACTCGGGCGCCCGCAGAGTTGGGCCCTTCTGAGGCGATCCCTGAGGAGACCGGCACCGAGGGACAGATTGACCGCCCCGACCCATCTGCACCCACACGTGAGCCCTCTTTCCCCTCAACCAGCGCTGCAGCAGCGTGGCCGAGTGCATTACATGAATCTGCTGGTCAACAGATAGATTTTCCTTTGCCCCACCCTTCTGCCCCTGCCACCTCTAGTACATCTGCGGCTACTGGGCGGCAACGGCAGAGGGGTCAGGAAAGTAACTATGCGCCCGAGTTATTACACATTAACGCATCTTTCCAGAACTGCCTTAAGTTGCTATCTGAGCAAGTTACCGCAGGCGTTAATCAGATAACCTCACTAGTTGGTGAGGTGAAGACACTTCTGGAAAGTGTGCGTTCTGAGGTAAGAGGATCCCCGAACCACAGTTTTTTTCGGTCGGTTGCGGAGCGCATAGATCCTCTATCTGCTGACCAGCAGATGTTTGTGATGCACACGTGCCATGCTGCTCTAGTGCAGGTTGTCTCCCATCCTACATCCACCCCAGTTGTTCCTCCACCTCCACCCCCTACAGTGAGCGTGCCTCCTCCCCCTCTTATTCATTATCAGCCACCTCCACAGTTCCAGCAACCTCCCCACTATCACCAACCTTCCCAGTACCAGCCACCTTCCCAACTTCAGCCACCTTCCCAACTTCAGCAACCTTCCCAACTTCAGCAACCTTCCCAACTTCAGCAACCTTCCCAACTTCAGCAACCTTCCCAACTTCAGCCACCTTCCCAGTACCAGCCACCTTCCCAACTTCAGCAACCTTCCCAACTTCAGCCACCTTCCCAGTACCAGCCACCTTCCCAACTTCAGCAACCTTCCCAACTTCAGCCACCTTCCCAGTACCAGCCACCTTCCCAACTTCAGCCACCTTCCCAACTTCAGCCACCTTCCCAACTTCAGCCACCTTCCCAACTTCAGCCACCTTACCAACTTCAGCCACCTCACCACTTGACACTTTACCACTCAGTCCCTCAACTCCTGTCACTATTCAGTACAACACCTCCCCAGTACCAGCCACCTACCCCGTACCAACAACCTACCCCGTACCACACTCCCACCTCTTACCAATCTCCTTCCCCCTACCAATTCCCTACCATGTCAGTTGCTCCTCCAGTACCTGCCCCACCCTGCACTCCACCACCCATCACCGAATCAGTCTCCAACTTGTCTTCCCATTCTTTAACCCTTTCCACCCCTTCACCTCTTACTGTTCCTTCCCCACCAGCATCACAGTCCTCTCTACACACTCCCACAGTCGAATTGTCCCGCAGCCCCTCCAATAGTATGTCCACCACACAA
Organism: Oophaga sylvatica; assembly: GCA_033576555.1. Taxonomy (NCBI): domain Eukaryota; kingdom Metazoa; phylum Chordata; class Amphibia; order Anura; family Dendrobatidae; genus Oophaga; species Oophaga sylvatica. Next base: position 21,805,438 of record JARQOD010000007.1, read on the forward strand.
TACACATCGTTATAATGTTATGTACAAATGTTTTTTCTAAAAAAAAAAACAGTCTTTGAATGACAAAAATTTTTTTATCAAAGATATTTTGAAATTTAACATTTACAAACGTTTAAAAATATTGGTTTAATAAATTTTGAATTGGTTGATTCAATTTTTTGTCTCTCATTTATTTATAATGTTACAGATTATGTAAGGTTACATGTGTATTAAACATTAATAACAGTACCAATGGTAAAGACAGAAACATTACATTTAGGTACAAACATAACAATTGATCACACACGGTCATCCTGCCAGTCTACCTGTCCTTCGGCTGAAATAAAGTACTGGGCAAATCTGTCCCTCATCCTAGAAACAGCAACAGAACTTCTATTAGTATTATTATGGTAATCATGTAAACTTGTTTGTTGATGGTGGTCCTCAATGGTCAATTGTTCTTTTGAGATCACAACATTGTGGAGTACCACACAAGCTTTTATTACTTCGTCAACAGTTTCCGTTTTCAAATTGATGGCTGTCATTAGCACCCTCCACTTTGCAGTAAGTATTCCAAATGTACACTCCACCATTCTTCGGGCTCTAGTGAGCCGGTAATTGAAAATACGTTTGGTATGGTTCAGTCCTCTGCTGGCATATGGTTTCAGTAAATGTTCTGATAGCTGGAAAGCCTCATCACCAACACACACATATGGCATAGGTGGGCCTGTGGTTTGAGGCAGCGGCCTAGGGGCTGGGAAATTGAATGTGTTGCCATACAGTCGACGGCCCATTGCTGAAATTTTGAATACTTGAGAATCGTTAGATCGACCATATGACCCTATGTCAACTGCAATGAACCTATATTCGGCATCGGCGATGGCCATCAACACAACGGAGAAATATTTTTTATAGTTAAAATATTGTGATCCACTTCCTGATGGCTTCACAATTCTGACATGTTTGCCATCTATCGCTCCAAGACAATTTGGAAATTGGCATATCTTTTCGAATTTATCAGCTATTTCCATCCACCGCTGTGTGGTCAGTTCAGGCATATATTCCGAGACCAAACAGTCCCAGAGTGCACGGCATGTGTGCTTTATTATGCCCGATATGGTTGAGATTCCCAAACGAAATTGGAAATGGAGTGAAGAGAGTGATTCTCCACTTGCAAGGAATCTAAAAAAAAAAAAAATACACTATCAATGCTCAGATCTCAGGTATAAAAATTTTAAAAGTGAAAAGACAGAATATATCACTACCCACATAGTATAAAACAATAATGACAACATTTACAAGTATCCCTAAAAAGAACACAGCACTACCCACCAACTATTAAAAGTACGCCAAAACAGAATAGAGCAATAGCCACATTGTATTTCATTACGCAAAAAAAGAAGATGGCACTACCCACAAACTATTAAAAGTACGCAAAAACAGAACATGGCACTACCCACATAGCATAAAAGTTTGAAATAAAAAAAAAATATAACAATAACCACATTGTATTAAACATTTCCCGCAAAGATACACAAAAATATGCAATTGAATGAAATAAGCACACACAAGTTTTTGACCATTTTTTATTGCACTGGTAGTAATCCTTCTGTTGCCTTTTAGTCCTAGAATACGAAACAACAATACAACTGTGTGCAAGCAAACACATTCAAAAGTAATAGCTTACCTTATTGTCACCATGAGACGCTCCGACGGAGAAATCGAATACCGGCAATACGTGTCACATCTCCTGATCTTGTCTTCAATCCTCTCCACCAACATGTCAAAGGTTGCCTTCTTCATACGAAGATAAGAAAAAAATTTATGTGGATTCTCTCTTAACTCCATATTGAGTGTTGAATAGACTCCACGGGTTAGTCGCTGTGCCGTGATGGGGTGTATCCACATCCGACGGCGGCGCTGTCGCTGACGCTTTAGGCGCTGCTCGATCCCTCTCTCCTTCTCCATAACGATAAAACACAAGCGATTCGCCTCTGCTGTGAAATCCACAAGATTCCGGAAAATATTACCAATAATCGCCTCCATCTTCATCAGTCACTTGCTCTTCTCTCAAAAATGCTCCTCTACAACCTGTCAAAGATGTTCTGTAGGAACACTGTATATATAGGATTTACAATAGCCAATCAGATTTTGAAATGAAAGGGGCGTGATTGGAAAACGGATCCGTCAGAATCCGTCAAAAAACCGGATGAAACTGATGCGCCGGATCCGGTTTTCTGCCTGATCCGATAAACTGATCAGGCATCCGGCGTATCAGGTTTTTTATTTCATTGCCGCATCCGGCGCTCCGGCGCGACGCCTGACCGCGCCTGATTCAAAAAGCCTGATGTGTGAAAGTAGCCTAAGGCTACTTTCACACATCAGTTTTTTTGAATCAGGCATAATCCGTTCTATGCCTGATAGGACGGATCCGGCGCTGATTTTAAAAAACTGATGCAACTGATCAGGTTTTCTGCCTGATCCGTCCTGACCTTTTCAACCTGGAAATCTAAAATTTCCATGTTGAAAATGCAGGCTTGAATGTCCGGACCGAGGAGAGAGAGAGAGAGAGAGAGAGAGAGAGAAAGAGAGGGAGAGGGAGAGAGAGAGAGAGAGAGACCTTGGATTCCGGATCAGTTTTCTGACAGATTTGTCAAAAGACTGGTCCGGCGCCATAGGTTTTCATTGTTTCCGGCCGCCTGAAGTGCCGATTCAGGCACTATCAGGCGGCTCCGGAAAAAAAACAAAAACGTTGCAGCAAGCGTCTTGTCCGGCCGCCGGAATGTACAATTCCGACGGATCCGGCCAAAAACGGATGCAACGCAGTGACATCAGGCGCGATCCGGCGCTAATGTAAGTCAATGTTAAAAAAACGCATCCGGTACCGGATCCGTTTTTTTAGAAACACGCTGGATCGCGCCTGATTCAAAAAGCCTGAAGTGTGAAAGTAGCCTAACTTCCAATCTTTGAAGAAGAGGAACAGATCATGCGGCGCACATAGTGCGCCATGGCAAATTTTGGGCATGCCCTCTGGCCAAACCAAAATTCACACCCATTTGCCATTTCTTTCTCCCCTGGCAGAAGGAGTTGTCAAAAGGGCGCTGGCAGTGAGGGAAATTCAGCAGACGCTCGAGACTGCAGGGTGTAGACCTAAATCCGGTATTGTCCGCTGTGTCCTGGACAGTTGTGATTAGATATGAGTGGATGAATTCCCAGGACTCTGGTCGAACATCCAGGATAGTGCTACCTGGCAGCTTCAATGGAGGCCATGAATCTCCTACCTTCCGGGGTACCCAGAGAAGCTTTTGATTAGACATGGCCAGAGCAACATCATCTATGCATCCCGCTCATCTCTAGTTGGGACCTGTGGGTTTATTTTTTGGTCCTTCATTCACAGTCGGAGATGCCAGAAAATTCTCATCTTCATGTAGCTTCACTGTACGACATCCAGCTCTTTTGTGTCTTGAAGGCCATGTTCAAATATTGCGGAAATACTTTGTTTTTTTGTTGTCTTCACCAAACTACACAATAGCAATCTTCTCCCCCTTATTTGATGCGTTTTTAATGCAAATGCGAAGCCGCGTTTTTAATGTGATTTTTATAGAACGGAAAAGCATTGATTCTGCACGTAATAAAGTAAGTGCAGTTTTTACATGTTTTTTTAGGCTCCACATAGAAGCATCTACAGAAAAAAAGCACAAAAACCTCACAGTTCAGCGGCATCCTTGGGCACACAGGCACCTTTTTTGTTAAAGTAGTTTTTATTAAGGATTCTTTACATAAATGGGGTAAAGAAAAAGGGGGGAGACATATTATAAATACACAGTAAGGCTAGGTTCACATTAGCGTTTGCGTGCGCAGTGTATCATCTTCATGCGCAAACGCATGCCAAAACGCATGGAAACGCAGGCAAATGTAGCATTTTTTATCCGCATCAGCTTACACATGACGCCAAAAAAACCACTGCTTGTACATGCGTTTTTGCATGCGTTTGTGTTGTTTATGTGCATGTTCCTGCGTGCCAATTCGTTCCCATAGACTGTAATGCGTTTTTTTTTACACACTCATCCGCATGCGCATGACTGCGCATATTTGACGCTTCAAAAAATGCAACATGCTGCGTTCACCGGACACCGCGAAATGACGCATTCGTACGCAAACGCATGTGATCACATGCAAACGCATGTCCCTGCGTACACCATGTTAAAGATATGTACGCATGGCGCATGCGGATCTATGTGGATCAAACGCTGCGCACACAGACGCAAATGTGAAACCAGCCTAATACAGACCCAAACAAGATTTAAATAAAAGCAAAAAAGCAAATTTAAAAGGATGAAAGATATAGGCAAAATAAAGGGTGGAATTGATTAAGGATGCGAAGGGGTGAAGGAAAAATATAGTTTTAGGAAAGGAAAATAATAGTTTTTAAGGAAAATGCAAAAAAAGGAAAGAAAAAATAAAGAGATAGAAGGAAAACGGAAAAGATTGGCATTACAGGATGGGAATCTGAAAGGGTTATGATACACATATAAGATACCTTATATATAAAATATTTAAGAGGTAATAGGGGAAGAAAAGGAATGTAAAATGCAAGGAAAGAAAGAACACCTGTAAAAACAGGTGGAGAGACAAGCATATAGATAAATACTAACTTTTAAATAGTGTAAAATACTGTTTGTTGAATTCGAATAGCAGGCGCAGTTTTCATGAAATCACGTGCACTTGGACAGTTAAACACAGCAGAATTTTTGCGCAGAAAATACGCAACATTTACGCTATATGTGAACAGGTCTAAATTTCAAAGCAAAGTGGATGTGATTCCAGGAAATCTCAGCTCTCCTTGGTCTGAAGATGCTGCTGATCTCTGTGGTTTTGGTCCATTTTTTCTCTATAGGCGTCTTCTGAAAAAAAACGCATAAAAAAAAGATTTTTAAAAATCAAAGCTTTTCTGTACTATTAAAAAAGCATTAAAAACGTTGCTTCATATCTGCCCCAAAATAGCATCAAGTAAGGGGGAGAATTAATAATAGAAATGCAGCAAAAACACAATAATCAGAGATTGTTATTACATTGTGTGATGCGGACACCTGCAGAAAAAAAGGCAGCATAAAGAGAGCAGCATAAAGAGAGCAGCATTTACGCTATGTGTGAACACGGCCTCAGCATTACAGCTTTATTACATTTTTTATGGGTTTAACAGTGAAAAATAATAATCACGTCATTTTTTATGTCATTTACCTATTCTTGCAAATAATCTGATCGCTGTTTTGTACGGACTATTACTATTACAGGGACACCAAATATGTCCATGTTATTTGCTGATTTGTGATGTTCATTATTTTTTAAAAACTGCATTAATAATGACAATATTGTTTTCATTATCAATTTATCAAGTGTTTTTCATTATTATTTTTTAGTAATTTTTTACTATTATTTTTAGTAATTTTAAAAACCTCTTATTCATCCTGTAGAATCCAAATACATCCATTGTACACAGCAATGTATTTCTATCAGTACAATCTGCTTGTAGGCAGAGCCTGTAGTAAAGGTCATGTACACAAATGTCTTCCAAGAGAGAGATATCTCTCCCAACCCTAGCCCCCCATGTTATAGCAAGTCAAAACCCCAACTGTTAGGCCGGCGTCACACACAACTACAAAAAATCGGTCCGTTTTAGTCGGTCGATTGTCGGATCAAAATGCAAACATCACACATCCTTCTGTCATCCGATTTTCCTTCAAAGATGCGATTTAGTCGCATGTGTGTGTACCTTGTAACATCCGATTTTCATCCGACTTGCGAGAATTTCTCGCAGGCTTGCAAAACTGACATATAATGGATCCAAAAGAATAGTATTTCAATCACAAAAGAAAGAATAGATATATACACATAGAACACAATATATATATATATATTTATATACATGTCATTGTGACATGTATATATATATATATTTATAGTTCCTAGACTTCTACATACTGTTATAGGCGCTAATTCAATTGCCGGCTTTTGTGAAATCACAGAAGCCGACATGAAATGATACATTGTTTCCACACAGTTAACCATGTCATTTCCTGTATTTTGATATTTGTTTAGAACTTACAATTACATGAGTGTATTTGTGCAAAATTTCAGACATGTAGGGGTTAATTAAAGGTGTAAATTTGTTGAAAAAAAATGCGTGGGCTCCCGCTGTATTTTCTCCAACAGACAGACAAAGCAAGCGAGTGGGGGCAGATAATAACAGCCTAGGGAGGGTACATTTTTTTTTGTGCCCCCCCTGGCTACTAACATCTGCCCCCAGACAACCCAGAAAGGGCAAATCTATAATTAGATTCGCCCTTTCTGGCACTTTGCCCGTCTATTCCCATTGCACTGTAGCGGTGGCGAATGGGTTAATAATGTCATCTTAATGTCACCTTAGTATTGAAAGGTGACCTTAAGGCAGGTTAATAATTGAGAGCTGTCAATTAGACAACTATCAATTATTAATCCTATTGTATGATAGAAAAATCAAACACACACAGTTTAATAAAAAAGAAGTTTAATGAAATAATCACACAGTTTTTGACCATATTTTATTTTCCTGCTAAAACCATTTCCTGTAATAAAAATAAAATAAAAAAGCAAAATGATTCTTACCAATCCGATGTACAGTCAGGTCCCACGGTGTAATCCATCAGAAAGGGTTAACAGGTTACAGGTCGCAGAGAGCTAATAATGCTGTCTCAGACCTGTATTCCCCTGAATGAATAAGTTACTCTACCAGCGAAAGGAGAGGAATAGATTCATGAATGGAGCTTAATTGATTTATTGCCACTTTCACTTCAGTGACCTGACCTAAGGTGAAAGTGGGATACAATCAATTAAGCTTCATTCATTAATCACATCCTCTCCTGTCGGCAGGAGATAAGCTCATTCATTCAGGAGCTATCAGATGAGCACGCAGGATTACTTGCGCTGCTTATCTGATTGCTAGTTAACCCTTTGTGAAGGATTACATCGTGGGACGTGACAGATTGCCAGATAGGTAAGAATAATGTTGTTTTATTATTTTATATTTATTTTAGAAGAACAAGGGCTTCGAACGGATTAAGAGTTAAATAAAAGATGGTCAAAAATATGTGTTTTTATTTCATTAAAATCATTTATTCTTAAAGTGTGTGTGTGTTTTTTTATTTACTTCAATAGGATTAATAATTGATAGTTGTCTAATTGACAGCTCTCAATTATTAACCTGCCTTAAGGTCACCTTTCAATACTAAGGTGACATTAAGGTGCCATTATTAACCCATTCGCCAATGGGAATAGACGGGCAAAGTGCCAGAAAGGGCGAATCTAATTATAGATTTGCCCTTTCTGGGGTGTCTGGGGGCAGATGTTAGTAGCCAGGGGGGGCACAAAAAAAATGTACCCTCCCTAGGCTATTATTATCTGCCCCCACTTGCTTGCTTTGTCTGTCTGGTGGAGAAAATACAGCGGGAGCCCACGCATTTTTTTTCAACGAATTTACACCTTTAATTAACCCCTACATGTCTGAAATTTTGCACAAATACACTCATGTAATTGTAAGTTCGAAACAAATATCAAAATACAGGAAATGACATGGTTAACTGTGTGGAAACAATGTATCATTTCATGTCGGCTTCTGTGATTTCACAAAAGCCGGCAATTGAATTAGCGGCTATTACAGTATGTAGAAGTCTAGGAACTATAAATATATATATATATATATATATATATGTCACAATTACATATATATATATATATGTATTCTATGTGTGTATATCTATTCTTTCTATTCTTTATTAAAGCTGTCAGTGTGATTTTACAGTATAGCCGGGGATGAATTGCCGGCTTTTCTAAAGGACACCGATGCGATTTAATCGCAAGTCACACATGCGGTCCGTTTGTAATCAGATTTTTCATCGCTCCCATAGACTTGCATTGGCGATAGTCGACCCACAATCGGTGACAATCACAGCATGCTGCGATTGCACACGGACATTTAAAACGGACCACAAAAAATCTGATACTAGGAGCTGCTCCGTAGATTAACATAGGGCAGACTGCAATATGATTTTTCATCGTATTGCAGTCGTCCGATTCTGTCGCCAGTGTGACGCCGGCCTTACACTCAGAAACCACTCTAATCTTATTAATATTCCCCGCATGCCTTCTGTCTCTTTCAATTGTGCCCTTTGGAATTCTCGCTCAGTGTGTAATAAGTAGTGTTGAGCGATACGATAATGTAAATATCGGCTATCGGCCGATATTAGCTCTATCGGCCTTTCGATAATTCGTTTCGATATTTTCGTCTTATCGAATACCGGAATCGGATTTGTCACTGTCACTGTCTGTGTCCGTTGGTCGGGTCTGTCACTGTCAGTGTCCGTCGGTCGGGTCTGTCAGGAGTCAGCGGCACTTACCTGGCAGAAGATCTCCGGCGGTCACGTCCTGGACTGCTTCATGGCCGCCATCCTCTTCTCCCCGGCGGTCACATGCAGTTTCTCGCGATAACTGCAGTGACTGCTGGGTAATCCCGGCCATAAAGCAGTCAGTCCGATGACGTCACCGCCGGGGAAGCAGGTAATCAGCTGTGCTGCGTCGCGATGACAGGCTCTGCCTGTCATTGCGATGTAGCAGAGCTGGATCGTCGTGGGACTGTCATTGTGGACTGCGTCGGACAGGTGGTATACTGTTGGTTTTTTTTTTTCTTTTTTTACAGGAGATCGATGGCGTCGCAGGAATGAGAGTACAATAAAAGAAATGAAAACTGTGTTGTCTCTTTTATTTCATTAAAAGACTTTTTTCTTGCTTTGTCTTTTTTTTATGCATTTAATAACTTTGGGATTAATAATGGATCGGTGTCTTATTGACGCCTCTCCATTATTAACCGGGCTTATTGTCACCGTGCAATCAACAGTGACATTAACCCCTTATTACCCCGCTTGCCACCGCTACAGGGCAAGTGGGAAGAGCCGGGTAAAGTGCCACAATTGGCACATCTGTTGATGCGCCAAATGTGGGGCTGCTGTAGCCTGGTATTATCAGGCTGTTGAGGGCCAAAATCCATGGGCCTTGACAGTCTTTTAATACCAGGCCGCAGCAGTCTGCATTTTACTTGGCTGGTTAACAAAAATAGGGGGACCCCTACGCCGTTTTTTTTTTTCGAGGGGATCCCCTATTTTTGTTAACCAGCCAAGCTAAGCAGACTGCTGTGGCCTGGTATTATCAGGCTTGCAAGGTCCATGGATATTGGATCCTTACCAGCCTGAAAAACCAGGCCTCAGCGGTCTGCTTCATCTGGCTGGTTAACAAAAATAGGGGGGACCCCACGCCAATTTTTTTCGAGGGGATCCCCTATTTTTGTTAATCAGCCAAGATATGCAGACTGCTGTGGCCTGGTATTATCAGGCTTGCAAGGTCCATGGATATTGGATCCTTACCAGCCTGAAAATCCAGGCCTCAGCGGTCTGCTTCATCTGGCTGGTTAACAAAAATAGGGGGGACCCCACGCCATTTTTTTTTGAGGGGATCCCCTATTTTTGTTAACCAGTTCCCTCTGACGTCACTGATTGTGTCCCTGGCTGACCTGAAGTGAAAGTGGAAAGCAATCAATTAAGCTTTCCACTTCCTCTCCTGTCAGCCAGGAGAGGAACTCATTCATTTGGGGGTTTACTGTGAGGCTGCAGCATTAGCTGCGGTCCCTGCAGTAAACATTAACCCTTTCTGATGGATTACACCGTGGGACCTGACTGTACATCGGATTGGTAAGAATAATTTTGCTTTATTATTTTATTTTTATTACAGGAAATGGTTTTAGCAGGTAAATAAAATATGGTCAAAAACTGTGTGATTATTTCATTAAACTTCTTTTTTATTAAAGTGTGTGTGTTTGATTTTTCTTTCATACAATAGGATTAATAATTGATAGTTGTCTGATTGACAGCTCTCAATTATTAACCTGGTTTAAAGTGACCTTTCAATTGCAAGGTCATTTTAACCCCTTATTAACCCATTCGCCACCGCTACAGGGCAATGGGAATAGACGGGCAAAGTGCCAGAAAGGGCAAATCTAATTAGATTTGCCCTTTCTGGGGTGTCTGGGGGCAGATGTTAGTAGCCGGGGGGGGCCAAAAATAATGGTCCCTCTCTGGGCTATTATTATCTGCCCCCACTCACTGGCTTTGTCTGTCTGGTTGCGAAAATAGGGCGGGAGCCCACGCATTTTTTTTCAGCAATTTTACACCTCATATAATATATATATACACATGTCATTGAATTTGTGACACATATATATATATTTATATTTATAGTTCATACACTTCTACATAGTATAATAGCCGCTAATTCAATTGCCGGCTTTTGTGAAAATGCAGAACCCGACATGAAATGACACTTGGTTTACATAGAGTTAACCATGTCTTTTCATGTAGTTTGATATCTGATTTGCGCAAACAATTACATGAGTGTAAGTGTGCAAAATTTCACACCTGTAGGGGTTAATAAAGGTGTAAATTCGTAGCAAAAAAGTCCGTTTTTTTTACAACGAATTTACACCTTTAATTAACCCCTACAGGTGTGAAATTTTGCACACATAGACTGATGTAATTGTTTGTGCAAATCAGATTGCAAACGACATGAAAAGACATGGTTAACCCTATGTACACCAAGTGTCATTTCATGTCGGGTGCTTCTGTCTTTTCACAGAAGCCGGCTTTACCGGCAATTGAATCAGAGGATATTTTACTATGTAGAAGTGTATAAACTATACAATATATGTTATATATATATGTCACAATGACATGTATATATATATATATGTATTCTATGTGTGTATATTTAGTGTTTACAAGGAAATAAAGGTTTTTTTTAGTTGCGATATTTTGTTCCCATAGACTTACATTGGACTTCCGGTATCGAAATCGAATATCGACGATATTTAGTGCTATCGGCGATACAATTTCGATACGATATTTTTAGATATCGAGCACTATCGCTCACACTAGTAATAAGCTCTCCTTCATCCATGACTTCTCCTTTCTAAGGGTACATACCCATTTGCGAGAAAAAAAAAACGGTCCGTTTTCTGGATGCAATTGGCATGCGATTGTCATGCGATTTGTATGCGATTTTTAATCGCACCATCCATTTTCCATCCGTATTGCAATGCAATTTTAACATGAGGTTTTACATAGAGCAGTTCTCCTATGTAAAAACTCATGTTAAAATAACTTGTAAAAAAACTGTACACATCAGTTTAAAAAGCAAATATTCCTCTCTCTCTCTCTCTCTATATATATATATATATATATATTTATATAATAGTTCATACACTCCTACATAGCATAATAGCCGCTAATTCAATTGCCGGCTTCTGTAAAATCATTACAGAACCCGAAATTAAATGACACATGGTTTACATACAGTAAACCATTTCATTTCATGTAGTTTGATATATGGTTTTAATTAACAATTACATGAGTGTATGTGTGCAAAATTTCATACATGTAGGTGTTAAATAAATGTGTAAATTCGTTGATAAAAAACACGTGGGCTCCCGCAGTATTTTTCTCTGCCAGACAGGGAAAGCCAGTGACTAAAGACAGATATTATTAGCCTAGGGAGGGAGCATTGTTTTTGTGCCCCCCCTGGCTACTAACATCTGCCCCCAGCCACCCCAAAAAAGGCACATCTATTATTAGATGCACCTTTTCTGGCACTTAGCTTGTCTATTCCCATTGCCCTGTATCGGTGGCTAATGAGTTAATAATGGGTTAAGGCCACCTTGCTATTGGAAGGTGACATTAAGCCGGGTTAATAATGGAGAGTTGTCAATTAGACAACTCTCCATTATTAATCCTATTGTATTAAATTGTTAAAAAAACACACACACATTAATTTAAAATTATTTTAATGAAATAAATACATATAGTTTTTGACCATATTTTATTGTACTGGTAATCCTTCAGAATCCCTTGTTCTCCTGTAATAAAAATAAAATAATAAAGCAACAATATTCTTACCTCTCCGGCGTTCAGTCAGGTCCCCCACTGCAATCCATCTGAAAGGGTTAACAGGTTTACAGCAGGGACCACTGCTAATGCTGCCAGCCTAGCTGTAAACCTCCAAATGAATGAGTTAATCTCCCGGCTGACAGGAGATGAGCTGATTAGCTGGGAAGCTTAATTGATTGTTTCCTGTTATGTTTCGGTAGCTGAGGAAAAATAGCAAAAATAGCCAAAGTAGCAATACACCAGAGAGGCTGGAAACTACTGGGTTGCAGAACCCTAAACTAACCGCAACACTAGAAGTAGCCGTGGAGCGTACCTACAGTGATCCTCCATCTCTTCTCCCAAGGTCCTACCCACACTTTGCCACATAGACAGGTGACCTCTGAGCTCAGAGACTACCTTCTCCAGCTCATCCACTCTATGTTCCGCAGTTTGCCTCAGGGCCTTTTCTTGTTCGATCTGCTCCTTCATGGTCTTTAGTTCAGTTGACTTTTGCTTCTCACCAGACACTTTATTAGCCATGTTCTGCTTTATGGCCACCTGCTTTATGGCCACAACCTCAGCCTCCAGGTGGCGCACCTGCTCCAACTGTACGGCGTTGGAGACTTCCGTATCCGACCCCTTCAACCTTTCTTGAGGCTCGGCCCGGTCATCCTTAGGCCCCTCTTGATTCTTTGTACCTTCAGAGAGCTCTACACTCTCCAGCTCTTCAGTGTCTGGAAGAGTACTCATATCTTGCACTAACGCATCAGTCATAGGTTTTTCTTTATTACCATCCTCAGTACATACATTGTGTTCCGGCGTTTTGCGCCCTTTACGTCTCCGACGACAGGAAGATTTTCTCTCCTGGTGGGGGCCTTTCTTACTGTACTCCTTTTCTAACTTAGAGTCCCAGTCACCCTCAGAGTCTGAGTCACCCCCCTCCTGGCACCCGTCAAGAGACTTCAGGTATGTCAGTTGGGTAGACGCACCCTTTCCACTTGTGTCACCGTCTGCTACGTCACCGAGTTGGTCAGACCCATCCACTTTGGGAGGTGTCACCGTACTAATACCCACCATCCCAATAGTAGAGCGATCTCCCTCCTCCTGCAAGTCGGAAAACAGTTCAGAGTCCCATCCTATAACTACGGGACACACCAAATTTGGGACTATAGCGACCTCCTGTTCCCTCATGTCCCAGCCTGTCCCCAAAGTTACCCCGGCCACAGGATACTCCTTAGTGTTCCTATGAAAGCATGTGACCGCGACCTTTCTACCGGGTATTTGAGACCCCTTAGGTGCAACTCTCACTAAAGTCACCGGACTCCCCGGGTCGATCAGACCAACCATATCTTCATTATTTATCGGCAGGCCACACCCCTTGCGCCAGGTGGATAGTTCATAAGACAAATTGGACACACATATTTTCCCCGGGCAACCGTCCGGCTGCACCTCCAGGTACACCTCGACGTCATCTGATTTTTCCATTTTTGGAATCGCTGCACGCACCACTCTTCGGACATCCCGGCGTCCCTGGGCAGCTCCTGCTGTCTGCGGCGCTGTAATGTGCTGCATCAGTAGACTGTTGGTTTCCTGTTGCTGTCGATTAAATATTTGCTGCTGCTCCATAGCCTGCTGCTGTATAGCCTGCTGCCGCTCCATAGCCTGTTGCTGTATAGCCAGCTGCTGCTGCATAGCCTGCTGTTGCTGCTGCGTATCCAGCTGTCGCTGCTGCGTTTCCAGCTGGTGCTGTCGCATGACATCCACAAGCATTTCCACCGTACTCTCCATCTCCGGACAGTTCTCCATCGGGTTACAGCCAGCCGCTTGTCACCTTCGTAACCCCACCGAGTTACCGCCAGACGTCTTCACCTGGTTATTTGTCATGCAGAAAAAACATTAAAAAAAAACAGCCTAACCTCACTGCGTGTGCCCGCATTAACGCCACCAGTTGTAGGGATCCGCTCTGGTAGGCAAGGGCCGGGCATGCAGAAACCCAGGCAATTCACAGGCTTTAAGTCCAAAGATCAATGTTTTTCTGTCTCTTTAACACCAGGTAACAAAACATGACAAAATGCATTCCAGCTTTGCAAACTACTGTTCCCAGATGCACCCTTGCATGGGACGGGCTTGACTAAGTGGCTGCAAGCCAGCAGGGACCGCCAGGTGCCATTCCTGGGTGATATGGACTCGCTTCGGGTGCTCACTGACACACTGTAACAGAAAGTCACTTCCAGGCTGACTCCAGCCAAACTCCTCAATAGAACCGCATGGTTCTCAGTGTGGGACCGTCACAGGCTCCGCACACCCATGTGTCCTGTCTGGGTGCTATTCAGGACCTCCGTCCAACACCCTGGCCACCAAGTTCCAAGTCTCACCACGTGCTTCCAGGAATCCGATCCAACACCAGGATCTTCCAACCCTGACAGACCTTCCAGGAACCTTCCAGGCAGCCCTATTCAGGACACACTCTCCACAGTATCAGCCAGACTTTCAGAGACTCCTCAGTCTCCAACTCAATCTTCTCACCACGTGCCCAACACTGCTTTTCATACGTGTAGCCACTCCCCAAGCCAAGGTATGAAGCACATGGTCTGGTCACCTGTTCATGACCTCATCACAGGTCCTTCACAACACATACAATCACCAGTATGTAACATTCATTCTCCCATCACCAGTGAGCGGTGTATGTGTGGTTAGCATGTCTCACCCAGCTCACAAGCTAACCCTGTAGGTTCACCCTTAACAACAATCAGAACTCTTATGGGACAACAAGTCCCAGAACAACATTACTGACCTACAGCACAGAATAGCTCTGCGACACATACTTTCCATTTAGCACCATACCAGGTACTGGTTTCCCATCCATCTCATGCCTCCATGCATAATTTGAGCAACTTATACAGCGCCCCCTAGGTGCCACATTAGTTACTACACCACAATATATGTGTCACAATGACATGTATGTATATATATATATATATATATGTATTCCGTGTGTATCTATCTAGTGTTTTGTGAGCTGTCAGTGTGATTTTACAGTAGCCAGGGATGAATTGCCGGCTTTTCAAAGGACACCGGTGCGTATAAATCAGACAGCACTCGCATGGTGCGAGTGCTGTCCGATTATTTCTCGCACCCATTGACTTGTATTGGCGAGTCTCATCCGAGAATTGCAGCAAATCGCAGCATGCAGTGATTTTTTTCTCAGTCTGATTTCGGCTGAGGAAAAAATCGCAAATGAGATGTCACCTATTGAATAACATTGGTCCGAGTGCAATTCGATTTTTAATCGGATTGCACTCGTCCGTTTTTCTCTCCAGTGAGTATGAACCCTAATTCTCTTAACCTTGTGGCTCTTACGGAAACCTGGATCCAGCAGTCAGACACCACCGCTGCTACTGCTCTTTCATATGGTGGACTACACTTCTTTCATACCCCAAGATTGGGCAACACAGCAGGTGGAGGTGTTGGTATGCTCCTATCACCCAAATGTATCTTTCAGGTTATCCCTAAAGTACCTTCACTTGTCTTCCCTTCTTTTGAGGTCCATACTGTCAGACTATACATCCCCTTCTCCATGCGAGTGGCGGTGGTGTATCATCCCCCGGGCCCCTCCCATCAGTTCCTGGATCAATTTGCCACCTGGCTTCCACACTTTCTCTCCTGTAACATCCCCACTTTAATCATGGTGATTTCAACATCCTCATTGCTTTTCCCCTCTCCCCATCTGCTACTCACCTTTTATCTCTGACCTCCTCTTTCGGTCTTTCGCAGCTTACAAACTCTCCTACGCATGAAGACGGAAACTCCCTTGACTTGGTCTTTTGCCGGCTTTGCTCAGTGGATGATTTCACAAACTCCCCTCTCCAGCTCTCTGACCACAACCTTCTTTCATTCTCTATCAAGAACTGCCATCCCTCTCAGGTCACCCCTACTTTCCACACTTATAGAAACGTACTGGCCAATAACACTCAGAAACTCATGAAGAACTTTCATTCTTCATTGGCCCCTATCTCCTCCCTCTCATGTCCTGATTCTGCACTGAAGCATCACAATGAAACCCTGCAAAGTGCCCTGGATGAAACTGCACCTCCTATACATAGAACAATACAGCACAGACGGCGACAAACGTGGCACACGCTGCAAACACGTTTCCTGCAGCGGTGCTCCAGGTGCACCAAACATCTGTGGAGAAAATCCAATCTACCCGAAGATTTCATCCATTGTAAGTTTATGCTTAAAACATACAACACTGACCTTCAACTTGCCAAACAAACCTATTTCAACACCCTCATTCCCTACTCAACCCAAGAGTGCAGCCCCAACCACGGATCTCCGCGCTGACGATCTGGCCAATTTTTTCAAAGAAAAAATTAACCATATCCGACAGGAAATTATCTCCCAATCCACTGGTACTATGCATTGTCCTCCCTCCCCCACTGCATCTAGCTCACTATCTGATTTTGAACCAGTCACAAAAGAAGTAATCAGGCTCCTTGCATCTTTGCCCGACCACTTGCACCAGTGACCCCATTCCGTAACATCTCCTCCAGTCCCTTTCCCCTGCTTTCACCTAACAAAAATATTCAACCTCTCTCTCTCTTCTGGTATCTTTCCCTTCTCATTTAAGCACGTCATCACACATTCTTTACTTAAAAAACTATCCCTCAACCAAAACTGTGCCGCTAACATTAGACATGTCTCCAATCTTTCCTTCATCTCTAAACTCCTGGAACGCCTGGTTCACTCCCGTCTTATCCGCTATCTCTCAGATAACTCTCTTCTCGACTCTCTACAATCCGGTTTCTGCTCTTTACACTCTACTGAAACTGCCCTTACTAAAGTCTCTAGTGATCTACTAACAGCTAAACCTAATGGTCACTACTCTATGATAATTTTCTTGGATCTGTCTGCAACATTCGACGCTGTGGATCATCAACTCCTCCTCACTATGCTCTGCTCCATCGGCCTCAAGGACACCGTTCTATCAGGTTCTCCTCCTATCTCTCTGACCGCTCCTTCACTGTATCTTTTACTGGCTCCTCCTCTTCTCATTTTCCTCTTTCTGTTGGGGTTCCTCAAGGATCTGTTCTAGGCCCCTTCTCTTCTCTTTGTATACTGCTCCTATTGGTCAAACAATCAGTAGATTTGATTTCCAGTACCATCTCTATGCTGATGACACCCAATTACACACTTCTCCTGATATCACGCTTGCCTTTTTAGAAAACACCAGTGATTCTCTTACCGCTGTCTCTAACATCATGTCCTCTCTTTATCTGAAACTAAACCTGTCAAAAACTGAACTCCATGTGTTTCCTCCCTCTACTAATGTACCTATGCCCGACATTGCCAGTTCCGTGTGTGGTTCCACATTACTCCCCAGCAACATGCCCTCTGTCTTGAGTGTCATACTTAATTCCGAGCTTTTATTCACCCCCCACATCCCATCACTGGCTCGCTCTTGTTATCTGCACCTCAAAAACATTTCCAGAATTTGACCCTTTCTTAGTTTCAACTCTGCAAAAACTCTTACTATTTCTTTTATTCATTCTCGTCTGGACTATTGTAACTCTCTACTAATCGATCTCTCTCTTACCAAAGTCTCCCCTCTCCAATCTGTCTTGAATGCTGCAGCCAGTATCATATTCCTCACCAATCATTATACCAATGCCTCTACCTTGTGCCAGTCATTACACTGGTTAACCATCCACTCCATAATCCAGTACAAACTTATTACCCTCACCCACAAAGCACTCCATGGCTCAGCACCACCCTACATCTCCTCCCTTGTCTCAGTCTACCACCCTACCCGTGCCCTCCGTTTTGCTAATGACCTGAGGTTAACATCCTCAATAATCAGAACCTTCCACTCCCGTCTCCAAGACTTTTCACATGCTGCGCCAATTCTTTGGAATGCACTACCCAGGTTAATACAATTAATCCCCAATCCCCACAGGTTTAAGCGTTCCCTAAAAACACATTTGTTCAGACTGGCCTACTGTCTCAATGCATTAACCTAACTATCCCTGTGTTGCCCATTCAAAATTTGTTACCATAACCAGGTTCCTCGCATCATGTTTTCACATGCTTTATGCATTTAATAGCCCTCTGTGTCTGTACTGTTACATACTTAGGCTAATAACCGGTTCATGCAGCATTACATGAACACCCGATTCTTACACTTTGGCTGGTCCGAACAACGAAAGCAATTGTTACCATCTACCTATCGTATCTCCCCTTTTTCCTCATAGATTGTAAGCTTGCGAACAGGGCCCTCATTCCTCTTGGTATCTGTTTTGATCTATGTGTTTATTGTTATGCTGTAATGTCTATTGTCTGTACAAGTCCCCTTTATAATGTAAAGTGCTGCGGAATATGTTGGCGCTATAGAAATAAAATTATTATTATTATTCCTGTTATATCATCAGGGCTTGTGGCTCAGCAGGTTGAAGTGCCTGTCTGAAATATTTTAAGGTTGTAGGTTCAGGACCTGGGAGAATCATAGAAAAAATATTACATTTCTGAAATTGCTTATTTTTACTTCTTTTATAGGAAAAAAAATTGTTCTTCACCTCAGCATATAGTTATCATAAAATGAATTGCTATATACACAATGTATCTATGTGGACTTGTATAAACTGCTTCTGGATTCATTGCCTGCAAGTCTTTGTTACAACCAAACATGTACAGAAAGTACCAAGAGATGAGCTTGCTGTGTTCTTCTATACAATACAGAGGCACTTTCCCTTTGGTTATGGTCACTGTTGGCGAAGTAGACATTACGGTAAAATTGCAGGTTAGGTTGAGGACCTCCATATTTGTCCAGTATAGCGCCACCCAAAGCTGTGCTTTTCGCTGTGACCATTACACTTCAATAAGAAAAAAAGAAATACAATAGTGACATGCACACCTAATATGAAGTAAAAAACAGTTTATTAAACACAATTATAAAAAACCTCGGATATGCTTGGAATAAATATATTAGGAAGAATTGGGGATACATCTGGACTATTCTGGGTCACTGTTGATATTAATGGACATGAAGTGTCTTTTCCCTTGATGGGATTAACTCCTACTGGATGGTCCTTAATTTTGGTTGCATACATCAATACATGGTCTTTCTCTTTTTTTAGGAGTGGACTCTATATTGTATATATTGTTCCATACTATGTGCGCAAGCGTTTTTATGTTGCAACATAAAAAATAATCTTAAAACTAATATGGGTTATTTACTTACTGTTTCTTGTTAACTTTGTGTGGTAAACTTTATGTCCAATGCTAAATTTGGTACTATCATGTATGGTATCCATATTTCTATTTGTCTAACCAATGTGAGGTCTATATGTTCTTAAGTGTACTTAGGGTATTAGGTTGTGGGGAAACGTTATGGTCCATCTTCATCCTATACATCTGTGGGAGACTTCCACATTGTCATTTCCACAGTTTGTTTTTTGGTGATGCATAACATGGACCTTAATAGGGCAATTCATTTAATTTAATGCTTCTTTAGATTATTTTTATTTATTTATTTTATCTTTTTTTTCTCTGACCCATAGCCCTGATGCAGAGCCTGGCAGAATTGACTGTATTGTGCCCCCTTGTGTAGAGCTTGGTGCTAGAACTCATCCTTGGATATAATAATGATTTCTGAAGCCTGAATATGGCTTGTTGGTTTTCCCAGGAGTGCACTCACCTGTGGTCACCAATTAAGTAAGTGTATATATACACTCCCTCAACCCACTTTACCCAGACCATTTCCCTGATGAAACTGTGTTCCACAGCGATACGAGTTGGGTGGTGACATTTTTTTTAATGCACTGTTTGTACTAGATAGGTTGTGGTCTAGGGCTTTATTGTTTGGCTAACATAGCCTTATGCAATTATATTCTGTCCTTATTGCAGCGCTGATGGCAGATTAGGACGTACTTATCCCTTTTGTTTCTTATAGAGCAATTGCACCATTGGTTATGAATGTATTGCACATAGCACTTTATATGACCATATTATGAGCCTTTTGATTAATGCCTAAAGCATGTGCTATCATTCTATCCCCTGCAGTCTTGCTATATACTATCATTTTTTGGTCTAATATGTACACAAATTTTGTTGGATATTGCAATATATTTGTGCCTTGATGTTTTGTCAGGTTGTTTTTTGGTGTTTTTATAGGGGTTTTTTCTAATTGTGTTCAATAAACTGCTTGCACGTTTTGGAGGTGGTTTATTGTGGATTTTGACATTTGTTTAGGGTCATTATCCATTTGAAGAAGTCATCCAATTTTTATCTTTGACTTTTTTACACATGGTGTTATGTTTGCATCAAGAATTTGTTGACACTTAGTATTGTGTTTTGTTTTTTTTTGTCAATGATTAGTGATGAGCGAGCATGTTCACCACTACTCGGTACTCGCCGAGTATTTCTGGGGTTGCTTGGCAGGAACTCGGGTCCCCTGCTTGATTGACGCTCCTTAGAGAGCCAATGAACATGCAGGGATTGTCTGCCACACACTGTAATGCTGCAGCCATGTTGGTTGTGGTATTACAGTGATTGGCTGGCCGCACAGCATCATCAAGTCTATATCAGACCTGGCGCCGCCCTGCTCGTCACAGTCTACTCCGGAATCAGGCAGTGTAGGGAGAGTTGCTGCTCAGCTAGGGAGAGATTTGCTTGGTTCTTACTTAGTGTAGGCATACCATATATTATACACATATCCATCTCAAATATCTGAGGACTAATAAAACTGTAGATATCAGTGCTAGGCAGGCAGGCAGTGTATGTGGCAGACTGCAGTGCATATAGCAATAGGGTCCATTCCAGTTCTGTCTGCTCCTGCTGCTGCTTTTACAGATATTTCTAGACATAGCTCTAGGTGTCAGGGGCCATGAATAATTTTATTTTTTGGATCTTAATCCTGATTATTTGCTTAAAAAGCATTCTAGATAACATCGTTTTTCTGTTCCATTTTCTTGTTGGTACTGCAGAATACAGCCAGATCCTTTCCATATTACAGCGCTAAAAATCCATCTATTTAAAACAGTGGTTTGTCCGTCACACGGATCACATATAAATGGGCTTAAAATTCTGCCATTTCTGGCCTCCATTTAAATTTTGTTGCAATGTGTTAGTGAAATTATTGACAGATACCAGTTCGCTGTTAAAAATAGTTACCCACAGGCCATCTACTTAAAACTGTGGTTTGTCCATTACACAGATCACATATAAGTTCGCTCCAAATTCAACCATTTGTAGTGAACATGGAAAATATTGTCCTCCATTTAAAATGGGCAAGGCGCGTGGCAAGGGAGGGAGAACTGGACGTGATTGTGATGGTGATGGTGCATGCAGAGGCCGAGGCTGTGGCAAGCTGAAATTGTGCCACAACAAACACCCACATCTTCTCGCCCGACCTTCCTGTACTAATTACTAGGGACCTCAGCAGCACACCACTATGGAACCCAGAGCAGTGTCAAAAGGTTGTTGGTTGGATAGCGGATAATGCTTCTAGTCACTTTGCCACTACCACCACCACCCTGTCTTCCACACGGTCAAGTCTCAGTAGCCTTGAGTCTGGAACGCATATTCCTCACCCTGATCCTCCTTCCTTCCACCATACCGAGTGCCCGGAGACAACTGATCCCACACTTGGACACTCCGAAGAGCTGTTCACTTTTCCAATTATAGATCCAGGCCTCTCTCCCGGTCCACTTGAAGCGGAGTAAGAGAAGATCGCATGTAGCGATGCCCAAATATTTGAGCAGCCACGGTCACACAAAGGCGATGGTGGGAAAGTGTCACAAGAGGTCGACGATGATTAGACACAATTGCCAGAAAGTCAGGAGAAGGACCAGGGTGCGGAAGTGGAAGACGAGGTGGTGGATGATATAGTAACTGACCCAACCTGGCAGGAGGGCATGTAGAGTGAGGACAGCAGCACACAGGGGGAATGAGGCATAGCACCCCAACAGGCAGTAAGAAGCAGTGTGGTGGCTGCAGACAGAAGGTGAGCAACCATTCCCCGTAACACCAACACGATGGAAGTTGCCAGTACAACTGTTAAGTCTTCCTGAATCTGGTTGCTTTTTAAAGACTGTGCCGATAATCCCAAAAAGGTCATTTGCACCACCTACCAGATCAGCATCAGCAGGGGTAGCAAAACTACCAGCCTGACCACCACCAGCATGATCATGCACAAGGCAGCAAAGCACCCGACTTTGTGGGCCAAACCACAGGGTCCAGGAACAGTATCTGTGGGTGACACCACTGTTGTGAATGTGCTAGAAATGAATTCTGAGCAGAAGCTCCCTCTGGTGGTTACAAACAGTACTGAACTATCCAATGAAGATTGTGAAGATTGGAGATCAGGTGTTACTGACTGGTCTTATATAAGGGAGGTTCCCTCCCATCAGGGTTGCCGGTGATCAATTGTTCTGGTCTCATCTTTGATTCCTGTTCACTTTGGAGCTTGCTGTTTCGTGCCTGCATCTTCTGCTAACAGATAAGACATTTTCTTCTATTAGTTTTTTGTGCTTGCTTTTTGCATTTTGTCCTGCACTTCTGTGGGGGTCTGCCGGGTCCCCTTCGGGGCTTGTGCTCCTCTCAGTTTAGTTCAGCCACTGTTGTTTGTTCATTTGCCTTTTCCAGTTTTTTCAGTGGTTGCTGTTTAGTTTTTGTTACACCAGAGAACTAATTTAGGTGGTAGAGGTCGTGTGATCTCAGGTGTTTTTGTAATTAGTAGAGTTGGTACTTTTCAGGGTTTTTTGGGATTGCAGTAAGTGCCCTTCCTATCCTTTTCTATTTAGGAAGTTTGGGCCCCAACGTTTGCTCATACTATTTTCTGTCTGTGTCAGTATTTCTTCTTGTCTAGCCGCCATTACATGTTTGGGGGCTTTCTATGTTCTTTGGGGATCTGCTCCGGGGCAGATAGCTTTCCTCTTTCTATCTTTAGGTGTAGTTAGCTTCTCAGGCTGTGACGAGGCGTCTAGGACCAACGTAGGTACGCTCCACGGCTGCCTTTAGTTGTGGTGGTTAGTCAGGGTACTGCAATCCCATAGATTCCAACCTCTCTGGTGTATTGCCTTTTTTGCCTGCTCTCCTCAGCTACCAAATCATAACAGTATCACCGGCCGAAGCTGAAAATAATTTGGTACTCACAGAAGGGAAAAATATTGTGGAAAGAAAAAAGTTGTCAGAGTTGTCAGAGATTTTTTTTTTTTCTGTTTGTTGCATTTTTTTTTTTCCCTCTGTATCTCTGGGTGCTGAGGAGGATTTTTTTTTTCTCTCAATGGAGTTTGCACAGTTGTCTGGCCGTGTGGATCAGCTTGCCACTGAAGTTCGGAGTATTGCTATCTATCTTGCTGGGTTGCAGGTTGTGGAGCCTAGGATTCCCATGCCAGATTTGATTTTGGGGGATCGAGCTAAATTTCTGAATTTCAAAAATAACTGTAAGTTGTTTTTTGCCTTGAAATCTAAGTCCTCAGGGAACGCAGCACAGCAGGTTCAAATTGTCATCTCTCTCCTGCGCGGCGATCTCAGGATTGGGCTTTTTCCCTGACACCTGGGGATCCTGTTTTGAGTAATGTTGATGCATTTTTTCAGGCTCTGGGTTATTGTACGATGAGCCTAATGTCACTGATCAAGCTGAAAAAGCCTTGTTGGCATTAAATCAGGGCTTGAGGACGCTGAGTTATACTGTCAGAGATTCCGTATGTGGGCAGTCCTGACCAAATGGAATGACGATGCTTTGGCAGCCCTTTTTCGGAAGGGTCTGTCAGAGAATGTAAAGGATGTTATGGTGGGATTCCCTGTCCCCTCTGGTCTCAATGATTCTATGTCATTAGCGATTCAAATTGACAGACGTTTGCGTGAGTGTAGAGGTATGCGTGGAATAGTGTTGTCTTGTGAACCAGCTTCTGAACCCATGCAGTGTGATAGAGTGGCTTCTGGGGCACAGCGTCATGAGTTTCGAAAATGCAATGGGTTATGTTTCTACTGTGGTGATGCCTCTCATGCTATTTCAGTCTGCCCTAAGCGGGGAAGACGTTTTGCACGCTCAGTTGTCTTGGGTAATGTTCAGACTAAATTTTTGTTGACTGTTACCCTGATTTGCTCCCTGTCCACATTTTCTGCTCAGGCTTTCGTTGATTCGGGAGCAGCTATTAACCTGATGGATTTTGATTTTGCTAAACGTTGTGGGTTTCCCTTGATACCCCTACGGAAGTCTATTCCCCTACTGGGGATCGATTCTACCCCTTTGGCTGAGAATAAACCTCAGTTCTCTACTCAGGTGATAATGAGGGTTGAGCCTGATCATCAGGAGAGTTGCAAATTTTTGGTGCTGTATAATCTGCATGACATTATCGTACTGGGTTTCCCTTGGTTACAGTCTCATAATCCTGTTTTGGATTGGAAATCTGTGTCTGTAACCAGTTGGGGCTGCCAATGTGTTAATACAAACACTCCTGTTTTTTCTGCCTCTCCCCAGGCTCAGGATGTTCCTGACTTTTTGACTGATTTTTCTGATGTGTTTAGCGAAAGTAAATCTGCATCCTTGCCCCCCCATAGGAGCTATGGCTGCGCTATTGAATTAGTGCCTGGTAGTAAATTCCCTAAAGGTCGCCTTTTTAACTTGTCTGTACCTGAACATGACGCTATGCGGTCTTATATCAAGGAGTCATTGGAGAAGGGTCATATCAGACTATCCTCTTCACCCTTAGGTGCCGGTTTTTTCTTTGTGGCCAAAAAGGATGGTTCATTAAGGCCGTGTATTGATTATCGTCTCTTGAACAATATTACTGTGAAATATCAATATCCGTTACCCTTGATTTCTGACCTGTTTTCCAGGGTGAAAAGTGCTACTTGGTTTACCAAGCTTGACCTCAGGGGGCATATAACCTTATTCGCATTAAGCACGGGGATGAATGGAAGACGGCATTTAATACCCCAGAGGGGCATTTTGAGTACCTAGTGATGCCCTTTGGGCTCACTAATGCTCCTTCTGTCTTCCAGTCCTTCATGAATGACATTTTCAGGGATTTTGTGGATAAATTTCTGATTGTTTATTTGGATGATATCTTGATTTTTTCCAATGACTGGGACTCTCATGTGAAACATGTTCGGACTGTGTTCCAGATTTTGAGAGAGAATGCTCTGTATGTGAAGGGATCAAAGTGTCTTTTTGGCGTACAGAGGATCTCATTTCTGGGATTCATTTTGTCCCCATCTGTTATTGAAATGGACCCGGTCAAGGTTCAGGCCATCTGTGATTGGGTCCAACCTACTTCATTAAAGGCTCTTCAAAGATTCTTGGGTTTTGCCAATTTTTATCGTAAATTTATTGGTAATTTCTCTGTTATTGTTAAACCATTGACTGATTTGACCAAAAAGGGTTCTGATGTGGTGAATTGGCCTTCTGAGGCAGTCTCTGCGTTTCAGGAACTTAAGCAGAGATTCACTTCTGCTCCTGTTCTACGGCAGCCTGATGTTTCTCTGCCATTTCAGGTGGAGGTTTATGCCTCTGAAATTGGGGCAGGTGCCGTTTTGTCCCAAAGAGATCCAGAGACCTCTAAAAGTAACCCTTGTGCCTTTTTCTCTCGAAAATTTTCTCCAACTGAACGTAATTATGACGTGGGTAATCGGGAGTTATTGGCCATGAAGTGGGCTTTTGAAGAGTGGAGACATTGGCTGGAGGGAGCCAAACATCAGGTGGTGGTCCTCACGGACCATAAGAATCTGGTTTATCTGGAATCTGCCAAGCGACTTAATCCTAGACAGGCCAGGTGGGCCTTGTTTTTCACACGTTTTAATTTTGTGGTTTCCTTTCTTCCTGGCACTAAGAATGTTAAGGCGGATGCCCTCTCGAGGAGTTTCCTTGCGACTCTCCTGAGTTATCTGATCCTGCTGTTATTTTGAAAGAGGGTGTAGTTCTTTCTGCCATCTCGCCCAATTTGAGACTGGCTCTGGAAGGGTGTCAGGAGGATAAACCCGAGCGCTGCCCTATTGGGAAATTGTTTGTCCCAGACCGGTGGAAAAAGAGTGTGATGTCTGAGATTCATTGTTCCGCGTTGGCCGGTCATCCCGGAATTTTTGGTACCAGAGACTTGGTTAGTCGGTCCTTTTGGTGGCCTAAATTGTCTCGTGATGTCAGGGAATTTGTGCAGTCCTGCGGGACTTGCTCTCGCTCCAAGCCTTGCTCTCGCTCTAGTGGTTTGTTGATGCCATTGCCTGTGCCCAAGAGACCATGGACCATGTCTCTATGGATTTCATTTCCGACCTCCCTGTTTCTCAGAGAATGACCGTTATCTGGGTGATTTGTGATAGGTTTTCCAAAATGATACATCTTGTGCCATTACCTAAGTTGCCTTCCTCCTCTGAATTGGTGCCTTTGTTCCTTCAGCACGTGGTTCGGTTACACGGCATTCCTGAGAACATTGTGTCTGACAGAGGAGTCCAGTTTGTTTCCAGATTTTGGAGGACTTTTTGTTCTAAACTTGGTGTTCAATTGTCTTTCTCCTCGGCTTTTCATCCTCAGACCAATGGAAAAACTGAGAGAACAAACCAGACATTGGAGACTTATCTAAGATGCTTTGTGTCTGCTGATGAGGATGACTGGGTCTCTTTTTTGCCTTTGGCTGAGTTTGCTCTTAATAATAGGGCTAGCTCTGCCACTTTGATGTCTCCATTTTTCTGCAATTTTGGGTTTCACCCTCGATTTTCTTCAGGACAGACGGAGGCTTCTGTCTGTCCAGGTGTTGACTCTGTTGTGGAGCGTATGCAGCAGATTTGGGACCAGGTAGTGGAGAGGTTGTCCCTCTCAGGAGAGGGCCCAGCGGTTTGCCAACCGGCATAGGACTGATGGTCCTCGGTTTAAAGTGGGGGACTTGGTCTGGTTGTCCTCAAGAAATATCCCTATGAGAGTTGCATCTCCTAAGTTTAAGCCTAGGTTCATTGGACCTTATAAGATCATGGAGATTCTTAATCCTGTTTCCTTTCGTTTGCTTCTTCCAGGGACATTTAAGATCCATAACGTGTTCCACAAGTCCTTATTGAAGAGGTTTGTCGAGCCAGTGGTTCCTATGGCTGTGCCTCCTGACCCTGTTTTTGGTTGAGGGCAATCTGTAGTATGTGGTTGAGAAAATATTGAATTCTCGTTTTTCTAGACGGAAACTCCAGTATTTGGTTAAGTGGAGAGGTTATGGTCAGGAGGACAATTCTGGGTGTTTGATTCGGACATCCATGCTAGGAGACTCATCCGTGCGTATCACAGAGTTCATCCTGACCGACCTGGTTGCTCAAATGAGGGTTCGGTGACCCCTCCTCAAGGGGGGTATACTGTTGTGAATGTGCTAGAAATGAATTCTGAGCAGAAGCTCCCTCTGGTGGTTACAAACAGTACTGAACTATCCATTGAAGATTGTGAAGATTGGAGATCAGGTGTTACTGACTGGTCTTATATAAGGGAGGTTCCCTCCCATCAGGGTTGCCGGTGATCAATTGTTCTGGTCTCATCTTTGATTCCTGTTCACTTTGGAGCTTGCTGTTTCGTGCCTGCATCTTCTGCTAACAGATAAGACATTTTCTTCTATTAGTTTTTTGTGCTTGCTTTTTGCATTTTGTCCTGCACTTCTGTGGGGGTCTGCCGGGTCCCCTTCGGGGGCTTGTGCTCCTCTCAGTTTAGTTCAGCCACTGTTGTTTGTTCATTTGCCTTTTCCAGTTTTTTTCAGTGGTTGCTGTTTAGTTTTTGTTACACCAGAGAACTAATTTAGGTGGTAGAGGTCGTGTGATCTCAGGTGTTTTTGTAATTAGTAGAGTTGGTACTTTTCAGGGTTTTTTGGGATTGCAGTAAGTGCCCTTTCTATCCTTTTCTATTTAGGAAGTTTGGGCCCCAACGTTTGCTCATACTATTTTCTGTCTGTGTCAGTATTTCTTCTTGTCTAACCGCCATTACATGTTTGGGGGCTTTCTATGTTCTTTGGGGATCTGCTCCGGGCAGATAGCTTTCCTCTTTCTGTCTTTAGTTGTAGTTAGCTTCTCAGGCTGTGACGAGGCGTCTAGGACCAACGTAGGTACGCTCCACGGCTGCCTTTAGTTGTGGTGGTTAGTCAGGGTACTGCAATCCCATAGATTCCAACCTCTCTGGTGTATTGCCTTTTTTGCCTGCTCTCCTCAGCTACCAAATCATAACACACCACTGCTTCTTCTGCTGTTGTGCGTGCAAGCCAATCCCCTGTCCGTGGTGCATGCGAAGATACCTCCTGTTCTGCACCTGTCGTTGCACACACTCAACTAGCACCATCAGCAAGCACGTCCACGTCCTTTTCTCAGTGCTGCGTTCAGTTGTCCATACCCCAGTCCTTGGAACGCAAGTGCAAATATGCACCCAATGCCCCACAGGCCACACTACTAAATTCTCACATTTCGAGACTGCTTGCGCTTGAAATGTTGCCTTTTAGACTCGTAAAGACCGAAGCTTTCTGCAACCTGATGGCGGCGGCCGTCCCTCGGTACTCGGTCCCCAGCCTCCACTATTTCTCCCGGTGTGCCGTCCCTGCATTACACAAGCATGTGTCCCACAACATTAGCCGTGCCCTCAACAGTGCAGTTACTGGGAAAGTCCACCTAACCACAGACACGAAGACAAGTGCTTGTGGGCAAGGATGGTACATCTCGCTGACTGTACGCTGGTTTAGCATAGTGGAAGCCAGGACCTTCACGACACCAAGGATTGTGGGCCCTAGGTCATTCAGGGTTGCTCCCACAGTCCACAGCTCCTGAACCTCATCCTCCTCTTCAGCCTCCATCTCCGAAATGACCACAAGCTGGAAGCACTGCAGCACTGCCTCAGCTAAGCAGGCAGATCTGTGGCTGACACTGCTGAACTTACAGCCAGGCATAGTCGTGTGTGACAATGGCAGGAACCTGGTGGCGGCTCAGAGGCAAGGAGAACTCACACACGTTCCATGCCTGGAACATGTGCTTAACCTCGTGGTTCATGTAGAATAAATGTCAATTGCACACTCCTTTTGAATGCAAATAAGATTACTTTTATTAAAGTTCAATACATAAGAGCAACCTTTGTATGTCAACGCATTTCAGCCTAATAGGCCTTTTTCACGACTGTTGCACTCAGTAGGTATTCTCTTCTAGAAAGGGATTTCTCTTCACTGGAGCTACGATTTGTTAAGTCTGGAAGGTATTGTTCAAGAAATATCCTTGAGTATGTAGTTGAATGTGGAAAGCCTGTATTTCACATGTCCCTGTCCGGGTGGTTGCTTTAAAGTCACCGGGAGGAGAGCATGGTCAGTCGTCATCTTGGTGAGGACACAAAAGTCTTGCCTGTTAGCAGTCTGGCAAGCATGGCTGAGTTTATGTTACGCTGCCTTTCCCGTGACCCTCACGTTCTCAAAATTTTGGGTGACAGTACTTACTGGTTGGTGACACTTCTAGACCCACGCTACAAGGAGAACTTTCTATCTCTTGTTCCTGAGGAAGACAGATCTACTAAAATGGGGCAGTACCAGAAGGCCCTTGTTGTGGAATTATTAAAAAAATTCCCATCTGAAAACATTGGCAGCAGAGGTCCAGTTCCTTACACAACCAAAGAGTAAAGGTGAGAGAGACACAACTCCAATCCAGCAGAGGCAGGGGAACACTGTCAAAGTTCTGGGAAAGTTTTTTCAGCCCCTCCCATCGCAAAGGCCCTGAGGCGCGGGGTACTCAGACAAGAAGTGCAAAGTTTGGGAAGATGCTGATGGAGTACCTTGCTGACCGTACCAACGTCCTCCGTGATTCCTCTGTGCCTTATAATTATTGGGTATCCAAGCTGGACACGTGGCATGAACTGGCTCTCTACACCTTGGAGGTCCTGGCCTGCCTTGCACATAGCGTTTTGTCAGAGCGGGTTTTTAGTGCCACTGGTGGAATTATAACTGATAAGCGCATCCACCTGTCAACTGAAAATGCTGACAGACTGACTCTTATAAAAATAACAAGGGCTGGATTGGCCAAACTTCTCAACACCACTGAATGATATCAGCGTAACATAAACTCAAATCCAGTATCTTTTTTTTGGGAGGTCTA
This sequence comes from Oophaga sylvatica, assembly GCA_033576555.1. Taxonomy (NCBI): domain Eukaryota; kingdom Metazoa; phylum Chordata; class Amphibia; order Anura; family Dendrobatidae; genus Oophaga; species Oophaga sylvatica. The sequence continues at coordinate 21,835,494 of JARQOD010000007.1, forward strand.
TTCCCATGCACCTCTTCACACCCACACATGGGTATACACTTCCTGATTTTGGCTATTTGCTGTTGTCCTCCTCCTTCTCCTCATCCTCCACCACCATATCACCAGGGTGACCATGGTCCGTGATGCAACACCCACATAATGTTTTTAAAGGGTGTTTATGATGCCCGTAAAAAAAATTGGTATACAGGGGTAAATGTTTGTCAGCCCATGCACTTAGTGCATGGGCATTACAAGTATAGGAGACCCGCTCCTTTCTAATGGGAACATTTTTTTATGAGGCTCTCCTCCACGTCTCTTCCAAGGGACATTGGAGTGCCTCCAAATTTTTGGCAGCCCTTGCATTCACTGCATAGGCAAACAGTATGGGAGACCCACTTCCTAATAATGGTAACATTGTTTTCCGGAGGCCCTCCTCTACATCTCTTCAAAGTGGCATTGGAGTGCCTCCAAATTTTTGGCAGCCCTTGCATTCACTGCATAGGCAAACAGTATGGGAGACCCACTTCCTAATAATGCGTATTGTTTTCAGGAGGCCCTCCTGTACGTCTCTTCAAAGGGGTATTGGGGTGCGTCTAAATTTTAGGCAGCCCTTGCATTCACAGCATAGGCAAACACTATAGGAGACCCGCTCCTTTCTAATGGAAACATTTTTTTATGAGGCCCTCCTCCACGTCTCTTCCAAGGGGCATTGGAGTGCCTCCAAATTTTTGGCAGCCCTTGCATTCTTGCATTCACTGCATAGGCAAACAGTCTGGGAGACCCACTTCCTAATAATGGGAACATTGTTTTCAGGAGGCCCTCTTATATGTCTCTTCAAAGGGGTATTGGGGTGAATCCAAATTTTGGGCAGCCCTTCCACTCAATGCATGCGCAATAACAGTATAGGAGACCCACTGTTTAATATGGGAACAACAAAGCATAGCCGGCTGATGGCTCTCTAAGAAAAGTGAGGGCTGACGGCTGGCCCTTTAAGAATTATAAAGGCCGCCTGATGGCCCTATAAAAATAAGCTTTGTGACTTTCAGAGTCCCTCCTTCATAAATGAAACATGATGTGTCTGATGATGTGTCACACACCACATGACCAGATAACGTTGTAAAATGTTAAAATGACATTTCCCAGTGATTGCATTTGTCTCGGTTGAAAGTAATGCTAAAGTTCAAAAATGCATAAAAAATGATACATGTGAACATAGCCCAAGGTGTGGAGGAGCATTTTGTTTTTGGTTATTTATTTTGCCTTATATACAAATCATTACCCTGGAAAGGATGTTCCTTATCATATTTCCCAGGAAAATCCATTTTGGTTTATTTTTTGTATGTTTTATTGTGAGTCTGTAAAAGTGGCGTAAGACTCTGACAACATTGTTCACAGCAGTGACCTCGGAGTCAGAAATGCTTCCAGGGGTTTTCCCCATGCTGTTCCTATGTCAATTGAGCACTGTTCCCATCGATTTCTGCAATTTCTACTCTCTCTGCAAACCACCGGGGGGCCGTCGATAAAATGCTCGAGTTTCCCATAGACTTACATTGGGCTCGATGCTCGGGTTGAGCACCCGAGTATTCCAATTTGCTTGAGCAATGAGCATCCGAGCATTTTAGTGCTCGCCAATCACTATTCATGATCACTATTGTAGTATTTGGTCACTTTGTTGTGATAATATATGGTCTATTCATGGTGTGGAGTTATTTGTTCCTTGTATGTGGTATTATTCTGTTACTATGTGGTGGTAATATGTGATCTGGTCATGATGTGGCAGTATTTGTCCCTTGTACGTGGTATTATTCAATTACTAAGTGATGGTAATATATGGTCTGGTTATGGTGTGGTGTTATTTGTCTCTTGTATGTGATATTATTCGGTCACTATGTAGTGGTAATATGTAGAGATGAGCGAATATTTAAATGTTCAGTTCGGATTACAATTGCCGAAATTGCTATATTCGCTGATTACTTAGTCGAAATTTCACTGAACATAACCAAACGCCATTCAGGTAAATGGGAGGCAAAAACAAATGCATGCACAACACCTTATAACGGCCCCAAATGCTGCCAAAACTTCTCAAATGAGGGACAGACACCGGGAAAGTGGCCTCAATTTACCCAGAGTACAAATTGTAGCATGGCATTGCTGCAATCAGCCAGGCATGAGGTATCGGGACTGGGACAGCATTTACAGATTTCAATTGAACCTCACAGTAAGACGAGGTGGGTGAGGGATCGATGTAGGCCCCCTTTACTGGGAGCCCTGATACCACATGTAACATCTATACCTGCTTTCATGCTGAGCCACACTCAGGGCACAACTATCAATTTTGTAGACTACCATTGTCAGAAAAATTTAAGGATAGTAACACGGGTAGTTGGGTCCAAGGAAGTGGAGGCCTGACTGTCTCGGAGGCCTACTGCTACAGGCAATATGCATGAAAGAGACCCAACCAAGAGTGTTCACATTTAAACAAATGAGGACCTTATATTGCAGAAGTGACATCAATTTCACGAGAGTAGAAATATTATAATAGGGACCGACAGGTTTTCCACTATACCCAATCTAGAAATTACCACCCAACCAGAAGTGTTCAGATTTCCAAAAATTAAGGCAGACATCACCAAAGTGGCATCAATTTCACCACAGTAGAAATAGTATAATAGGGACCAATAGGTCTTCCACTAAACCCAATCCAGCAGATGGGCACCCATCTAGGAGTGTTCACATTTCCAAAAAATACTGGCAGACACCATAAAAGTGGCATCAATTTCACCACAGTAGAAATAGTATAACATGGACCGACAGGTTTTCCACTACAACCCCAATCCAGCAGATGGACACCCAACCAGGAGTGTTCACATTTAAACAAATGAGGGCCTTACACCACAGAAGTAGAAATAGTATAATAGGGACCAACAGGTCTTTCATTAAACCCAATCCAGCAAATGGACACCCAACCAGGAGTGTTCACATTTCCAAAATTGCTGGCAGACACCACAAAAGAGGCATCTATTTCACCACAGTAGAAATATTATAATAGAGACCAACATGTCTTTCACTACAACCCAATCCAGAAGATGAGCACCCAACCAGAAGTGTTCACATTTCCAAAAATTACTGGCAGACACCATAAAATTGGCATCAATTTCACCACAGTAGAAATAGTATAATAATAACCAGGAGTGTTCACATTTAAACAAATGAGGACATTACACAACAGAAGTGGTATTAATTTTACAAGAGTAGAAATAGTATAATAGGGACCAACAGGTCTTCCACTACACCCAAATGGTACAGCAGATGGACACCCAACCTGTAGTTTTCACATTTTAAAAATGAGGCCTGACACCACCAAACTGTCCAGAGAATAGAAATAGTATAATTGGGACTGACACGTCTTCCACTAAAGCCAACACAGCAGATGTAGACCAGCCATGACTGTTCACATTCCCACAAATTTGTGGTAACATCATCGACAGCAGCAGCCACAGCAGGCACAGAAGCCACATTAAAGCAATCACAGATTGCAGTTATGTGATATTAATGCATCACACTAAAAAAAAAGCAATATCACCTAGTCTACGATTGGGGTGCAAAAGTCCTTGGAGATCCATGACTTGTTCATCTTGAAAGTTAAGCGGTGTAAACTTTCAGTGGTAGACGGCTGCGCTTATCTGTCAGACACCAACAGCAGCGCTGAAGATACGTTCTGAGAGAACGCTGGCTGCCGGCACAATAAAACCTCCAAGGCATGTGATTTGCGCTCAAGCCACTCATCCATTTGGAAGACCAAAATGTGAAAGGTTCAAACACTCCCTGATGATATTGATATTCAGCTCTAGATACTTCGTGTAAGACTAGAACTTTGCTGTGCTGGTGCACGAGTTGGTCTAAAAAAAAGTGTCAAAGGACTCATAGAAATTGCTTCTTCCACTTCCACCACTGCTGCTGCTGCTAATGTTTTGGTGTGGACAAATTGACGTGCCGGAGTTTGGAAGTCTAGAGCTGCGATGCAAACTGTGTGCTTCACTACTATCTCGGGGAAAAGCTCTCTTAAGGTTGTGCACAATCGTGTTTCGATACTCCAGCATTTGCGGATCCCTTTCCAAGGTGGAAGCATCTGGCAAAATTTGATTTTATAACGTGGATCTAACAGAGTGGCAACCCAGTAGTCAGCAGTATTCCTAATAATAACTAGACGGGGATCATGTTGCAGATAGTGCAGCAAGAAGGCACTCATATGTCGGGCTCTACCATGAAGTCCAAGCCCATGCTGTGTTGGTGACTGGGTAACAAAGAGGCTCGTTTCCTCCATCCCTTCCCCTCAACCACGATCAACAAGAGGAAGGATTATCCTCTTCATCTGACAGTTGCTCGCCTATCACCTCTTTCTCCTCCATTTTGTATGTTCTGCTACAAGCACTAAGGAAAGAAGGGAGATCTGTCCCTACGATAGAACTAAGCTAGATCCCTACGATGTAACGGGGAACCTGATCCTGCGATCAGACCCGCTAAAGTCCTCAGCTAGTCTGTATGAAGACCTATAGATGCGAGGGAGGGATCCCTACAAGAACTAGGGACTGGGAAAAAGATGGACACCTCCTAACAGAAGTTGTAGCAGTAAAAGACAAACAAACGACATAGAACACAGAGGTCCGAAGACCAAGCAAAACTGACTGAGTAAGGTAACAAAGAACCTGGCTAGCTTAAGAGTAGAAATTACAATGAAGTCCAGCAAAGCCAGAAGGGCGGAGCAAGATTAAATAGGCAAAAAAGGTCATGTGACCAACAAGATAGAAAAAACCTAACAGGAGAGTTCTAACAGTACCCCCCATTCTAAGAGGATCCTACGGATCCCCTAGGCCCAGGCTTATCCAGAAACCTCTTGTGAAACGCTCTGACAAGTCTGGACGCAGAAACATCATCCGCCCTCACCCATGAGTTATCCTCGGGTCCGAAACCCTTCCAAGCGACGAGATACGCAAACTCCCTCTATATCGTCTAGAATTTAGGATGCGGGAAATTTCATATTCCCCGTCCTCCACACTGGGGGAACAGTGGCAGAGGCGTCTCCATCCGACACATCAGCTCTTTTCAACAGAGGAACATGAAATACCGGATTAATCTTCCAGGAGGTAGGAACCTCCAACCTAACAGCAGATTGGTTAACAACCTGAAGCACCTTAAAGGGCCCTACAAACTTGGGACCCAATTTTTTAGAAGGAATCCTCAACCGCAGATTCTTAGAGGACAACCAAGCCATGTCACCAATAGCAAACAAAACCTCTTGCCATTTCCTATCAAAGTACCTTTTAGATTTTCTGTTAGCCTCCTGAAGATTACCACGCACATCCGTCCAAACTCTCTCCAAATCACCGGAAAAATTCTCTTCAGGCACGGCTGATACTAATTTGGAGAATGACCCAAATGACGGATGTCTCCCAGTACAACAAAAAAAAAAGGCGAACAACCAGCAGAAGAGGATGTATGGTTGTTAAGAGCAAATTCAGCAAGTGGCAGAAACTCAGACCACCCCTCTTGATTGTCTGCCACAAAACAACGCAATAACTGCTCAACATCCTGGTTTTTCCTTTCTGTCTGCCATTAGACTCAGGATGATATCCGGATGAAAACGACAAATGAACTCCCAACCTGTCACAAAAGGTGCGCCAAAAACGAGCCACGAACTGAGGTCCCCTATCAGAAAAAATGTCAGTAGGAACGCCATGTAGTCTGACAATTTCCTTGACAAAGGCCTTAGCGAGAGTCTTAGCGCAGGCAGTTTGCTGAAAGGAACCAAGTGACACATCTTGCTAAAACGGTCCACAACCACCCAGATGACAGTGAAACCCTCAGAGGGGGGAAGGTCAGTAATAAAGTCCATGGCCAAAGTGTCCAAGGTGGCACTAGGAACTCCAGAGGGCAAAGCAACCCCGCAGCAGGAGTATGTGAAGACTTAGATCTAGCACACACAGTGCATTGACACCACCACTTAATGACTTCCTTCTGCCATCCAGGCCACCAAAACCTGCGACCCACAAGTCTCTTGGTCTCAGAGATTCCAGGATGACCTGCCAACCGAGACTCATGACACTCAACAAACAAATCTCTCCTAAAGGTCCCAGGCACAAACAACCTCCCATGGGAGTGTTAGATGGGGCATTCTCCTGTGCTTTAAGAATCTCATCTTCCAACACAGAGTCCAAAGCACAATCACAACCCCTTATTGTAAAATGTTCTCCTCCTCCTCACCACCGACCATGGGAGAAAAGCTGTGAGACAAAGCATCAGCTTTAACATTCTTAGTACCCCGGGATGTAAGTAACGGAAAAATTAAACCGCGAGAAAAACAGTGCCCACCTAGCCTGACGGGCATTCAAGCGCTTGGCAGCATCAAGATAGATCAGATTCTTATGATCAGTGAAAACCTGAACGGGAAATTCAGCACCTTCCAAGAGATGACGCCAGTGTTCAAATGCAAGTTTAATAGCCAACAATTCCCGATTACCAATATCGGAATTCAGTTCAGTCTCAGAAAAATTTTTTTGAAAAAAGGCACAGGGATGTACTCCATCCCTGTTTTCCTGGGACAACACCGCGCCGACCCCCAGAGAAGAAGCATCAACCTCAACCAAAAACTGTTTAGTCACATCAGGCTGCATAAGGATGGGAGCAGAGCTGAACCTCTCCTTTAGAAACACAAAAGCTTCAATGGCCTCAGTAGTCCACTGAACCGCATCAGCACCTTTCCTGGTGAGATCGGTCAGTGTTTGACAATAATAGAAAATTTTTTAATGAATTTTCTCTAATAATTGGCGAAACCCAAAAACCTCTGTATCGATTTCAAACCAATAGGCCTAGGCCATTCCTGCACAGCTTGAACTTTCACCGGGTCCATCTAAAAACCTTCGCTGGAGATAATGTAGCCCAAAAAACTAATTCTCTGTACAGCGAACTCACATTTCTCTAGCTTAGCAAAAAGCGAATTGTCAATTAATAACTGTAATACCTCACGTACGCTCCGCCAATGAGACTCGAGATCCGGCGAATAAATCAAAATGTCATCCAAATACACAACCACATTTTTGCCGATCAAAGGTCTAAGGATGTCATTAATAAGATTCTGAAAAAATGCAGGAGCATTGGTAAGACCAAAAGGCATAACCAGATTCTCAAAATGACCCACAGGAGTGTTAAAAGCAGTCTTTCCATTCGTCACCCTCCTTCATGCGCAACAAATTGTATGCCCCCCGAAGATCAATTTTAGAGAACCACTTGGCCCCCACTAACTGTTAAACAAATCAGGAATCAATGGCAGTGGGTAAGGATTGCGTACAGTAATTTTATTAATCTCACGAAAGTCCAGACAAGGACGTAAACCGCCGTCCTTTTTTTTAACCAAAAAAAATCCAACAGCCACAGGAGACTTGGAAGGCCTAATGTGACCGGCGGCCAAGCTTGCCTGTATGTATTCCTCCAAAGCCTTTCTCTCAGGAATAGTAAGATTAAATAAACGACTTTTAGGAAGAGTCGCTCCAGGGACAAATTCAATCGTACAATCATAGTCTCTATGGGGAGGCAAAATCTGCGATTCCTTCTCAGAAAAAGCTTTCCAAAAATCCTGAATAGGTACAGGTAATTCCCCTTTATCCACAGCAGCAATACGCCCGTTACAACACTTGTCATAACACTTAGGGCTCCAGGACTTAATTTCATTGGTAGACCAATCCAGTACAGGATTGTGCAATTTTAACCAGGGTAACCCCAAAACCACCAGAGAAGGCAAATTATCAATACTACCAAATCCAAATTCTCTTGGTGAACACCATTAATAGTGAGGGGAAATTCACAGACCTTGTGAGTAACATTCTTCAAGGGGGAGCCATCAACAGAAACCACGGCAATAGGGGATGACAAAGGTTGGGTTTTAATTTAAGTTTTTCCAAGAATCCCCCATTAATCACATTCAGAGTAGAACCACAATCGACAAATACCCGCAATTCCATTAATTCTTCCTGAGCAGCTATAGTGGCAGAAAGAAAGACACCCTTAGTGTTTAAACAGGCTATACGGGCGGAACTGACCTCTTTTTTTTTTTTCTTTGTTCATACGAAGCACACAGTTCTTAATGAAATGGTCAGATTTGCCACAATAATAGCACAAACCTTCAGAAAACCTGCGGTCTTTTTCCTGAGAGCGGGGTACCATCGCTCCAATCTCCATCACTCTCCAATGTCAGTACAGACCCTCTCAAAACTTGGAGCTGACATGGCAGAGGATTTACTCCCATTAACCCTTGCACGCAGTCTCCTATCCACCCGTATAGCTAATTGCATAGCCTCCTGCAAGTTACCAGGTGTGGGATAAGCAATCAACAAATCTTTAACCCTTTCACCTAGCCCTGCAAGAATCAAACTTTTCAAAGCTGAATCGTTCCACCCCACCTGAGTAGACCACCGACGGAAGTGAGTACAATATTTTCCACATTACCTGATCCCTGCCTCAAACGTCTCAATTCTGTCTCAGCTGATGAGACACGATCACAGATCATCATACAATAACCCCAAAGCAGAAAAAAAACTATCCACTGATCTAAAGCATGGATCACTAGGTTGTAGAGAAAAGGCCCATTCCTGAGGTTCTTTGCGCAAAAGTGACATTATGAACCCTATGCGCTGTGATTCATCACCAGAGGATCTGGGTCTCAAACGAAAATACAACAAGCAAGCATTTTGAAAAGAAAAAAAATCTTGTTGTTCACCAAAAAATAAATCAGGCAAACGTACCTTTGGCTCCATGAAATGTGCTCCAGAACAACTACTCACGTGTTGCTGGAGCTCGGCCACCTCCAGAGAGAGTCCCTGCAGGCGTTGAGCCAAGTCCTGAACCGACACCATGATGGAAACTGGAAATCTTTCCTTAGAGATATTTTTGGGCTGGACTTACTGTTATGTTCTGCTACAAGCACTAAGGAAAGAAGGGAAAATCTGTCCCTACGATAGAACTAAGCTAGATCCCTACGATGTAACGGGGAACCTGATCCTGCGATCAGACCCGCTAAAGTCCTCAGCTAGTCTGTACGAAGACCTATAGATGTGAGGGAGGGATCCCTACAAGAACTAGGGACTGGGAAAAAGATGGACACCTTCTAACAGAAGTTGTAGTAGTAAAAGACAACAAACAACATAGAACACAGAGGTCCAAAGACTGACTGAGTAAGGTAACAAAGCGCCTGGCTAGCTTAAGAGTAGAAATTACAATGAAGTCCAGCAAAGCCAGAAGGGCGGAGCAAGATTAAATAGGCAAAAAAGGTCATGTGACCAGCAAGATAGAAAAAACCTAACAGGAGAGTTCTAACACATTTGTTCCTTGGATCTTGCACCTTTGATAACAGTTTGTCTGTTATCACCAGCTCCCATTGGCACCCGCTTGTGTGATGACAGTCTTGTACTTATAGACAATGTTATCCCTTCTGTATCCTACTCTGCTTCCTCCACTTTTTCTGGGACCACCATCTCCTTCCACAGGCTATTCAAAGTCTGCTCCAGCATATAGATGACTGGAATAGTGATGCTGATAACGGTGTCATCAGCGCTAACCATCAGAGTAGCATTTTGAAATTGTGCAGAAGAGTGCAGAGGTCCTTAATCTGTGCCCACTCTAAACGTGATATGTGCCACTTTGTACTGCATTGACCCAAATATATGACATGACATACTGCATCAGGGTTAGTATCTGCTGCCGCAGTCGCTGCAACAGTGCAGAGTGGAATTCCACCATCTGGCACATCGCATATCAACCTGTTAACTGGCATGGACAAAGACCTCTGAATAGATGCAAGTCGATGACAAGAGGGGTGCGAATGGGAAATGAGCACACAGATTACGTGCTTTCTGGAGCAGCTCACCCAGGCTAGGATGGTGGTGAGAAAATGCTGTACCCCTTAGGTTGAGGATGTGAGCCATGCAAGGCACGTGTGTGAGCTTCCTTACCATAGGCCACCACCATGTTCGCATCGTTATCGGACATGGCCTTACCTGGATGCAGGGTCAGCGGAGACAGCCATTGATCAAACTCGGCCTGGAGAGCTGTCAACAACTCTTCAGCTGTATGACTGCAATCTCCAAGGCATGTCAATTTTAATACTGCCTGATTGCAGTGAGCCCTGGCTGCGCAGTACGGATGTGGTGAAGATTCGCTCTGCACTGTTGGAACGCGTGTCTCATGAAGGCAGAGATTGAAGCATAGGTGAAGGCCCTAGAGGAGGTAGGGCCCTTTACCTGTGCCTTCAATCTCTGCCTTCACGAGACACGCTTTCCAACAGTGCAGAGTGAATCTCCACCACCTCCGTACTGTCAGTGCCCAGTCAGTGAGGTGTAACGACCTTGGTCATGCTTACTCGTCCAAGTGTCTGTGGTGAAATGCACCCTGGCAGACAGAATTTTGTCAAGGGTGATGTCTGTGACCTGCTGGTGTAGCGCAGACACAGCTTTCTTATAAAAGTAATGGCGACTGGGCAATTGGTACTGGGGACTGTGGACGGCCATCAGCTTTCGGAAACCATCTGTATCTACCAGGGAGAAAGGCAGCATTTCCGTGGCCAACAGATTGAAGATGGTGGAGTTCAACTTCTTGGCTTTGTCATGCAAGGAGGAAACAATCTTTTACGTGACCACACCACACTGCGGAACCGTGGGTTGCCTGCAGTGCTAAGAGGGGGCGGAGAACGGTGATCCAGAAAAACTGCTGGTCAGTGAAGAGGTGCAGAAGGAGATCTTACGGCAGATTGAGAAAGTTGTGGTGTGCTCGTTCTCTGAGATCGGTCAAAAACAGCAGGCACTTGAAACAGCAGGTACTTGAAAAGGCCACAATATGGCCGAAACATTGTATATGATATTGGCAGAATAAATTTTTGGTCATTTTCTTCACCCGGATCGGATGCTGTTCTTCCTTTTTTCTTTATGGATGTTTTCTGTTCATTTGGGTCCTTGAACTTGGAGCGTGCATCCTCAATATCCTTGCTGTGCTGTCGGCTGTCTTTTTATGAAAAACAGCAGGCATGTCCTCTTCCGGTACAGCTGACGGCGGGCTATCATTCAGCGTGACTGGAGGCAGGTAAAGAACCCAAGGTTCTGCGGTCGAAGACCTAGGTCTCAATAGTTGGCATAGTAACAGAGGGGGAGGAGGAAGAAGCAGCAGATACGATTGATGGGGTGGCTGATAGTTGTTGAGGTCCTCGTAAACCTCAGATATTTGAGTCTAATCAGGATCACCTCCTCCCAGGGGTTAACGTCTGATGATGAGGGTCCCGAATGCTGGTCGGACCCTACTTCGTCCTGCCCCGGATCCAAGTTAAAAAAAATTTGGGCATCGGTGCAGATTTCCTCCTCTTGACTCTTGTAAAGCTTTTGAGTACACTTCTGATGAATATGGCAAAGAATGTGTGAACAGCTCTTCAGACTCACCCATCTGTGGTTCCTACAGTCAGTTGTACGGTTAGAGAGTTGGGATGCGGGGGGAAGCAAGGGGAATTAGGGTGCCACCTCTGTGGACTGTACTGGGTGTGATGTTGTGGAGGAGGGAGAGGAGGAGAGGCCACTTGAAACTGTGCTTGCCGTCCATAAGAGCACATGCTCTTTCTGGG
>JARQOD010000007.1:21847225-21902050 GCA_033576555.1 Oophaga sylvatica
CCTAACAGGAGAGTTCTAACACATTTGTTCCTTGGATCTTGCACCTTTGATAACAGTTTGTCTGTTATCACCAGCTCCCATTGGCACCCGCTTGTGTGATGACAGTCTTGTACTTATAGACAATGTTATCCCTTCTGTATCCTACTCTGCTTCCTCCACTTCTCTAGGACCACCATCTCCTTCCACAGGCTATTCAAAGTCTGCTCCAGCATATAGATGACTGGAATAGTGATGCTGATAACGGTGTCATCAGCGCTAACCATCAGAGTAGCTATTTTGAAATTGTGCAGAAGAGTGCAGAGGTCCTTAATCTGTGCCCACTCTAAACGTGATATGTGCCACGTTTGTACTGCATTGACCCAGACTATATGACATGACATACTGCATCAGGGTTAGTATCTGCTGCCGCAGTCGCTGCAACATGTGCAGAGTGGAATTCCACCATCTTGGCACATCGCATATCAACCTGTTAACTGGCATGGACAAAGACCTCTGAATAGATGCAAGTCGATGACAAGAGGGGTGCGAATGGGAAATGAGCACACAGATTACGTGCTTTCTGGAGCAGCTCACCCAGGCTAGGATGGTGGTGGAGAAAATGCTGTACCCCTTAGGTTGAGGATGTGAGCCATGCAAGGCACGTGTGTGAGCTTCCTTACCATAGGGCCACCACCATGTTCGCATCGTTATCGGACATGGCCTTACCTGGATGCAGGGTCAGCGGAGACAGCCATTGATCAAACTCGGCCTGGAGAGCTGTCAACAACTCTTCAGCTGTATGACTGCAATCTCCAAGGCATGTCAATTTTAATACTGCCTGATTGCAGTGAGCCCTGGCTGCGCAGTACGGATGTGGTGAAGATTCGCTCTGCACTGTTGGAACGCGTGTCTCATGAAGGCAGAGATTGAAGGCATAGGTGAAGGCCCTAGAGGAGGTAGGGCCTTCACCTGTGCCTTCAATCTCTGCCTTCACGAGACACGCTTTCCAACAGTGCAGAGTGAATCTCCACCACCTCCGTACTGTCAGTGCCCAGTCAGTGAGGTGTAACGACCTTGGTCATGCTTACTCGTCCAAGTGTCTGTGGTGAAATGCACCCTGGCAGACAGAGATTTTGTCAAGGGTGATGTCTGTGACCTGCTGGTGTAGCGCAGACACAGCTTTCTTATAAAAGTAATGGCGACTGGGCAATTGGTACTGGGGGACTGTGACGGCCATCAGCTTTCGGAAACCATCTGTATCTACCAGGCAGAAAGGCAGCATTTCCGTGGCCAACAGATTGAAGATGGTGGAGTTCAACTTCTTGGCTTTGTCATGCGAAGGAGGAAACAATCTTTTACGTGACCACACCACACTGCGGAACCGTGGGTTGCCTGCAGTGCTAAGAGGGGGCGGAGAACGGTGATCCAGAAAAACTGCTGGTCAGTGAGAGAGGTGCAGAAGGAGATCTTACGGCAGATTGAGAAAGTTGTGGTGTGCTCGTTCTCTGAGATCGGTCAAAAACAGCAGGCACTTGAAACAGCAGGTACTTGAAAAAGGCCACAATATGGCCGAAACATTGTATATGATATTGGCAGAATAAATTTTTGGTCATTTTCTTCACCCGGATCGGATGCTGTTCTTCCTTTTTTCTTTATGGATGTTTTCTGTTCATTTGGGTCCTTGAACTTGGAGCGTGCATCCTCAATATCCTTGCTGTGCTGTCGGCTGTCTTTTTATGAAAAACAGCAGGCATGTCCTCTTCCGGTACAGCTGACGGCGGGCTATCATTCAGCGTGACTGGAGCAGGTAAAGAACCCAAGGTTCTGCGGTCGAAGACCTAGGTCTCAATAGTTGGCATAGTAACAGAGGAGGAGGAGGAAGAAGCAGCAGATACGATTGATGGGGTGGCTGATAGTTGTTGAGGTCCTCGTAAACCTCAGATATTTGAGTCTAATCAGGATCACCTCCTCCAGGGGTTAACGTCTGATGATGAGGGTCAGAATGCTGGTCGGACCCTACTTCGTCCTGCCCCGGATCCAAGTTAAAAAAAATTTGGGCATCGGTGCAGATTTCCTCCTCTTGACTCTTGTAAAGCTTTTGAGTACACTTCTGATGAATATGGCAAAGAATGTGTGAACAGCTCTTCAGACTCACCCATCTGTGGTTCCGTACAGTCAGTTGTACGGTTAGAGAGTTGGGATGCGGGGGGAAGCAAGGGGAATTAGGGTGCCACCTCTGTGGACTGTACTGGGTGTGATGTTGTGGAGGAGGTAGAGGAGGAGAGGCCACTTGAAACTGTGCTTGCCGTCCATAAGAGCACATGCTCTTTCTGGGCATCATCAACAAGGCGTACCGCTGTGCGTCTGCCAAAGAAAGGTAGTTTAGTAGCTCATCCAGTAACAGAAGTTATCAGTTGTCTTTGCATAGGACGTGACGTTGGCTCACTAGTGCTTTCACAAACATTACCACCTATCCCACGTACACCTTGAACACCAAGCCTAATTCTCCTTCCACCACGGCCTCGCTTTTTCCCAGTCATATTGCTCAGATAGTGTGGTAGGAGCACAGTATTAGCAACAAAAAATTAGATTTTAAAGTCTGCACCACCTCTGCAAACAGCTGAATTTCAGCAACAGTAAATTCCAAGTTGAAATATGGAGTGCTGTATCGTGTTAGTCACAGAAAAAAGAATTGTTTGAGAGTGGATCAGGCCTCTATAACACACTAGATGCTACAAACTATTTGAAAGTCAGGTCCCATACTGTATGACACTAGGAACAGAAGAATTTTTTGTGAGGCCTATCGATCAAGCCTCTATAAGACACTAGATGCTACAAACTATTTGAAAGTCCGGTCCCTTACTGTATGACACTAGGAGCAGAATAATTTTTAGTGGCCTATGGAACAGGCCTCTATAACACACTGGATGCTGCAAACTATTTGAATGTGAGATGTCCACTACTGTATGACACTAGGAACAGAAGTATTTTTTGTGGCCTCTGTATCAGCCTCTATAACACACTAGATGCTACAAACTATTTGAAAGTCAGGCCCCTACTGTATGACACTAGGAACAAAATAATTTTTTTGTGGCTTCTGGATCAGGCCTCTGTAACACACTAGATGCTGCAAACTATTTGATAGTCAGAAGGATTTTGGTGGCCTTTGGATCAGGCCTCTATAGCTTAATTTCAACCCAACAAAATGACAAAGTCTGATAAGGCGGGTTGTCTAACTTTTTGCAACTGAAAAATTGTATTTTTTTTTTAATGTGCCTTAGGTCTGCAGACAGTTTCATAGCACCACAGCGCAAAATGACAAGGTGTGATATAGCAGGCTTTTTCACATTTAGCTACTGAACAAATATTATTTAGAATGCTAAACTCGTGCATGGAGCACAATAGAAGCAATGCACAACACACTTGTAGGACATGTGCCCTGCTGGCTTTGTCTGTGGACCTCAGTAGTGGCCAAAAAAAAGCGCTGAAAGGTAAATTTAACAGCCACACTGAATACTAGCTAGCTACACTATCTGACTAATATACAACTGCCTAGCTAACTAGCTATAATCTTGCTGCTAACAGTGCCAACTTCAGGAGCAGCCTCTCTGCGCTGTTACAGTGTCAAAATGGTGCTAAAACAAGATGTCTGCTATTTATATGAAGAGGAACATGTGATTTCAGCAGCCAATGACACAAGCCATTGTGTCAGGACAATGTGGGTGATTCCTGCTCACTGATTGGCTAGCCGCAATGTTCACACATAAAGTTAGGAAAAAAAATGACTGTGTGCTCTGCAAACCCCCTTCCCTCATCAAACATGTGCCAAACGTTCATGATACACCACCATTATTGTTGCTAAAGTGCTGAAAATACTTTTGTGGCAACGCAAATATTTTCCCTCATTTTACCGAATGTTACTGATTTTTTCAGATTTTATAAAATTTTCCTCATGTTTCCAATCACAAATCCAAATGTGCCATATTCGTGCCGAATTTATGTTTGGCGATCATTTTCTGAACAAATTCGCTCATCACTAGTAATATGTTGTCTGGTCATGGTGTGGGGTATTATCCCTTGTATGTGGTATTCGTTCACTATGTGGAGGTAATATGTGGTCTGTCCAATGTGTGGCAGTATTTTGCTCTTGTAGATGGCATTATTCAGTCACTATGTGCTATTATTCGCTCATCACTAGTAATATGTTGTCTGGTCATGGTATGGTGGTACTTGTCTCTAGTATTGGGTATTATTTGGCTACTATGTGGTGGTAATATGTTATCTGTTCATTGAGTGAGTGACAGTATTTGTTCCTTGTATGTGCTATTATTCGGTCACTATGTGGTGGTAATATGTGGTCTGGTCAAGGTGTGGATAGTATTTTTCCCTTGTATGTGGTATTATTCAGTCACTATGAGCTGGTAATATGTGATGGCCATGGTGTGATGGCATTTATCCCCTGTATGTGGTATCATTGGTCATTTTAAAAAATGTATGTGAAACATTCCCTTAAAGAAAAATAAATAAAAATGCACCTAAAATGATTATTGAATTTTTTAGCATAGGGCCGTGCCAAAAGAGTCTACATAGTCATGGTGGCAGGCTAAAAAAATCTTTTGGCCCAAACAAAAACTGCTGACTATACAGTGAGTTCGGAAAGTATTCAGACCCCTTAAAATTTGTCACTCTTTGTTTCATAGCAGCCATTTGGTAAATTCAAAAAAGTTCATTTTTTTCTCATTAATGTACACTCTGCACCCCATCTTGACTGAGAAAGCAGAAATGAAGATTTTTTTTTGCAAATTTATTAAAAAAGTAAAACTGAAATATCACATGGTCATAAGTGTTCAGACCCTTTGCTCAGTATTGAGTAGATGCACCCTTTTGAGCTAGTACAGCCATGAGTCTTTTTGGGAATGATGCAACAAGTTTTTCACACCTGGATTTGGGGATCCTCTGCCATTCTTCCTTGCAGATCCTCTCCAGTTCCTTCAAGTTGGATGGTGAACGTTGGTGGACAGCCATTTTCAGGTCTCTCCAGAGATGCTCAATTGGGTTTAGGTCAGGGCTCTGGCTGAGCCAGTCAAGAATGGTCACAGAATTGTTCTGAAGCCACTCCTTTGTTATTTTAGCTGTACATATGTGTGGCCTCCAGCTGCCATAGCAACCAATTGGCACCGTGCGATCACATCATGAGGTGGCCAATAGGTGTGTAGAATAATACACTCTTATGCTGGAGTGTTCTTAATGTCGCTGTCTCAGATTGACAGTAACATTTAACAAGTTAACAGGTTGTTGGAGTCAGATCCTGGCTGTGTGTAATAGCCATTATCTGCCGGGTATGGTGCAGGCTCCGGCTCTGAGCCTTCTCCATACACCGGCTCCTTGCACCATACGTGTATCTCAGTTGTCTGTAAGGGGTTATTATTGGGGTTGCTAGAAATCAGAAGTAAATGAGAAATGGAGCACTGTAATTAGTAAATAGGGGAATATCCTGATGTCAGGTTCACTTGAACAATGCATTACAGAGATAATCATCTGAAGGAAAAAGGTTTTCACTTTTTAGTGTAGAGGGATAATAGATAATTAGTGAACTACTCTGATGTCAGGGCGCCGACTTTACACATATTATCTACTGAAATGTTTTTGAAGATTCAGTAATGTGTATATGACTACAACTCACATGGTGACAATTATGAATAGTAGCAGTCAGACAAAAGAGAGAACATTTATTAATCCAACATTTGATATGCACAAAGCACTTTTTTGAAATAGATGCATGCATTCGCCCCCATTCCCTTGTTACTCAGATGAAAAAGAGCAACTGAATGAATAAATCATCACTCCCTATCTCATAACAAACACACACCTATACTACACCACACTGAGAAACTGTGTTCTTGCAACAGGAAAAAAAAACTAATAAACTGACTCAGTAATAGAATGGGAACTCTGCTAAAGAGGAAAACAAGTGAGAATTCCAGTAAACCGCTTTTCATCAGTGGTCATGGATGTGGACAAAGGGTTTTGTGCTAATTAATTAATGGCTTTCACAGTCCCTAAGTGCTCATCTTTCGAACAATCATATAAAACTAAAGAAAACTACTTGTAGCTAGAAATGGTGGATTATAAGTCCTGTGGTTATTGTAACTTCTTCTTTCTTCTTTCTTTCTTGCTCAAAAGTTTTAGGCAAGTGTGGAAAAATGTTGCCAAGAAAGAATGCTTTCAAAAATAAGAGTGTACTTTATTTTTAAGGGTTAACAAAATGCAAAGTGAATGAACAAAAGAGAAATCTAAATCAGATCACTATTTGGTGTGACCACCTTTTGCCTTCTAAACAGCATCAAAGCATGAATTCTAGGTTTACATGTACAAAGGGATTTGGTGATTACAGTCAGGTGTAAAGGTCGGGTCTCACAAAGCGATCCCGCAACGATCACGACGACGATGCGACCTGATAAGGATCGTTGTTGCATCGCTGTGTGATCGCTGGTGAGATGTCAAACATACCGACTCTCCCAGCGATGCAGTAACGACGCGGATGATCATAGCGATCTACGTGACGACGTCGGCGGTCGTTGAAACCCTGTCACACTACACCTATCCGAACGACACAGCGCTCGATGTGGTCTGTACAGAGTGACGTTGTAAGCACGCAGGCGTGGCATAGCGTCGCCTTTTCCGCGCCCCCTCATCTCCGATTGGTGCTCACTACTGCGTTCCCATTGGCGGCGCTACTGCCTATTGTTCTTGATTGTGTAAAAAGGCAACATAGCTGCGCTCTTGTTTTCATTGCCCCTGGCATTCTCGCAGCATTTGTGGTTTCCTCCTGCTTGCGTTCTGCTTTTTCTTTCGGAGCACAGTAGCGTGGTTTGTTTCTACTTGCGACCTTCTTTTCTGGATCTCTGTTGCGTCCTCGACTGCGACTCCGGAAAACCAAAACAGCTATTTTCCAGTTACCTTGTGACCAGCTATTGTTTGTGCACGGTAAGTTTGTCTGGGGTTTCTTTTATATTTCATTTTAATGTCAATTACCAATTATTGGTAACATTGCAGTGCTGTGCATTGTATTTTTTGGGTCTCAAATGTGTTTCCTATTGTCTATTTTATCGGGGTCTCGAGTGGGATCTCAAATACTTGCTGTGCTGGGATGGAGGGAGTTCATGGCTTCTACCGGTGCACATTTGTATTTTTCCCGGCAGCCATTTTAGGGGGTCTCGGGTGGGATCTCAAATACCTTCCCATTTAACATTGTTATAGGACATCTACCTATAGTCTATTGTCTGCTATCTTTGCTGTGCTGGGATGGAGGGAGGGCATGGCTTCTACCGATGCACATGTGTATTTTTCGCCGGCAGCCATTTTAGGGGGTCTCAGGTGGGATCTCAAATACCTTCCCATTTAACATTGTTATAGGACACCTACCTATAGTCTATTGTCTGCTATCTTTGCTGTGCTGGGATGGAGGGAGGGCATGGCTTCTACCGGTGCACATGTGTATTTTTCCCGGCAGCCATTTTAGGGGGTCTCGGGTGGGATCTCAAATACTTTCCCATTTAACATTGTTATAGGACACCTACCTATAGTCTATTGTCTGCTATCTTTGCTGTGCTGGGATGGAGGGAGGGCATGGCTTCTACCGGTGCACATGTGTATTTTTCGCCGGCAGCCATTTTAGGGGGTCTCAGGTGGGATCTCAAATACGTTCCCATTTAACATTGTTATAGGACACCTACCTATAGTCTATTGTCTGCTATCTTTGCTGTGCTGGGATGGAGGGAGGCATGGCTTCTACCGGTGCACATGTGTTTTTTCGCCGGCAGCCATTTTAGGGGGTCTCGGGTGGGATCTCAAATACCTTCCCATTTAACATTGTTATAGGACACCTACCTATAGTCTATTGTCTGCTATCTTTGCTGTGCTGGGATGGAGGGAGGGCATGGCTTCTACCGGTGCACATGTGTATTTTTCCCGGCAGCCATTTTAGGGGGTCTCGGGTGGGATCTCAAATACCTTCCCATTTAACATTGTTATAGGACACCTACCTATAGTCTATTGTCTGCTATCTTTGCTGTGCTGGGATGGAGGGAGTTCATGGCTTCTACCGGTGCACATGTGCTTTTTCGCCGGCAGCCATTTTAGGGGGTCTCGGGTGGGATCTCAAATATCTTTCCATTTCGCCAAATTTTAAATTGTTATAGGACACCTAATAACTGAAATGTTACTTTTAAAGTTTTAATATTTTTTCAAATTTTCCATGTATGCTCACTGTATGCTTTTCTTTATTTCAGATGTCTTTCAATAGTGAAGAATTGTTCGGGAACTCATCGAGCTCTATAGGTCTTTGCCATGCCTATGGAAAATAAAATCCGCTGAATACAGCAACAGGATCAAAAAAGAGAGGCGTATGAGAAGCTCATTGAGCTCTTCAAAAAGCATAATCCCACAGAGAAGGTGGATGAGAGCCTTGTCAGGAAAAAAATACAGGGTCTACGCACCGTGTACAAGAAGGAGTAAACAAGGTGAGAAGTCTAGTAAATCAGGTGCCAGCACGGATGAGGTGTATGTGCCCTCCTTGTGGTACTTTGATTTACTAGGCTTCACCCGTGACCAGGAGCTACCAAGGTCAACCGTGTCATCGGTGCTCAGACCCTGGAACCGGACAAGGCCATCCATAATGGTCCTGACTCTGCGGATGGAGATGTAAGTACCTTATTTGCTTCCCTGGATATAGCAATTTACATTTGTATTTATTGCCATAGTTACATAGAAAAACAGTAACTAAGGTTTTACCTGTTTAATTCTGCAGTTTACAAAAGTTTTCCCTTCCAGTTCAGATAAGTACACTGCTCTTCTTTTTTTTTTTTTTGCCTGACTCCGTTCTCATTATGTACGTTTAGTTAACCCGTGCCGGTCATGATAAATCCAATGCCACAATGCTAACTAATGTATTTCCTTTCTGCATGCTGTAAAATATTTATTTGGTTTTGCTTTAACCTTTATTTTCTTTTCTATATTTCTACAGCACCATAGAGAGGAAATGGGGCCAACACCAAATGAGGAAGACCTGTCTACTGCACGTATGGAGGAGCCGGGTGAGGGGAGTAGTCAACAGTCTGCGGCCTCTCCAGCACTGCGTAGACAGAGTCGAAAAAGAAAGGCGGACGGCCAGCCATCCCCAGACCTATTGGCGTTGGCGAAGAATATTTTACAGAATCAAAATCAAAAATCCACGGACACTTTTGCCACGTTTACGGCAGATAGACTGGGAAAGCTGGATCCAAGACAGAGGCTCCATGCGGAACGAGTCATATTTGAAGCACTCAGTAAAGCGGCACAAGGACAGCTGGATGAGTCTTCGAAAATCCTGAGTGCGGTGGATCGGGACCAGTCATGGCCACAAGTGCCCGATCCACACAGGAACACACCTGTGCGGAGGATTTGTCCTCCGCAAAACATGTCATTCCCCCAACCCCCTCCCCTCAGTACCCAGGGTTTTCCCAATCATTTTGGCCACAGATGTCCTCAACACCCAGGCCACATCAATATAATGAGGAATCCCAGTATCACGATTTATAGTGGTGTTTTCCTTTGTTTTATTTTTGTTTATGTTGATGTTTTTTAATAAAAGTTTTGATATTAAAACTTGCTGTCGTCTATCAGGAATTAAGCTGGCAGAACAACTTGGTGGGGTAATGGGTGATAGGATATAATGCTATCAAAGCTCTGGTGGGAGGGAGGGGGTGCATCTATACAGATGCATAGCTATAATGGGTGTGAGTGATGAAACATTAATTTATTTTTTACATTTAAAGAAATAGGATGGGTTGAGGGTAGGTCAGGTCCGCCATAAGGCGGTACTCTAGCTTAAGATGCCCAGATATAATGGGTGTGTTTTTAATATGTAGCTTTTTTTTTTAACCTTTTTTTTAATATTTTTTGGAAAGAGTTGACACGTGCGTTAAGTCTAATATTTGTAAGAATTATGTAATATATAATATATTAATTACCTATTTTTGGCTATAAGCACCGACTAGACACCAATTTAGAGGAATAGGAAAAAATGCAATGGTCGTTCGTCGATTAGTACACGTGTGGTGGTGGCTTGGTGGTTGCATGTGGTGGCTGTGTTTGGGTGGCTGTTGTGGTGCCGTGCATAATCCATCGGCGGCGCATGCTGGCGCGATGCGGGGGTGTCGCACGCGGCCTGGTGCGGGGGCTCGCGATGCAGCGAGCCCCGCGCTGCACCGTGCGTGCCGGTGCGCGTCAATGTTGTGCGTGGTGTGTCGCGCAAGGCCTGGCCGTGGGGCTCGCGATCTGCAGCGAAACCCCCCGGCTGCACTGCGCAGGATGCGCGGCTCTGCATGGCCGCGTACCTCTCACCGACGAGTTCTCCAGAAAGTTCGTTCGATAGGGTTACGCATTGATGGTTCCATCCACCGAGGATGTTAACGCTGCGGCTGTGCTCACGGCGTCACCTTTCTATCGGGGTCTCTGCTTGCAGTGTTAGGGTAACAGTCTATACTACCTTTTATATATTATTGTATAGAATTACGTAGTATTACGGCATAATGAATATATATATATAGGTACTCTATATCATTAATATTTACATAAAAAACATAGCAAAAATACATTTGAAAACAAAACAAATAAAATAACTATTTACAAAATAACTATTTACATGCCCCCCTGGTGGATGAACCGCTCCAGCAACACTCCATGCTCGTCCATGGCTGCCAATATTGTCGACCTCATCCGCCGGTGGGAGGCCAACAGGTCCTGGGCAGTGATCATTTCTGTGGAGGTAAATGGTAAAAGTTAACCAGGCAATTCTGTGGCAACATCAAGTAAAGTTACATGTGTGCTGTTTTACTTACGGATTTGTGGCGACTGCGCTTCTCCTGATGAGGCACTTACTGCCCAGCCCGAACCTGTGGCACCACCGGCTAGGGACACAAAGAAAAATACATATAACACACGACAGCCCTTGCACATTTTAAGACCTAACAATGTTATATTATGTGCGTAAATTACCAGAAGGCGATCCTGCACCAGTGTCATGGAGTGATGCTGGAGAGAAGTCCAGTGTGGGGGTAGAGGTCGATGACCACATATCTGGAGGCGGTGTAGGCAGCAGGAGAAGGGGTTGCTGCCGGTGATGGTGGTGCTGGTGATGCAGCTGCTGGTGATGCAGCTGGTGATGCAGCTGGTGATGATGCCAAAGGAGATGGTGGTGGGGTGGTGGTGGTGCTGAAAAATATTTAACTTGAGTGGAATAATCTTTCTACTAACTTTCTTGATTATGGCTATTATTCGCATATAAAGCTTCATATATTGGTCCATACAGAGTAGGCCCCATATGATGCTACAAATGTAAAGGGCCCGATACGAAGCCACATAAATAATGATCCCCTATATGATGCTCCAGTATATGATGGACCCCATTTCTGAAGTTCCACTGTATGATTAGCCCCATATATTGGTCCATACAGAGTAGGCCCCATATGATGCTACAAATATAAAGGGCCCGATATGAAGACACATAAATAATGATCCCTATATGATGCTCCAGTATATGATGGACCCCATTTCTGAAGTTCCACTGTATGATTAGCCCCATATATTGGTCATACAGAGTAGGCCCCATATGATGCTACAAATGTATAGGGCCCGATACGAAGCCACAGAAATAATGAACCCCTATATGATGCTCCAGTATATGATGTGCATTATATTGCAGTACTGCATTGTAATTAATGCCACTCACCACGACGGGCCTGCCTCTGTGCACGGATGCTGGCGATGCGGTCGCTGGATCTGTACCGCAGATCAGCCAGCTTCTTGCGGATTTGTCTTGTTGTCCGCTGCACTCCATATCTTCTAGCCAGGCCCCGTCTGATCCTCCGCAGCACTGCCTGCTTGTGGAGGACTGGATGAGTCTGGTGCTGAGTGCACCAGTAATCCCTCCTATCCATCTCACGGATCAAATAGCAGACCTCGGCATCCCCCCAGGGTGTACTGCGTCTCACAGCCGCCATGTTATTGCCTCAAGACAAGCTAGGCCGCATTTACGGCGTTATATCCCGCCCATGACGCATCAGCGCCGCCCACTTTTTTCCCCGTGACGTGCGGACTTAGAGGACGCAACTGCGTTCTCGCGCGAACAGCATTGCTGCACTTATGAATTTTGTGATTAAAATGGAGACGCATTAGCGTCTCCGAAAATATCGTGCCTGCAATACAGCGTCCCAGGTCACAAGAGTGTGGGTATGTTGTTGGTTTTAAAGGGGTTTGATGTATTATTAGATTGTGATTTTATGTGTGGAAACTGTCATGCAAATATTCACTTTGTATATGAAAAAAATTTTTTATATGTCACAATATGTAGATTTTTTTTTAACTTTTCCCACATAATCATGTGTGTGTTTTTTTTTGGGTGTTACGTGTTGGCGTTTTTATTGTTACCATTTTTGGGCACCTGAAATTTTTTTAACCACTTTTTTATTCTATTTTTTGGAAGTTAGTAATTAACAAAAAAAAAAAAAAAATTTTTCTTTTTGGGGTGCCCTTTTAATCGGTCTGAGTGTGGTAAAATAGATAAAGCGTTTTTATTGTTCGGGTCATGACGATTATGGCGAGACCTCATTTATCTCAATTTTTGACGTTTTTGTCAGCTGTGGAGGCTGCTGCTGGGGTTTACATGGACTGGGCCAGTCGCTGATTGGTCGCGTCCGGCCGGGTGCGACCAATCAGCGAGGCGGGCTTTCCGTTAAAGACAGACAGAATTACACGATTATATAGTAGATGTCACCTGTGTATTACCTCATATTACTGTGTATTACCTCATGTGACTGTATATTACCTCATTACTCATACATTTGAGTATATGTAACTTTAAACAATGTAAGTAATGTTGAGAAACCAAATTAACAATACGTGAAAAAAACATTAACTAATAGAACTTTATTCAGCAATTTAAGTAGGTAAACAATCTCAGTAGTAGTCCACTATAGGTTCTGATGCTGCCAAGTCACAGCACCGGGACCGTTAAAATAATCGCAGTAATTGTCTCTGCAGGTCTTCGCATCCTGGGTGCTTCTTCCAGGTCCCAATGGTCGAAGGCCAGCAATTGCGCATTCGCTTGCCCGCCATTCGCCCAGCTGCACTTCTCCGTTCGTTTCATTCACAGAGTCACCAAAGCCAGGAGGACAGTACGACACAGAATCGCGTCGGCGAAGAAAATTGTGAAGCACACAACAGGCCAAAACTACTGAGTCAATAGATTTCAACTTCATGTTAATCGGTGTGTGAAAAATGCGGAAGCGATTGGCCATGATACCAAAGGCATTCTCCACAACCCGACGTGCCCTAGACAAACGGTAGTTATAAATTCTCCTTTCCCGTGTGAGAGTTTTTTGAAGGAAAGGTTTTATGAGATTGGGATGAAGCGGGAAGGCCTCGTCGCCAATAAAAACAAAATTAAGGTTACCTGTAGTGTCTGAGTTATGAGGCAAGTGGAGTTCACAGTTATGTAACCGTTCTCCAAAAACTGTATTCTCCAAAACTCCACCATCGGAAACCCTTCCATTCATCCCAATGTCTACACAAATGAACTCATAATTGGCGTTAACAAGGGCCATCAGTATGATGCTGAAATAGCCCTTGTAGTTGTAGAAATATGATCCGCTGTTGGGTGGCTGAGTAATACGGACATGTTTCCCGTCCAAAGCCCCACCACAGTTTGGGAACTGCCATAGGTGATCAAAATCGTTGGCAATCTTGCTCCATTCCGCCTCCGTGGTGGGAAACTCCATGTAGCTCCGTAGACAACTGAAAATCGCCTTGCACGTTTCCGGAATGAGAACGCTCAGTAGAGGCCTTGAAATGGCTGAAGAAAAATGCAAGTCTTGCAAAGAGCGTCCAGTTGCCAGGAATCGCAGCGTGACTGCCAATCTTTCATCTGCCGGGATGGCAGCACGCATCGCTGTATCCTTCCGTTCAATAAGTGGAGTAATTCTTCCAAGTAAATAGGTGAAGGATTCCTCAGACATCCGCAGATAATTGCGGAAATCATGTGGATTTTTATCCTGAAGCTCTTTCACCAGTTGCATGTGTGAAAATTTGGACCTCTTCTGTAGCCACTCTCGGGTCCACATGCGACGTTTTCTTTTAGAACGCCTCTCCAGCATCCGTGCCTCATCTTGACGCCGTGCTTCCTCTACAAGCAATGCAGCAACCACAACAGCACACTCTGCATTGTTCATGATGGGGCAAACTGAAAAAAAAAAAAAATAATAGGTAGGTGTCCTATAACAATTTAAAATTAGGTGAAATGGAAAGGTATTTGAGATCCCACCCGAGACCCCCTAAAATGGCTGCTGGCGAAAAAGCACATGTGCACCGGTAGAAGCCATGCCCTCCCTCCATCCCAGCACAGCAAAGATAGCAGACAATAGAATATAGGTAGATGTCCTATAACAATTTAAAATGGGAAGGTATTTGAGATCCCACCTGAGACCCCCTAAAATGGCTGCCGGGAAAAATACACATGTGCACCGGTAGAAGCTATGCCCTCCCTCCATCCCAGCACAGCAAAGATAGCAGACAATAGACTATAGGTAGATGTCCTATAACAATTTAAAATGGGAAGGTATTTGAGATCCCACCTGAGACCCCCCAAAAAAATATACACAATAGGAATCACATTAGAGACTCAAAAAAAGTATACACTACCTAGTTGTGCAATGTTACAATAATTGACATTAATTCTAAAGACAATGGAAACGCAGTAAAGACCCAAAATGAACTTACCGTGCACAACGTATAGCTAGTCAAAAGCCAGTTGGAGAATAGCTGTCTTTTGGAGACGCAGTCTTGAACGCTACTGAGATCCGGAAGCAGGACGCTAGCAGGACCAAACCACCACAACTGTTGCTAGACCGCCAGGAACAATGAACAGGAGCACAGCTACGCTGCCTTTTTCACGCTATCCGGAACAATGGTAAATAGCGCCGCCAATTGAAACGCAGTAGTGATCGCCAATCGGAGCCAGGGGGCGTGGAAAAGGCACCGCAAAAGCACGCCCTCGATTCTAATAGCAAGTCGCTGGAGAGATCGTTGTTAAAGGTGTCAAACAGGACGATATGTGCGACTCAGCGGGGCCGCAACGACCAAAAAAATGTCCAGAGTTTTCTTGAACGATCAGCGATCTCACAGCAGGGGCCTGATCGCTGGTATGTGTCAGACGTAGCGAGATCGCTAATGAGGTCGCTGTTACGTCACGAAATTGGTGACGTAACAACGATCTCGGTAGCGATCTCGTTATGTGAGACGGGCCCTTAAGAGTAACCAGTCATTATAGACCGGTGATAATAATGAGCTGTGTATGGGAGAAATCACTGCAGCCTGTCTCCTGCCCCAGTTCTTAGTGGATTGGATTGGTGAGAATGTAAGATATGTCACTTAATATGCAAATTGCCTCTTCAAAAAAAGAGGACTTGAACTCTATAGCGCCACCTATTGGAAGTAGCGATCCTACAAGTCACAATCAACCCTTTAACGAGTCTTGTAATATGACTTAGGATAAAAGCCAAATCAGTATCTCCATTTGCAGACATGGTGTTTCGGACTATTGGTCCTCGTCAGTGCAAAGAAGGAGAAATCTGATTTGGCTAGATGAGAGGCTCTGGACTAGGGTCTAAGGGGTAAGGTTTCTCCTTGTGGAGAGTGACATACCAGCTCTAGCGTGTCAAGGTAAGCATTGCACGGCAAATAAGCCTCCTTACCTTGACATGCCAGAGCTGGTATGTCACTCTCCACAAGGAGAAACCTGAGGAAGGAATCCGTCTGATTCCGAAACGCGTAGGATTTTTGGTTCTTCCTGCACACCGTACTGCACTCCTGAAGCTCCCTGGGCACCACGTGATCGGGACGTATCACGTGACCCGAACGCACGAGCTCCATCGGCGCCCAGCGCGGCTTCCGCCGCACTTCCTACTGCAGCATCCAGCGGTCTGCACCCGGGTATACTAGGAGCACGCCACCAGCCGGGGTAGCTCCTTGGGACCCATACCGCGCTGCGAAGTTCTCCAGGATTCATCTCAGCATCATTCCTTCCCCTTCCTTTATTCAGATAAGTAACGTTCAACTGCTTCCCTCACTGTGCGTTTTGTAGCACTGCTTCACCACGAGAGTTGCTGAACTTACACCAGCATCATTTGTACTATTGCCACTATTGCCACCAATATTATGCTTTACTTTTTACTGGCACTCCAGCTCTGAATATTAAACCATCATGGTCCTTATTTTTACTTTATTTATTTCATTGGACTATTTGCTTCATTCCTCACATTAGTTGGCATTTTAGCGTTTCATCATTACGCCTCCTATTGCGCACTAATTATTGCAAGCACGATACTTTATTTATTCATTTAATTATTTTTTTCAGATAAAAGCTTCCAAACTGTATATTATCTCTTCCACACTTTGCACTTTAAGGCATATATACACATTAGCACTTTTCAGCCACGGCTTTACTGCCACCGATTATCATTATTGTTCTGTTTATAACCCTGCAGTGGAGTTATATGCACTTTGCACTTTACTTAAGTATAATATTATAAATTAACTCTTTCTATTGTGAGGCTTCTAGCCTATCGATGCATATTAGCACTTGTGTATGTATATACTTTCTAGCAGTTCATGGGAACAATTTTAGTCACATTCTCTCAATTTTCTTCCTAGCAGTGACTATTGCTTTTATTATATACATTTTTTATTAGAATTCAACACCGCATATTTATTGTTTTATTATATGTCTCATCTATGCATTGTTACCCTTAGAGCACTACTTTATCCCTTTTTTTTAGCTTCTTTGAAGAAGGCGCATTTTTATCCGGATTTTATTCTGCATTTCTACCCTCAATTCATCTTCACATTGTGCCCTCCGGAATTTGGTACAATACAAGCCTCACAGGTAAGGGACGCTTTAGTAATGTTGTAATGCTCTGTTCTATAGCGCGAGTATAGCCTATTTAAAAATATTACTAGTAAAAACACCAGCTTGACAAGCAAAAAATAAGCCCTCACCCAACCCGAGATCACGAAAAATGGAGACGCTTCGGGTATCTGAAAATGGCGCAATTTTTTTTTTTTTTTTTGCAAACTTTGGAATTTTTTTTCACCACTTAGATAAAAGACAACCTAAACATGTTTGGTGTCTATGAACTTGTAAAGAACTGGAGAATAATAATGGTGCATCAGTTTTAGCATATGGTGAACCTTGCAAAAAAGCCAAACAAAAAACAAGTGTGGGATTGCACTTTTTTTGCAGTTTCACCGCACTTGGAATTTTTTTCCCGTTTTCGAGTACACTACATGGTAAAACCAGTGGTGTCGTTCAAAAGTACAACTCGTCCTGCAAAAATAAGCTGTCACATGGCCATATTGGCAGAAAAATAAAAAGTTATAGCTCTGGAAAGAAGGGGAGCGAAAAGCAAAAACTCAAAACCGAAAAGAGCTCCGGGGGTTAAGGGGTTAATTGGTAACCTATCACTTGGATAACCAACTAATGCAGCTATACACCAGCTCCTCCGATTCTCAGCTCCTCCACTTGTTATCACTTTCTCCTTATATATTATTCTTTTTATGATGTTTTATTCATTAACATAGATTTTTATTTAAGTTCTAGCATATCTTACTCAGACGCTTCTACTTCTTCTTCTTTTTGGGTATTCCATGTGCTAATCAAGTGTGGATTATGTACCATCCCAGGAGGATTTTGTAGACACTCTATCCTTCTAAAAAAATGTTGAAAATTGGAGCAGATGAGTTTTCTAAAAAAAAAAATCTCACTCCTTTAGGGATTAATGCATTATTCTATGGAGTACTGAATAGACACTTAGAAGGCCATTGCTGGATAGAGGGGATACACTGACAATCTGTAGGTAATGTTAAAGGGGTAGGAGTACTGTAGTTCCATAACTCGGAAATTGTTAGTGGGGACCGTCACTAACGCAATAATAATCACCTCACCACTCACCTGTCCCGCCACCCCCACATCCCACCATTCAGTCCTCTGTGCCTGATGTGATGACTACGCCTCGGCCCATGCATGACTTAACCTAATGTAGTGTGACAGTACAGAGCGCACAGTGACATCAGAGACCTACGTGGCGCCAGAAGCTCCAGTGTACAGTGAAGCAAGCAGAAGATTAAGTGCGTTTTTCCACATTTTACATTTTTTATGCTCAGGGGGTCTAAAGAGACCCCACAACATAATAAGGAGCATTCAGTACACATCGAATAACTTTGATGTAAATTGTATTTCCCTGTTACATTCGTGTGATTTCCAAAATTCGACACTTGGCAGATTGGATCAGCTGTAATCAGTTATAATAGTCAATAGTGTTATAATATCAGTGTACACCAGGTCTGATGTCAGATATCGTCATCAAGAATGGAACATTGGTGACACGTACAATTCTCAGCATAAGACCCTTCCACACCAGCACGCCGCTGCCATTTCTCAGTGAGACACTTGTGCATTGTGGAGTTTTGGCTCCCTTGTTGGACTTTCACAAGGACTTAAACAGCAGAGACAGTAACGTCACGTAGGGGAGAGACAGGAGGAGAGACAGGAGGAGATAAAGGTTTTGGAATTCAGGTAATTTCAACCATTGACTTTTTATAACTAAAAACCAAATATCCCAACTACGCATAAACCATTCCCTATTAACCTCCACCTAAATCCTACACCACAAGGGTGTACCCAAAAGAATTAGGAATCATCCTCTGGAGCACCCCACCCCCCATAAACGATTCTTATTTCTTTTGGGTACCTCCTCATTTAATAAAGGCATAAGAAAGCGGCAAAAGATAAATATGTAGCAGATTACTGATGTATGCACATAAGCAGCCAGCAAATAATGCCTCTTAATGAATTTTTGTGCATCTTCATCCAGTGAACTTTTGAACAAGGATGGAATAAATTTCCCCATAATGGATAAATAAATGCATCAGTGGAAGATACAGCAAATCTGAAATCTCTTTCTAGCCATTAATTTTGCCCCCTTCTTGTGATGTTTTTGCGATCCCTGCTTGCCTTGGTTCCCCTTCTCTCCCCCCCTTTTTCCCTTCCCTCCTTTGCATTTTTTCTTGTGTGTGTTATTTTTATTATTGTTTTTAACTCATTTTACTTTCCTTATGTAGTTTTTAATTCACTCTGCTCTGAGGACTTTCAGACGTTCATCCATTATTTATCTGGTGTATCCATGCTATTCCATCTGAAACAACAGTCATGAATATGGGACGTTATATGCAAAAGGGAAAAAGGAAACATTGAGGGTCTACATCCTGAGAATGGCTTCGATGGAATGACTGCATTTATCCTTGTCCTGTGTAAACAATGTCTGACTATATTTCATGACCATGTACCGCTGTGTGCGCATGCGCACGACTGGTCTCTGTGGCCGTCCCCCGTCATCCGGCAACGCCTCGCTGGTTCACAGCTGCGGCTCTATTTTGAGCCGTTGCTGTGTTACGGGCTGGCATGTCCGGGTCACGTGGGCCGGAGCGTCACCGTCGGGCGCATGCGCCACCTTGCAGCAAATTCTGGGTTGATCATCTGACGGTCATGTGACCGTAACTATGGATACTTAAAGGTCCTCATAGAGGGCTTCACACACTTCCCCTTGAGAAAGCAAAAGCGCACAGCAGCGAAACACGCGTCGGGGTGTCCTGGGATGGCATTTGGCACTTGGTGAGAACCTTTTCAATACCCCTATCCCCACTCATTTGAGTTTTATCATATATACAACGGGATGTGGTTTTGTTATGTCAGCAAACTTTAATGCATTTTTGAGACTGTTTATTGCTTACTTACCGGATGAATACCATTATATGTATCTGGTCGCTGTTGCTGAATTTCTCCCATGACTAATTTTTTACAAATAGTTACCTGTATCTGCACATGTTTTTGTGCTATATGTGTCATATTGCCGCCCTGTTTGGTGTCCTTTTTATACACACATTTTGTACCTTTATTGTGCTAGTTTAAAATGTTTGTCATGTTTAATAAACTTTTTTCACGATTTTTTGCATAAAAAAACTCCTGTTTGTTCTCCCATATAATATTTTGTAGATTCTCGACACCCCTTTAAATATAGAGAAACGCTGATAAATCAAATAATGTAGTCATATACAGAATATACACAAGCTCCATATAAGAGCCGATCATTTATCACTGGAGACCACACAAGTAAATACAATTGCCGAATGGTTTGTTGCAACAATGACAACTCTTCCGTCCCAAATTATCAATTTTCTCAGAATTAATAAACTCTTGCTTCCTCTCTCCTTCATAATAAAATAGAATCTGTAAGCAGGTTTTTGCTACCCCACCTGAGAGCAGCATAATGTAGAGACAGAGACCCTGATTCTAACATTCTGTCACTTACTGTTCTGTTACTAGTACTGATCTACCAGTTCTCTGAATGCTGAGCCCTCTATAACTCCACCCACATCACTGGTTGGCAGCTTTCTGTGTATACTGTGCATAGGCAGAAAGCTGAAAATCAGTGTTGGGGACGAGGTTATACGGAGCTTATGAATATGGAGGACTACATGGTAGAAGGTTTACTAGTCCTCTAATGATAATCTCCAGCCGATAACACAATGATTTTATCAAACCGACAGCAAGCAGCCCAGTAAGTGACACATCGCTGGAATCATTTTTTCTATCTCCACATTACCCTGCACTCAGATTAGGTGGCAAGAACCTGGTGACAGATTCCCCTCTATTTTGAAAGCAGCATAATGTAGGGGCAGGGAGCCTGATTCCGAGAAGTGTTATTTGTTCAGCAGCTTGCTTGATTATCACCACAGGATGAGGTGTTGCCTGCCAGACAGTCCAGCTAATCTGTTTAACCCCACCACAGTGTGCACAAGAATCTGCCAATCAGTGTTGCCTGTAAACTTAGACATAGCTCAGCATTCATTGCACCGCTGCATCAGCGGAGAAAACAGGGATTTTATTAAAACTGCACCAAGCTGCCGGTAAATGAAACTTTGTTGCAATCAGGTTCTCTTCCCCTACATCAGAATGCATAGCAAAAACCTGCTGACAGATTCCCTTCAAATATAGATAATCTTGACCATAAATGACCTAAATTAAGCAAAATAAATAATCATAATCAAAACCTGTGATCTCCTAATATACAATTCTGCCTGTGTTTTGCAGTTGTTCTCAGGCTAATGGACAAATAACACATCCACTAATGGCACCATTTACCTAATGTCACATTTCCATAGAGGTCTATTATAAATTGATTATATCTGGGATATAAAATATAAATGGTCTAATTAGAGTTTTGCCGTCTCTCGCTCATTAGTTGGGACAAGTAAGACATGCTGTCTAATGGTGCTACTCACCTAATAATAATCCCAGAGAGATCTAATTGGAGTATATTTATACTACTTGTTTTTTAGGAGCCCATGCTGCCAGAAGTAATGGAGGCTCATGGACACCAACATCTTGGCACAGTTTTCCACGTGTCTGTATATCAGGACATTATAGTGACGATCTACAATGATTACTCTGCTGACAATGAATGGGACAACCAGTCAGACGGGACCGCTATGCCACCCTGAATGGGACAACCAGTCAGACAGGACCGCTATGCCACCCTGAATGGGACAACCAGTCAGACAGGACCGCTATGCCACTGTCACACTGTCACTGCATACAGGAGGTCGGGGGTCTATGCTGACCCTAAGCAGGGGCCCTGACTAATCCCTCTACCTAGAGGTACTGTTGATGGTACAGAGGTCCAGGCCGCCTATCTCCTGTAAATCCCTGACCCTCAGTAATCTAGTCCTGAGAAGGACCCCGATCACAACCACAGGGGACTGGAAGATATATGCCTAAACGCAGTAATAGCCGAACGAGACAGTACAAGGGGTAAACTAAAATCCACCTTGCATACAAAACTCACTCCACAACAACAGAGGGAACACCAACGGGTACGGAGATAAATGATAAAGCGAGGAGGAGAAAAAAACACACCAGGTACTCTTCACTTCAGACTTCACAATACCACGATCCGCTCTGCTGGTCTGCATGAATGCTTTCACCGACACATTCCTAGCAGACCGGCAGGTATTTGAAGGAATCTCATTACTGCAGCATTAACTGCAGCTGG
Source organism: Oophaga sylvatica (assembly GCA_033576555.1). Taxonomy (NCBI): domain Eukaryota; kingdom Metazoa; phylum Chordata; class Amphibia; order Anura; family Dendrobatidae; genus Oophaga; species Oophaga sylvatica. Next base: position 21,869,407 of record JARQOD010000007.1, read on the forward strand.
GCGAGGCTGGGCCTCGTCTAGCACAGAGAGAGAGAGAATTAACTCCCTCACTGCCGAAAAACATAAAGCACCAAAAACTCAGCTGCGAGAAGTCAGGTTGTGTAATCGCGACGATCTTCGTGGCGACACACCCGTGACAGTACCCCCCCTTCTACGAGGGGCCTCCGGACCCTCAGAGCCAGGTTTATCCGGGTGAGTCGTGTGGAAGGCCCGAATTAATTGGTCTGCGTTAATATCCGACGCAGGAACCCACGTCCTCTCCTCAGGACCATACCCCTTCCAATGAACCAGATACTGAAGGGACCGGCGGTTAAGACGTGAATCGATGATTTTCGACACCTGAAACTCCAAGTTACCATTGACCACCACAGGAGGAGGAGGTAAAGGTGACGGTATCACCGGCGCCACATACCTCTTAAGCAAAGATCTGTGGAACACGTTGTGAATTTTAAATGTAGGGGGGAGGTCAAGACGGAATGCCACCGGATTAATTATAGAACTGATCCTGTATGGCCCAATGAACCTGGGACCCAGTTTCCAAGAGGGAACCTTAAGTTTTATATTCTTGGTAGACAACCATACCCGATCGTTCACACATAGGTCCGGACCAGACACTCTCCTCCTGTCAGCCATACGTTTGTATCGGTTCCCCATAGTACTCAGATTGTTCAGCACTCCTCTCCACACTGAAGCAAGTGATGACGAAAATCGTTCCTCCTCCGGAACCCCCGAAGAGCCCCCCCTACTGAAAGTACAAAACTGGGGATGAAAACCATATGCCCCAAAAAACGGGGACTTACCAGTGGACTCGCTCCGCCTATTGTTAAGAGCAAATTCCGCCAGAGGCAAGAAAGAAGCCCAGTCCTCCTGGTTCTCTGACACAAAACACCGGAGATATGTCTCCAAGCTCTGGTTCAGACGTTCTGTCTGACCATTGGTCTGCGGATGAAAAGCCGATGAAAACGACAACTGCATCCACCGCCGTGTACAAAATGGCTTCCAGAATTTGGACACAAACTGAGACCCTCGATCCGACACCACATCGGAGGGTACCCCGTGAAGCCTCACAATCTCCCCAATGAACACCTGCGCCAGAGTTTTAGCATTAGGAAGAGTAGGAAGAGCGATAAAATGAGCCATCTTGCTGAACCTGTCCACTACAACGAGTATGACTGTTTTACCCGAAGACGGCGGGAGGTCCGTAATAAAGTCCATAGACAGATGAGTCCACGGATGCTCCGGGATCTTCAAAGGTAAGAGGGCCCCAGACGGATGGGTATGTGGGGTCTTAAAGCGCGCACAAACCCCACAGGACGCAACAAAAGTTACCACCTCCCTATGTAAGTTAGGCCACCAAAACCGCCGCGAGAGGAGATCCACAGTTGCTTTACTCCCTGGGTGTCCTGCCAAAGCTGAGTTATGGTGTGCCTCGATCACCTTTTGTCGCAAGTAATCTGGAACAAACAGTCTCCCTGGAGGTCCAACAGGGCGTCCCCCTAAGCCTCCAATACCTCCTTCTCAAGCTCAGAGCATACTGCCGAGACCACCACCCCCTCCTGAAGGATCGGAACCGGGTCATCCGTCTTCCCGGCCCCAGGGAAACTACGAGATAAGGCATCCGCCTTTACATTTTTTGACCCAGGACGATATGTGACAACAAAATTAAACCTGGTAAAAAACAACGACCACCTAGCTTGTCTGGGATTCAGACGTTTTGCGGACTCTAAATATAGCAGGTTCTTGTGATCGGTGATGACGGTGACCGGGTGGACTGCCCCCTCCAAAAAATGACGCCACTCCTCAAAAGCTAACTTAATGGCCAAGAGTTCCCTATTGCCGACATCGTAATTCCCTCAGCGGACGACAATTTTTTAGAGAAGAAAGCGCACGGGTGCCACTTACCAGGGGACGAACCTTGAGATAATACCGCTCCCACCCCTACCTCAGAAGCATCTACCTCCACAATGAACGGTTGTGACGCATCCGGTTGAATGAGTATGGGAGCCGAAGCAAACATTTCATTTTTTCAAGGAGGAAAACGCTTGACAAGCCTTGTCAGACCACCTAGAAAAATCCGTCCCTTTTTTAGTCATGTCTGTGAGAGGTTTAACTATGGACGAGAAATTACGAATAAATTTCCGGTAATAGTTAGCAAACCCCAGGAAATGTTGTAGTGCCTTAAGATCCTCTGGCAGATCCCACTCAAGAACTGCCCGCACTTTCCCAGGGTCCATACGAAAACCGGACGCTGACACCAGGAAACCTAAAAACTGAAGTTCCTGTACGGCGAACACACACTTTTCCAATTTGGCGTACAGTTTATTATCCCGCAAGATCTGCAACACCTGCCTAACATGCTCCTGATGAGACACCAGATCCGGCGAGTAAATTAAGATGTCATCCAGATATATGACAACAAACTGTCCCACCAGGCGGCGAAAAATGTCATTAACAAAGTGTTGGAACACCGCCGGGGCATTAGTCAGACCAAATGGCATGACAAAGTTCTCATAATGCCCCTCCGGAGTGTTAAACGCTGTCTTCCATTCATCCCCCTCCTTCATCCTAATCAGATTGTACGCCCCCCTGAGATCCAACTTAGAGAGCCATTTGGCGCCCACGATCTGATTGAAGAGATCGGGAATAAGTGGGAGCGGATAATGATTTCGGACTGTAATCCGATTAAGTTCACGGAAATCCAGGCAAGGGCGTAGGCCTCCATCTTTCTTCTTCACAAAGAAGAACCCCGCGGCCACCGGGGAAGATGAAGGCCTAATATGCCCCTTAGCCAGACTCTCTGAAATATAATCCTTCATGGCCTGCCTCTCAGGACCAGAAAGGTTATACAACCTAGATTTCGGTAACTTGGCCCCAGGGAGCAATTTAACAGAACAGTCATACACGCGATGAGGAGGTAGTTCTTGACACCCTTTCTCTAGAATACATCCTCAAAGTTCACCAGAAATGGAGGTAAGGTCCTAGGAGCGACCGCACCGATGACCGTATTCATGCAGTTTTTATTACAGAATTCACTCCATTGGCTTATCTCTCTGGATTGCCAATTAATAACCGGGTTATGCTTAGTTAACCAAGGAAGGCCCAGCACTATAGGAGTGGGAAGACCCTCCAATACGTAACACGACAACAGTTCTTTATGTATCGCCCCCACTTGAAGATGTATGTTATGCACTGCTTGCAAAAAACTACCCTGACCGAGAGGTCTGGCGTCGATCGAGAATATGGGGATGGGTTTAGCCAATACACTCAGTCGCATACCTTGAACCCGGGAAAACCGAGCGTTCACCAGATTAGCCCCGGCCCCACTATCCAGAAGAACAGATATCCTCTCAGTTCTCGTACCCACCACCACCTCCGCCGGTACGAGGAATTGAGACGGACCTAGGGACGAAATACCTACTCCCAGATTGCCGTCCACCACACAACCTGGGATCAATAGTTTTCCGGCGACTTCTCACTCTGCAAAGGACGGATGGACCCCCCCAATAAAATGTCCCTTTCTCCCGCAGAAGAAACACCTTCCTGTCTTGTGGCGCACTGCCGATCCCCTCCCCCGGAATGATGTCCCTCCTAACTGCATCGGCTCTTCTGGACTGACCAGGGGAACCTCCATATAAGGGGCCCTAGCAGAAGGTGGAGTCATCACAGGGGGCGGAGTTACCCCGCACCTCTCCCGAAGCCGTCTGTCAATGCGAATAGCAAGGGCCATAGCGGCTTCCAGTGACGTGGGAGGGTCATACTGTGCCAGCACATCCTTTAATTTGTCAGATAAACCTTGACAAAACTGGCTCCTAAGAGCCGGGTCATTCCACTGGGTGTCCGTGGCCCACCTACGGAACTCCGAATCCGCCGGACGATCTCCCTGCTGTATCTTACGTAACTTAGATTCAGCAAGAGAGATCCGATCCGGGTCATCATATACAAGACCCAGAGCTGCGAAAAACCTATCCACTGACTGGAGAGCCGGGGAGCCCGGGAGGAGAGAGAACGCCCAGGATTGGGGGTCCCCTTGTAGGAGCGAGATGACAATCCCCACCCTTTGTTCTTCACTCCCCGATGACCGAGGTCGCAGCCGAAAGTACAATTTACATGCTTCCTGGAAAGCAAAAAACTTGTCCCGCCCCCCCAGTGAACCTGTCAGGGAGAGCTACTTTAGGTTCTGGACTGGCTTGCTCCAGGGGTACAAAACCTGGGACTTAAAGTCCGCCAGCTCCATGGACAAACTCTGCAACTGCCGAGCTAGACTGGCTACTGGATCCATGGTGGCTGGAGAAAATCTTTAGTGCGGTCGGTGAAAATGTCACGCTGTCACTGCATAAAGGAGGTCCGGGGTCTATGCTGACCCTAAGCAGGGGCCCTGACTAATCCCTCTACCTGGAGGTACTGTTGATGGTACAGAGGTCCAGGCCGCCAGCGTAACCCTATCTCCTGCAAATCCCTGACCCTCAGTAATCTAGTCCTGAGAAGGACCCCGATCACAACCACAGGGGACTGGAAGATATATGCCTAAACACAGTAATAGACGAACGAGACAGTACAAGGGGTAAACTAAAATCCACCTTGCATACAAAACTCACTCCACAACAACAGAGGGAACACCAACGGGTACGGAGATAAATGATAAAGCGAGGAGGAGAAAAAAACACACCAGGTACTCTTCACTTCAGACTTCACAATACCACGATCCGCTCTGCTGGTCTGCATGAATGCTTTCACCGACACATTCCTAACAGACCGGCAGGTATTTGAAGGAATCTCATTACTGCAGCATTAACTGCAGCTGGGCGAGGCTGGGCCTCGTCTAGCACACAGAGAGAGAGAATTAACTCCCTCACTGCCGAAAAACACCAAGCACCAAAAACTCAGCTGCGAGAAGTCAGGTTGTGTAATCGCGACGATCTTCGTGGCGACACACCCGTGACAGCCACCCTGAATGGGACAACCAGTCAGACAGGACCGCTATGTCACCCCAGTAGCTGCACCATCAACTGCTACTCCACAGAAGACTGAAACCGGATCATTCTGTTTAGATATTCTGCCAGAGACATTTGTCATGGAAACATATATGTATTCCACGTATTCAATGTATGTTCATATGTATTCAGGTAGATCTCACTTGCTAAAACTCTGTCCTTAACACATATCTATGCAAAGCTGACACAAGCTATAATCAGTTGCTTAAGACATGACCCCTGGCCTACATAATGAAAAAAGCCAGACAGCTACAAGGTACTTTCCCAGCCACCAGACATCAGAAAGAGGAACTAAGTTACAGATGGTCCAAATGATAGCTGCTTTTTGCTGAGATCAAAGGAAAGCTGGATAAGGGTCATGAATCATAGAATCAACCTTTGTTAAGATAGAGTTAAAGAAAAATGCATACACACATATACTCAAACAGCCAATAATCTAGCAGCTTCTAATTGTATGTTAATTAACTAACCACACCTTTTTGTAAATGTATAAGATTATGTGATAATAATAAAGCCATGGGGATAGATTTATCCTAATTAATTTTCCATAACACATTAACTATCTATATTAAACAAATTGTGCATTTTTTTACCACATTGCACAAAAATAAAGGTTAAATGTTTTCATTATGCAAAGTATATATATTTAGATGTTCTTGCCAAATTGAGGAAACTTCAAAAACATTTTGTATATTATCCTTATAATTAGACGAGAGCTAACAACTAGTGTTGAGCATTCCGATACTGCAAATATCGGGTATCGGCCGATATTCGCTGTATCGGAATTCCGATTCCGAGTACCGATATTTTCGTCATATCGGATACCGGAATCGTAATTGTCCTGTCACTGTCAGTGTCCGTCGGTCGGGTCTGTCAGGAGTCAGCGGCACTTACCCGGCAGAAGATCTCCGGTGGTCTCGTCCTGGACTGCTTTGATGGCCGCCATCCTCTTCTCCCTGGCGGTCACATGCAGTTTCTCGCGATAACTGCAGTGATGCTTGGTAATCGCGGCCGTAAAGCAGTCCGATGACGTCACCGCCGGGGAAGCAGGTAATCAGCTGTGCTGCGTCGGGATGTTAGGCTCTGCCTTGCATTCCGATGTAGCAGAGCTGGATCGTCGTGGGACCCTCGTTACTATGGACTGCGTCGGACAGGTGGTATACTGTTGGTTTGTTTTTTTTCCTTTTTTTACAGGAGATCGATGGCGTCGCAGGAATGAGAGAGTAATAAAGAAATGAAAACTGTGTTGTCTCTTTTATTTCATTAAAATACTTTTTTCTTGCTGTGTCTTTTTTTTAAACATTTAAAAACTTTGGGATTAATAATGGATCGGTGTCTTATTGACGCCTCTCCATTATTAACCGGGCTTATTGTCACCGTGCAATCAACGGTGACATTAACCCCTTATTACCCCGCTTGCCACCGCTACAGGGCAAGTGGGAAGAGCCGGGTAAAGTGCCACAATTGGCACATCTTTTGATGCGCCAAATGTGGGGCTGCTGTAGCCTGGTATTATCAGGCTGTTGAGGGCCAAAATCCATGGGCCTTGACAGTCTTTTAATACCAGGCCGCAGCAGTCTGCATTTTACTTGGCTGGTTAACAAAAATAGGGGGACCCCCACTCCATTTTTTTTTTCGAGGGGATCCCTATTTTTGTTAACCAGCCAAGCTAAGCAGACTGCTGTGGCCTGGTATTATCAGGCTGGAGGTCCATAAATCATGGCCTTACAGCCTTAAAAACCAGGCCGCAGCAGTCTGCTTTTACTGGCTGGTTAACAAAAATAGGGGGACCCCACGCCATTTTTTTTTCGAGGGGATCCCCTATTTTTGTTAACCAGCCAAGATAAGCAGACTGCTGTGGCCTGGTATTATCAGGCTGGCAAGGTCCATGGATCTTGGCTCCTTAACAGCCTGAAAAACCAGGCCTCAGCAGTCTGCTTCATCTGGCTGGTTAACAAAAATGGGGGGACCCCACGCCAATTTTTTTCGATGGGATCCCCTATTTTTGTTAACCAGCCAAGATAAGCAGACTGCTGTGGCCTGGTATTATCAGGCTGGCAAGCAGGGTCGGACTGAGCCACCGGGACACCGGAGAAACCTCCGGTGGGCCCCAGCTCCTACGTGGTGGGCCCTGATTTGAAAGGATAGGTCGCGGGGCAGAGGGGGCGGTGGCCCCGGGCCCCGTGCTCTGAGGGGGCCCACCCGGAGCTACGCTACAGTAACTGTATCGGCGTGCACAGCACGCCGATACAGTTACATTCTGCGGCAGAGCAGGGAGAATCGCTCTCCCTGCTCTGCCGCCCGGAAGCTATGGGGCCTGAACAGGCGGTGGGGGGCCCGTTGCCAGCAGTGGGCCCCCCACCCGTCATCGGAGGGTCAGCTGTATCGGCCTCCAGCTGTATCGGCATCTCAGCGTCTGACAGCGGGCGCCGGCAGGTGACGTCATCGCGCCCACTGTCAGACGCTGAGAGGGAGAACAGTGAGCAGCACAGGAGCCGGGAGGTGAGCATTGTTTTTTTTTTTTTTTTTTAATGGGGGTGCATTATACTACAGAGGCTGTATATGGGGGGTGCATTATACTACAGAGGCTCCATATTGGGGTGCATTATACTACAGAGACTCCCTATGGGGATGCATTATACTACAGAGGCTGCCTATGGTGGTGCATTATAATATAGCGGCTGCCTATGGTGGTGCATTATATTATAGACTCTGCCTATGGGGGTTTATTATAATATAGAGGCTGCCTATGGGGGTGCTTTATACTATATTGAGGACTATCTGGTGTATTATGCTGTATGGATGCTATCTAGGGGCCATCATACAGTGTTGGACCCATTAAATAGTTTGGGGACATTAAGGGGTCAGTATATATCCAGTGAGGGGCATTATTCTGTGTATAGGGGAGATGTACAGGGGGAGACTTGGGACATTATTAAATGTAAAGTGGACACTTATTGTTATAGGGGAACTCGGGTTACTGTGACTGTCAAAGGGGCACACAGGGCATTATTACAGTCTAGGGGACAAAATGTGGGCACTGTTTTCTAGGGCACTTGCACCCGGCATTACTATATTCTAGAGGGGTGCTTTAGAATTTAGAGGTCACACAGAACCACACAGCAGGTGCAGTAATAGGGACACATACGGCAGCAGCAGCTCAGTATTGGGGTATCAGGTGCAGAAATAGGGACACATATGGCAGCAGCGGCTCAGTATTGGGGTATCAGCAGGATGAGGAGTTTGTGCAGGTTGAGAATAGTCCAATTGGTGACCGTGACAGTGCTGAAAATATGAGAAGTGAAATGTGTCTTTGTTGTAATCTCTGCAGTAGAGTCCTGGCTGGAGAAGTCGTCATGTCGGTCTGGGCCAGATGGAAAAGACATGAAAAGTGAACAATTCCATTAGAAAGAACATCAGCGGTAAGTCATTATCTATACCTGTGCTGTAATCTATTATATGTTCTGTAGGACTGGTATTATTTACCACACACCATATGGCGGTAATATCAATATTGGTCTTTTTATATATAGATTATTTTTGGCAACAGCGCGGTCATTTGCTGAGGTTCTCTGATTAGGGGCCCACTCAGAAGTTTCGCCCCCACTAAACCAAAACCCTAGCTACGCCTCTGGCTCTCTCTCTAGTCTTTCTTTCTCTCTCTAGTCTTTCTCGCTCTCTGTTCTTTCTTTCTCGCTCTCTGTTCTTTTTTCTCTCTGTTCTTTCTTTCTCTCTCTCTTTTCTTTCTTTCCTCTCTTTCTTTCTCTGTTTGTTCTTTCTCTCTCGCTGCTCTTTCTTTCTTTTCCTCAGTACCAGCCACTGTGCCCTCATTACCAGTCAGTGTGATCAGCAGTGCTAAATGGGTAAGCTTGGGGCGAGGATATGGGTGTGATTAGTTGTGAAATGGGTGTGGTCGGGGCGTGGCCTAAAATTTGCAGCGGCGCGCTAAGCGCGCCGCAGCCTTTAACCCTCTTTCCTGTCTTCAAAATTTGGGAGGTATGCTGTATGACCTCCCTACAACTTCTGGGCATGCTCCTGATGAGCGCAACGGATGGTCTCCTGAGGGATCTCCTCCCACACCTGGACTAAAGCATCCACCAACTCTTGGACAGTCTGTGGTGCAACGTGGCATGGCCTAAAATTTGCTGCAGCAGGCACAGCGTGCCACAGCCTTTGTCCCTCTTTCCCTTCTTCAAAGGTTGGGAAGTATGATGGTGGGCCCCAAGAATAATTTTTCTCTGGTGGGCCCAAGGTACTCCAGTCCGATGCTGCTGGCAAGGTCCATGGATATTGGCTCCTTAACAGCCTTAAATACCATGCCTCAGCAGTCTGCTTCATCAGGCTGGTTAACAAAAATAGGGGGGACCCCACACCATTTTTTTTCGAAGGGAACCCCTATTTTTGTTAATCAGTTCCCTCTGACGTCACTGATTGTGTCCCTGGCTGACCTGAAGTGAAAGTGGAAAGCAATCAATTAAGCTTTCCACTTCCTCTCCTGTCAGCCAGGAGAGGAACTCATTCATTTGGGGGTTTACTGTGAGGCTGCAGCATTAGCTGCGGTCCCTGCAGTAAACATTAACCCTTTCTGAAGGATTACACCGTGGGACCTGACTGTGCATGGGATAGGTAAGAATAATTTTGCTTTTTTATTTTATTTTTATTACAGGAAATGGTTTTTGCAGTAAAATAAAAGCTGGTCAAAAACATGTGTCTTTATTTCATTAAAATGATTTTTAATTAAAGTGTGTGTGTTTTATTTTTATTTCATGCAATAGGATTAATAATTGATAGTTGTCTGATTGACAGCTCTCAATTATTAACCTGGCTTAAGGTCACCTTTCAATAGCAAGGTGGCTTTAATCCCATATTAACCCATTCGCCACCGCTACAGGGCAATGGGAATAGACGGGCAAAGTGCCAGAAAGGGCAAATCTAATTATAGATTTGTCTTTTCTGGGGTGTCTGGGGGCAGATGTTAGTAGCCAGGGGGGGGGCCAAAAATAATGGTCCCTCTCTGAGCTATGATTATCTGCCCCCACTCACTGGCTTTGTCTGTCTGGTTGCGAAAATAGGGCGGGAGCCCACGCATTTTTTTTCAACAATTTTACACCTCATATATATATACATGTCATTGAATTTGTGACACATATATATATATATATATATATTTATATTTATAGTTCCTACACTTCTACATAGTATAATAGCCGCTAATTCAATTGCCGGCTTTTGTGAAAATGCAGAACCCGACATGAAATGACACATGGTTTACATAGAGTTAACCATGTCATTTCAAGTTGTTTGATCTATTGTTTTCACTAACAATTACATGAGTGTATGTGTGCAAAATTTCACACCTGTAGGGGTTAATTAAAGGTGTAAATTCGTAGCAAAAAAGTCTGTTTTTTTTACAACGAATTTACACCTTTAATTAACCCCTACAGGTGTGAAATTTTGCACACATACACTCATGTAATTGTTTGTGCAAATCAGATATCAAACTACATGAAAAGACATGGTTAACTCTATGTAAACCAAGTGTCATTTCATGTCGGGTGCTTCTGTCTTTCCACAAAAGCCAGCTTTACCCGGCAATTGAATCAGAGGCTATTTTACTATGTAGAAGTGTATAAACTATAAATATATGTATATATATATATGTCACAATGACATGTATATATATATATGTATTCTATGTGTGTATATTTAGTGTTTACAAGTAGTGTTGAGCGATACGATACTGCAAATATCGGGTATCGGCCGATATTACCTATATCGGCCTTTCGATTCCGAATACCGATATTTTCGTCATATCGAATACTGGAATCGGATTTGTCACTGTCACTGTCTGTGTCCGTCGTCGGGTCTGTCACTGTCAGTGTCCGTCGGTCGGGTCTGTCAGGAGTCAGCGGCACTTACCTGGCAGAAGATCTCCGGCGGTCACGTCCTGGACTGCTTCATGGCCGCCATCCTCTTCTCCCCGGCGGTCACATGCAGTTTTTCGCGATAACTGCAGTGACTGCTGGGTAATCGCGGCCGTAAAGCAGTCAGTCCGATGACGTCACCGCCGGGGAAGCAGGTAATCAGCTGTGCTGCGTTGCGATGACAGGCTCTGCCTGTCATTGCGATGTAGCAGAGCTGGATCGTCGTGGGACTGTCGTTACTATGGACTGCGTCGGACAGGTGGTATACTGTTGGTTTGTTTTTTTCTTTTTTTACAGGAGATCGATGGCGTCGCAGGAATGAGAGTACAATAAAAGAAATGTAAAGTGTGTTGTCTCTTTTATTTCATTAAAATACTTTTTTCTTGCTTTGTCTTTTTTTTATGCATTTAATAACTTTGGGATTAATAATGGATCGGTGTCTTATTGACACCTCTCCATTATTAACCAGGCTTATTGTCACCGTGCAATCAATGGTGACATTAACCCCTTATTGCCTCGCTTGCTACCGCTACAGGGCAAGTGGGAAGAGCCGGGTAAAGTGCCACAATTGGCACATCTTTTGATGCGCCAAATGTGGGGCTGCTGTAGCCTGGTATTATCAGGCTGTTGAGGGCCAAAATCCATGGGCCTTGACAGTCTTTTAATACCAGGCCGCAGCAGTCTGCATTTTACTTGGCTGGTTAACAAAAATAGGGGCACCCCTACGCCGTTTTTTTTTCGAGGAGATCCCCTATTTTTGTTAACCAGCCAAGCTAAGCAGACTGCTGTGGCCTGGTATTATCAGGCTTGCAAGGTCCATGGATATTGGATCTTTACCAGCCTGAAAAACCAGGCCTCAGCGGTCTGCTTCATCTGGCTGGTTAACAAAAATAGGGGGGACCCCACGCCAATTTTTTTCGAGGGGATCCCCTATTTTTGTTAATCAGCCAAGATATGCAGACTGCTGTGGCCTGGTATTATCAGGCTGGCAAGGTCCATGGATATTGGCTCCTTAACAGCCTGAAAATCCAGGCCTCAGCGGTCTGCTTCATCTGGCTGGTTAACAAAAATAGGGGGGACCCCACGCCAATTTTTTTCGAGGGGATCCCCTATTTTTGTTAACCAGTTCCCTCTGACGTCACTGATTGTGTCCCTGGCTGACCTGAAGTGAAAGTGGAAAGCAATCAATTAAGCTTTCCACTTCCTCTCCTGTCAGCCAGGAGAGGAACTCATTCATTTGGGGGTTTACTGTGAGGCTGCAGCATTAGCTGCGGTCCCTGCAGTAAACATTAACCCTTTCTGAAGGATTACACCGTGGGACCTGACTGTACATCGGATTGGTAAGAATAATTTTGCTTTATTATTTTATTTTTATTACAGGAAATGGTTTTAGCAGGTAAATAAAATATGGTCAAAAACTGTGTGATTATTTCATTAAACTTCTTTTTTATTAAAGTGTGTGTGTTTGATTTTTCTTTCATACAATAGGATTAATAATTGATAGTTGTCTAATTGACAGCTCTCAATTATTAACCTGGCTTAAAGTGACCTTTCAATTGCAAGGTCATTTTAACCCCTTATTAACCCATTCGCCACCGCTACAGGGCAATGGGAATAGACGGGCAAAGTGCCAGAAAGGGCAAATCTAATTAGAGATTTGCCCTTTCTGGGGTGTCTGGGGGCAGATGTTAGTAGCCGGGGGGGGGCAAAAATAATGGTCCCTCTCTGGGCTATTATTATCTGCCCCCACTCACTGGCTTTGTCTGTCTGGTTGCGAAAATAGGGCGGGAGCCCACGCCTTTTTTTTCAGCAATTTTACACCTCATATATATATATATATATATACATGTCATTAAATTTGTGACACATATATATATATATATTTATATTTATAGTTCATACACTTCTACATAGTATAATAGCCGCTAATTCAATTGCAGGCTTTTGTAAAAATGCAGAACCCGACATGAAATGACACTTGGTTTACATAGAGTTAACCATGTCTTTTCATGTAGTTTGATATCTGATTTGCACAAACAATTACATGAGTGTAAGTGTGCAAAATTTCACACCTGTAGGGGTTAATTAAAGGTGTAAATTCGTAGCAAAAAAGTCCGTTTTTTTTACAACGAATTTACACCTTTAATTAACCCCTACAGGTGTGAAATTTTGCACACATAGACTGATGTAATTGTTTGTGCAAATCAGATTGCAAACGACATGAAAAGACATGGTTAACCCTATGTACACCAAGTGTCATTTCATGTCGGGTGCTTCTGTCTTTTCACAGAAGCCGGCTTTACCCGGCAATTGAATCAGAGGATATTTTACTATGTAGAAGTGTATAAACTATACATATATGTATATATATATGTCACAATGACATGTATATATTGTAAGCTTTCCGGGGGGTTTAGCTCTAGGATCGCTGTCTGGGTAGACAGAATGGCACGGAAACAGTTCATTCAGACAGCAGTTTGGTGAAAACTGGCCGCAACCAGTTTTATTAAAGTCCACAGCACACAGATAAAAACAAATCATAAACAGAAAACCTGGGCTTGTCTAGCCACTAAATTACACTTAGATAGATGGCCCTCTCTATCCGGGACCCAGACTCTACCAGTCTGTGCCCAAAACAACACATATCACATATGTTACCAGTATGGAGTTTCACAGACACTCCTCTTTATGTCCGAAGGCAACTCCAATGTCCAGACTTGAGAGAGGTCACCTCCTATTCAGTCGCTATTCGCACGGATTCTCACTGCGACTACTCCTGTGTCCGGGGTACTTCCTGCACCCAGACTGAGATAGCTCACACTCTTAGAGACTGCTTCCTTGTGCCAGGACACCTCCCTGTGTCCGGGCTAAAGACAGCTCCCACACTCTTGGAGACACCTTCTGTGTCTGGACCCCTTGTCCAGACTGAATGAGCTCTCTGACTGTGCTCCCAAGCACCTACTTCTGGCTTCCTAATCAACACCTGAGTGGATTCAGGTCTGAGCTGCAAGCGTGTACTGAATGGCAGGTGTAGTGACCTTTCTTTACCACCAGGTTTACAAAGCCACACATTTCGCTCATACCAGTCAGCAAGGTACTTAGGTGAAATATACACCTCATTCACCACATATTCCTTCACTGTCTCACATATCCCCTCCCTCTTCTCCAGACCGGAGGGCTGGTCATCCAGACCGGAGGGCTGGTCAACAATCCAACAGAGACAGTGAACTCTGGACCAGTCGTGGCCCTCATCAGCTTCATCCTCACCACTGTCATAGCCAACATCAGTTTTCCCCTTCATCTGAAGCATCCGCACTACCCTGTACCCTCCCAGGCCTATACTCTCTGCGGGCCTCGGGTATCCTGCACGGTTTCATCTTGACTTTAGTGCCAGCCTCAGTCTCGGTATAGTGGCTCACCAGATAAGTACGACCAGGCACGTCAGAACAGCTCTGCTGATTCTTCCTCAGAAACTTTCGTACCTCCTGTTTTTGGGGCACTGACCCTGTGTCACCAACTGTCACAGGAGGTATAGGGGTTTTCTCTAATTCCCCCTGAACTTTCTTTAGCACATCTACTTTCTTAAATATCAGCTGATTCATAAATTCTATCTCACAGAACCCAAGCGCCTCTGTTATGGTCTCTGACCATTCCGAGCCACACTGGTCAAACGATTGGCACTGTAGAGGGAGCTGATCGTTTTTCTTGGTCGGTACACATAATTTATCCTCTTCTTGTACAGGCTCACTTTGCATAAGACTCAGAGCTCTTACTTCTTTCTCCAGGAGATCCTCATGGCTACGCATCTTCTCCTGTAGTTGTTGGACGTCCTTTACGTCTTCGGCCCCTTTTTCAGGCTCTTCTGGTAGGACATGCTCAGAAGCCCTACCATCAGTCTTCTTTTCCACCACGTTCTGCATCCCATCTGAGCTCCCGTGTATCGGCAGCGGCAACGGAGCGACACATCGCCCCTCCCACTCACTGGGACGTGGTTCAAGTGTAGACTCCATGAAAATGCGCCTGAGCTCACCAAGGCCAACCCGAGGTCTCAAAATCTCATCTTGGGATTTATCCAGATCCTTTGGGTCGCTCGGAACTCCGATGGCGCACCGGGCGCCAAACTTCCGGCCCGAGCTTCGCGAGTCGCAGCCACGGATCCGGACAGTACACCGTCCACGCCGCTGTCTCCGGCAGAAACATATTCCGGGGCAGAGTCATTCCCCACATCTTCAGTCTTGTTCCTCACAGCTTCACTTGAGACATCAGCCTCTGGTGAGGCACCTGGCCTGGTGTCCACCACTTCCATGGCTTTCTCCACCTCTGCAGCATCACCTTCCGAGTCCTTGGCCTGATGCAGATCCACACCATACATTGATAACTTCTCATTTTCAACAGCATCCACTTGTGCTGTGTTCAGTTTCAGAGACCTGTCTTTCACCTTAGTCTTCGCCAGGGAACCGGCCAACGGTACAACATCTTCAGATGCCATCCTCCGTCCGACTGCAAGGTCAGCCTCAGCCTTCCTCTCAGGACTCTCAATCTCCTCTGCTACCATGCCTTCCTCACTTGCACTGGTTGCTTTATTGTCATCAGATGACTCACTATCACCACCACTATCCCTGTCTGACCCCCTTTTCTCAGCCACATCTGGCTCACTTCCAGGGTTAGACACTTCATTTTCATTCACATCCGGCTCACTGTCAGGGTTATACAATTCATTCTCATTCACATCTTGATCTGGAACCTTAGTTAACATGTCATCCACAACATTAACTTCACCATCTGGTCCCTGGTTTCCCTCAGGTGGTCCCTCAAGTATGTGACTATGTGATAACCCCAGCACTATACTTCCATATAGCTCAGATACCAGGAGCTGACTTACGACCTCTCCCTGGACTTCAGTGTCCCTATACAATAGGTTATTGTTCATGGCAGCATGAGGAAACCTCTCCTCAGAGCCAGGCTCTTGGGGAACCTCATTCAGAACAATTACATTCTCCTGTGCCGTTTTAAGAGTGGGGTCTCGCACCGGCTCACTCCCAAAATTGTCACAGGAGCCAGGCAGGTCAGGGACACTCGGTTCCCGAGAACCACCATCCTCGTCTCCCAACATCACCTGCAAAGGAATTTCATCACTACCACAGTCATCATTATTATCAACATCATTATCATGACTATGATCAGTATTATCATCACTATCATTATCAGCATCAGCACCATTTTCATGGTCATCATCATTATCAGGATCATCATCATCATTAGCATTATCATCATCATTATCACATAATTTTAACATCCCACTAGCATCGTGTTCCGCCCCTCGGGACTGCGCACCCTCAGTAGGAGCTTCATCACACTGTCCATCAGAAACATTTTTCCCCCAGAGATCCTTAGACCGGGGAAAGTCATTACCCAATATAACGGGGTGCACCAGGGTCTTCACTACCCCTACTTCATATGAAACCTCCCCGAGTTTGGGGACCAAGTCCACGGCAGTCTCTGGGTAGACTTTGGTGTCTTCATGGATGTACACCACACTCAGGTGCTTATCAGGGATGAAGTCCCTATCACTCAGGCTGTCACATACGGAAGTCACTGGACTCTCTGAGTCCAAGAGGGCCTGTGCTGGGCAGTCACTTACAACCACCGGGAACCCCTGTGGTCCAGTCTCTTCGGCTGAGGTGGACACACACACAGGCTCTGCGCAGGGAGAGAGGGATCTGCCAACATCACAACACATAGGCTCCCCCTCTATTGGACAGTTGGCTGCAATTTCACGCCAGCTCCAACACTGTCCATCACACTCTCCCACCCACATGTCCCCTCGGGCCTGAACCCGCTTATCAGCATACCCCATGTCCCCAACAGCTGGAACGCTCTTACCGCGAGAGTTCAGCGTCCGGGAACTCCGAAGTGACGACCTCTCAGACGGCTGTACCTCAGGAGGACGTGCTTGGGTGTAGCGGTCCACTATCACCTTTTCAACTCCATAATCAGGCCTGCTGACTGCAGACTCCCAACTGTATCTCCAGTCACGAACTCCCCTGGCACGGGCTGTCACCGTAACACCCAGCCGGGTAAGAATCGCCGCTTTCAACTTGGCATAGTCTTCGCTGTCCTGCTTGCTCAGGTCAGCCCAGACTTTTTGGGGTTCCCCAATCAGATAGGGTACGACCGCCATGGCCCATTCAGATAGTGGCAGATTCTCCTTCTCTGCCAGTCTCTCAAACCTAGTAAGATATACCTCCACATCATCACGAGGTGTCATTTTTCTCAAGGACCGTCTTACCGCCTTCTTTATAGCGGACAACGCCGGTGCCTTCACAACATTACTTCGGGACGCGGCACCGAAATCCTTTTTTGGTGCTGTCATCTGCTCAATAAATAACCGGTTATTCTCCTGCTGCTGCTGCAGGAATTGCTGCTGGGCCTGCTGCATGTGCTGCTGGTGCTGCAGGCGCTGCTGCTCCATGCTCTGCTCCATGCTTCGCTGGGCCTGGGCCAGGTACTCAATGAGCTCCTCCATACTGCCGGACTCATCTGTCTCAACCACGGCAGTTTTATGTTGCACATTAACTTGTGCCATTTGTTCAAACAGCGCCTCCATGCTGTCATCCATGCTGTCAGACTTCTCTGTCTTAACAACGGCAGTCTTCACTCAAGACATACACACTACACAGCTTTTTTTCCACAGAAAATTCAGCCTTGCTGTGCAACCACTTTTTTTTTTTTTTTCTTTTGCAAAGTCTATTAGGGCTACTGTCTCTTTAAGACTGCTCCACAAACTTTTCTTTAGCTGCTGCACATTCCACAGTCATTTTCACAACAAGTTCAGCTTTGCTGTGCATACATTTTCTTTCTGCAGACCCTATCAGGGCCACTGTCTCTCCAAGACTGCTCCAAACAGACGTTTCTGCTGACACACTTTTTTTTTTTTTTCTGTTGCTATTTCAATAGACTTCACCTTTAATGCTGTCTCTCGCCCCTGTGCTGCATGCACACTCCAGCACTAACTGTACCAGGCCCTGCGCTGCCCCAGCATTCTCCGCCAATTGTAAGCTTTCCGGGGGGTTTAACTCTAGGATCGCTGTCTGGGTAGACAGAATGGCACGGAAACAGTTCATTCAGACAGCAGTTTGGTGAAAACTGGCCGCAACCAGTTTTATTAAAGTCCACAGCACACAGATAAAAACAAATCATAAACAGAAAACCTGGGCTTGTCTAGCCACTAAATTACACTTAGATAGATGACCCTCTCTATCCGGGACCCAGACTCTACCAGTCTGTGCCCAAAACAACACATATCACATATGTTACCAGTATGGAGTTTCACAGACACTCCTCTTTATGTCCGAAGGCAACTCCAATGTCCAGACTTGAGAGAGGTCACCTCCTATTCAGTCGCTATTCGCACGGATTCTCACTGCGACTACTCCTGTGTCCGGGTACTTCCTGCACCCAGACTGAGATAGCTCACACTCTTAGAGACTGCTTCCTTGTGCCAGGACACCTCCCTGTGTCCGGGCTAAAGACAGCTCCCACACTCTTGGAGACACCTTCTGTGTCTGGACCCCTTGTCCAGACTGAATGAGCTCTCTGACTGTGCTCCCAAGCACCTACTTCTGGCTTCCTAATCAACACCTGAGTGGATTCAGGTCTGAGCTGCAAGCGTGTACTGAATGGCAGGTGTAGTGACCTTTCTTTACCACCAGGTTTACAAAGCCACACATTTCGCTCATACCAGTCAGCAAGGTACTTAGGTGAAATATACACCTCATTCACCACATATTCCTTCACTGTCTCACAATATATATATGTATTCTATGTGTGTATATTTAGTGTTTACAAGGAAATAAAGGTTTTTTTTAGTTGCGATATTTTGTTCCCATAGACTTACATGGGACTTCCGGTATCAGAATCGGATATCGACGATATTTAGTGATATCGGCGATACCATTTCGATACGATATTTTTAGATATCGAGCAGTATCGCTGAACACTATTTACAAGGAAAGAAAGAGGTTTTTTTAGTTACGATATTTCTGTCCGATAGACTTGCATTGGATTTCCGGTATCGGAATCGGGTATCGCCGATACTTTTGGGGTATCGGCGATACCCATTCCGATCCGATACTTCTTGATATCGGAAAGTATCGCTCAACCCTACTAACAACATTACATTACAAAGTAAAAACAAAAGGAATAGAAGAGTTATCCAGGTAAAAGGGCTTGGTAAGAGAAGGAGAGAAGGACCAGAGAATGGGAGGAGCTGGTGTACCGCCGCATTAGTTAGTTATCCAAGTGAGTGGTTAAAGTTCACATTTATCCCTTCCGCTATACTAAGCACTTATGTTTGGATTTCCATCTAAATCCCCGAAAAATTACTGTAGATTCTCCAATGAAACATTCACTATAAGGCTACATTCACACGTTCAGTATTTGGTCAGTATTTTACATCAGTATTTGTAAGCCAAAATCAGGAGTGAAATATTCAGAGGAAAAATATAATAGAAACACGAGCACCAATTGGGCATTTCTCACTCACTCCTGATTTTGGCTTACAAATACTTACGTAACGACATTGTTACACCATTTATCACCATACGGATTCCTTTTCAACAAAAGTGTAAGACTTTGAACTTGACTTTATTTTGGTTTTCCTGACAGGTGGGATTGCTGGGGCTCATTGTCCTCCCTGGCCTCCCTTATCCTTTTATGCTTCTCAAAATTCATTGTTGATGTTTGTTAGTTGTTAATCTCACTGCCTGCTGTCTAATCCTTTTTGTTGTGAATGGACTTGAAATGAGTTCTGAGCAGAGGCTCCCTCTGGTGGTTACAAGCGGTACTGGACTGTCCAGTGAAGATTGTGAGGAGTGGGAATCAGGTGTTACTGACTGGTCTTATATAAGGGAGTCGCCTTCCCATCAGGGTTGCCGGTGATCAATTGTTCTGGTCTCAATCCTTGAGTCCTGTTTCCTTTGTAGCCTGCTGTGTCGTGTCTGCATCTCCTGCTAACAGATAAGACATTTTCTTCTTTTTGTTTTTGTGCTTGATTTTTGCATTTTGTCCTGCACTTCTGTGGGGGCCTTCAGGTCCCCTCCGGGGGCTTTTGCCCTCTCAGTTTAGTTCAGCCACTGATGTTTGTACTTTTGCTTTTTCCAGTTTTTTCAGTGGCTGCTGTTTTGATTTTGTTACACCAGACAACTAATTTAGGTGGTAGAGGTCGTGTGATCTCAGGTGATTTTGAAATTAGTAGAGTTGGTGCTTTTCAGGGTTTTTTTGGGATTGCAGTAAGTGCCCTTCCTATCCTTTTCTATTTAGGTAGTTTGGGCCCCAACGTTTGCTCATACTATTTTCTGTCTGTCTCAGTATTTCTTCTTGTCTAACCGCCATTACATGTTTGGGGGCTTTCTATGTTCTTTGGGGATCTGCTCCGGGGCAGATAGCTTTCCTCTTTCTATCTTTAGGTGTAGTTAGTTTCTCAGGCTGTGACGAGGCGTCTAGGACCAACGTAGGAACGCTCCACGGCTGCCTCTAGTTGTGGTGGTTAGTCAGGGTACTGCAATCTCATAGATTCCAACTTCTCTGGTGTATTGCCTTTTTTACCTGCACTCCTCAGCTACCGAAACATAACAGTATCACCGGCCTAAAAATTGAAAATTGTATGGTACTCACAGAAGGGAAAAAATATTGTGAAAGAAAAAAGGTTGTCAGAGTTGTCA
Source organism: Oophaga sylvatica (assembly GCA_033576555.1). NCBI lineage: Eukaryota > Metazoa > Chordata > Amphibia > Anura > Dendrobatidae > Oophaga > Oophaga sylvatica. The sequence goes on from JARQOD010000007.1 coordinate 21,890,044, forward strand.
GAGATATTTTTCTGTTTGTTGCATTTTTTTCCCTCTGTATCTCTGGGTGCTGGGGAGGATTTTTTTTTCTCTCAATGGAGTTTGCACAGTTGTCTGGCCGTGTGGATCAGCTTGCCACTGAGGTTCGGAGTATTGCTGCCTATCTTGCTAGGTTGCCTGTTGTGGAACCTAGGATTCCCATGCCAGATTTGTTTTTAGGGGATCGAGCTAAGTTTCAGAATTTCAAAAATAATTGTAAATTGTTTTTTGCCTTAAAATCTAAGTCCTCAGGGAACGCAGCGCAGCAGGTTCAAATTGTCATCTCTCTCCTGCGCGGCGATCCTCAGGATTGGGCTTTTTCCCTGACACCTGGGGATCCTGTTTTGAGTGATGTTGATGCATTTTTTCAGGCTTTGGGGTTATTGTACGATGAGCCTAATGTCACTGATCAAGCTGAAAAAGCCTTGTTGGCATTAAATCAGGGGCTTGATGACACTGAGTTATACTGTCAGAGATTCCGTAGGTGGGCAGTCCTGACCAAGTGGAATGACGACGCTTTGGCGGCCCTTTTTCGGAAGGGTCTGTCAGATAATGTAAAGGATGTTATGGTGGGATTCTCTGTCCCCTCTGGTCTCAATGATTCTATGTCATTAGCGATTCAAATTGACAGACGTTTGCGTGAACGGAGAAGTATGCGTGGAATAGTGTTACCTTGTGAACCTGCTTCTGAACCCATGCAGTGTGATAGAGTGGTGTCTGGGGCACAGCGTCATGAGTTTCGAAAGCGCAATGGGTTATGTTTCTACTGTGGTGATGCCTCTCATGCTATTTCAGTCTGCCCTAAGCGGGGAAGACGTTTTGCACGCTCAGTTGTCTTGGGTAGTGTTCAGACTAAGTTTTTATTAACTGTCACTCTGATATGCTCTCTGTCCTCATTTTCTGCTCAGGCTTTCGTTGATTCTGGAGCAGCTATTAACCTGATGGATTATGATTTTGCTAAACGTTGTGGGTTTCCCTTGATACCCCTACAGAAGTCTATTCCCCTACTGGGGATCGATTCTACCCCTTTGGCTGAGAGTAAACCTCAGTTCTCTACTCAGGTGATAATGAGGGTTGAACCTGATCATCAGGAGTGCTGTAAATTTTTGGTTCTGTATAATCTGCATGATATTATCGTACTGGGCTTCCCTTGGTTGCAGTCTCATAATCCTGTTTTGGATTGGAAATCTGTGTCTGTAACCAGTTGGGGCTGCCAATGTGTTAATACCAACATTCCTGTTTTTTCTGCCTCCCCCAGGCTCAGGATGTTCCTGACTTTTTGATTGATTTTTCTGATGTGTTTAGCGAAAGTAAATCTGCATCCTTGCCTCCCCATAGGAGCTATGACTGCGCTATTGAATTAGTGCCTGGTAGTAAATTCCCTAAAGGTCGCCTTTTTAACTTGTCTGTACCTGAACATGACGCTATGCGGTCTTATATCAAGGAATCATTGGAGAAGGGTCATATCAGACCATCATCTTCACCCTTAGGTGCCGGTTTTTTCTTTGTGGCCAAAAAGGATGGTTCATTAAGGCCGTGTATTGATTATCGTCTTTTGAACAATATTACTGTAAAATATCAATACCCGTTACCTTTGATTTCTGACCTGTTTTCCAGGGTGAAAAACGCTACTTGGTTTACCAAGCTTGACCTCAGGGGGGCATATAACCTTATTCGCATTAAGCACGGGGATAAAATGGAAGACGGCATTCAATACCCCTGAGGGGCATTTTGAGTACCTTGTGATGCCCTTTGGGCTCACTAATGCTCCTTCTGTCTTCCAGTCCTTCATGAATGACATTTTCAGGGATTTTGTGGATAAATTTCTGATTGTTTATTTGGATGATATCTTGATTTTTTCTAATGACTGGGACTCTCATGTGAAACATGTTCGAACTGTATTCCAGATTTTGAGAGAGAATGCTCTGTATGTGAAGGGATCAAAGTGTCTTTTTGGCGTACAGAGGATCTCATTTCTGGGATTCATTTTGTCCCCATCTGTTATTGAAATGGACCCGGTCAAGGTTCAGGCCATCTGTGATTGGGTCCAACCTACTTCATTAAAGGCTCTTCAAAGATTTTTGGGTTTTGCCAATTTTTATCGTAAATTTATTGGTAATTTCTCGGTTTTGTTAAAGCATTGACTGATTTGACCAGAAAGGGTTCTGATGTGGTGAATTGGCCTCCTGAGGCAGTCTCTGCATTTCAGGAACTTAAGCAGAGATTCACTTCTGCTCCTGTTCTACGGCAGCCTGATGTTTCTCTGCCATTTCAGGTGGAGGTTGATGCCTCTGAAATTGGGGCAGGTGCCGTTTTGTCCCAAAAAGATCCAGAGACCTCTAAAAGTAACCCTTGTGCCTTTTTCTCTGAAAATTTTCTCCTACTGAACGTAATTATGACGTGGGTAATCGGGAGTTACTGGCCATGAAGTGGGCTTTTGAAGAGTGGAGACATTGGCTGGAGGGAGCCAAACATCAGGTGGTGGTCCTTACGGACCATAAGAATCTGGTCTATCTGGAATCTGCCAAGCGACTCAATACTAGACGGGCCCTAGGTGGGCCTTGTTTTTCACACGTTTTAATTTTGTGGTTTCCTTTCTTCCTGGCACTAAGAATGTTAAGGTGGATGCCCTCTCGAGGAGTTTCCTTGCGGACTCTCCTGAGTTATCTGATCCTTCTGTTATTTTGAAAGAGGGTGTAGTTCTTTCCGCCATCTCACCCAATTTGAGACTTGCTCTGGAGGGGTGTCAGGAGGATAGGCCCGAGCGCTGCCCTGTTGGAAAATTTTTGTCCCGGACCAGTGGAAAAAGAGTGTGATGTCTGAGATTCATTGTTCCGCGTTGGCTGGGTATCCCGGAATTTTTGGTACCAGAGACTTGGTTAGTCGGTCCTTTTGGTGGCCTACCTTGTCTCGTGATGTCAGGGAATTTGTGCAGTCCTGCGGGACTTGCTCCCGCTCCAAGCCTTGCTCTCGCTCTAGTGGTTTGTTGATGCCATTGCCTGTGCCCAAGAGACCATGGACCCATATCTCTATGGATTTCATTTCCGACCTCCCTGTTTCTCAGAGAATGACCGTCATCTGGGTGATTTGTGATAGGTTTTCCAAGATGATACATCTTGTGCCATTACCTAAGTTGCCTTCCTCCTCTGAATTGGTGCCTTTGTTCCTTCAGCACGTGGTTCGTTTACACGGCATTCCTGAGAACATTGTGTCTGACAGAGGAGTCCAGTTTGTTTCCAGATTTTGGAGGACCTTTTGTTCTAAACTTGGTGTTCAATTGTCTTTCTCCTCGGCGTTTCATCCTCAGACCAATGGTCAAACTGAGAGAACAAACCAGACATTGGAGACTTATCTAAGATGCTTTGTGTCTGCTGATCAGGATGACTGGGTCTCTTTTTTGCCTTTGGCTGAGTTTGCTCTTAATAATAGGGCTAGCTCTGCCACTTTGATGTCTCCATTTTTCTGTAATTCTGGGTTTCACCCTCGATTTTCTTCAGGACAGACGGAGGCTTCTGTCTGTCCAGGTGTTGACTCTGTTGTGGAGCGTATGCAACAGATTTGGGACCAGGTAGTGGAGAGGTTGTCCCTCTCTCAGGAGAGGGCCCAGCGGTTTGCTAACCGGCATAGGACTGATGGTCCTCGGTTTAAAGTGGGGGACTTGGTCTGGTTGTCCTCAAAAATATTTCTATGAGAGTGGCATCTCCTAAATTTAAGCCTAGGTTCATTGGACCTTATAAGATCATGGAGATTCTTAATCCTGTTTCTTTTCGTTTGCTTCTTCCAGGGACATTTAAGATCCATAACGTGTTCCACAAGTCCTTGTTGAAGAGGTTTGTTGAGCCAGTGGTTCCTACTGCATTGCCTCCTGACCCTGTTCTGGTTGAGGGCAATATGGAGTTTGTGGTTGAGAAAATATTGAATTCTCGTTTTTTCTAGACGGAAACTCCAGTATTTGGTTAAGTGGAGAGGTTATGGTCAGGAAGACAATTCTTGGGTGTTTGCTTCGGACATCCATGCTAGGAGACTCATCCGTGCGTATCATAGAACTCATCCTGACCGACCTGGTTGCTCAAGTGAGGGTTCGGTGACCCCTCCTCAAGGGGGGGGTACTGTTGTGAATGGACTTGAAATGAGTTCTGAGCAGAGGCTCCCTCTGGTGGTTACAAGCGGTACTGGACTGTCCAGTGAAGATTGTGAGGAGTGGGAATCAGGTGTTACTGACTGGTCTTATATAAGGGAGTCGCCTTCCCATCAGAGTTGCCGGTGATCAATTGTTCTGGTCTCAATCCTTGAGTCCTGTTTCCTTTGTAGCCTGCTGTGTCGTGTCTGCATCTCCTGCTAACAGATAAGACATTTTCTTCTTTTTGTTTTTGTGCTTGATTTTTGCATTTTGTCCTGCACTTCTGTGGGGCCTTCAGGGTCCCCTCCGGGGGCTTTTGCCCTCTCAGTTTAGTTCAGCCACTGATGTTTGTACTTTTGCTTTTTCCAGTTTTTTCAGTGGCTGCTGTTTTGATTTTGTTACACCAGAGAACTAATTTAGGTGGTAGAGGTCGTGTGATCTCAGGTGATTTTGAAATTAGTAGAGTTGGTGCTTTTCAGGGTTTTTTTGGGATTGCAGTAAGTGCCCTTCCTATCCTTTTCTATTTAGGTAGTTTGGGCCCCAACGTTTGCTCATACTATTTTCTGTCTGTGTCAGTATTTCTTCTTGTCTAACCGCCATTACATGTTTGGGGGCTTTCTATGTTCTTTGGGGATCTGCTCCGGGGCAGATAGCTTTCCTCTTTCTATCTTTAGGTGTAGTTAGTTTCTCAGGCTGTGACGAGGCGTCTAGGACCAACGTAGGAACGCTCCACGGCTGCCTCTAGTTGTGGTGGTTAGTCAGGGTACTGCAATCTCATAGATTCCAACTTCTCTGGTGTATTGCCTTTTTTACCTGCACTCCTCAGCTACCGAAACATAACAGTATCAACGGCCTAAAAATTGAAAATTGTATGGTACTCACAGAAGGGAAAAAATATTGTGAAAGAAAAAAGGTTGTCAGAGTTGTCAGAGATATTTTTCTGTTTGTTGCATTTTTTTCCCTCTGTATCTCTGGGTGCTGGGGAGGATTTTTTTTTTCTCTCAATGGAGTTTGCACAGTTGTCTGGCCGTGTGGATCAGCTTGCCACTGAGGTTCGGAGTATTGCTGCCTATCTTGCTAGGTTGCCTGTTGTGGAACCTAGGATTCCCATGCCAGATTTGTTTTTAGGGGATCGAGCTAAGTTTCAGAATTTCAAAAATAATTGTAAATTGTTTTTTGCCTTAAAATCTAAGTCCTCAGGGAACGCAGCGCAGCAGGTTCAAATTGTCATCTCTCTCCTGCCGGCGATCCTCAGGATTGGGCTTTTTCCCTGACACCTGGGGATCCTGTTTTGAGTGATGTTGATGCATTTTTTCAGGCTTTGGGGTTATTGTACGATGAGCCTAATGTCACTGATCAAGCTGAAAAAGCCTTGTTGGCATTAAATCAGGGCTTGATGACGCTGAGTTATACTGTCAGAGATTCCGTAGGTGGGCAGTCCTGACCAAGTGGAATGACGACGCTTTGGCGGCCCTTTTTCGGAAGGGTCTGTCAGATAATGTAAAGGATGTTATGGTGGGATTCTCTGTCCCCTCTGGTCTCAATGATTCTATGTCATTAGCGATTCAAATTGACAGACGTTTGCGTAACGGAGAAGTATGCGTGGAATAGTGTTCCTTGTGAACCTGCTTCTGAACCCATGCAGTGTGATAGAGTGGTGTCTGGGGCACAGCGTCATGAGTTTCGAAAGCGCAATGGGTTATGTTTCTACTGTGGTGATGCCTCTCATGCTATTTCAGTCTGCCCTAAGCGGGGAAGACGTTTTGCACGCTCAGTTGTCTTGGGTAGTGTTCAGACTAAGTTTTTATTAACTGTCACTCTGATATGCTCTCTGTCCTCATTTTCTGCTCAGGCTTTCGTTGATTCTGGAGCAGCTATTAACCTGATGGATTATGATTTTGCTAAACGTTGTGGGTTTCCTTGATACCCCTACAGAAGTCTATTCCCCTACTGGGGATCGATTCTACCCCTTTGGCTGAGATAAACCTCAGTTCTCTACTCAGGTGATAATGAGGGTTGAACCTGATCATCAGGAGTGCTGTAAATTTTTGGTTCTGTATAATCTGCATGATATTATCGTACTGGGCTTCCCTTGGTTGCAGTCTCATAATCCTGTTTGGATTGGAAATCTGTGTCTGTAACCAGTTGGGGCTGCCAATGTGTTAATACCAACATTCCTGTTTTTTCTGCCTCCCCCCAGGCTCAGGATGTTCCTGACTTTTTGATTGATTTTTCTGATGTGTTTAGCGAAAGTAAATCTGCATCCTTGCCTCCCCATAGGAGCTATGACTGCGCTATTGAATTAGTGCCTGGTAGTAAATTCCCTAAAGGTCGCCTTTTTAACTTGTCTGTACCTGAACATGACGCTATGCGGTCTTATATCAAGGAATCATTGGAGAAGGGTCATATCAGACCATCTCTTCACCCTTAGGTGCCGGTTTTTTCTTTGTGGCCAAAAAGGATGGTTCATTAAGGCCGTGTATTGATTATCGTCTTTTGAACAATATTACTGTAAAATATCAATACCCGTTACCTTTGATTTCTGACCTGTTTTCCAGGGTGAAAAACGCTACTTGGTTTACCAAGCTTGACCTCAGGGGGGCATATAACCTTATTCGCATTAAGCACGGGGATGAATGGAAGACGGCATTCAATACCCCTGAGGGGCATTTTGAGTACCTTGTGATGCCCTTTGGGCTCACTAATGCTCCTTCTGTCTTCCAGTCCTTCATGAATGACATTTTCAGGGATTTTGTGGATAAATTTCTGATTGTTTATTTGGATGATATCTTGATTTTTTTCTAATGACTGGGACTCTCATGTGAAACATGTTCGAACTGTATTCCAGATTTTGAGAGAGAATGCTCTGTATGTGAAGGGATCAAAGTGTCTTTTTGGCGTACAGAGGATCTCATTTCTGGGATTCATTTTGTCCCCATCTGTTATTGAAATGGACCCGGTCAAGGTTCAGGCCATCTGTGATTGGGTCCAACCTACTTCATTAAAGGCTCTTCAAAGATTTTTGGGTTTTGCCAATTTTTATCGTAAATTTATTGGTAATTTCTCGGTTGTTGTTAAAGCATTGACTGATTTGACCAGAAAGGGTTCTGATGTGGTGAATTGGCCTCCTGAGGCAGTCTCTGCATTTCAGGAACTTAAGCAGAGATTCACTTCTGCTCCTGTTCTACGGCAGCCTGATGTTTCTCTGCCATTTCAGGTGGAGGTTGATGCCTCTGAAATTGGGGCAGGTGCCGTTTTGTCCCAAAAAGATCCAGAGACCTCTAAAAGTAACCCTTGTGCCTTTTTCTCTCGAAAATTTTCTCCTACTCAACGTAATTATGACGTGGGTAATCGGGAGTTACTGGCCATGAAGTGGGCTTTTGAAGAGTGGAGACATTGGCTGGAGGGAGCCAAACATCAGGTGGTGGTCCTTACGGACCATAAGAATCTGGTCTATCTGGAATCTGCCAAGCGACTCAATACTAGACAGGCCAGGTGGGCCTTGTTTTTCACACGTTTTAATTTTGTGGTTTCCTTTCTTCCTGGCACTAAGAATGTTAAGGCGGATGCCCTCTCGAGGAGTTTCCTTGCGGACTCTCCTGAGTTATCTGATCCTTCTGTTATTTTGAAAGAGGGTGTAGTTCTTTCCGCCATCTCACCCAATTTGAGACTTGCTCTGGAGGGGTGTCAGGAAGATAGGCCCGAGCGCTGCCCTGTTGGAAAATTTTTGTCCCGGACCAGTGGAAAAAGAGTGTGATGTCTGAGATTCATTGTTCCGCGTTGGCTGGGTATCCCGGAATTTTTGGTACCAGAGACTTGGTTAGTCGGTCCTTTTGGTGGCCTACCTTGTCTCGTGATGTCAGGGAATTTGTGCAGTCCTGCGGATCTTGCTCTCGCTCCAAGCCTTGCTCTCGCTCTAGTGGTTTGTTGATGCCATTGCCTGTGCCCAAGAGACCATGGACCCATATCTCTATGGATTTCATTTCCGACCTCCCTGTTTCTCAGAGAATGACCGTCATCTGGGTGATTTGTGATAGGTTTTCCAAGATGATACATCTTGTGCCATTACCTAAGTTGCCTTCCTCCTCTGAATTGGTGCCTTTGTTCCTTCAGCACGTGGTTCGTTTACACGGCATTCCTGAGAACATTGTGTCTGACAGAGGAGTCCAGTTTGTTTCCAGATTTTGGAGGACCTTTTGTTCTAAACTTGGTGTTCAATTGTCTTTCTCCTCGGCGTTTCATCCTCAGACCAATGGTCAAACTGAGAGAACAAACCAGACATTGGAGACTTATCTAAGATGCTTTGTGTCTGCTGATCAGGATGACTGGGTCTCTTTTTTGCCTTTGGCTGAGTTTGCTCTTAATAATAGGGCTAGCTCTGCCACTTTGATGTCTCCATTTTTCTGTAATTCTGGGTTTCACCCTCGATTTTCTTCAGGACAGACGGAGGCTTCTGTCTGTCCAGGTGTTGACTCTGTTGTGGAGCGTATGCAACAGATTTGGGACCAGGTAGTGGAGAGGTTGTCCCTCTCTCAGGAGAGGGCCCAGCGGTTTGCTAACCGGCATAGGACTGATGGTCCTCGGTTTAAAGTAGGGGACTTGGTCTGGTTGTCCTCAAAAATATTTCTATGAGAGTGGCATCTCCTAAATTTAAGCCTAGGTTCATTGGACCTTATAAGATCATGGAGATTCTTAATCCTGTTTCTTTTCGTTTGCTTCTTCCAGGGACATTTAAGATCCATAACGTGTTCCACAAGTCCTTGTTGAAGAGGTTTGTTGAGCCAGTGGTTCCTACTGCATTGCCTCCTGACCCTGTTCTGGTTGAGGGCAATATGGAGTTTGTGGTTGAGAAAATATTGAATTCTCGTTTTTCTAGACGGAAACTCCAGTATTTGGTTAAGTGGAGAGGTTATGGTCAGGAAGACAATTCTTGGGTGTTTGCTTCGGACATCCATGCTAGGAGACTCATCCGTGCGTATCATAGAACTCATCCTGACCGACCTGGTTGCTCAAGTGAGGGTTCGGTGACCCCTCCTCAAGGGGGGGTACTGTTGTGAATGGACTTGAAATGAGTTCTGAGCAGAGGCTCCCTCTGGTGGTTACAAGCGGTACTGGACTGTCCAGTGAAGATTGTGAGGAGTGGGAATCAGGTGTTACTGACTGGTCTTATATAAGGGAGTCGCCTTCCCATCAGGGTTGCCGGTGATCAATTGTTCTGGTCTCAATCCTTGAGTCCTGTTTCCTTTGTAGCCTGCTGTGTCGTGTCTGCATCTCCTGCTAACAGATAAGACATTTTCTTCTTTTTGTTTTTGTGCTTGATTTTTGCATTTTGTCCTGCACTTCTGTGGGGGCCTTCAGGGTCCCCTCCGGGGGCTTTTGCCCTCTCAGTTTAGTTCAGCCACTGATGTTTGTACTTTTGCTTTTTCCAGTTTTTTCAGTGGCTGCTGATTTGATTTTGTTACACCAGAGAACTAATTTAGGTGGTAGAGGTCGTGTGATCTCAGGTGATTTTGAAATTAGTAGAGTTGGTGCTTTTCAGGGTTTTTTTGGGATTGCAGTAAGTGCCCTTCCTATCCTTGACTATTTAGGTAGTTTGGGCCCCAACGTTTGCTCATAATATTTTCTGTCTGTGTCAGTATTTCTTTATGTCTAACCGCCATTACATGTTTGGGGGCTTTCTATGTTCTTTGGGGATCTGCTCCGGGGTAGATAGCTTTCCTCTTTCTATCTTTAGGTGTAGTTAGTTTCTCAGGCTGTGACGAGGCATCTAGGACCAACGTAGGAACGCTCCACGGCTGCTCTAGTTGTGGTGGTTAGTCAGGGTACTGCAATCTCATAGATTCCAACTTCTCTGGTGTATTGCCTTTTTTACCTGCACTCCTCAGCTACCGAAACATAACACTTTTTTATTACAGCATCTTGAGTTTGTCAGCCACATAGTCAACTTACTATCTTTACTACTGTGTTATTCTAATATTATATTACCTTACCCAAGTTCCCTATAAGTACTCATTGACTAATTACTTATTACTTATTAATACTGAATCTAGTGACTCTTCCACTACTTATTATCACTACTTAACTAGTTATCTGTTTGCTACGGCCTTAACCATAACTTTATAATATTTGTGAGGTTTCCTCTACTCCTGCTAATTAAACCTTTTGTTCTAGGCTTCTATCACCTATATTACTAAATAGATCATTTGTATTATACCTAATACCAAAAGTAATAGCCAAAGAAATAAGGGACTTCACTGTAACCCCTCTAAGACTATAGTTAACACTTTGAGTCCCCAAAGATCTAGATCCCCAATAAAAAATGGGAACTTGCATAAATCTCATAAGCCAAACTCGTTTGGCCAGACAGATGATAGTGAGAAATGAATTGTTCCTGCCACATCCATAAATAATTCTCCCAATCTCACAGGTGATATGGATCTCTCTCTCTCCCTGAAAAGAAAGGGTCTAAGAAATTTGGGGGAGCATTGCGCTTCTCAAGTTGGTGCCCAAGATGATGACTCTTCAGACTCTTCTCCTGGTTCTGGCCCTGAAAGGGTCCGGTATAGGAGGGAGGACTCTAGCATCGTCGGTGCGCTGGGCCCCGCTAACACATCTACTGAATTTTACATGTCTGCTCTTGTTGATAAAATTAAGCATGCAGCTTAACTTTGACAGGCAGGAAAAAATGCTCAAAGATACGTTTGAGTTACTTAATAAGAAACTTGAAAATCACAAGGAGAGACTGTCAGTTGTAGAGAGTAAAACCAAAAATTCATCTAGAGACTACTATGACCTCAAATCTGAACTAGTCAAACTTAAGACTAAATTGGCAGATATGGAGGATAGGCGCAGACGAAACAACGTCAAGATCAGAGGTATACCTGAGACTGTTCCTGCTAGCAAACTAAGTGATTTTGTCAGGGGAGTATTCAAATCCATGATCCTGACACTATCTAACTATGTTCTCACCATAGATAGAATCCACCGCCTACCTAACGCCCTCTGTACCAAAGATCTCCCACGTGACACTATTTAACGAATTCACTTTTTTCAGGTCAAAGAGCAGGTTCTAAACTTTGTAAAAGAACATTAAGGCTTTCTGAGCCATATAAATACTTGAAGATTTTTGCCGATCTTTCCAAGGAAACTCTGGAAGGAAGGAAAACGTTCAAATCCGTTACGACTGTCTTGAGAGATAGGGGAATTAACTACAAATGGGGTTTCCCGTTGAAGCTGATAGTTATTTATAAAGGCAAAACCACAATCTTATTTTCCTCAGAGGAAGGTCAAAAATTTCTGTCTTCACTTAAGACCCCATCAAACAGTAATATCTCTAGTTCCTCACCAACAGGGGATCCAACCTGAACTTTACGCTCTCCGGGCCTAATCCTGGCCCTAATGTCTTTCTTTATTTAAAACTATTGTTAAAACTACTGTTAAGTTTAGATGTTTGACTTTCGCTTAAATACTACTTCGCGAGGATGTTCTCTGTGAGCTTTTGTCCACAGACTATCCCCGTAGAAGGAATAGAGTCTACCTGGTTAGACTCTTTCCAGAGGATTTCTCCCTTTTCTCATATATTATTGAGCTTGGTGTTTGTTTGATTTTTTTTGTATTCTGTATTAATAAGCACCTTGTTATACGGTTGTTTTATTTCCTTGTTTTTGTGACAAGTACATTTTTTCCATCCATATTCCACACTAAATTGGACTAACTTTTTGTTTGTAATGAATCTAAAGTTGGTTACCTACAATGTTAGAGGACTCAACAGTCCAAGAAAGAGGTTCACTATCAGTTCAGAAATTAACCGGCTACACCCTGATATTGTATGCTTGCAGGAGACCAAATTTAAAGAAAGTAATCATCCCC
>JARQOD010000007.1:21902150-21918514 GCA_033576555.1 Oophaga sylvatica
TGATCCCTGATTGCCAATCCTCATTGAATGGTTCAGTACTTTTTCAACCACCAAAGGGAGCTTCTGCTCAGAATTATTTCTAAAACATTCATAACAGACCTCCAGCAGGCCATAAATGTGCATGTGTCTGCACAAATGGTTAGAAACCGACTCCATGAGGATGGTCTGAGTGTCCGAAGTCCACAGATGGGGGTTGTGCTCACAGCCCAATACCATGCAGGACGCTTGGCATTTGCCACAGAACACCAGGATTGGCAAATTCACCACTGGCGCCCTGTGCTCTTCACAGATGAAAGCAGGTTTACACTGAGCACATATGACAGACAAGCTTTGGCCCACAGCCCCCAATGCCCCTCTTAGCTGCTCAGCCCTCTTCCTCCAAAACCAACTTCTCCTCCATGACAGAAGATCAGCTCTCCACCCTCCTTTTAAGATCACACCTCACCACTTGCACACTTGACCCGCTCCCGTCCCACCTCATCCCTTACCTCGCCACAGTCTTAATCCCTACTCTAACACACCTCTTCAACCTCTCACTTACAAATAGTGTGTTCCCCTCATCCTTCAAACATGCCTCGATCACACCCATCCTCAAAAAGTCCTCTCTTGACCCATCCTCTGCGTCTAGCTATCGCCCGTTATCTCTTCTCCCTTATGCCTCAAAACTACTGGAACAGCATGTCCATCTTGAACTGTCCTCCCACCTCTCCTCTTGATCCCTCTTTGACAGCTTGCAATCAGGCTTCCGACTGCATCACTCAACTGAAACTGCCCTAACTAAAGTCACCAATGACCTACTAACCGCCAAGAGCAAGCGACACTACTCTGTCCTCCTTCTCCTGGACCTGTCTTCTGCCTTCGACACTGTGGACCACTCCCTCCTGCTCCAGATTCTCTCATCTCTGTGCATCACAGGCTTGGCCCTATCCTGGGTCTCATCATATCTAACAGATCGAACATTCAGTGTCTCCCTCTCCCACACCACCTCCTCACCTTGCCCCCTGTCTGTCGGTGTTCCTCAAGGCTCAGTTCTTGGACCCCTACTCTTCTCCATCTACACCTTTGGCCTGGGACAGCTCATAGAATACCACAGTTTGCAGTATCATCTCTATGCCAATGACAAGCAGATGTACCTATCTGGACCTGACCTCACCTGCTTACTGACCAAAATCCCACACTGTCTGTCCGCTATTTCAGCTTTCTTTTCTGCTCGCTTTCTAAAACTGAACATGGACAAAACAGAATTCATCATCTTCCCCCAATCTCACTCTACCCGTCCACCAGACCTATCTCTCAATCTCAACGGCTGCTCACTTTCCCCGGTCCCGCATGCTCGGTGCCTCGGGGTGATCCTCGACTCTGCCCTTTCTTTCAAGCCACATATCCAAACCCTAGCCTCCTCCTGCCGTCTCAAACTAAAAATATTTCCCGAATCCATGCATTCCTTGACCACGACACCACAAAAACACTAGTGCATGCCCTTATCATCTCCCGCCTTGACTACTGCAACCTCCTACTCTCTGGCCTCCCCTCTAGCACTCTGGCACCACTCCAATCCATCCTACATTATGCTGCCCGACTATCCACCTGTCTTCCCGTTATTCCCCAGCCTCTCCCCTATGCCAAGCCCTTCATTGGCTTCCTATCGTCCAGAGGCACCAGTTCAAAACCCTAACTATACAAAAAAAGGTTGCACTCTATCGTGCCAAAGCAAGTCAATGTGAAATATGAAACATGAATAGCAATATGGCTTTTGAATATTAGAAAAAAATGAATGAGTCGCTTTGCACAAAATTTGGCCAAATAATGCCTGCCCATACACCAACGTCAAGGTGGTCTCAGAACGTATGGGTCCCTGCCTATGAACATACCTCTATTAGGCTGATATCTGAATTCCTGGGTGAATGTGGACACCTCTGTCAGTAAAGCTTACCTTTTCTGGGTGAGCAGGAACCTGCTATAATTAAAATCACCACATGGTGATGGGCGGAGTGCTCGGTCAGTAAGCTAACATAGAAGTAAAAGAAAACTGACTAGCACATCCAAACCAGTGTGAATTAGGTGCAAACCAGGAGCAGCTACCTCCATAGACAATATACAAAAAAAGGTTGCACTCTATCGTGCCAAAGCAAGTCAATGTGAAATATGAAACATGAATAGTAATATGGCTTTTGAATATTAGAAAAAAATGAATGAGACGCTTTGCACAAAATTTGGCCAAATAATGCCTGCCCATACACCAACGTCAGTAAAGCTTGCCTTTTCTGAGTTTGCACCTAATTCACACTGATTTGGATGTGCCAGTCAGTTTTCTTTTACCTCTATGTTAGCTTACTGACCGAGCACTCCGCCCATCACCATGTGGTGATTTTAATTATAGCAGGTTCCTGCTCACCCAGAAAAGGCAAGCTTTACTGACAGAGGTGTCCACATTCACCCAGGAATTCAGATATCACCTAATAGAGGTATGTTCACATAGGCAGGGACCCATACGTTCTGAGACCACCTTGACGTTGGTGTATGGGCAGGCATTATTTGGCCAAATTTTGTGCAAAGCGTCTCATTCATTTTTTTCTAATATTCAAAAGCCATATTGCTATTCATGTTTCATATTTCACATTGACTTGCTTTGGCACGATAGAGTGCAACCTTTTTTTGTATATTGTCTATGGAGGTAGCTGCTCCTGGTTTGCACCTAATTCACACTGGTTTGGATGTGCCAGTCAGTTTTCTTTTACAAAACCCTAACTATGACATACAAAGCCATCCACAACCTGTCTCCTCCATACATCTGTGACATGGTCTCCCGTTACTTACCGTCGCGCAACCTTCGATCCTCTCAAGAACTCCTTCTCTACTCTCCCCTTATCTCTTTTTCCCACAACCGATACAAGACTTCTCCCGTGCCTTCCCTATACTCTGGAATTCTCTACCCCAACACATCAGACTCTCGCCTACCATGGAAATCTTCAAAAAGAACCTGAAGACCTACCTCTTCCAACAAGCCTACAACCTGCAGCGATCCTCAGTCTACTGAACCGCCGCACGACCAGCTCTACCCTCTCCTAGTGTATCCTCACCCATCCCCTGTAGATTGTGAGCCTTCGCGGGCAGGGTCCTCTCTCCTTCTGTACTTATGTGTGTCCTGTATTGCTCATATTTATTGTACTTGTCTATATTCGCCCCCTCTCACATGTAAAGCGCCATGGAATAAATGGCGCTATAAAAATGAATAATAATAATAATGACAGAGTCTGGAGACGCAATGGAGAGCGATCTGCTGCCTGCAACATCCTTCAGCATGACCGGTTTGGCAGTGGGTCAGTAATGGTGTGGGGTGGTATTTCTTTTGAGGGCTGCACAGCCATCCATGTGCTTGCCAGAGGTAGCCTGACTGCCATTAGGTACAGAAATGAGATCCTCAGACCCCTTGTGAGACCATATGCTGGTGCGGTTGGCCCTGGGTTCCTCCTAATACAGAACAATGCCAGACCTCATGTGGCTGGAGTGTGTCAGCAGTTTCTGCAAGATGAAGGCATTGAAGCTATGGACTGGCCCACCCGTTCCCCTGACCTGAATCCGATTGAGCACATCTGGGACATCATGTCTCGCTTCATCTACCAACGACACCACAGACTGTCCAGGACTTGGTTGATTCTTTACTCCAGGTCTGGGAGGAGATCCTTCAGGAGACCATCCGCCGCCTCATCAGGAGCATGCCCAGGCGTTGTACAGTAGGGAGGTCATACAGGCACGTGGAGGACACACACAGTACTGAGCATCATTTTGACTTGTTTTAAGGACATTACATTCCACTTTAATTTTGGGTGTGACTCCAAATCCAGGCCTCCATTGGTTAATAAATTTGATTTCTATTGATGATTTTTGTGTGATTTTGTTGTCAGCACATTCAACTTTGTACAGAACAAAGTATTCAATGAGAATATTTCATTCATTCAGATCTAGGATGTGTTATTTGAGTGTTCCCTTTATTTTTTTGAGCAGTATATATATATATATATATATATATATATATATATATATATATATATAAAATTTGCCTAAAGTACAAAGGAAATGTGTTCATCTTTAACTTTAGACCTTTTAGAGATAATTTCATGTTCCACTTGCTTAACTGTTCACAATAACAGTAATTTTGACCAGGGGTACCCAACATTTTACATTCCATTGTATATATAATTTATTTATTTTAAACCCCTTCACCCCAGAGCGTGTTTTCACCTTCCAGGTCAAATTTTCCAATTCTGACCAGTGTCACTTTATGAGGTGATAATTCTGGAATGCTTCAAGAAATCCCAGTGATTCTGAGATTGTTTATTCGTGACGCATTGTACCTTACGATAGTGGTAAATTTAAGTCGATATTTTTGTGTTTATGTAGTAAAATATATGTTATTTGGTTTTAATTTTGAACATTTTGCAGTTTTCAAACTTTTCATTTTTATGCCCTTAAACCAGTGAGTTATGTCACACAAAATAGTTAATAAATGACATTTTCAACATGTCTTCTTTGCATTAGCATAATTTTTGAAACCTAGTTTTTTGTTGGTAAGTTAAAAGAGTTAAAAGTTTATCAGTGATTTCTCATTCTTCCAATAAAATTTGCAAAACCATTTTTTTAGTGACCCCAACCTGTTTGAAGTGACTTTGAGGGTCTATGTGACAGATACAGTAATAACTAGTGTTGAGCGATACGATACCGCAAGTATCGGGTATCGGCCGATATTAGCTCTATCGGACTTTCGATACTTAGTTCCGATATTTTCGTCTTATCGGATACCGGAATCGGATTTGTCACTGTCACTGTCAGTGTCCGTCGGTCGGGTCTGTCAGGAGTCAGCGGCACTTACCTGGCAGAAGATCTCCGGCGGTCACGGGCTGGACTGCTTGATGGCCGCCATCATCTTTCCCCGGCGGTCACATGCAGTTTCTCGCGATAACTGCAGTGACTGCTGGGTAATCCCGGCCGTAAAGCAGTCAGTCCGATGACGTCACCGCCGGGGAAGCAGGTAATCAGCTGTGCTGCGTCGAGATGACAGGCTCTGCCTGTCATTGCGATGTAGCAGAGCTGGATCGTCGTGGGACTGTCGTTACTATGGACTGCGTCGGACAGGTGGTATACTGTTGGTTTGTTTTTTTTCTTTTTTTACAGGAGATCGATGGCGTCGCAGGAATGAGTGTATAATAAAATTAATGAAAACTGTGTTGTCTCTTTTATTTCATTAAAATACTTTTTTCTTGCTGTGTCTTTTTTTTATACATTTAAAAACTTTGGGATTAATAATGGATCGGTGTCTTATTGACACCTCTCCATTATTAACCGGGCTTATTCTCACCGTGCAATCAACGGTGACATTAACCCCTTATTACCCCACTTGCCACCGCTACAGGGCAGTGGGAAGAGCCGGGTAAAGTGCCACAATTGGCACATCTTTTGATGCGCCAAATGTGGGGCTGCTGTAGCCTGGTATTATCAGGCTGTTGAGGGCCAAAATCCATGGGCCTTGACAGTCTTTTAATACCAGGCCGCAGCAGTCTGCATTTTACTTGGCTGGTTAACAAAAATAGGGGGACCCCTACGCCGTTTTTTTTTCGATGGGATCCCCTATTTTTGTTAACCAGCCAAGCTAAGCAGACTGCTGTGGCCTGGTATTATCAGGCTGGCAAGGTCCATGGATATTGGATCCTTACCAGCCTGAAAAACCAGGCCTCAGCAGTCTGCTTCATCTGGCTGGTTAACAAAAATAGGGGGGACCCCACGCCAAATTTTTTTCGAGGGGATCCCCTATTTTTGTTAACCAGCCAAGATATGCAGACTGCTGTGGCCTGGTATTATCAGGCTGGCAAGCAGGGTCGGACTGAGGCACCGGGACACCGGAGAAACCTATGGTGGGCCCCAGCTCCTGCGTGGTGGGCCCTGATTTGAAAGGATAGGTCGCGGGCAGAGGGGGCGGTGGCCCCGGGCCCGCGCTCTGAGGGGGCCCACCCGGAGCTACGATACAGTTACATTCTGCGGCAGAGCAGGGAGAATCGCTCTCCCTGCTCTGCCGCCCGGAAGCTATGGGGCCTGAACAGGCGTTGGGGGGCCCGGTGCCAGCAGTGGGCCCCCCACCCGTCATCGGAGGGTCAGCTGTATCGGCATCCAGCCGATAAAGCTGACCGCATGGAGAGAGAAGGAGCGAGCGCTCCTTCTCTCCCATAATCCCCCTCTCAGCGTATGACAGCGGGCGCAATAACATCACCTGCCGGCGCCCGCTGTCAGACGCTGAGAGGGAGAACAGTGAGCAGCACAGGAGCCGGGAGGTGAGTTTTTTTTTTTTTTTTTTTTAATGGGGGTGCAGTCGAGTCCTGGCTGGAGAAGTCGTCATGTCGGTGTGGGCCAGATGGAAAAGACATGAAAAGTGAACAATTCCATTAGAAAGAACATCAGCGGTAAGTCATTATCTGTACCTGTGCTGTAATCTATTATATGTTCTGTAGGACTGGTATTATTTAACACAGACCATATGGCGGTAATATCAATATTGGTCTTTTTATATATAGATTATTTTGGCCAACAGCGCGGTCATTTGCTGAGGTTCTCTGATGATGGGCCCACTCAGAAGTTTTGCCCCCACTAAACCAAAACCCTAGCTACGCCTATGGCTCTCTCTCTAGTCTTTCTTTCTCGCTCTCTGTTCTTTCCTTCTCGCTCTCTGTTCTTTTTTCTCTCTGTTCTTTCTTTCTCTCTTTTCTTTCTTTCCTCTCTTTCTTTCTCTGTTTGTTCTTTCTCTCTCGCTGCTCTTTCTTTCTTTTCTCAGTACCAGCCACTGTGCCCTCATTACCAGTCAGTGTGATCAGCAGTGCTAAATGGTTACGCTTGGGGCGAGGATATGGGTGTGATTAGCTGTGAAATGGGTGTTGTCGGGGCGTGGCCTAAAATTTTCAGCGGCGCGCAACACGCGCCGCAGCCTTTAATCCTCTTTCCTGTCTTCCAAATTTGGGAGGTATGCTGTATGACCTCCCTACAACTTCTGGCCATGCTCCTGATGAGCGCGACGGATGGTCTCGTGAGGGATCTCCTCCCACACCTGGACTAAAGCATCCACCAACTCCTGGACAGTCTGTGGTGCAACGTGGCATGGCCTAAAATTTTCTGCAGCATGCACAGCGTGCCACAGCCTTTGTCCCTCTTTCCCTTATTCAAAGGTTGGGAAGTATGATGTTGGGCCGCAAGAATATATTTTCTCTGGTGGGCCCAAGGTACTCCAGTCCGACGCTGCTGGCAAGGTCCATGTATGTTGGCTCCTTAACAGCCTTAAATACCATGCCTCAGCAGCAGGGGCGTACATATAAATCATGGGGCCCCATAGCAAAAGTCTGAATGTTCCCCACCCCCCCAAAAAAAAAACCCAGAGGCATTGTAAATGTAAAGTGCCAGCACAGTGAGGGAAGTTGAGTCGCACAGAGACAGGGGTTTTGGGGTACTCGGCACCGATCACGTCGACTTCTATGGGGGATGTCACGAGTAGCACAGCTCGGTCCGTGACCTGGGCGATCACTGGAATGTGGGATATTTCCAGGGGATGATAGAATGTTCGTGTAGTTTGTCGTGACTGCCACCTGTAGTACCTGGTCAGGGTGTCCAGCGCTGCTGTGCAGGTCCTCTGGAAGGGATGGTGTAGTGCAGGTAGGTGAAAAGTCTTCTACAGGTAACACGCTATCCTTCCAGGGCAGATAGATGTGAGATAGAGCAATGGTGCAAAGTGATGTAGCAGAGTGGACTATGCGACGTAGTAAGAAAGCAGGAAACACTTCAAGTTAAACGTTGCATAATAAAATTTTTAATAATAACATTACAAAAGTGCAAATGGCTTATATTATGTGACATGTTTTGTTACTGTTCATACCTTGATATGTGTTATACATGTGTGTTAATAAATACATATTCAACAAAAGTGCAAATAGCATTAGTGCCGAAGTTCGTGGAGACTTCTTAGGACTACCCCCACCGGGGTAACTTCACAGTGTCCTTTACTTGTGCTTGTGGAGGACCCGCTCCAAACCTCCAACTGTGGTCTTGGGTGGGCTGCAAGACTTTCCTTGAGCAGACCTCACTTTCGGCCACACCAAACGGGTTTTTAGTTTCTGAGGTAGTTGAAAATAGTGCACAGTAAAGTTTTTTGTAAAACCAAGATGGAGCACCGAAGTGCCAACTATTTACAGAAAAGTTTGTGAGCCAGTACAGTTCATGGCTTCAAAGTTCAACATTTTCATTACAGTGAAACACCATTACCCAACCTGGTTATATTAAGGCAACAATAAACTTGTTCTTCTGAACATTCACCCGTCCGGGTACATCAAACCATTACCCAACTGGGTATATTAAGGCAACAATAAACTTCTTTTTATGAACATTCACCCGTCCGGGTACATCAATAATTTAACTATTTACATACAGAGACCCTGTCCGGGTTATTTAGACTTCTTTGGCTGGCCTCTTACAGGTACCACCTGGTACTGTTCTGGAGCTTGCCAAACATCCGTGACAGGAGGGTCCACCCAGACCTGATGACGTCGTGTGGCCTGTACAGTGACGTCGTGACCCGCTATCTGGGTCTGTGTGGCCACCTCTTTCATCTCCCTCCGGGTCTGGACCCCTATGTCCCGGACTGAACGAACCCCAGGGGGCCTAACAGGCGCCGGGTACGGGCCAGCTATCATTATCATGTCCATAGCTGGGGCTGCTGAGGAGACCACTGAGGGAGGACTGGGGAGATTTACGGCGTGGGGTGGGCACTTGTGCAGAGGCCTGGTTGGGGGAGGCTGAAGGCTCGTAGGGTCTGTCAGTTTCCTGACACTCTGGGGAGTAGGGGTCGCACCTGGTAACATTTAGGGCGTACCATCCATTGTAACCCCAGTGTTGGGTGTAAGTCACCAAGTCTCCTGGCAACAGGTCCCTCCCCGGGTGTCCTTCTGGGAGGTGAGCCTCCACGTCCCGCCGGGTTACAAAAACTTCTAAATAAAGCCCTAGGCTCCTGGATGAAGCCCCAACCACCTTTTAACTTAAAGTTCCGTACTGCACCCTTACGCCGCGGCTCCCTCACCGTACTTTTATCCTTTCTCATACATGCCTTCTCTGCCAGGTCCTTCTCCAGGTGACGTTGCCGAAGCTTTTGGGATTCTCGCTGCTCCCTTTGTCGCTCTGCTTCCCGCTCCCGACGTCTCCACTCTTCCTCCTGACGCCGGTTGTAATTCTCCTCCACCAGCATCTCCATGTCTCCACCATCAAACGCCAGCTTACGATGTACGGTTTGCGGCAGCTCTCCTGGCGACCGCCAGTCCTGGCGGCGCTCACCTGTGGCGGAAGCAGCCGGCTCTGGAACAGATGACGGTCGGGGCTCCGGTACAGGCAGGTAGAGCTCTGGTGCCTGCGCGGCCTCCTCCATGAGGACGGGTGTCGCTTCTTCTGCCTCAGCGACGGGGGCAGACAGCGGGATCTGGGGTGCTGGTGCGGCGTTTTCTGCAGGAACGGGTGCCTCCACTGTGATACTGGCAACCGGTTCAGATTGCAAGGGCTGGGATGCCCGCACGGCCTCCTCTACTGGAACGGGTGCCTCCACTGAGATACTGGCAACCGGTTCAGATTGCAAGGGCTGGGATGCCCGCACGGCCTCCTGTACTGGAACGGGTGCCTCCACTGAGATACTGGCAACCGGTTCAGATTGCAAGGGCTGGGATGCCCGCACGGTCTCCTCTACTGGAACAGGTGCCTCACCTTCCGGTACAGACACTTCAGGGGGTAAGAGGGATTGGCGCCGCTCCAATTGTAGTTTTAGGGCCCGCCAGCTCGCTTCCATCCTGGCGACCTCCTCCCTGTGCCGGGCCAGGTCTCTCAGGGTATCCTCCGCTTCTTCCAGCGTAGGAGGGTTTCCAGGCCGGGTGCCAAACGGTGGCTCCGTGGCGATCGGGTCGCTTCCGTGGGGGGAGAGCTCTGACTCCTCCATCCCTTCCCACTTCTGCTCACGTCCATTCGCCATCTCTGCCAAGTCACATGTGTCATTAGCATCAGGAGAGGCGCCATCTTTTGTATGGAGGGGGACCTTCGCGTTCGTTTCCGCCCACTGAGGAGGATGAGGAGGCGGAACTCCAGAGCTGTGGGGCACGATCTTACATTGCAGTAACATTTAGAGTGTGCGGACATCGTTTTCGCGCCACGGAGTGAGTGTACGCCCACGAGAGCACGCCTTATTCTTCACCTGTGCCTCGTGGCGCAGATATGACGGAAAAATGGCAAATACAGTCTATGATGATTTTTGCAATTCTCAAGCAAAAAAACAGTTCAATTAAGGCACACAGGACTCGCTTATAGCGAGCTTCTGAATCCTGTTCGTGACGCCAAAGTTGAGTCGCACAGAGCCACAGGTTTTGATGGTACTCGGCACCAAGCCCATCGACTTCTATGGGGGATGTGACGGTAGCACAGCTATATCCGTGCCTGGTCGCTCACTGGAATGTGGGATATTTCCAGGGGATGATAGAATGTTTGTGTAGTTTGTCGTGACGCCACCTGCAGTACCTGGTCAGGGTGACCAGCGCTGCTGTGCAGGTCCTCTGGCAGGGATGGTGTAGTGCAGCTAGGTGATAAGTCTTGTACAGGTAAGACGGTATCCTTCCAGGGCAGATAGATGTGAGATAGAGCAATGGTGCAGAGTGATGTAGCAGAGTGGAGTATGCGACGTAGTAAGAAAGCAGGAAAGGAAACAATTCTTACTACAAAGACATGCAGCATAAGGCTGCCTCAACCCCTCCCATCCAACTAGCTACACCCTGTTCTAACCAGCCTGAGCTAGACCATCCCATTGGGTCCGCCTACACTCAGCTGGCATAGTGTACTGTTGAATGCAGTGGTTGGAGTCAATGGGGTATTTCCTCCTTACCTGAGAGTAAGTTGTCACACCGCTGGGTGCGATGCAACATCTCTGTGGCGACTGGACCCTCGGGTGCTTCTGTCTTTTCACAAATGCCGGCTTTACCCGGCAATTGAATCAGAGGCTATTTTACTATGTAGAAGTGAATAAACTATAAATATATGTATATATATATGTCACAATGACATGTTATATATATGTATTCTAAGTGTGTATATTTTGTGTTTACAAGGAAAGAAAGTGTTTTTTTAGTTGCGATATTTTGTTCCCATAGACTTACATGGGACTTCCGGTATCGGAATCGGATATCGCCGATATTTAGTGATATCGGCGATACCATTCCGATCCGATATTTTTAGATATCGAGCAGTGTCGCTCAACACTAGTAATAACCAAAAGTGACACAATTTTAAAAACCTTTTCCCCTCAAAGTGTTTAAAACTACATTCAAGAAGAATGTTTACCTTTTCGGTGATTCTCATGAATTCACCCCTTCACCCCCAAAGGGTGGTTTGCACGTTAATGACCGGGCCAATTTTTACAATTATTACCACTGTCTCTTTATGAGGTTATAACTCTAGAACACTTCAACGGATCTTCGCAATTCTGAGACTGTTTTCTCGTGACATATTGTACTTCACGTTAGTGGTAAAATTTCTTCGATATAACTTGCGTTTATTTTTGAAAAAAAATATGGTGAAAATTTTGCAATTTTCAAACTTTTAATTTTTATTCCCTTAAAACAGAGAAATATGTCACACAAAATAGTTAATAAATAACATTTCCCACATATCTACTTTACATCAGCACAATTTTGGAACCAAAATTTTTTTTGAGTATGAAATTATAAGGGTTAAAAGTTGACCAGCGATTTCTCATTTTTACAACAAAATTTACAAAGCCATTTTTTTTAGGGACCACCTCACATTTGAAGTCACTTTGAGGGGTCTATATGGCAGAAAATACCCAAAAGTGACACCATTCTAAATACTGCACCCCTCAAGGTACTCAAAACCACATTCAAGAAGTTTATTAACCCTTCAGGTGCTTCACAGGAGCTGAAGCAACGTGGAAGGAAAAAAATGAATATTTAACTTTTTAGTCACAAAAATGATCTTTTACAAACTTTTTTTTTATTTTCACAAGGGTAAAAGGAGAAAATGGACAGATAAAGTTGTTGTACAATTTCTCCTGAGTACGCCAATACCCCATATGTGGTAAGGGAAGGAGCGCCGTTTGACTTTCTCAAACCAAAATTGGCTGGAATTGAGATTGGACGCCATGTTGCGTTTGGAGAGCCTCTGATGCGCCTAAACAGTGGAAACCCCCCACAAGTGACACCATTTTGGAAACTAGACCCCCAATGGAACTTAGCTAGATCTGTTGTGAGCACTTTGAACCCCCAAGTGTTTCACAAAAGTTTATAATGCCTGGGTGTGAAAAAAAAACAACAATTTTCCACAAAAATAATTTTTTAGTCCCAAATTTTTGATTTTTCCCAAGGAAATTGGACCCCAAAAGTTGTTGTCCAATTTGTCCTGAGTACGCTGATACCCAATATGTGGGAGAAAACTACTGTATGGGCACACTTTGGAGCTCGGAAGGGAAGTAGTGACGTTTTGGAATGCAGATTTTGATGGAATTGTCTGCGGGCGTCATGTCGCATTTGGAGAGCCCCTGATGTGCATAAACAGTGGAAACCCCCCACAAGTGACCCCATTTTGGAAAATAGACCCCACAAGGAACTTATCTAGATGTGTGGTGAGCACTTTGAACCCCAAAGTGCTTCACAGAAGTTTATAACGTACAGCCGTAAAATTAAAAAATCGGGGTTTTTTTTACAAAAATGATTTTTTTCACCCCCAATATTTTATTTTCCCAAGGGTAACAGGACAAATTGCACAATAACTCTTGAGGTCCAATTTCTTCTGAGTACGATGATACCCCATATGTGGGGTAAACTACTGTTTGGGCACATGGCAGAGCTCAGAAGTGAAGGAGCACCGTTTGACTTTTTCAACGCAGAATTGGTTGGAATTGAGATCAGACGCCATGTCACATTTGGAGAGCCCTGATGTGCCTATACAGCGGAAACCCCCCAATTCTAACTCCAACACTAACCCCAACACACCCCTAACCTTAGTCCCAACCCTACCCATAACCCTAACCACAAACCTAACCCTAACACACCCCTAACCCTAGTCCCAACCCTAACCCTAATCCTAACTTTAGCCTCAACCCTAACCCTAACTTTAGCCGCAACCCTAACCCTAACCCTAACCCTAATTGGAAAATGGAAATAAATACATTTTTTAAATTTTATTATTTTTCTCTGACTAAGGGGGTGATAAAGGGGGGTTTGATTTACTATTTATACTGAGTTTTATGATTGTCAGCTGTCACACTAAAAGACGCTTTTTATTGCAAAAAATAGTTTTTTGCATCACCACATTTTGAGAGGTATAATTTTTGCATATTTTGGCCCACAGTCATGTGAGGTCTTATATTTTGCTATACGAGTTGACGTTTTTATTGGTGCCATTTTTGAGCACGTGACATTTTTTGATCGCTTTTTATTTCGATTTTTGGGAGGATAGAATGAACAAAAATCAGCAGTTCATGAATTTCTTTTGGGGGGGCGTTTATACCGTTCCGCATGTGGTAAAATTGATAAAGCAGTTTTATTCTTCGGGTCAGTACGATTACGGCGATACCTCATCTATATCATTTTTTTTATGTTTTGGCGCTTTTATACAATAAAAACAATTTTATATAAAAAATAATTATTTTTCATCGCTTTATTCTGCGAGCTATAATTTATTTTTTTTTTGCTGATGATGCTGTATGGCTGCTCGTTTTTTGTGGGACAAGATGAAGTTTTCAGCAGTACCATGTATATTTATATCGGTCTTTTTGATTGCGTGTTATTCCACTTTTTGTTCGGCGGTATGATGATAAAGCATTGATTTTTTGCTTTGTTTTTTTTAAGGGGTTCACTAAAAGAGTTAACTAGTGGGACAGTTTTATAGGGGGGTTGTTACGGACGCGGCGATACCAAATATGTGTACTTTTATTGTTTTGTTTTTTTTAATTACAGGAAGAAATGAATTTATTGGGGAATATTTTTTTTTCCTTTATTTTGGAAAAAATTTTTACACTTTTGATTTTCATTTTTTTAACTTTTTTACTTTGTCCCAGGGTGGGATATCACTGTATAATACCAGATCTCTGGTCTCACAGTGTGCACAGCACTCTGTGAGACCAGCAATCTCACAAGCACTGCTGCAGGCTTCCTCTGCGCCTGCTCTCAGCAGGCACTGAGTAAACGCACTGCAGGACCCGGCGGCCATCTTGGAACCGGGGTCCTGCAGGGAAGAGGCCTTCAGAACAGCGGGTCACATCGCGCTGTTCTGAGGGCCTCAGGGGAGCACGCAGGGATCCCCCTCCCTGCGCGATGCTCCCCTGTGCCCCCGGTACACCGCGATCATGTCTGATCGCGGTGTGCCAGGGGTTAATGTCCAGTAGCGGTCCGTGACTGCTCCTGGCACATAGTGCCGGGTGTCAGCTGTGATAACCAGCTGACATCCGGCAGCGATCAGCTGCGCTTCCCTTGGGAGCGCAGCTGATCACCTTGGACGTACTATCCCGTCCATGGGCAGATTGGCACGGTTTTTATGGATGGGATAGTACGTCCAATGGCAGAGAGGGGTTAAAGCAATGTGGAAGGAAAAAAGTCTAGAAAATTTTCCCACAAAAATGTTGCTTTAGCCTCAAATTTTGCATTTCCACAAAGGTAACAGAAAAATGGACACCAAAATTTATTGTGCAATTTCTCCAGAGTATGTTTATACCCCATATATGGTGGAAAACTACTATTTGGGAATGTCAGGGCTCAGAAGGGAAGGAGCTCCATTTGACTTTTGAAGCGCAAAATTGGCTGGAGTAGACAGTGGGCTCCATGTCATGTCACTGCCCCCCGAGGAAGCGGAAACGCGAAACGGCGTGGGGCCTCGGTGCGACCAGCAGCTTTCCACGATGGGTGAGTGGGATCACATGGTTCAGCATGTCTGAACACTTCTGGTTCTTTACCATCTTACATTATGAGCTATCGGCGGTGTATGGTGTATAGTGATCATAGTAGGCCTTTAGTGGGATTTATTACGGGCTACACTTATTAGGCACTTGCCTTTATCCTGCTGAGACACTTGAGTTCCCTATCACTTCCTTATTGGGTATTACAATAACTGCCGATTCCTCTATACATGTTATCCTTTCACTAATGTGGAGTACTATTATGTACTGATATTTTCTGCTATCATCGCATCATGGTCTAATCATCTTCTCCACTGGTTCTTTTAAAATTTGTTATTATATGTATGTGGTTTTGTAGTATTGTTATTTGATCATTTAATAAAATTTGTTATATTTTTTTGCTACTTTTTGTACTTGTTTTCATATTTTGGTTACACATTGGAGATTTGAGCTCCCTTTTGTTTCTTATGGTTCATCCATGTCATGTTTGCAGACCTTCTGATGTGCCAAAACAGTGGACACCTCATACAAGTGACCCCATTTTGGAAACTAACACCCTCAAGGAATTCATCTAGAGGTTTGGTGAGCACCTTGAGCCCACAGGTTCTTCACGGAATTTGATAATGTTGAGCCATGAAAAAATACATTTTTTCCACAAAAATATTGCTTTAGCCCAAAATGTTTCATTTTTTAGAAAGGTAACAGTTAGGGATGAGCGATATTGCCCAAAATCGTATCGGAATTCCGATTTCCGATATTGGAAAAATATCGGATATCGCAATTTCCGATTTCCGATATCAATGCAAGTCAATGGGAGAAAAAAATCGGAATTACAAAATAACCACTACAGTGCTATATAATGGATAAAATGGAGGGGAAACACCTCAGTATAATGGGGAAGGATTATGCAGAGGAGCAAAAAAATCGCTAGAAAAATGCACAGAGCGAAAACTAGCAGGAAAACTGGTCGCCATCTTCTTCAGCGGTGTTTTTTCTTTGGGTTAGGATTAGTTGGGGTAGGTTAGGTTTATGGTTAGTAAGGTAAGGGTTAGGGTTAGAGCGAGCGTTGTCGAAACACGGTTTGGAGCAGGAGCCCTTGGGCACTCCCGAGAACCAGCTGGCGATGCTGGAACTCGGTTTACCCTTTGGGGGAGGCACCTGTGTCCGCACTTCACTGCCACGAAACAGCCGACGTGGCTGGATCCCAACTCTTGTGCTTCTGCCTATAGGTGTTTGGCATCTGTCGTCCTTTTTTTCCACTTTGGTCTAACGAGGTACAGCTGGCGGTACTGTTGCTCAGAAACACAGCATGCTGTTAAAGTGGCAGTCAGGAAATGGGCACTAGCTGGCGGTACTAGAGCCAGGAAAACAGTATGAGGCGAAAGAGTCAGTCACAGAACCA
>JARQOD010000007.1:21918614-21943767 GCA_033576555.1 Oophaga sylvatica
CCATAGAGTTGTAATTCCCTTCCTCTCCTTTTGGGGCTTTCCCCATGCAGCAAAGCGCACCAAACCCCATTTTTTAATTTTTAAAAAAAAAAATTTTTTTTTTATTTCAGATTTATGTATCCTTTTAAAAATAATTTGGGAAAAATTGTTTAGGGGTCAAAAATGGAAAAAAATTTAAAATGTAAGGGAAAAATGTTATTGTTTTATGGTTGTTGGCTGAACTCATGAATTAAATTCAATTGTAGATCCGTTTCACTATAGAATTAAGGAAATTTACGGCATTTAACGGACTGCTATTCTACTTCCCTCATCATTTTGAAGTGTGGAATTCCCTTTAAACTACTTATATATTCCAAGAAAATATTTATATCATAAAGATCTACTTATAATATTAAAAACAAATTTGCATATTCTGGGGTCAAAAATTTATTATTTTCCTATCCTAGGGCCTCTATGACTTATAGAATTGTGTTAGGATATTTTATGCTGAGATGTATACCGTAAATATTATTCTAAATTTTGCAATTACATTATTATCTCAGATGTTTCTTCTCATGCTTTTATCTGCCTTACAGTTAATAAATCATCTGATTTTTGGGATTAGTTATGTAATTTTGTTTTACTGTCAGGACCATTGAATTAAAAACTTTAGGGGCTTTAGAGGGTTGAAGGTTCAGGTAACTAGATTGAAGCACTGCAAAGGGATGATCAGCAACTAAGCTTTGAAGTGGATCCTTGGTGTCTTCACCTTTGGTTCTATATTTATTACCTGACAGAGCTCTTCACTTCCACACTCTCCAATATGTCATGAAAGGTCCATTTATTTTTAACAGATCTGTGCCTGAGCTGCATTACAAGAGCCAAAATTCAGAAAACCTTGTATAATGCAAGCAAAAAACAACGTTAAGCTATGTTCTATTCACAAGAACACTATACGCATAAATATAGACTAAAGCTTGCTGGTCATCCCATACTCTAGGTTCCAGACATAAATAAATTATGTACCAAAACCGACAAAGAAAATTTTGAAACATGAGGTGCTATGGTGACCATCACTGGGGGTTGATGCTAAAAAGGTGGCAGTTGAAAGGATACATGAAGTGTTAGATCTTTTTTTTAGAATGATTGACAGAAAACCATGTAATCTCTCATTGCTATGCTTAAAACAATTAGCTAATTTAAAAACATCTGCCAGAGAACTCCATTCTCCACACCTACAAAGACTGACATGTAAAAATCTGATTTTAAATGCCAGTATTTACTAGACCAAAGGACATGAGAAACCAGGTAAAAGTCATCTCAGCTATGTTCACATGTGGCATTTTTCTGCAGCCAAAACCTCCACTCTTGGCAGTGAAAACAGAGCAAATAGCTGAAATTTTTTTCTGCATGTTTCAGGCAAAGTACATATATGATTTGCATACAGTACATGTTAATAGGATTTGTTTTATTCACCAAAAAAGGTGGAAAAAAAGCAGAACAAATGTTACCGTATATACTTGTGTAAAAAGCTGAGTTTTTCAGCACACTTTTTGTGCTGAAAACGCCCCCTCCCCCTCAGCTTATACACAATCATTGTGTCAAAGCCGAGTCATTGTGACAGAAGATGGCAGGGGAGGTGAAACGGCGGAGCAACGGGTCACAGAGGTAGGAGCCGGCAGCTTCGGCTGTAAACTGTGCCCATGCTAAAGAAATGAATATTCACTGCACTGGCAATGAATATTCATTTCTTTTTATAGTGCACAACAGTTACAGCCGCAGCTGCTGCTTCCAGCAGCGGCAGGGCTTTCACGGGTGCCCGCTCATTAAGGTAATGAATATTCCCCTCTCTCCACTCCCAAAAGGCTGAGTGAGATGAATATTCATTCCTTAATGAGCGGGGACACTGATCGCCCGGGCCGCAGGAGTTTGCTGGCACTGGAACAAGATGCTGTGAGGGCACGCAGGGATGGTAAGTAGGGGGCCACGCATACAAGGATAGGGATAAGTAACCATGCATACATGGATAGGGATGAGGAGCCATCATACAAGGATAAGGAGAATGCAGACAAGGATGCAAATAAGGACCATACAGACAATGATGGGAATAAGGAGCTGTGCAGACAAGGATGGGAAATAAGGAGCAATGCATACAAAGATTGGGATAAGGAGCCATTTCGATACGATGGGAATAAAAAAGCCATGCAGACAAGGATGGAAATAAGGATCAATACAGTTAAGGATGTGAATAAGGAGCAATGCAGTTAAGGAGTTGAATAAGGAGCCATGCAGACAAGGAAAGGGAATAAGAAGCCATACAGACAAGGATGGGAATAAGGAACCATGTAGACAAGGATGGGAATAAGGAGCCATCTAGACAAGGATCGTAATAAAAGAGCCATGCAGACAAGGATCGGAATAATCAACATGAAGACAAGGATGGGATAAGGAGCCATGCAGACAAGGATGGATAAGGAGCCATGCATGCAAGGATAGGATAAGGGGCCATGCATGCAAGGATAGGGATAAGGAGCCATGCATGCAAGGATAGGGATAAGGAGTCATGCAGACAAGGATGGGAATAAGGAGAAATACAGTTAGGATGTGAATAAGGAGCTAATGCATACAAGGATGGGATAAGGAACCATGCATTACCAGGATGGGGAAGAGGGACAATTTCATACTCGGCCTGTACTCTAGTCAATACGTTTTTCCAGTTTTTCGTGGCAAAATTACGTGCCTCGCTTATACTCGGGTCTGCTTTTACACAAGTATATATGCTATGTGCTTTTCACTTTCAAATTCAGACAGGAAAAATGCTGTGTGTGCATGAGCTTTGTGAAATCTTATGGCTTTTGCTGGTACTGTAAAACACAACTTCTTTTCTTAAAAAAAATGCATAAAAAAGCTACAAAAATATTTACATGTGAACATAGCCAAAATTAGATGGAATTACCAAGAGAGGCTCTCTAGTAATTGAGATGTGATGAGTGTAAATAGTATTAATTAAAAATAATACATTTTTTAAAAAACAAACGCATTTTGACAGCTCCAGCCTTCCTCAGACATCTGTGGACGGCTGTATACAGTTGGAATGCGTTGTGTTTTTCATAATTTATTTTTGGTACTATTTTTACTCGTCACATCCTCTACACAGAGTGCCATCCACCTTCTACTTCCACTCTAATAACACAGTGCTGACCCTCCCCTGGAGGTTTTTCCAATAGCACACCAGATCAGCCGCACCTATTGGATCTAGCTTAAGTGTTTTCAGAGTTGTGCCCTTATGTGCAAGACTTCATCTGGTGAGAAAATACAATATCTTTGGTTTAACTATTTTTTAACTATACTATAACCAGAAAGTGTTATTTTTTCTCCTTCTCCCCTCAAGGGAACTCAACTATTGGTATAGCCTATACTACAGAATATGAACATAATTTCCCTATCTAAATATTTTTTTAAGCAGATAGCTGTAGAACTGTAACTTATATTTTAGTATTTTAAACTTTTGAGTAATGTTCAACAATATGATACATATGATAAAGAGATATGTAAGAGAAGATGAAAAGTTGTTGCAATTATTAATGAGTAATGTTCAATAATGTGATGCATATAATGATAAGAAATGTGTAAGAGAAGATGAAAAGTTGATGCAATTATTAAAAAAAATACTTTGATATTAACCTAAAACTTACAAAAGCATAAAATTAGAAAGTTGAGAACCGACTTAACAACAAGGAAGAGCCAGTTAGTACAACAACCTATCTGGGTATTAATTACTTCCCAACGTCTGATACTGTATTCTGACTAATCCCTGAGTTGTCCATTAAAGAAGGAAGCAATACATTGATACAATGGAAGGTGTTTACTTGGCTTACTTCTATCACATATCTAGAAAACAGGAGGGTTAATCCGTGCTCTGAATTAATGGACCTTTCTGACTCTCCAATACTAGTTTGGAACAGGACATTGTAGGTGGAATTATCCTTTAATTACAACAATATTTTTGCAGATCAGGATTAACTAGATCATTGCTACTTAGATGATATTAGAATCAGCGGAGACCAGTTATTTCAGGACTGGATTTGTTACAGTGGATCTTAAGAAATTCTAGATAAAATAGGAAACAGATGCAGAAGTAAATCAGAGGCATTCCTCCATGTGAACTGGTAATAATAGTAATACACATCCACAATCCTGCAGGCCATGAAAGCATTTATCCAGGGTGGAGCCCTGATTACAGTGTCCTTTTAACTCCGAACAGCATACAATGAAGGCTACAGAAACAAGACCATTCACCCAATAGTCAAGGCCCATTTACACTGATCGTCTGCGGTCACTAAACGACTGCTGATCAGCTATATATTAGACCATTATTGTCTGTTTTGAAAAGCTGACCCGAATTTAAGGATATAAAATGATATTCAATATGACCGTCATTCGTGCATAAAATAATATAGTTATATGTAACATATCACCTGTTATGTAAATCTAGCAGGGGAATCAGAGCGCACATTATGGTGATACCCTATGGAGGGATTATAGGTGAGTTCTGATTACGCTCACCTGATGGAGTTGTGACAGGCACAACTACTATGTAGACATGAAGAAAAATAGCTGCTGCCCCGTGGATTTTGAACAAATCCTCCATTTGTTTTTTCACTTGAAAAGACATGTTGAAACGCATTCTGAATAAAAAGCCTTTTCCTCGTCATAATTTCTGAAGAATTGATTTATCCCAGCAGCGCAGTCCACCTACGTGTTCATCCAAATGGATCATAAATGACCTGTTGGCACAGGCCGATACACTGCCAAGAACAAGGATTTAAATGCCGGAATTAACTATCCAATCAGTGAACGAAGAACGAGTGAGCATTTTGTTCATTCTACAGATGTTTGCCAGCAATCAGCCGACGAGCTTTCTAATGAACACTCAATACTGATTATCGGCTGCCTAAGTAGATCTTTATCTTTCCTCTGTTAATAGAAAGTACAAATTAACCAAACTTTTTAAAGTAATAGTTTTCAAGCATTTTTTGTGGCCTCAGATGCAACTCTAGATGCATAGTAGGGCTGCACTTTATATTCCCTGTCCCATGGCCTCCGATTAAGTACACTGCTTAACAGTTCATGACAGTATATATACTTTTTTTCAACATATATAGAGAAAAGAGCGGCACATCCAAGGAATAAAATAACAAAATCTTCTTTATTGCATTACAAAACACCTTTGCAATGGAAAAGATGAACATATTGGCAATGAAGGACTGACACGTTTCCAGTGTTATGAAAATAACTACAAAGGGTACGTGCCCTCGGTCAGGAAAAGCAGCGTTTTGGACTCAGCACAAGTGCGCTGTGTTCAAAGCGCTGCGTTGTATAGTACAAACGCAGTTGATAGGATTTTAGAATCCATTGCCCGCTGTGCTTCTATTTGATGTGGTGTACACTCACCCGTGTGGTGCAGGTTTACGAGCCGCAGCATGTCAATTTCTATTAGCATTCTGAAATTGGACATGCCCAATCGATATCTCTGTCGATGATCAGTTGGCTGGGGCCCCCGTACACATTAGACTGTCGGCTGAACTCATCGATACCAGTGGGTTTGGTCAGCATTAGTGTAATGTGTATGGGACCTTAATTCTCATTACAGATTCTGAAATTGTGCTGACAGAAATACAGACACGTCAGCAGAGACTGAGTCTTTCTATTCTGTCTATGGATGTTGTCAGTCACATACAGACATTTATTGTGAGGGAATAAACAGAATGGAAGTTTTTATTTTTAGGTCAATTCTTATGGCTTTTCCCCTGATATACACAACACAAAAGATGTCTGGCGGCTGCCCTTTCTTGTTGCCTTTGTAAAAAGAAATATCTTTTTTGCCAAGTAAATGCTTATATAATTAGCCAAAGGTAATATTAATCATTGGCAGATAATTACAGGGATACTAGGTTTGACATTGTGGGCCAGTTTGTATTGTTTTCCCTTGTTGTAAGTGGCGCCACTAATGTCCCGTCATATTTATTAATATATGCAATTGGCAAACCAAACTTACTTGTGAATTGAGAAATTAATTTCTACCATTAAACAGCCTCATGGTTTTGTTTATACCTTTTTGGCCAAGTTAAAAAGAATGCCTGAAAATACTTTTCTTGCTTCATCACTGTGGAGAATTATGTATATCAATGAGATGGACTTCTGACAAGCTGTGCTGTACTGGGAATGTCTTCTTATCTCTACTCTACTCTTGACTGACTGGTAAGCAGCATGACCTCTGGTCTCCCCTGTGGATCACAATTAACCAATTAAGAAAAAATAAGGCTTTTTGTTTTTTGTTGTATTTGCCTTTGGCTATTCTGAGCCATAAAGTACTAGCACATTAGCATGGTAATATAAAGCAGTCTTCCATAATAGTAAGAAAGATACATTTAGGATCTCTGCTGTACATCCCAAAAAGGTGTAACGAGAACAATAAAACTTTCAGATTTCACTGCAGAGAACATTCATATTTTCTTTATCACCCGTGCCTCTCTGGACGGTATATTTACACTGTGGACTGGATCCAGAAAATTAGAACTCCTTCTCCAAAGCCAAAAAATACAGAATTAAATATCCTGGGCAGAGGAACTGTCTTGGCTAGCAGGAATATTGCTGATGGGAGAATTTCTTTACAGATCAATCAGTTTGGTACAGAAGAAGGCGGAACTTGGAGGAAAATCTTTTCTCTCAGGATCATAATGAAATTTAGAAGTATATTTTTGTGGTAGAGGGCAAGCAGTCACTGCGGAAGTTTCCTGAACTCTTCTTGTTGTCTTCCAGCAAGCTGGGTATTTTTCCAAAATGTATTAATTCAGATAAAGTGAGCTGAGAAGTAATGGTTATTGAGAGCTGATTGTTGGCCCAGAGGCCTATGTAATGGATACTCGAAACAGCTGAAAAAACACTGCTGTCCTAATGATCCTAGTCCTTACATGGGAAGGTCAGACTGGCCACACGTTCTAAGTGCTCCAGTACCATCCTTTTCAGATATTTCCAGCCCCGTGCAGCTTGTAGAAAAGAAACCTGATAAAATATAGAAAAGAACATGGTGAATCCATATGATTGGTACAAAGAATAATATGCATTTAGTGTCAAGTCTCTTTCTACCAAATGAGGCTCACAAGCTAGTTTTCAGTTTATCTCACACCCTAGTTTAATTTAAGCTTTTATCTACCACCTTACACTACTACAGTTATTCCATCTAAAATGTTTTGAAATCCTAAACTAAAGATATCCAAAACCCCATTGGTGCTGTCATTAGGAATTCTTGACATAGCATTTTTAACAAATGTCCATTCATAGGAGTTGTATTTGCTAAGAACATAACGAAAACCTCAAAGTGGGGTCAATAGGTTTACTCCTCTCTAATTGTTCTGCAAGTAAACTTACAGACTCATATTGTGAACTAGAAGGCATTTATGCTGAGATGAACCCAAGGAATAAAGAAACACTCCAACAATTGCTGTTCTTGGGATCATGGATATATGATATTCAAGTATTAATATATACCGTATTTTCATTTACAATAAATATAGCAAGTTAAGAATTTCTCACTTGATTTGCATATCACATATCTGCAGAGAACAAAGCCAATGAGAGTGTTACTATTTCTCTTGGGTTCACCCTATTGAGACCCAGACAATACCGTTATGAATGAGTGTATGACTGTATAATTGCTATATCATCAGGCTTTAAGCTCAAAGTCCTTTCGAATGAATCAGTCACTGTGACTAGCATACTCCAAAATAGTTGTGTCCATATAGAGCTCAACATTTTAAGGTTTAACCTTTTGGTTTATCCACCATTAGGCCAGGTCCAGACTAATGTTTGAAAAATGGTCTTTTTTATCTGGAAAAAATGGATGATTTTTCATCTTCATTGTCATCTGTTTTACACATCAACAATTTAAAATTAAAAGTCAAAATACAGTTTTCTATGTTAATAAGGGCTCGTTCAGATCAACATTTGGACCATTAATCTGTGTAATATAGATCTTAGCATGTACTAGTCTACTATGTGGATGAGCACACTGAGTCAATCACGTCTACAACATGTGGCATGAATTTTAATACGGCTGTGTGAACCTAGCCTACTTGTAATTGATCCATAAAAAATGGATGTCATGATGATGATGTTTGAGGGGCTTCTATTTTTTATGCAACGATTGAGTTTAATGGGCAAGTCTGATCTGAAAAGAATAGATCAAAGTGCCTCATGGTGCGATTTTTAACACTTGAACCATCAGTCTGTGTCAGTGGCATACATACGAGGAAGCCTGGTGCCAGCTCTGGCACCGGGACCTCCCCCGCCCATCATCGCATGTTCATATGTATCTGATGCTAATATAGTTTAAAGTAATGATGATGTTCTTTCTTATCATCTGACATCTCAGAGCAGTGGGAGCGATGACATCACTACATGGGGAACAAGGATGAGAAGTGAGTATTGTAGTTTTTTTTTTTTAATCAGTGAGCACATTATAGTGGCCATAATACTGTATGGAGTACTATGTGGGGTGCATACACTATATTGAGGACTATAGGGAGTGTATTATACTAAATGGACAACTCTGGCAAGTGCATTATACTGTATGAAGGACTATGGGGTGCATTATACTGTCTGGAGGACTACTGGGAATGCATTATACTATCTTGAAGACTATGGGTGCATTATACTACATGAAGGACTATGGAACTGCCTTATACTGTATTTAAAATGGGAAGTGCAGTATACGATATGTGAAACTATTGGGCCCATTATACTATATGGAGGAGTATGTGTGTGGACTATTAAAATATTTAGAGGTCTATGTGGGGGCTTTATAATATTTGGAAGGCTATGTGAGGGCCATTATAATATTTGGAAGGCTATGTAATATTTGAAGGGCTATATTTGAGCCTTAATACTTAATGGAGTGTTATGTGTTGGCCACTATACTGTATGCAAGCTATTATGCAGTGTGATTGTTGATTTGTGTGGGGTCCATCATACTGTGTGGGGGCCATTATTCTGTCTAGAGGGCTAGTGGGGCCATTATACAGTGTGGTGAGGTGTGGGCCCATTATACTGCATCGAGGTCACAGTTGAGTGCTCATATTGTGTTTGGGTCACCAAACTTGGCCAAGGAAGTTCAGGAGGTGTACAGTGGGGTCATCTTATTGTTTGTGTGGAGGGTAGTGTGGAGGAATTTACTGAGGGGATATCATACATTCTTTATGGGTACAATGAAAGGGGAATCTAGGGCTTCAGTAGAAGGAAAATTACTTTGTAAAGGCTGAAAAATATTTAGACTTGAGAGTCCTCAGTGGTTGATACCTTTTAATGGCTAACTGAAAAGATGGTAACAAATTGCAAGCTTTCGAGACTACTCAGGTCTCTTCATCAGGCAAAGACTAAAACAAAAACTGAAGAATCACATATTTATACACAAGAGGACACAGGAATAGTGCAATAGGTAAGACATGTGACGTGAAGCATGTGACGTCACATGTCTTACCTATTGCACTATTCCTGTGTCCTCTTGTGTATAAATATGTGATTCTTCAGTTTTTGTTTTAGTCTTTGCCTGATGAAGAGACCTGAGTAGTCTCGAAAGCTTGCAATTTGTTACCATCTTTTCAGTTAGCCATTAAAAGGTATCAACCACTGAGGACTCTCAAGTCTAAATATTTTTCTATCTACTGGCTAACACGGTACGAAGATATACATCTTTCCTATATTTGTAAAGGCTGCAAATTTGTGAGATATGCTCTTCTGTGACCCCGACGAATATTAATTATTTTATTTTTTCATTGGGGAGGGGCCAATTAGAACTGTGCTATGGAGTCAGGAGGCGAACCGGATGAAGGGACGAAACGCGCATTGGGGCGCTTGGGGATACCACATATAGGAGACCATCACTCATGTAAGTGCTATTCTAATTTCTGTTACAATAGCCTGATTTGGATACTATTGGTACTGGGGACAGGAGACTTTGTAGGTTATAGGAAAGGATTTTTACGGGCACTGTTTACATGAGTCTTAGGTCCCGATATGTTGGCTATTTCCCCTATTATTGATAAGTAGTGACCTTAGGTCCCGATATGTTGGCTATTTCCCCTATTATTGATAAGTAGTGACCTTATTACCTTAATAGGAATTCTTTATATGATCATTTTGTGAATTTCTCTTGATGAGTTTAAATAAAGGATAATTATATTGGCACTTTATGCTGGATTTCTCTTTTGTGCTTATATAAATACATTGTGAGACAGATTAATCTGAGCTGTCTCATATAAAAACTGGTCTTGTAGCCCACAGCAACTAATCACAATATACATATTTACCTACCACAGCAGTTTTAGTAATGAAAGTCGATTTCTGGTTACCGATGCAACAAGTCCAGTTATATTTTAGTTATTTTTGATAATTGAGATCTATTGTTGTACTTTACAATTAGCGACTATTGTTTTGCTTCTTATATCAAATATAATGTTTTTTTAAGAACTCTAATGAGATTTGAGATATAGAACCAACACTGGGAGATGGTGAGATGAACAAATGGAGGGATGCAAGTGTATAAAATAATGAAAATAAAATTGTCGAAAAATAAATAAATGATAAAAATTAATGGAATAAATAAATAAAAAATATATATATAAAAAACGTGAATTTAATGAAAAAGTATTTTATTGACATATAATGCAATACAGATACAAAAATGATAATGCAGATAAAAAATATATATATTTAATATAATACAATTGGAACACTCCACTGGTAAAATAATAAACCAAGGCAGAATAGAATATAACCAGGAAATTTGTTTGCACAAGCACTAATTAATAAGTGAATGAAATACAATTGTGAAAAATACACAAATACTAACAAACACCCACAAGCAATAAAATAGTGCACATGAGGCTATAACAAAAAAAATATTATATTATATAAGAAAGAAATAAATGACAATCAAGGTGCCAAAAATGTGCAAATATATAACACAAAGCACATCACAAGTATAAACTAAATAGAGTGCAGCAAAATCACATGAGAACACTATACATCAGAATGAGTGCCCAAAAACAAAAGTGAAAAGCGCAATCGCTAATTATAAGTGGTGCTGTTTATACCTGGAAGCCGAGGACAGTTGGAGTGCCACAGAGAGCGTGCCCCTACGCACGTTTCGGAAATTAAATCCTTCGTCCCCCTGACGATGGATTTAATTTCCGAAACGTGCGTAGGGGCACGCTCTCTGTGGCACTCCAACTGTCCTCGGCTTCCAGGTATAAACAGCACCACTTATAATTAGCGATTGCGCTTTTCACTTTTGTTTTTGGGCACTCATTCTGATGTATAGTGTTCTCATGTGATTTTGCTGCACTCTATTTAGTTTATACTTGTGATGTGCTTTGTGTTATATTTTGCACATTTTTGGCACCTTGATTGTCATT
The DNA here is from genome assembly GCA_033576555.1 of Oophaga sylvatica. Classification (NCBI taxonomy): domain Eukaryota; kingdom Metazoa; phylum Chordata; class Amphibia; order Anura; family Dendrobatidae; genus Oophaga; species Oophaga sylvatica. The sequence goes on from JARQOD010000007.1 coordinate 21,930,068, forward strand.
TATTTCTTTCTTATATATATATTTTTTTTTGTTATAGCCTCATGTGCACTATTTTATTGCTTGTGGGTGTTTGTTAGTATTTGTGTATTTTTCACAATTGTATTTCATTCACTTATTAATTAGTGCTTGTGCAAACAAATTTCCTGGTTATATTCTATTCTGCCTTGGTTTATTATTTTACCAGTGGAGTGTTCCAATTGTATTATATTAAATATATATATTTTTTATCTGCATTATCATTTTTGTATCTGTATTGCATTATATGTCAATAAAATACTTTTTCATTAAATTCACGTTTTTTATATATATATTTTTTATTTATTTATTCCATTAATTTTTATCATTTATTTATTTTTCGACAATTTTATTTTCATTATTTTATACACTTGCATCCCTCCATTTGTTCATCTCACCATCTCCCAGTGTTGGTTCTATACTCACCCGGGTGGTTTCCATCCTTCTTTCTTTGCTATATCTTAATATTAATTTATATTTCATTTATTATTTTATATATATATATAATATTTATATATATATTTTATTTATATATATATATTTCTTGATATAGCTTTGTTTGTCTCTGAGATTTGAGATAAATGGATTATTAGAGCTGAGTGTAGTTCTTAATATTAGGCTGTCTATTGATGACCTCCTAATGTTTTTTGACATTTATATGACAGAATAATCTCTCAGGTCTTTAATAACCATTATAACAGATACTGTAGCCACATAAAGTGAGAAAGGTCTTTGTTTGGAATTGCTCGGCTGCTGTGTTGCTAACAGCTGTGACCAGAGCGATTTTCTGTAGACATTTTTCCCTGCTGGTGTCAGGAAAAGGTTAAAGGACATCAGAATTCACAGTGGGGGACATCATTTATAATTAATGATAGAAGCCATGGACAACATTTTTCATCTTCATCAAACAGGCAATGCCTTATCTGTGGGGTGTATGAGAAAATGTATAATAAAAGTAAAATAAAAATATATATACAGTGGCATGTACAAGTTTGGGCACCCCTGGTCAAAATTACTGTTATTGTGAACAGTTAAGCAAAATGTTCCTTAAAAGGCCGAAAGTTAAGGATGACACATTTCCTTTATATTTTTATCCTATTAGGTTTATGACTTGTTCATGATCATCATTAGGAAAGTCCAGGTGATACAAATTTCCCAGATTTAAAAAAAACAGCGTTTTCTAACTTTGTGTCAAAAACAGCAGCCATAAGTTCTTATAAGCAGCTGCCGAGCACTCTGAAAATGAAAATGGTGGAGGCCCAGAAAGTAGGAGGTTACAAAACAATAAATTTGCCCTTTCCTCAGTTTGAAATGTAATTAAGAAATGTCAGTTAAAAGGAACTTGGAGGTCAAGATAATATCTGGAAGACCAAGCAAAATTTCAGTAAAAGCTGCTCGTAGGATTGCTAGAGTGGAAAATCAGAACCCCGGATTGACTGCAAAAGACCTTCACAAAGACTTAGAAGACTCTGGAGTTGTGATAAATTCTACTGTTGAGAGACACCTGCACAAGTATGGCCTTTATGGAAGAGTCATCAGAAGAAAACCTCTTCTGCATTCTCACCATAAAATTCAACATCAGAAGCATGCAAAAGAACATGTAAACGAGCCTCAAACATTTTGAAAACAAGTCTTGTGGACTGATGGGGTTAAAATAGAACTAATTTGCCACAATTATCAAAGGTTTACAGACCAAAAGTTTGGACACACCATCTCATTTAAAGATTTTTCTGTATTTTCATGACTATTAAAATTGTACATTCACACTGAAGGCATCAAAACTATGAATTAACACATGTGGAATTATATACTTAACAAAAAAGTGTGTAACAACTGAAATTATGTCTTATATTCTAGGTTCTTCAAAGTAGCCACCTTTTGCTTTGATGATTGCTTTGCACACTCTTGGCATTCTCTTGATGACCTTCAAGAGGTAGTCACCGGAAATGGTTTTCACTTCACATGTGTTCCCTGTCAGGTTTAATAAGTGGGATTTCTGGTCTTTTAAATGGGGTTGGGACCATCAGTTGTGTTGTGCAGAAGTCTAGTGGATACACAGCTGATAGTCCTACTAATAGACTGTTAGAATTTGTATTATAGCAAGAAAAAAGCAGCTAAGTAAAGAAAAACGAGTGGCCATCTTTACTTTAAGAAATGCAAGTCAGTCAGTCCAAAAAATTGGGAAAACTTTGAAAGTGTCTCCAAGTGCAGTTGCAAAAACCATCAAGCGCTACAAAGAAACTGGCTCACATGAGGACCGCCCCAGGAAAGGAAGACCAAGAGTCACCTCTGCTTCGGAGGATAAGTTTATCCAAGTCACCAGCCTCAGAAATCGCATGTTTACAGCAGCTCAGATTAGAGACCAGGTCAATGCCACACAGAGTTCTAGCAGCAGACACATCTCTACAACAACTGTTAAAAGGAGACTTTGTGCAGCAGGCCTTCATGGTAAAATAGCTGCTAGGAAACCACTGCTAAGGACAGGCAACAAGCAGAAGAGACTTGTTTGGCTAAAGAACACAAGGAATGGACATTAGACCAGTGGAAATCTGTGCTTTGGTCTGATGAGTCCAAATTTGAGATCTTTGGTTCAACCACCGTGTCTTTGTGCGACGCAGAAAAGGTGAACGGATGGACTCTACATGCCTGGTTCCCACCGTGAAGCATGGAGGAGGAGGTGTGATGGTGTGGGGGTGCTTTGCTGGTGACACTGTTGGGTATTTATTCAAATTTGAAGGCATACTGAACCAGCATGGCTACCACAGCATCTTGCAGTGGCATGCTATTTCATCCGGTTTGCGTTTAGTTGGGCCATCATTTATTTTTCAACAGGACAATGACCCCAAACACACCTCCAGGCTGTGTAAGATCTATTTGACCAAGAAGGAGAGTGATGGGGTGCTATGCCAGATGACCTGGCCTCCACAGTCACCAGACCTGAACCCAATCGAGATGGTTTGGGGTGAGCTGGACTGCAGAGTGAAGGCAAAAGGGCCAACAAGTGCTAAGCATCTCTGGGAACTCCTTCAAGATTGTTGGAAGACCATTTCCGGTGACTACCTCTTGAAGCTCATCAAGAGAATGCCAAGAGAGTGCAAAGTAGTCATCAAAGCAAAAGGTGGCTACTTTGAAGAACCTAGAATATAAGACATAATTTCAGTTGTTACACAATTTTGTTAAGTATATAATTCCACATGTGTTAATTCATAGTTTTGATGCCTTCAGTGTGAATGTACAATTTTAATAGTCATGAAAATACAGAAAAATCTTTAAATGAGATGGTGTGTCCAAACTTTTGGTCTGTACTGTATGTGTAGTGAGCAAAGGTCACAGAATTTCAGGAAAAGAACATCTCACCAACCATTAAGCATGGGGGTATCAATCATGCTTTGGGGTTGTGTTGCAGTCAATGACACAGGAGACATTTCACCAGTAGAGGGATGAATGGATTCAATGAAATTTCAATAAATACTTGAAGGAAACAACACCATCTGTAAAAAAAAAGATGAAGTTGAAAAGAGGATTGTTTGGATAATGATCTTAAACACATGTCAAAATCCACAATAGACTACCTCAAAAGACACAAGCTGAAGGTTTTACAATAGTCCCCACAGTCCCCTGATCTGAACATCATTAAAAATCTGTGGTTAGACCTCAGAATAGCAGAGCATGCATGACGACTCAGGAATCTCACAGCATTGGAGGAATTTTCCAAGAAAGAATGAATGAAAATCCCTCAAGCAAGAACTGAAGTAGATAGGCTAGAGAACAAATAGAGCAGTAGGGTCTTATCAGATAAACATTCAGAAATAAGAATAGCAGATTATACTAACCTGATCCATAGAATTGCGCATTTTAAAATATTATTCAGCTGCTACAGATCCATGGTTCATCAAAGCACTTGCAATAGAAACCAGGAAGGATTTGTGGTTCACGCTGGTGATTATTGAAGACACCAATTTTAGAAAATTAATATGACATATAGTTTTATTCTATGCATTTTGAAGTATAGTACAAGTTTTCCTCACAAAAACATAAAGCTGTATGGTTTTTCCTGAGGAATAAGTGTATTATACTTCAAAATGTGTCTAATAAAACCTTATGTATAATTAATTTTCTGAAATTGGTGTCTTCAATAATCAGCAGTGTGAACAAGTCCACAAATCCTTCCTGGTTTCAAACAAGAATTGAAAACTCTTGGCTGGCTGCAAAAAGTGTTTACAAGCTGTAATACTTTCAAAAGGGTTTGCTACTAGGTTCTAACCATGCAGTGTGCTCAAACTTTGCATCAGCCCATTTTCCTTTTTGTAATTTTTAAAATGTAAAAGAAGAATATATATATATATATGTATATATAATATATATATATATACACACTGCTCAAAAAATAAAGGGAACACTTAAACAACAGAATATAACTCCAAGTAAATCTAACTTCTGTGAAATCAAACTGTCCACTTAGGAAGCAACACTGATTGACAATCAATTTCACATGCTGTTGTGCAAATGGAATAGACAACAGATGGAAATTATTGGCAATTATCAAGACACACACAATAAAGGAGTGCAGATGGGGACCACAGACTACATCTCAGTACCAATGCTTTCTGGCTGATGTTTTGGTCACTTTTGAATGTTGGTTATGCTTTCACACTCGTGGTAGCATGAGACGGACTCTACAACCCACACAAGTGGCTCAGGTAGTGCAGCTCATCCAGGATGGCACATCAATGCGAGCTGTGGCAAGAAGGTTTGCTGAGTCTGTCAGTGTAGTGTCTAGAGGCTGGACACGCTACCAGGAGACAGGCTAGTACAACAGGAGATGTGGAGGGGGCCAAAGGAGGGCAACAACCCAACAGCAGGACCGCTACATCCGCCTTTGTGCAAGAGGAACAGGAGGAGCACTGCCAGAGCCCTGCAAAATGACCTCTGTTATGTTTTGGTAGCTGAGGAGAGCAGGCAAAAACGGCAATACACCAGAGAGTTTGGAATCTACTGGATTGCAGTACCCTGACTAACCACCACAACTAAAGGCAGCCGTGGAGCATTTCTATGTTGGTCCTAGACGCCTCGTCACAGCCTGAGAGGCTAACTACACCTAAAGATAGAAAGAGGAAAGCTATATGCCCCGGAGCAGATCCCCAAAGAACATAGGAAGCCCCCAAACATGTAATGGCGGTTAGACAAGAGGAAATACAGACACAGACAGAAAATAGTATGAGCAAACGCTGGGGCTCAATCTGACTTAGACAGAAAAGGATAGGAAGGATACTTACTGCAATCCAAAAAAACCCCTAAAAAAAGCCAACGCTACTAATTGCAAAAACACCTGAGATCACACGACCTCTACCACCTAAATTAGTTCTCTGGTGTAACAAAACTAAACCGCAGCCACAGAAAAAAGAAAAACTGGAAAAGGTAAATGAACAAACAACAATGGCTCCAGAGGAACCGAGAGGAGACCAAGCCCCCCGGAACCTGGCCAACCTCAAAGAAATGCAGAGAAATATACAAATGGCAAGCACAAAAACAAAAAACAGAAAATATCTTATCTGAGAGCAGGAGCAGAGGCAAGACTCAGCAAGCTTCCAAGTGAACCAGGAAACAACGTTGAGACAAGAATAATTGATCATCGGCAACCATGATGGGGAAAACCTCCCTTATATCCAGCCAGTCTGTGATCCCTGATTGCCAATCCTCATTGAATGGTTCAGTACTGTTTGCAACCACCAGAGGGAGCTTCTGCTCAGAATTAATTTCTAAAACATTCATAACAGTATCCCCCCCTTGAGGAGGGGTCACCGAACCCTCATTTGTGCAACCAGGTCGGTCAGGATGAGCTCTGTGATACGCACGGATCAGTCTCCTAGCATGGATGTCCGAAGCAAACACCCAAAATTGTCCTCCTGACCATAACCTCTCCACTTAACCAAATACTGGAGTTTCCATCTAGAAAAACGAGAATCCAATATTTTCTCAACCACATACTCCAGATTGCCCTCAACCAAAACAGGGTCAGGGGCGCAGCCATAGGAACCACTGGCTCGACAAACCTCTTCAATAAGGACTTGTGGAACACGTTATGGATCTTAAATGTCCCTGGAAGAAGTAAACGAAAGGAAACAGGATTAAGAATTTCCATGATCTTATAAGGTCCAATGAACCTAGGCTTAAACTTAGGAGATGCAACTCTCATAGGATATTTCTTGAGGACAACCAGACCAAGTCACCACTTTAAACCGAGGACCATCAGTCCTATGCTGGTTGGCAAACCGCTGGGCCTTCTCCTGAGAGAGGGACAACCTCTCCACTACCTGGTCCCAAATCTGCTGCATACGCTCCACAACAGAGTCAACCCCCGGGACAGACAGAAGCCTCCGTCTGTCCCGAAGAAAATCGAGGGTGAAACCCAAAATTGCAGAAAAATGGAGACATCAAAGTGCAGAGCTTGCCCTATTATTAAGAGCAAACTCAGCCAAAGGCAAAAAAGAGACCCAGTCATCTTGATCAGCAGACACAAAGCATCTCAGATAAGTCTCCAATGTCTGGTTTGTTCTCTCAGTTTATCCATTGGTCTGAGGATGAAAAGCAGAGGAGAAAGACAATTGAACACCAAGTTTAGAACAAAAAGTCCTCCAAAATCTGGAAACAAACTGAACTCCTCTGTCAGACACAATGTTCTCAGGAATGCCGTGTAACCGAACCACGTGCTGAAGGAACAAAGGCACCAATTCGGAGGAGGAAGGCAACTTAGGTAATGGCACAAGATGTATCATCTTGGAAAACCTGATCACAAATCACCCAGATAACGGTCATTCTCTGAGAAACAGGGAGGTCGGAAATAAAATCCATAGAGATATGGGTCCATGGTCTCTTGGGCACAGGCAATGGCATCAACAAACCACTAGAGCGAGAGCAAGGCTTGGAGCGAGAGCAAGTCCCGCAGGACTGCACAAACTCCCTGACGTCACGAGACAAAGTAGGCCACCAAAAGGACCAGACTCACCAAGTCTCTGGTACCAAAAATTCCGGGATGACCGGCCAACGCGGAACAATGAATCTCAGACATCACACTCTTTTCCACTGGTCTGGGACAAACAATTTCCCAACAGGGCAGCGCTCGGTTTATCCTCCTGACACCCCTCCAGAGCCAGTCTCAAATTGGGCGAGATGGCGGAAAGAACTACACCCTTTTCAAAATAACAGCAGGATCAGATAACTCAGGAGAGTCCGCAAGGAAACTCCTCGAGAGGGCATCCGCCTTAACATTCTTAGTGCCAGGAAGAAAGGAAACCACAAAATTAAAACATGTGAAAAACAAGGCCCACCTGGCCTGTCTAGGATTAAGTCGCTTGGCTGATTCCAGATAAACCAGATTCTTATGGTCCGTGAGGACCACCACCTGATGTTTGGCTCCCTCCAGCCAATGTCTCCACTCTTCAAAAGCCCACTTCATGGCCAATAACTCCCGATTACCCACGTCATAATTACGTTCAGTTGGAGAAAATTTTCGAGAGAAAAAAGCACAAGGGTTACTTTTAGAGGTCTCAGGATCTCTTGGTACAAAACGGACCTGCCCAATTTCAGAGCATCAACCTCCACCTGAATGGGAAAACAAGCTCCTAACAGGAGCGAGGAATCTGTGTTTAATTCCTGAACCAGAGACTGCCTCAGAGGCCATACTCAGAATTGGTAATCGGCGAATAACGAACCTATTTAAAATATCGCATCGAATCGATACCTAGAGTAGTCCACAATGCGATATCCATTCGAAGGAATCCATGTAATGTCTATGGAACAAAATATGCAACTAAAAAAAAATTTAATTCCTTGTAAACACAAATATACACACATAGATACATAATATTATAATAATCATTTGACATATATATATAGACATATATGTATAGTGTTATAACCTTCTACATAGTAAAATATCCCTGATTCATTGCCGTAAAGCCGGTCTAGTGAAAAGACAGAAGCACCCGACATGAAATGACACTTGGTGTACATAGGGTTACACAGGTCTTTCATGTCTTGTACATATCTGATTTGCACAAAAATACCATAGTCATAATGTGTGCAAAATTTCACACTGTAGGGTTAATTAAGTGATAAATTCGATTAAAAAAAACCTACTTTTTTGCTACACAAATTTACACCTTTAATTAACCCCTACAGTGTGACATATATTGAACATATAGTATGTTATATTTATGTACAAATCAGATCATGCGAAAGGACCATGAAAAGACATGGTTAACGCCTTGTACACAGGAACTGTCTATTTCATGTCGGTTCTGCATTTTCACAACAACCGTCAATTGAAATTAGCAGCTATATACTATTAGAAGTGTATAACTTAAAATAAAATTATAATAATAATTCCCACAAATTTTGCACACATAACTATGTAATTTAATAATATAATAGAGTGTAAAATTGTTATAAAAAAGCATGCAGTGGGTCCGCCTTTAAAAATTTTCGCAGCCAAGAAGCAATATATTTATAAGAGGACAAAGCGGCTCGCCCAGCACCCAGAAAACATGGGGGCAGATAATAATAGCCCAGAGAGGGACCATTATTTTTGCCCCCCCCTGGCTACTAACATCTGCCCCAGACACCCCAGAAAAGACAAATCTATAATTAGATTCGCCCTTTCTGGCACTTTGCCCGTCTATTCCCATTGCCCTGTAGCGGTGGCGAATGGGTTAATATGGGGTTAAAGCCACATTGCAATTGAAAGGTGACCTTAAGCCAGGTTAATAATTGAGAGCTGTCAATTAGACAACTATCAATTATTAATCCTATTGCATGAAATAAAAATAAAACACACACACTTTAATTAAAAATCATTTTAATGAAATAAAGACACAGTTTTTGACCATCTTTTATTTGACTGCAAAAACCATTTCCTGTAATAAAAATAAAATAAAAAAGCAAAATTATTCTTACCTATCCCATGCACAGTCAGGTCCCACGGTGTAATCCTTCAGAAAGGGTTAATGTTTACTGCAGGGACCGCAGCTAATGCTGCAGCCTCACAGTAAACCCCCAAATGAATGAGTTCCTCTCCTGGCTGACAGGAGAGGAAGTGGAAAGCTTAATTGATTGCTTTCCACTTTCACTTCAGGTCAGCCAGGACACAATCAGTGACGTCAGAGGGAACTGATTAACAAAAATAGGGGTTCCCTTCGAAAAAAAATGGCGTGGGTCCCCCCTATTTTTGTTAACCAGTCCAGATGAAGCAGACCGCTGAGGCCTGGATTTTCAGGCTGTTAAGGAGCCAAGATCCATGGACCTTGCCAGCCTGATAATACCAGGCCACAGCAGTCTGCATATCTTGGCTGATTAACAAAAATAGGGATCCCCTCGAAAAAAATTGGCGTGGGGTCCCCCCTATTTTTGTTAACCAGCCAGATGAAGCAGACCGCTGAGGCCTGGTTTTTCAGGCTGGTAAGGATCCAATATCCATGGACCTTGCAAGCCTGATAATACCAGGCCACAGCAGTCTGCTTAGCTTGGCTGGTTAACAAAAATAGGGGATCCCCTCGAAAAAAAAATGGCGTAGGGGTCCCCCTATTTTTGTTAACCAGCCAAGTAAAATGCAGACTGCTGCGGCCTGGTATTAAAAGACTGTCAAGGCCCATGGATTTTGGCCCTCAACAGCCTGATAATACCAGGCTACAGCAGCCCCACATTTGGCGCATCAAAAGATGTGCCAATTGTGGCACTTTACCCGGCTCTTCCCACTGCCCTGTAGCGGTGGCAAGTGGGGTAATAAGGGGTTAATGTCACCGTTGATTGCACGGTGACAATAAGCCCGGTTAATAATGGAGAGGTGTCAATAAGACACCGATCCATTATTAATCCCAAAGTTATTAAATGCATAAAAAAAAAGACAAAGCAAGAAAAAGTATTTTAATGAAATAAAAGAGACAACACAGTTTTCATTTCTTTTATTGTACTCTCATTCCTGCGACGCCATCGATCTCCTGTAAAAAAAGAAAAAAAACAAACCAACAGTATACCACCTGTCCGACGCAGTCCATAGTAACGACTGTCCCACGACGATCCAGCTCTGCTACATCGCAATGACAGGCAGAGCCTGACATCCCGGCGCAGCACAGCTGATTACCTGCTTCCCCGGCGGTGACGTCATCGGACTGACTGCTTTACGGCCGGGATTACCCAGCAGTCACTGCAGTTATCGCGAGAAACTGCATGTGACCGCCGGGGAAAGATGATGGCGGCCATGAAGCAGTCCAGGCCGTGACCGCTGGAGATCTTCTGCCAGGTAAGTGCGCTGACTCCTGACAGACCCGACCGACGGACACTGACAGTGACAGACCCGACCGACGGACACTGACAGTGACAGTGACAATCCCGATTCCGGTATCCGATATGACAAAATATCGGTACTCGGAATCGAAAGCCCGATACAGCTAATATCGGCCGATACCCGATATTTGCAGTATCGTATCGCTCAACACTACTCAGATCTCTTTGGACAAAACGGCACCTGCCCCAATTCAGAGGCATCAACCTCCACCTAATGGCAGAGAAACATCAGGCTGCGTAGAACAGGAGCAGAAGTGAATCTCCGCTTAACTCCTGAAACGCAGAGACTGCCTCAGGAGGCCAATTCACCACATAAGAACCCTTTTTGGTCAAATCAGTCAATGGTTTAACAATAACAGAGAAATTACCAATAAATTTACGATAAAAATTGGCAAAACCCAAGAATCTCTGAAGAGCCTTTAATGAAGTAGGTTGGACCCAATCACAGATGGCCTGAACCTTGACCGGGTCCATTTCAATAACAGATGGAGACAAAATGAATCCCAGAAATGAGATCCTCTGTACGCCAAAAAGACACTTTGATCCCTTCACATACAGAGCATTCTCTCTCAAAATCTGGAACACAGTCCGAACATGTTTCACATGAGAGTCCCAGTCATTGGAAAAAATCAAGATATCATCCAAATAAACAATCAGAAATTTATCCACAAAATCCCTGAAAATGTCATTCATGAAGGACTGGAAGACGGAAGGAGCATTAGTGAGCCCAAAGGGCATCACTAGGTACTCAAAATGCCCCTCTGGTGTATTAAACGCCGTCTTCCATTCATCCCCGTGTTAATGCGAATAAGGTTATATGCCCCCCTGAGGTCAAGCTTGGTAAACCAAGTAGCACTTTTCACCCTGGAAAACAGGTGAGAAATCAAGAGTAACGGATATTGATATTTCACAGTGATATTGTTCAAGAGACGATAATTCAATACACGGCCTTAATGAACCATCCTTTTTGGCCACAAAGAAAAAACCGGCACCCAAGGGTGAAGAGGATGGTCTGATATGACCCTTCTCCAATGACTCCTTGATATAAAACCGCATAGCGTCATGTTCAGGTACAGACAAGTTAAAAAGGCGACCTTTAGGGAATTTACTACCAGGCACTAATTCAATAGCGCAGTCATAGCTCCTATGGGGGGGGCAAGGATGCAGATTTACTTTCGCTAAACACATCAGAAAAATCAGTCAAAAAGTCAGGCACATCTTGAGCCTGGGGAGAGGCAGAAAAAACAGGAGTGTTGGCATTAACACATTGGCAGCCCCAACTGGTTACAGACACAGATTTCCAATCCAAAACAGGATTATGAGACTGCAACCAAGGGAAACCTAGTACAATAATGTCATGCAGATTATACAGCACCAAAAATTTGCAACTCTCCTGATGATCAGGTTCAACCCTCATTATCACCTGAGTAGAGAACTGGGGTTTATTCTCAGCCAAAGGGGTAGAATCAATCCCCAGTAGGGGAATAGACTTCCGTGGGGGTATCAAGGGAAACCCACAACGTTTAGCAAAATCAAAATCCATCAGGTTAATACCTGCTCCCGAATCAACAAAAGCCTGAGCAGAAAATGTGGACAGGGAGCAAATCAGGGTAACAGTCAACAGAAATTTAGTCTGAACACTACCCAAGACAACTGAGCGTGCAAAACGTCTTCCCCACTTAGGGCAGACTGAAATAGCATGAGAGGCATCACCACAGTAGAAACATAACCCATTGCATTTTCGAAACTCATGACGCTGTGCCCCAGAAGCCACTCTATCACACTGCATGGGCTCAGAAGCTGGTTCACAAGGCAACACCATCCAACGCATACCTCTACGGTCACGCAAACGTCTGTCAATTTGAATCGCCAATGACATAGAATCATTGAGACCAGAGGGAGCAGGGAAACCCACCATAACATCTTTTACATTCTCTGACAGACCCTTCCGAAAAAGAGCTGCCAAAGCATCATCATTCCATTTGGTCAGAACTGCCCACTTTCAGAATTTCTGACAGTACAACTCAGCGTCCTCAAGCCCCTGATTTAATCCAACAAGGTTTTTTCAGCTTGATCAGTGACATTAGGTTCATCGTACAATAACCCCAGAGCCAGAAAAAATGCATCAACATTACTCAAAACAGTGTCCCCAAGTGCCAGGGAAAAAGCCCAATCCTGAGGATCGCCGCGCAGGAGAGAGATGACAATTTGAACCTGCTGTGCTGCGTTCCCTGAGGACTTAGGTTTTAAGGCAAAAAACAACTTACAGTTATTTTTGAAATTCAGAAATTTAGCTCGATCCCCTAAAAAACAAATCTGGCATGGGGATCCTAGGTTCCACAACCGGCAACCCTGCAAGATAGGTAGCAATACTCCGAACTTCAGTGGCATGCTGATCCACACGGCAAGACAACTGTGCAAACTCCATTGAGAGAAAAAAAATCCTCCTCAGCACCCATAGAAAAAGAGGGGAAAAAATGCAACAAACAGAAAAAAAAAAAATAAATCTCTGACAACTCTGACAACTTTTTTTTTTCCACACTATTTTTCCCTTCTGTGAGTACCATATAATTTTCAGTTTGGCCGGTGATACTGTTATGTTTTGGTAGCTGAGGAGAGCAGGCAAAAACGGCAATACACCAGAGAGGTTGGAATCTACTGGATTGCAGTACCCTGACTAACCACCACAACTAAAGGCAGCCATGGAGCGTTCCTACGTTGGTCCTAGACGCCTCGTCACAGCCTGAGAGGCTAACTACACCTAAAGATAGAAAGAAGAAAGCTATCTGCCTCGGAGCAGATCCCCAAAGAACATAGGAAGCCCCAAAACATGTAATGGTGGTTAGACAAGAGGAAATACAGACACAGACAGAAAATAGTATTAGTAAACGCTGGGGCCCAATCTGACTAGACAGAAAAGGATAGGAAGGATACTTACTGCAATCCAAAAAAACCCTAAAAAAAGCCAACGCTACTAATTGCAAAAACACCTGAGATCACACGACCTCTACCACCTAAATTAGTTCTCTGGTGTAACAAAACTAAGCCGCAGCCACAGAAAAAAAAAACTGGAAAAGGCAAATGAACAAACAACAATGGCTCCAGAGGAACCGAGAGGAGACCAAGCCCCCCGGGGAGGGGAACCTGGCCAACCTCACAGAAATGCAGAGAAATATACAAATGGCAAGCACAAAAACAAAAAACAGAAAATATCTTATCTGAGAGCAGGAGAAGAGGCAAGACTCAGCAAGCTTCCAAGTGAACCAGGAAACAACGTTGAGACAAGAACAATTGATCACCGCAACCATGATGGGGGGAAACCTTCCTTATATCCAGCCAGTCTG
>JARQOD010000007.1:21943867-21975707 GCA_033576555.1 Oophaga sylvatica
TAAGTGGGGGAAGACCCAGGAAAAACACCCAAAATTTGGCGATCAAAATAATTGCCTTTCGGGCTTTGCGGGCTGCTATTTTTGGCTGAGGGGACAATATCCAGGGCCCCCTTTCCCCAGCCGAGAATACCACCCCGTTGTCAACTTTAGCAAGACTGGTTTTTTAAAATGGGGGGGACCTCACGCCTTTTTTTTTAAAAATTATTTTTTTTAAACCCCTTTTCTCCGGGGTTTTTGCACTTTTAATGCCCGGGGCAAATTTTTAAATTCTGCCCACTGTCTTTAGAGGTAATAATTCTGGAACCTTCCATGGATCCGGGTGATTCTGACAATGTTTTCTCGTGATATATTGACTTCATGATAGTAAAATTTCTTTGATATACTTGCGTTTTTTTTTGTTAAAAAAACAGAAATTTGGCGAAAATTTAAAAAATTTTAGCAATTTTCCAACTTTAAATTTTTAAAAATCACAAAAATTTGCACACAAAATACTTAATAAAAAACTTTTTCCCACATCTTACTTTACATCAGCACAATTGTGGAACCAAAATTTTTTTGTTAAGTTATAAGGGTTAAAAGTTGACCAGCGATTTCTCATTTTTACAACACCATTTTGAGAGGTCTACATGATAGAAAATACCCAAAAGTGACACCATTCTAAAAACTGCACCCATCAAGGTGCTCAAAACCACATTCAAGAAGTTTATTAACCCTTCAGGTGCTTCACAGTAATTTTTTGAATGTTTAAAAAGAAATGAACATTTAACTTTTTTCACAAAAACATTACTTCAGGTCCAATTTTTTTTTGTTTTCCCAAGGGTAACAGGAGAAATTGGACCCCAAAAGTTATTGTGCAATTTCTCCTGAGTATGCTGATACCCCATATGTGGGGGGAACCACTGTTTCGACCCATGGCAGAGCACGGAAGGGAATGAGCGCCATTTGACTTTTTCAATGCAAAATTGGCTGGAATTGAGATCGGACCTCATGTCACATTTGGAGAGCCCCTGATGTGCCTAAACAGTTGAAACCCCACACAAGTGACCCGATTTTGGAAACTAGACCCCCCAAGGAACTTATCTAGATTTGTGGTGAGAACTTTGAACGCCCAAGGGCTTCACATAAGTTTATAGCGAAGAGCCGTAAAATTAAAAAATCATATTTTTTTCACAAAACTTATCTTTTCAAGCCCAATTTTTATTTTCCCAAGGGTAACAAGACCTCAAAAGTTATTGTGCAATTTGTCCTGAGTATGCTGTTTGGGTGCATGACAGAGCTCGGAAGGGAAAGAGCGCCATTTGACTTTTTCAATGCAGAATTGGCTGGACGCCATGTCGTGTTTGGCGAGCCCCTGATGTGCCTGAACAGTAGAAACCCCCCACAAGTGACCCCAATTTGGAAACTAGACCCCCAAAGGATCTTGTCTAGATGTGTGGTGAGAACTTTAAACTCCCAGGTGTTTCACTAAAGTTTATAACGCCCGAGCGTGAAAATAAAAAATCATATTTTTTCCACAAACATGATTTTTTTAGTCCCCAATATTTTATTTTCACAAGGGTAACAGGAGAAATTGAACCCAAAAAGTTGTTGTCCAATTTGTTCTGAGTATGCTGATACCCCATATGTGGGAGAAAACTACTGCATGGGCACATGTCGGTGCTCTGAAGGGAAGTAGTGACGTTTTGGAATGCAGATTTTGATGGAATGGTCTGTGGGCGTCATGTCGCGTTTGGAGAGCCCCTGATGTGCCTAAACAGTGGAAACTCCCCACATGTGACCCCATTTTGGAAACCAGACCCCCCCAAGGAACTTATATAGATGTGTGGGGAGAACTTTGAACCCCAAGTGCTTCACAGAAGTTTATAACATAGAGCCATAAAAATAAAAATAATCATATTTTTTTCCACAAAAATTATATTTTCGCCCCCAATTTTTTATTTTCCCAAGGGTAACAGAAGAAATTGGACCCCAAGAATTATTGTGCAATTTGTCCTGAGTACGCTGATATCCCATATGTGGGAGAAAACTACTGTATGGGCACACG
Organism: Oophaga sylvatica; assembly: GCA_033576555.1. Lineage (NCBI taxonomy): Eukaryota > Metazoa > Chordata > Amphibia > Anura > Dendrobatidae > Oophaga > Oophaga sylvatica. The sequence continues at coordinate 21,945,912 of JARQOD010000007.1, forward strand.
TCGGTGCTCGGAATGGAAGTAGTGACTAGTGTTGAGCGATACTGCTCGATATCTAAAAATATCGGATCGGAATGGTATCGCCGATATCACTAAATATCGTCGATATCCGATTCCGATACCGGAAGTCCAATGTAAGTCTATGGGAACCAAATATCGACATTAAAAAAAACCATTCTTGCCTTGTTGGTTAATTGTACATGAAGGAAAACAACAAAGACTAATGTAGAATGTATTGGGGGAGGTTGAGGAGACAATAAAGGCATACATGTTTAACCCAATGCATTGGAATAGCATTAATATATTTTTTTTTTGGAAATACGTTTGGATTGACTAACAAATTGACAATGTTGTTAACCTTTTTCTATTTTGGCAAATATGTATGTTTCACAACTTCCATGCTCTTCACCTTTTTAACTTTTGCCAGTGCCACACTTTCTCCTTCATAATCTTCAGCAGCAGCATCATCTTTCTCATCAAATTATTCTTCATCTTCACCTTCTTAATCTTCTTCTTAAACTTCTTGCTATTCATGTTTTTGTTTACATTACTCATATTGTTATTATTAAACTAATTAATCTTCTTCATATTCAAATTCTTCATCTTCTTCCTCTTCATCTTCTTCATCATATTCTTATTTGTGACAGAGATTCCTGTACTTGTAATCTGTAAAAGTATGAATTGTTCATCCTTCCGTTCTTGCTGTCACAAAAGATTTAAATTACAACAGTATTTGTCCGTGTTCAGTTTAGCCTGCAGCAGCAGGCATTTTCCAGGGGCAACACGAGGAGGAACGGACTCACCCCCATACACTGCTTAGTCTTCTTCTGCTTAGAATTTAGAGCATATATTTTGCTCTTCATTTTGGTCTTATACTTCATGTTCTTCTGCTTTTTGATCTTCTGCTTATTGTTCTTCTGTCTCTTGTTCTGTATCTTGTAGTTTGTCTTAACCTTCTTTGTCCTGTTGGTGATCTTCTTCTGGGTAATCTTTTATTCTTTCTTTGTGATGGTGTTCAGGCTGGTTGGCTTCATGCTCGTCGTCCTTGTTGTCGTCATCTTCTTCTGGGTGGTCTTTAAGGTCGTCTAATTTCCGAGAAACAGCTGACGTTACTGGAACCCTGACGGGTATCAGATGGAGCAAGAGACAATGGAAGTAACGAGGACCAGCTGACTGTGCTGGAACCCGGACGGGTAGCAGAAGGAAAAGAGGCAATGTCACAACCGAGTACCAGCTGACGTTACTGTGACACGGTTACTAAGCAGGAGGTACCTGTGCTCCAAAGCACTACCAAGGACCAGCAGACGTTGGTGGAACTCGTATACGGAGATGGAGGCACCTAGGCCAAAGGCACTGGGGAGAACCAGTTGATGGTACTGGACCCCGGACGGGTAGCAGAAGGAAAAGAGGCAATGTCACAACCGAGTACCAGCTGACGTTACTGTGACACGGTTACTAAGCAGGAGGTACCTGTGCTCCAAAGCACTACCAAGGACCAGCAGACGTTGGTGGAACTCGGATACGGAGATGGAGGCACCTAGGCCAAAGGCACTGGGGAGAACCAGTTGGCGGTACTGGACCCCGGACGGGTAGCAGAAGGAAAAGAGGCAATGTCACAACCGAGTACCAGCTGACGTTACTGTGACACGGTTACTAAGCAGGAGGTACCTGTGCTCCAAAGCACTACCAAGGACCAGCAGACGTTGGTGGAACTCGGATACGGAGATGGAGGCACCTAGGCCAAAGGCACTGGGGAGAACCAGTTGACGGTACTGGACCCCGGACGGGTAGCAGAAGGAAAAGAGGCAATGTCACAACCGAGTACCAGCTGACGTTACTGTGACACGGTTACTAAGCAGGAGGTACCTGTGCTCCAAAGCACTACCAAGGACCAGCAGACGTTGGTGGAACTCGGATATGGAGATGGAAGCATCTAGGCCAAAGGCACTGGGGAGAACCAGTTGACGGTACTGGACCCCGGACGGGTAGCAGAAGGAAAAGAGGCAATGTCACAACCGAGTACCAGCTGACGTTACTGTGACACGGTTACTAAGCAGGAGGTACCTGTGCTCCAAAGCACTACCAAGGACCAGCAGACGTTGGTGGAACTCGGATACGGAGATGGAGGCACCTAGGCCAAAGGCACTGGGGAGAACCAGTTGACGGTACTGGACCCCGGACGGGTAGCAGAAGGAAAAGAGGCAATGTCACAACCGAGTACCAGCTGACGTTACTGTGACACGGTTACTAAGCAGGAGGTACCTGTGCTCCAAAGCACTACCAAGGACCAGCAGACGTTGGTGGAACTCGGATACGGAGATGGAGGCACCTAGGCCAAAGGCACTGGGGAGAACCAGTTGACGGTACTGGACCCCGGACGGGTAGAAGAACGCACCCATGAAAATGTAAGTTGACAGGACACAAGCCGTCCGCAGTTACCGAATCACACAGTCCTACAGTGGGTGCTTGTCCTATTGTCACAATGGAAACCGCCTTTATTTACATATCCCACAGCACACATAGGAATCACCTAAACTGCAGGCACCATAGAGTCGGCTAACCCGAATGCAACACGACAGCACAACTTATTGGAGGATAATTGACGTTCACACTGCCAGGAAACAGCTGTCGTGCTGTAACCAGGCTGGCCAGGAGTCAGTACCCCTGCCAATTACTTACGAGCAACAAATGGCGGTGTTGTAGCCCAGGGAGTAGAGTTCAGGTGGTAGAAAGATGAACATAACAGGAGACATGGAAAACGTTGCCAAACAGTTATTTAATCTGAAAACGGACAGGCAAATTCAGGTGAGATCCATGCCTTGTTCATTTTCAGAAAAGTAAGCCGGTCTACATTCTCTGAGGATAGTCGCATGCGACGGTCTGTTACTACACCACCTGCAGCACTAAAGACGCGCTCAGATAATACACTGGCAGCAGGGCAAGCCAGCACCTCCAATGCATACTGGCTAAGCTCTGGCCATGTATCCAACTTAGAGACCCAAAATTTGAAAGGGGAAGAGGCATCTGGGAGTACACTTAGAGGGAAAGCCAAGTAGTCTGTCACCATCTTACGGAAACGTTTCTTCCTGGTGACTGGAGCCGTCTCGGATGGTGTAGACCTTGCTGGCGCTGTCACAAAACTTTGCCACATTTGTAACATACCGCTCTTGCCCTGTGCAGAGGCGCTGCTTCTGCTCCCTCTTGTTGTAGAGGTGTCTACACTGCCTCGACGCACAGAGCCGCTTTGTAAAGCAGTAGCAGCAGCAGCAGCTCTCTCGGCTGGAATGTACAACAGTATGGATTGCACCAGTGTGTCTTGGTACTCCTGCATTTTACGGTCCCGGTTCACCGGTGTGATGAGGGTTTGTAAGTTGTCCCGGTAGCGAGGGTCTAGGAGGGTGTACACCCAATAATCTGACGTGGTGAGAATGTGGGCGATGCGGCGGTCGTTTCTCAGGCACTGAAGCATGAAATCAACCATGTGCTGCAGACTCCCAACTGGCCAACAAAGGCTGTCCTCTGGAAGAGGCGTCATCTCTGCCTCCTCTGCATCACCCCACCCTCGCTCTACATACTGACTAGAGCGTTGTGTACCTCCCTCTGTAGGGATTTCTTCCTCCTCCATTGACTCCTCCTCCTCCTCATCCTCCTCACAAAGTGAGCCATGCCCAGCCCTTTGTGAGGAACCACGTTGCGCTGACTGTCCTGAAGGTAATTTAATTTGTGACTCCTCATCCTCCACCTCTTCCAAAACCTCTTCCTTTAGTGCTTTCAGTGATTTCTGAAGCAGGCAGATAAGGGGGACAGTCATGCTGACTAGTGCATCATCTGCACTCGCCATCCGCGTTGAGACATCAAACGCACACAAAACGTCGCAGATGTCCTTCATAGAGGCCCACTCAGTAGTGGTGAAGTGTGAACGGCGCAAATTGCGAGTTGATTGCGCCTGTTGCAGCTGATACTCCATTACTGCTGGCTGCTGCTCACACAACCGCTCCAACATATGTAACGTGGAATTCCACCTGGTGGGTACGTCACATATGATGCGATGTTCAGGAAGGCGAAATCTGACTTGCAGAGCTGCAATGCGCGATCTGGCCATGCTGGAACGTCGCAAGTGAGCACACTCTAGGCGGACCTTGTGCAGCAGTGCATCAAGATCCGGATAGTCCCTCAAAAAACTATGCACGACCAAGTTGAGCACATGTGCCAGACATGGTATGTGAGTGAGGTTGTCAAGGCCCAGAGCTGCCACCAGATTTCGGCCATTGTCACACACTACCAAGCCTGGCTGGAGATTAGCTGACAAAAACCACACGTCGCTCTCCTGCTTGATGGCATCCCAGAGCTCCTGCGCTGTGTGGCTTCGATTCCCCATGGAAATTAATTTCAGGACGGCCTGTTGATGTTTGGCCACGGCTGTGCTCATATCGGTCGCAACAGGTAAGCGTTCACGGGTCCATGTGGAGTTATACCGTGACGGCTCGTGCAGCGATGATTCTGAGGAACTGGAGTAGGAGGAGGAATCAATGTGTACAGACTGGATTCCTGCAATCCTTGGAGTTGGCAGAACACGTACAGCGCCACTGGCAAGATCTGTAACCGGCTCTGCAACATTGACCCAATGGGCAGTGAGGGAAAGGTATCGTCCCTGGCCATGGGTACTGGTCCACGCATCGGTGGTCAGGTGGACCCTGCTACTGACGGCGTTTAGTAGCGCATGTTTAATGTTTCCCTCGACATGTTTTTGCAGAGCAGGGACAGCTTGCCTGCTGAAATAAAATCGGCTTGGCATATTATATTGTGGGACTGCCAATGCCATAAAGTTCCTGAAACTGTCAGTCTCCACCAGCCTGAATGACAGCATTTCAAGGGACAGGAGTCTTGCAATGCCAGTATTCAGAGCCTGTGCTCGTGGATGGTTTGCCGAGTATGGCCGTCTTTTATCCCATGCCTGTGGTACCGATGGCTGTTTTTTGTTCTGGGAGTGTGACGATGACTGTGAACTTGCTGCTGTGGGTGGTATAACAGTTTGTCTATGGACAACAGTGACCAGGTTCTTCCATGGAGATCCTGTGAGGAAGCCGAACCAGGTGTGTGTGAGCTGGAGGTAGAGGCTCGAACACGACCTGAAGATGTAGGTGCTGCTGTAGGTTGGCCCACATCTCCAGTGTGTCTTTGTAACTCAGCTACGTGCTTTGTCCGTACATGTTTCCACATATTTGTGGTATTCAGGTTACTGATATTTTTACCTCTTTTAACTTTTTGCTTACACAGCTTGCATTGAACATAGCAAATATCATCTACAAGTCTGTCAAAAAAGGACCACGCAGTGCAAGTCATGGGAGCGCCAATTTTGACATTTCTAAGAGAACTGCTCCCAACAGGTGCCAAACTGGAGGCTACAGGCAAGCGAGTCTGCAGCCTACCTCTCCCTCCTCTTTGTACCGTTGGGACAATCTCTTCCTCAGAGCTGCTCCCACCACCTTCCTGTTGCTCACGCCATGTTGGGTCTCGGACTTCATCATCTCCACTACCCTCTTCCAACACCTGCTGCTGTTGGATGGTCTGGGCAGCACCATGCTCCACAAAACCTGGCACCTGAGTCTCATCATCATCATCATAAGATGCGTTCTGCGGTGTGCTGTCCATCGGCACTGGCTCACCCGCCTCTTCAGATTGAGAGAGACACAGCTGTTGCGCATCACTGCATACTCCCTCTTCTTCAAATTGCAGAATGCTGCTTGCCTGTGCCCGTGTTTGCGAGCCAACAGATTCTGAGAACAGAAGCAGAGACTCAGCTGGCTCCTGTACAGAACTCTCTGACTGCCTGGGCAATTTGACAGGCGGTGAACAGACAGATGGTTGCTCAACAGTGTTGTGTTCCTGAGAGGAGGTGGAAGGAATTGAAGTCGATGCATTGGCTGCCATCCAACCAACAACGGCTTCAATTTGTTCTTCCGCAGCAGGGGGGCACGCCGAGCTCCTACCAAAGTGCGCATAAAGGAACGCTCATGGGTAAAACTGGTGGATGCTGTGTCACTGAGGGCGGCAGCAGCCACAGAATCCCCACGTCCTCTCCCTGCTGAAACTCCACGGCCACGACCACGTGCCTTACTCACTGACTTCTTCATCTTGGTAGATTGATAAAGAAAGTCAGAAAAGTTATAAGGCCTAAGTGTGGTTATTACGCAGAGACTGAAGTGAACACTGAAACACAACTATTCACAATCTGTGAAAGACTACTCCTTTGTCTACTTCTATAGTGTTTGCAACCAATGTATTGGATACGGATGGAAGCGCATCACACTAATAGATTATATTTTAAATGGAATGGAGCAGAACCAATTGGAGATAAATGAAAAGGATGAGGCACTGAGACACGCTCAGCAGAGTACAAGCAGCAGTGCTTGAACAAGTAACTGGAGCGTGATGTGCACTCAAAAAATAAAAAACACAGACTGAAGTGAACACTGAAACACAACTGTTCACAATCTGTGAAAGGCTACTCCTTTGTCTACTTCTATAGTGTTTGCAACCAATGTATTGGATACGGATGAAAGCGCGTCACACTAATAGATTATATTTTAAATGGAATGGAGCAGAACCAATTGGAGATAAATGAAAAGGATGAGGCACTGAGACACGCTCAGCAGAGTACAAGCAGCAGTGCTTGAACAAGTAACTGGAGCGTGATGTGCACTCAAAAAATAAAAAACACAGACTGAAGTGAACACTGAAACACAACTGTTCACAATCTGTGAAAGGCTACTCCTTTGTCTACTTCTATAGTGTTTGCAACCAATGTATTGGATACGGATGGAAGCGCGTCACACTAATAGATTATATTTTAAATGGAATGGCGCAGAACCAATTGGAGATAAATGAAAAGGATGAGGCACTGAGACACGCTCAGCAGAGTACAAGCAGCAGTGCTTGAACAAGTAACTGGAGCGTGATGTGCACTCAAAAAATAAAAAACACAGACTGAAGTGAACACTGAAACACAACTGTTCACAATCTGTGAAAGGCTACTCCTTTGTCTACTTCTATAGTGTTTGCAACCAATGTATTGGATACGGATGGAAGCGCGTCACACTAATAGTTAAATTGCATGGAGCTGCAAGAATTACACTGAAGAAAAAAAAAAGAGTCTGTGAGTGACACGTGCAGATGCCTACAGACAGCGTTGCATGCAGAGCAAACTGCAGCGTCACCTGCACTCACACACACCTTGCAGAGCTGTTAAAACAACACTGCAGGCAAAAGGAAGCTTTACACAGCGGTTGGTGCTAGCCTGCCTACAGCACAGTACACTAAATCGCAATCTCTAACTGTCCCTCAGAGTCAGCACAGCAGCGTTCTGTCCCTTACTGAATTCACAGCACAGTGACGCTAAAATGGCGGCGGCGCCTTTTATAGTGCATTCTGACATAATTTCAGCATCCAATCACAGCCATGCCATTAGTTAACATGACCGCAGCAGTACAGGATGTGCCCACACTTCTTAGGATTCCTCATTGGCTGACTAAAATCACATTGCCTCTCAAAGAATTATGGGAACTTCCGATTCCGGTATCTGATATATGGAAAATATCGAAACTAAGTATCGAAAGGCCAATAGAGCTAATATCGGCCGATACCCGATACTTGCGGTATCGTATCGCTCAACACTAGTAGTGACGTTTTGGAATGCAGACTTTGATGGAATGGTCTGCAGGCATCATGTCGCGTTTGGAGAGCCCCTGATGTGCATAAACAGTGGAAACCCCTGACAAGTGACCCCATTTTGTAAACTAGGCCCCCACAAGGAACTTATCTAGATGTGTGGTGAGTACTTTCAACCCCAAGTGCTTCACAGAAGTTTATAACGTAGATCCACAAAAATAAAAAATCATATTTTTTTCCACAAAAATTATATTTTCGCCCCCAATTTTTTATTTTCTAAAGGGTAACAGAATAAATTGGACCCCAAGAGTTATTGTTCAATTTGTCCTGAGTACGCTGATACCCCATATGTGGGGGTAAACCACTGTTTGGGCGCATGCCAGAGCTTGGAAGGGAAGGAGCACAGTTTGACTTTTTCAAAGCAGAATTGGCTGGAATTGAGAATAGATGCCATGTCATGTTTGGAGAGCCCCTGATGTGACTAAACAGTGGAAACCCCCAATTCTAACTCCAATCCTAACCCCAACACACCCCTAACCCTAATCCCAACCATAACCCTAACCACAAACCTAACCCTAACACACCCCTAACCCTAATCCCAACCATAACCCTAATCCTAACTTTAGCCCCAGCCCGAACCCTAACTTTAGCCCACCTAACCCTAGTCCCAACCATAACCCTAGCCCCAAGCCTAACCCTAACTTTAGCCCCAAGTTTAACCCTAACTTTAGCCCCAAACCTAACGCTAACTTTGGCCCCAACCCTAACCCTAACTTTAACCCAATCCTAATCCTATCTTTAGCCCCAACCCTAATCCTAACCCAAAAATGGAAATACATAATTTTTTTTAATTTTATTATTTTTTCCTAACTAAGGGGTGATAAAGGGTGGTTTAGTTTACTATTTATAGCGGGTTTTTATTCTTGGCTGCTGTCACGCGCAAAAAGATGCCTTTTAGTGCAAAAAATAGTTTTTGCAGCACCATATTTTGAGAGCTATAATTTTTCCATATTTTGGCCCACAGAGTCATGTGAGGTCTTGCTTTTTGTGGGACAAGTTGACGTTTTTATTGGTACCATTTTTGGGCACATGACATTTTTTGATCGTTTTTATTACGATTTTTGTGAGGCAGAATAAACAAAAACCAGCAATTCATGAATTTCTTTTGGAGGGGGCATTTATACCGTTCAGCAAAATTGATAAAGCAGTTTTATTCTTCGGGTTAGTACTGATTATCATTGATACTTATTTTATATTTTTTTATGTTTTGGCTTTTATGAATAAAAAATTTAAAAATAATTATTTTGGCATCGCTTTATTCTGCGAGCTATAACTTTTTTATTTGTTTCCTGATGACGTATGGCGGCTCGTTTTTTTGCGAGACAAGATTATGTTTTCAGCCGTACCATGTTTATTTATATCTGTTTTTTTGATCGCGTGTAATTCCACTTTTTGTTCGGCAGTATGATGATAAAGCATTGTTTTTTTGCCTTTTTTATATTTTTAAGGGGTTCGCTAAAGAGGTTAACTAGTGGGACAGTTTTATAGGGCAGGATGTTACGGACACGGCGATACTAAATATGTGTACTTTTATTGTTTTTTTTTATTTACATAATAATGATGTGTTTATTGGGGAAATATTTTTTTATTATTTATTTAGGGATTTTTACACAGTATAATTTTTTTTTACCATTTTTACTTTGTCCCAGGGTGGGACATCACTATATAGTGTCAGATCGCTGATCTGACACTTTGCACAGCACTGTGTCAGATCAGCGATCTGACAGGCAGTGCAGGAGGCTTGCCGGTGCCTGCTCTCAGCAGGCACTGACAAGCCACCTCCCTGCAGGACCCGGAAGGACCCCACGCCATCTTGGATCCGGGGGCCTGCAGGGAAGAGGCCCTCGGAACAATGCAATCACATCACGTTGTTCTGAGGTCTCAGAGAAGCACGCAGGGAGCCCCCTCCCTGCCCGATGATTCCCTGTGCTACCGGAACGCTGCGATCATGTTTGAACGCAGTGTTCCAGGAGTTAAAGTGCCAGAAGTGGTCCATGACCACTCCTGGCAGTTAGTGCCGGGTGTCAGCTGTGAGAATTAGCTGACACACGGCCGCGATCGGCCGCGCTCCCCCGTGAGCGCGGCCAATCGCCCATGACGTACTATCCCGTCCATGGGAATTAAGTCCCAAGGCACATGGATGGGATAGTATGTCTAATGGTAGAAAGGGGTTAAATAATTAAAAAAAACAGAGCGGGGACCCCTCTATTCTTGATAGCCAACCTTGCTAATGCTGACAGCTGAGGGTTTCAGCCCCCAGCTGTGAGTTTTGCCTGGCTAGTTTTCAAAAATAGGGGGGAACCGACGCAGGTTTTTTTTTAAATTATTTATTTACAGTGCAGGAGCTGCTGATGAATATCCCCATCATCTGCTCCTGCTCTCACTGTTATTAGCAGCTGCAGGTGTCAGATGATGGGAGCGGTTGTCCCATCAGCAGACACCAGTGACCAGTGGTAAACTGTATACCTCCGATCACAGCTGAGAACTTACTCTGTCTTTTGACAGCGTGGGAACTGCGGCTCCCTGACTGGCGAGGATGGTTTCACCTCTGATCAGAGGTGTTTGCTGTGCTGTCATGCATATAACAGCGTGTCAAACACTGTATTGTTGGGCCCGGTTCGGGTTTGCTTTGCTGGACCCCACGCCTTTTTTTTAAATTATTTATTTACAGTGCAAGAGCGGCTGATGAATACTCCCATTCACCTCTCCTGCTGTCACTGTAATTAGCGGTAGCAGGTGTCAGATGATGGGAGCGGTAGTCCCATCAGCTGACACCAGTCACCAGAGGTAAACTTTTTAACTCCGATCACAGCTGAGCGCTCATGCTGTCTTCTGACAGCATGGGAACCATGGCTCTCTGACCGGCTGGAATGATTTCACTGCCGATCAGAAGCGCTACGCTGGTGTTTCCCACACTGTCACATAGCTTGGGAAACACCGGCTTTTGTGTTGTGTATGTTCGGCTATATTCGGTGATTTAATAGACGATTAAATCGGCGAATATTGCAGTGATCGTGAGCTGAACCGAACATTGAAATATTTGCTTATTTCTAGTCACTTTGCTTTCCTGTGAGTGAGCTCATGTGCAGGATTTTTGCCAGCCTTGGGATTAATACCCAGTCCTAAATTATGTTCTTAAACCAAGATTGGACAGGATTAGAACCCACATGTCAAAACTTTCCTTTCAATGGCTTTACCTCCTTTTCTACAAAAAAGTAGTTAGCACACGGATCCCCTCAGGATCATGCTGCGTGGTCCAAGCATGGACTGCCTAAGGGTCTATTGGCTCAAACAATACAGCTTTATACATGCCTTTGAAACAGTGGATATGTGGTCAGGGGACCAGTAATTGGTCCATGCATCGCAGTCTGAACTTGGCTCCCAAAACACGGATGTGTGAATCTTACAGTTCCTTTTAAATCCCTTTCCAGCATAAAAGCTAATAATATGTCTAATGCCAGGTCACCATGCATGGAGTGGACTCTGGAGCTATTTTTAAAATGTTGCCCCAGCTACCATGAACTGCTTTTTTTCACAAATAACATTGTTTTTGTATCATTTGCTCAACTGTGAGCAAGATAATTTATGACAGATACTTTTTAGTTTAATTAAATGTGGTCATTATTGTTTTTACTGTGTAACAAATTGAATTCTTTTATTTGCTTCATAAAATTTAACAAATATAATGCTGTTATGTAACTTTATTGTTATGGTTCCTCTTGTTATGATTTTGTTTACTATTAGAGTTTTAATCTGAGAGGAAAAAAAACCATAATGAAAAGGTAGTAGTAATATTTATTATTATTATTATTATTATTATTATACACTGAATGTTGATTAAACGGAATACTCATGTCACAGAATAATCCTACTTGTACATGTGCAGTATTACATTGGTTGCTTGGTCACATCATATTGATGATTATTGGTAAGATACATTATCATTATGATATCTGCACCCGGCACCCCCACTAATCAGCTGTTATGCCGAACATATACCCATGGAACAGAGCAGAAAACACAACTCCATTCAATGTGTAATGTTCGTTGATGGGTACTACAGAACAGCTCCTATTGTTTTGTACCCAGGCTGCTGCAGAAGCAAATAAAAGCTGATCAATGGGGGTGCCGAGTGTCAGACCACTACTGATGTCATGTTACTGTTGCAGATCTATTCTACTGATATGTCATCAGTATAATATTACCAAATAACCCCATTAAACCAAATCCCACCTCCGAAATGCATCCACAAGTCTAAAAGTTAGATTCACCACAAATCTCAATACTACAAAGCTTCTAATTGCCCTTAAAATAATTTTGTTTTTTAGAGCCCAAGAGCTGTGCTCTATACTTGAGTTCACTAAAAAAGCGACTAAAAGTGCCACAAAAAAGTGCACAAGGATGTGGTCAGTCATGGTCCTCTCCAATGGGAGTGATCTACTCAATAACCAATCCCATCCATCTGAGCCAGAAGGCCACAGCAAAGGCCCACAATCTTAAGTTAACCACACCCTTGAACAAAAGGGAAAAATGCTACGTTGCAAAAGAGGTATGCACAGGTTCACTCCTGGAAACAAAAGTACACCATAAATTGGACTATTAAAACCAGTATTCAAAAAATGTACTGTAAATGTTCTCTTTATATGAAAGATTACAATCTGAGAAAACTATTTGGTCTCATCTGGCCAGTATTTTACAGGCTTGTCTAAATGTTCTTGAGCAAACTTTGAAAGCTCTTGAACATGCTTTTTTGAGCAGTGGAGTCTTTTGTGGTGAGCATGCATACAGGCCATTGAGTTTGAGTGCATTACTGTAGCTCTAAATAGGTGGTCCTTGGCACTTTGAAAACTCTTTTGATCATTCTTTTTACTTCTCCGTCTAAATTTTTGCAGGGAGTACCTGGTTATGGACAGTTTATGATGAAATGACGTTCTCTACACTTCCAAATTATGGCCCCAACAGTACTTACTGGAACCCTCAGTAGCTTAGAAATTCTTCTGTAACCAATATTGTCAGTATGCTTTACAACAATAAGGTTGCAAAGCTCTTGAGACAGCTCACTGGTTGTACCCATCATGAGATGTTTCTTGTTTGGCACCTTGGTAAGGAGACACCTTTTTATAGACCATCACTTGAACTAGCTGATATTATTTTTTATTAAATGGCCGGATTGTTTTGTAATTTACCGATTGATAGATTTCAGCTGGTTTCATGATTTTCCATCTTTTTGCAAGTAATTTCTTATTATTACATGCCAAGATATCTGGAAAAGTGGATTTGATCTGTGCTGCTGGATTGTCAGTCAAGGATCCAAGGACCAAGGATTGATAAACATGGTTTATTTCCATTAGTTTTTTACCATCTGCACAGGATCCGTTTTTTTCACACTTTGACGGATTGCGACTGATTGTAAAAAATTGATGTGTGAAAGAGGCCATAACTGTACCTTCCAGCATGTGCAGGTTGCGGTTGCTGCTCCATAGAGTTGTAATGTCCCACTTCCTGCTGCCATAGTGGGGCATTGCCATGCAGCAAAGCCTGCACCAGAATGCATTATTTTAAGTTTTTATAAAAAAAAATATTCTTTTTTACTCCATATCATGATTTCATGCTATCCTCTTTCAGGCAGAACTCTCAATTAGGCTGATCATAATTGCCCTTTCCACTCGGGGTCCAAAACCTGGCACCCCCACAGCTGTATATAGTGTCCAGAGTGGACCCGCCCTGCTCTATATGCTTTGTAGTGGTTGTTGCTGAACTCATGAATTAAATTCAATTGTAGATCCGTTCACTATAGAATTAAGGAAATTTACGGCATTACGGACTGCTATTCTACTTCTCCTCCATCATTTTGAAAGATTGGAATACCCCTTTAACTACTTATATATTCCAGAGAAAATATTTAATATCATGAAAGATCTACTTATAATATTAAAAACATATGAATGCATATTCTAGGGTCAAAAATTTATTATTTTCCTATCCTAGGGCCTCTATGACTTATGAGAATTGTGTTAGGATAATTATGCTGAGATGTATACCGTATATATTATTCTGAATTTTGCAATTACATTATTATCTCAGGATGTTTCTTCTCATGCTTTTATCTGCCTTACAGTTAATAAATCATCTGATTTTTGGGATTAGTTATGTAATTTGTTTTACTGTCAGGACCATTGAAGTTGAACTTTAGGGGCTTTAGAGGGTTGAAGGGTTCAGGTGAACTATGATTGAAGCACTGCAAAGGGATGATCAGCAACTAAGCTTTGAAGTGGGATCCTTGGTGTCTTCACCTTTGGTTCTTATATTTCATTACCTGACAGAGCTCTTCACTTCCACACTCTCCAATATGTCATGAGAAGGTCCATTTATTTTTAACAGATCTGTGCCTGAGCTGCAGTTACAGAGCCATAAATTCAGAAAACCTTGTATAATGCAAGCAACATACAGTTTAAGCTATGTTCTATTCACAAGAACACTAGTACGCATAAATATAGACTAAAGCTTGCTGGTCATCCCATACTCTAGGTTCCAGACATAAATAATTATGTACCAGAAACCGACAAAGAAATATTTTGAAACATGAGGTGCTATGGTGACCATCACTGGGGTTGATGCTAAAAGGGTGGCAGTTGAAAGGGATACATGAAGTGTTAGATCTTTTGTTAGAATGATTGACAGAAACCATGTAATCTCTCATTGCTATGCTTAAAACAATTAGCTAATTTAAAAACATCTGCCAGAGAACTCCATTCTCCACACCTACAAAGACTGGACATGTAGAAAATCTGATTTTAAATGCCAGTATTTACTAGACCACATGGACATTGAGAAACCAGGTAAAAGTCATCTCAGGCTATGTTCACATGTGGCATTTTTCTGCAGCCAAAACCTCCACTCTTGGCAGTGAAAACAGAGCAAATAGCTGCAATTTTTCTGCATGTTTCAGGCAAAGTACATATATGATTTGCATACAGTACATGTTAATAGGATTTGTTTTATTCACCAAAAAAGGTGGAAAAGAGCAGAACAAATGTTACCGTATATACTTGTGTATAAGCTGAGTTTTTCAGCACACTTTTTGTGCTGAAAACGCCCCCTCCCCCTCAGCTTATACACAAGTCATTGTGTCAAAGCCGAGTCATTGTGACAGAAGATGGCAGGGGAGGTGGAACGGCGGAGCAACGGGTCACAGGAGGTAGGAGCCGGCAGCTTCGGCTGTAACTGTGCCCACTGCTAAAGAGAAATGAATATTCACTGCACTGGCAATGAATATTCATTTCTCTTATAGTGCACACAGTTACAGCCGCAGCTGCTGGCTTCCAGCAGCGGCAGGGCTTTCACGGGTGCCCGCTCATTAAGGTAATGAATATTCCCCTCTCTCCACTCCCATAGGCTGGAGTGAGATGAATATTCATTCCCTTAATGAGCGGGGACACGTGATCGCCCGGCCGCAGGAGATGCTGGCACTGGAACAAGATGCTGTGAGGGCACGCAGGGATGGTAAGTAGGGGGCCACGCATACAAGGATAGGGATAAGTAACCATGCATACATGGATAGGGATGAGGAGCCATGCATACAAGGATAAGGAGAATGCAGACAAGGATGCAAATAAGGAGCCATACAGACAATGATGGGAATAAGGAGCTGTGCAGACAAGGATGGGAATAAGGAGCAATGCATACAAAGATTGGGATAAGGAGCCATGCAGATACGGATGGGAATAAGAAGCCATGCAGACAAGGATGGAAATAAGGATCAATACAGTTAAGGATGTGAATAAGGAGCAATGCAGTTAAGGATGTGAATAAGGAGCCATGCAGACAAGGATGGGAATAAGAAGCCATACAGACAAGGATGGGAATAAGGAACCATGTAGACAAGGATGGGAATAAGGAGCCATCTAGACAAGGATCGTAATAACGAGCCATGCAGACAAGGATCGGAATAATCAGACATGAAGACAAGGATGGGATAAGGAGCCATGCAGACAAGGATGGGATAAGGAGCCATGCATGCAAGGATAGGGATAAGGAGCCATGCATGCAAGGATAGGGATAAGGAGCCATGCATGCAAGGATAGGGATAAGGAGTCATGCAGACAAGGATGGGAATAAGGAGAAATACAGTTAGGGATGTGAATAAGGAGCTATGCATACAAGGATGGGGATAAGGAACCATGCATACCAGGATGGGGAAGAGGGGACAATGCATACTCGGCCTGTACTCTAGTCAATACGTTTTTCCAGTTTTTCGTGGCAAAATTACGTGCCTCGGCTTATACTCGGGTCTGCTTTTACACAAGTATATATGCTATGTGCTTTTCACTTTCAAATTCAGACAGGAAAAAATGCTGTGTGTGCATGAGCTTTGTGAAATCTTATGGCTTTTGCTGGTACTGTAAAACACAACTTCTTTTCTTAAAAAAAATGCATAAAAAAGCTACAAAAATATCACATGTGAACATAGCCAAAATTAAGATGGAATTACCAGGAGGATGGCTCTCTAGTAATTGAGATGTGATGAGTGTAAATAGTATTAATTAAAAATAAATACATTTTTTAAAAACACAACGCATTTTGACAGCTCCAGCCTTCCTCAGACATCTGTGGACGGCTGGATACAGTTGGAATGCGTTGTGTTTTTCATAATTTATTTTTGGTACTATTTTTACTCGTCACATCCTCTACCACAGGAGTGCCATCCACCTTCTACTTCCACTCTAATAACACAGTGCTGACACTCCCCTGGAGGTTTTTCCAATAGCACACCAGATCAGCCGCACCTATTGGATCTAGCTTAAGTGTTTTCAGAGTTGTGCCCTTATGTGCAAGACTTCATCTGGTGAGAAAATACAATATCTTTGGTTTTAACTATTTTTTAACTATACTATAACCAGAAAGTGTTATTTTTTCTCCTTCTCCCCTCAAGGGAACTCAACTATTGGTATAGCCTATACTACAGAATATGAACATAATTTCCCTATCTAAATATTTTTTTAAGCAGATAGCTGTAGAACTGTAACTTATATTTTAGTATTTTAAACTTTTGAGTAATGTTCAACAATATGATACATATGATAAGAGATATGTAAGAGAAGATGAAAAGTTGTTGCAATTATTAATGAGTAATGTTCAATAATGTGATGCATATAATGATAAGAAATGTGTAAGAGAAGATGAAAAGTTGATGCAATTATTAAAAAAAATACTTTGATATTAACCTAAAACTTACAAAAGCATAAAATTAGAAAGTTGAGAACCGACTTAACAACAAGGAAGAGCCAGTTAGTACAACAACCTATCTGGGTATTAATTACTTCCCAACGTCTGATACTGTATTCTGACTAATCCCTGAGTTGTCCATTAAAGAAGGAAGCAATACATTGATACAATGGAAGGTGTTTACTTGGCTTACTTCTATCACATATCTAGAAAACAGGAGGGTTAATCCGTGCTCTGAATTAATGGACCTTTCTGACTCTCCAATACTAGTTTGGAACAGGGACATTGTAGGTGGAATTATCCTTTAATTACAACAATATTTTTGCAGATCAGGATTAACTAGATCATTGCTACTTAGATGATATTAGAATCAGCGGAGACCAGTTATTTCAGGACTGGATTTGTTACAGTGGATCTTAAGAAATTCTAGATAAAATAGGAAACAGATGCAGAAGTAAATCAGAGGCATTCCTCCATGTGAACTGGTAATAATAGTAATACACATCCACAATCCTGCAGGCCATGAAAGCATTTATCCAGGGTGGAGCCCTGATTACAGTGTCCTTTTAACTCCGAACAGCATACAATGAAGGCTACAGAAACAAGACCATTCACCCAATAGTCAAGGCCCATTTACACTGATCGTCTGCGGTCACTAAACGACTGCTGATCAGCTATATATTAGACCATTATTGTCTGTTTTGAAAAGCTGACCCGAATTTAAGGATATAAAATGATATTCAATATGACCGTCATTCGTGCATAAAATAATATAGTTATATGTAACATATCACCTGTTATGTAAATCTAGCAGGGGAATCAGAGCGCACATTATGGTGATACCCTATGGAGGGATTATAGGTGAGTTCTGATTACGCTCACCTGATGGAGTTGTGACAGGCACAACTACTATGTAGACATGAAGAAAAATAGCTGCTGCCCCGTGGATTTTGAACAAATCCTCCATTTGTTTTTTTCACTTGAAAAGACATGTTGAAACGCATTCTGAATAAAAAGCCTTTTCCTCGTCATAATTTCTGAAGAATTGATTTATCCCAGCAGCGCAGTCCCACCTACGTGTTCATCCAAATGGATCATAAATGACCTGTTGGCACAGGCCGATACACTGCCAAGAACAAGGATTTAAATGCCGGAATTAACTATCCAATCAGTGAACGAAGAACGAGTGAGCATTTTGTTCATTCTACAGATGTTTGCCAGCAATCAGCCGACGAGCTTTCTAATGAACACTCAATACTGATTATCGGCTGCCTAAGTAGATCTTTATCTTTCCTCTGTTAATAGAAAGTACAAATTAACCAAACTTTTTAAAGTAATAGTTTTCAAGCATTTTTTGTGGCCTCAGATGCAACTCTAGATGCATAGTAGGGCTGCACTTTATATTCCCTGTCCCATGGCCTCCGATTAAGTACACTGCTTAACAGTTCATGACAGTATATATACTTTTTTTCAACATATATAGAGGAAAAGAGCGGCACATCCAAGGAATAAAATAACAAAATCTTCTTTATTGCATTACAAAACACCTTTGCAATGGAAAAGATGAACATATTGGCAATGAAGGACTGACACGTTTCCAGTGTTATGAAAATAACTACAAAGGGTACGTGCCCTCGGTCAGGAAAAGCAGCGTTTTGGACTCAGCACAAGTGCGCTGTGTTCAAAGCGCTGCGTTGTATAGTACAAACGCAGTTGATAGGATTTTTAGAAATCCATTGCCCGCTGTGCTTCTATTTGATGTGGTGTACACTCACCCGTGTGGTGCAGGTTTACGAGCCGCAGCATGTCAATTTCTATTAGCATTCTGAAATTGGACATGCCCAATCGATATCTCTGTCGATGATCAGTTGGCTGGGGCCCCCGTACACATTAGACTGTCGGCTGAACTCATCGATACCAGTGGGTTTGGTCAGCATTAGTGTAATGTGTATGGGGACCTTAATTCTCATTACAGATTCTGAAATTGTGCTGACATAGAAATACAGACACGTCAGCAGAGACTGAGTCTTTCTATTCTGTCTATGGATGTTGTCAGTCACATACAGACATTTATTGTGAGGGAATAAACAGAATGGAAGTTTTTATTTTTTAGGTCAATTCTTATGGCTTTTCCCCTGATATACACAACACAAAAGATGTCTGGCGGCTGCCCTTTCTTGTTGCCTTTGTAAAAAGAAATATCTTTTTTGCCAAGTAAATGCTTATATAATTAGCCAAAGGTAATATTAATCATTGGCAGATAATTACAGGGATACTAGGTTTGACATTGTGGGCCAGTTTGTATTGTTTTCCCTTGTTGTAAGTGGCGCCACTAATGTCCCGTCATATTTATTAATATATGCAATTGGCAAACCAAACTTACTTGTGAATTGAGAAATTAATTTCTACCATTAAACAGCCTCATGGTTTTGTTTATACCTTTTTGGCCAAGTTAAAAAGAATGCCTGAAAATACTTTTCTTGCTTCATCACTGTGGTGAATTATGTATATCAATGAGATGGACTTCTGACAAGCTGTGCTGTACTGGGAATGTCTTCTTATCTCTACTCTACTCTTGACTGACTGGTAAGCAGCATGACCTCTGGTCTCCCCTGTGGATCACAATTAACCAATTAAGAAAAAATAAGGCTTTTTTGTTTTTTGTTGTATTTGCCTTTGGCTATTCTGAGCCATAAAGTACTAGCACATTAGCATGGTAATATAAAGCAGTCTTCCATAATAGTAAGAAAGATACATTTAGGATCTCTGCTGTACATCCCAAAAAGGTGTAACGAGAACAATAAAACTTTCAGATTTCACTGCAGAGAACATTCATATTTTCTTTATCACCTGTGCCTCTCTGGACGGTATATTTACACTGTGGACTGGATCCAGAAAATTAGAACTCCTTCTCCAAAGCCAAAAAATACAGAATTAAATATCCTGGGCAGAGGAACTGTCTTGGCTAGCAGGAATATTGCTGATGGGAGAATTTCTTTACAGATCAATCAGTTTGGTACAGAAGAAGGCGGAACTTGGAGGAAAATCTTTTCTCTCAGGATCATAATGAAATTTAGAAGTATATTTTTGTGGTAGAGGGCAAGCAGTCACTGCGGAAGTTTCCTGAACTCTTCTTGTTGTCTTCCAGCAAGCTGGGTATTTTTCCAAAATGTATTAATTCAGATAAAGTGAGCTGAGAAGTAATGGTTATTGAGAGCTGATTGTTGGCCCAGAGGCCTATGTAATGGATACTCGAAACAGCTGAAAAAACACTGCTGTCCTAATGATCCTAGTCCTTACATGGGAAGGTCAGACTAGCCACACGTTCTAAGTGCTCCAGTACCATCCTTTTCAGATATTTCCAGCCCCGTGCAGCTTGTAGAAAAGAAACCTGATAAAATATAGAAAAGAACATGGTGAATCCATATGATTGGTACAAAGAATAATATGCATTTAGTGTCAAGTCTCTTTCTACCAAATGAGGCTCACAAGCTAGTTTTCAGTTTATCTCACACCCTAGTTTAATTTAAGCTTTTATCTACCACCTTACACTACTACAGTTATTCCATCTAAAATGTTTTGAAATCCTAAACTAAAGATATCCAAAACCCCATTGGTGCTGTCATTAGGAATTCTTGACATAGCATTTTTAACAAATGTCCATTCATAGGAGTTGTATTTGCTAAGAACATAACGAAAACCTCAAAGTGGGGTCAATAGGTTTACTCCTCTCTAATTGTTCTGCAAGTAAACTTACAGACTCATATTGTGAACTAGAAGGCATTTATGCTGAGATGAACCCAAGGAATAAAGAAACACTCCAACAATTGCTGTTCTTGGGATCATGGATATATGATATTCAAGTATTAATATATACCGTATTTTCATTTACAATAAATATAGCAAGTTAAGAATTTCTCACTTGATTTGCATATCATATATCTGCAGAAAACAAAGCCTATGAGAATGTTACTATTTCTCTTGGGTTCACCCTATTGTGACCCAGACAATACCGTTATGAATGAGTGTATGACTGTATAATTGCTATATCATCAGGCTTTAAGCTCAAAGTCCTTTTGAATGAATCAGTCACTGTGACTAGCATACTCCAAAATAGTTGTGTCCATATAGAGCTCAACATTTTAAGGTTTAACCTTTTGGTTTATCCACCATTAGGCCAGGTCCAGACTAATGTTTGAAAAATGGTCTTTTTTATCTGGAAAAAATGGATGATTTTTCATCTTCATTGCCATCTGTTTTACACATCAACAATTTAAAATTAAAAGTCAAAATACAGTTTTCTATGTTAATAAGGGCTCGTTCAGATCAACATTTGGACCATTAATCTGTGTAATATAGATCTTAGCATGTACTAGTCTACTATGTGGATGAGCACACTGAGTCAATCACGTCTACAACATGTGGCATGAATTTTAATACGGCTGTGTGAACCTAGCCTACTTGTAATTGATCCATAAAAAATGGATGTCATGATGATGATGTTTGAGGGGCTTCTATTTTTTATGCAACGATTGAGTTTAATGGGCAAGTCTGATCTGAAAAGAATAGATCAAAGTGCCTCATGGTGCAATTTTTAACACTTGAACCATCAGTCTGTGTCAGTGGCATACATACGAGGAAGCCTGGTGCCAGCTCTGGCACCGGGACCTCCCCCGCCCATCATCGCATGTTCATATGTATCTGATGCTAATATAGTTTAAAGTAATGATGATGTTCTTTCTTATCATCTGACATCTCAGCGCAGTGGGAGCGTTGACATCACTACATGGGGAACAAGGATGAGAAGTGAGTATTGTAGTTTATTTTTTTTAATCAGTGAGCACATTATAGTGGCCATAATACTGTATGGAGTACTATGTGGGGTGCATACACTATATTGAGGACTATAGGGAGTGCATTATACTAAATGGACAACTCTGGCAAGTGCATTATACTGTATGAAGGACTATGGGGTGCATTATACTGTCTGGAGGACTACTGGGAATGCATTATACTATCTCGAAGACTATGGGGTGCATTATACTACATGAAGGACTATGGAACTGCCTTATACTGTATTGAAATGGGAAGTGCAGTATACGATATGTGAAACTATTGGGCCCATTATACTATATGGAGGAGTATGTGTGTGGACTATTAAAATATTTAGAGGTCTATGTGGGGGCTTTATAATATTTGGAAGGCTATGTGAGGGCCATTATAATATTTGGAAGGCTATGTAATATTTGAAGGGCTATATTTGAGCCTTAATACTTAATGGAGTGTTATGTGTTGGCCACTATACTGTATGCAAGCTATTATGCAGTGTGATTGTTGATTTGTGTGGGGTCCATCATACTGTGTGGGGGCCATTATTCTGTCTAGAGGGCTAGTGGGGGCCATTATACAGTGTGGTGAGGTGTGGGCCCATTATACTGCATCGAGGTCACAGTTGAGTGCTCTTATTGTGTTTGGGTCACCAAACTTGGCCGAGGAAGTTCAGGAGGTGTACAGTGGGGTCATCTTATTGTTTGTGTGGAGGGTAGTGTGGAGGAATTTACTGAGGGGATATCATACATTCTTTATGGGTACAATGAAAGGGGAATCTAGGGCTTCAGTAGAAGGAAAATTACTTTGTAAAGGCTGAAAAATATTTAGACTTGAGAGTCCTCAGTGGTTGATACCTTTTAATGGCTAACTGAAAAGATGGTAACAAATTGCAAGCTTTCGAGACTACTCAGGTCTCTTCATCAGGCAAAGACTAAAACAAAAACTGAAGAATCACATATTTATACACAAGAGGACACAGGAATAGTGCAATAGGTAAGACATGTGACGTGAAGCATGTGACGTCACATGTCTTACCTATTGCACTATTCCTGTGTCCTCTTGTGTATAAATATGTGATTCTTCAGTTTTTGTTTTAGTCTTTGCCTGATGAAGAGACCTGAGTAGTCTCGAAAGCTTGCAATTTGTTACCATCTTTTCAGTTAGCCATTAAAAGGTATCAACCACTGAGGACTCTCAAGTCTAAATATTTTTCTATCTACTGGCTAACACGGTACGAAGATATACATCTTTCCTATATTTGTAAAGGCTGCAAATTTGTGAGATATGCTCTTCTGTGACCCCGACGAATATTAATTATTTTATTTTTTCATTGGGGAGGGGCCAATTAGAACTGTGCTATGGAGTCAGAAGGCGAACCGGATGAAGGGACGAAACGCGCATTGGGGCGCTTGGGGATACCACATATAGGAGACCATCACTCATGTAAGTGCTATTCTAATTTCTGTTACAATAGCCTGATTTGGATACTATTGGTACTGGGGACAGGAGACTTTGTAGGTTATAGGAAAGGATTTTTACGGGCACTGTTTACATGAGTCTTAGGTCCCGATATGTTGGCTATTTCCCCTATTATTGATAAGTAGTGACCTTAGGTCCTGATATGTTGGCTATTTCCCCTATTATTGATAAGTAGTGACTAGGGTTGAGCATTCCGATACCGAAACCCGGTTCTGATACCTGAAATCCAATGTAAGTCTATGGGAACAAAATATCGGAATATTTTTAATTCTGATATTTTGTTCCCATAGACTTACATTGGATTTCAGGTATCTGAACCGGGTTTCGGTATCGGAATGCTCAACCCTAGTAGTGACCTTTGTGAGGAACTCAGCCGGCCGCCACACGTAGCCCGGGTATCACAGCTTCTGATACCACCGCCGCTACCAAATGTGACGGACGATCCCTTTCCTCCCACGTCACCAATGGGACGTAACTCCACAGGTACAGCTCTCCGGCGCCCCCTTTGTCTCTCAGGTCAGTAAGAGAACTGCACCTAGAGCAAATGGCCGCCGGGGAAGGTGTCCTGCTACCCACTGGGTATTCTAAGATTCGTGATCAGAGTAAAAGCATCAGCCCAAGATTAATTTTATGGTTTAATTTGCCTTAAGGGCGCACTAGATAATTACAAAAATATACAGTAAAGCTATACAACGTAATTACAATGGAATGGCAGTCAGAGTAAAAATACAACAATAATGTACAAGGCTAAAAGGTATAAGCTATGGATCAATATTACCGGGTATTATGGTCTTGGGAAGGCCTTGGCTCTGCCATTCCAGGTACAGTCTTCAGTTCCTGAATAGTCCCTTGGTCTTTCCTAGACCATCTTCTTGGCTTCTGTGTGAGAAATGGAATGAGAGCAGCAGCCTGGTCATGGCTAGTACTTGAACCTGCTAGGCCCATCCCCATTGCTTTGAAGCACGCATATTAATTGGCCTGCAATTCATATGGAACAGGAAACAATGCCTGAGCTTGGGCTATTTACCATACGACTGAACATCTCATTCAGTCACTGGCCTAGACTAATTAGCATGTAAAGGCCTACTGATTCCTAGTGGGCATCAAAACCTGTCGTACTGGATATGCTAATAGGCAATGTGTAGCTAAAAGTCTGTGGCTGTGTGAACTGACAAAATGGAGGCTGGTACAGGCCCTATACAAAATGGCGACAACCTTTTCCTTACACCTCCCTGCTTTTGAGGGCGCTAGGGGGTATCACATTCCTGTGTTCCCCCGTGCGCCCTACCGCACCCTCTCTTTGGCTAGGGTGGCAGATCCACGAGGATTTCTGACTCTCTGTCCTCTCCTTCCTCTGGAAGGTTGCACACTGGGTGGGCATAAGCCTCCCGCTCATGATGGGCCTTCATCATGTTCACATGGAAGGCCTTCCTCCTTCCACGGGCGTGGTCCAGGGTGACCAGGTAGGTGACGGCGTTGAGCTGCTCGTGCACGAGGTATGGACCCTCCCAGGCCGCCTGAAGCTTGTTTTGTGGTACGGGGACCAGTACCCACACCTTTTGACCCACCTGGTAGGTCCGCTCACAAGCATTCTGGTCGTACCATCGCTTCTGGTCAGCCTGAGCTTGGGCCATATTGTCATGCACCAGCCGTATCAAGGCCATCATTCGGTCCCGGAAGCGCACGACATACTCAATGACCGACACTCCAGGGGTGGCTAAATCCCCTTCCCATGCTTCCTTCACCAGAGCAAGGGGCCCCCGTACACGTCGCCCGTACAGGAGCTCAAAGGGGGAGAACCCCGTTGAGGCCTGTGGAACCTCCCGGTAGGCAAACAGCAGGTGTGGGAGATACCGCTCCCAGTCTCTCCCGTGGGAGTCGACCAACATCCTCAGCATCTGCTTTAAGGTGCCATTGAACCGCTCACACAAGCCATTGGTCTGTGGGTGATACGGGCTGGCCACCAGATGTTGCACCTGTACCTGCTTACAGAGAGACTCCATCAGCTGCGACATGAACTGGGTCCCTCGGTCGGTGAGCATTTCCTTGGGAAACCCCACTCTGGAGAAAATCTCCAGTAAGGCAGTGGCCACTTTGTCGGCCCGAATGGACGACAAAGCTACCGCCTCCGGGTACCGGGTGGCATAGTCCACTACCGTTAGTATGAAGCATTTCCCGGAGCGGCTGGGAGTGGACAGAGGTCCAATGAGATCCACAGCCACCCTCGAGAAAGGCTCTTCGATGATGGGCAGAGTTACCAGTGGGGCTTTGGGGGCGGCCCCGCCTTCCCCACCCTCTGACAGGTGTCACACGAACGGCAGTAGGCTATCACCTCGGTCCTCATTCCAGGCCAGTAGAAATGCTGAGCTAGCCTGGCCCTGGTTTTAGTGATCCCTAAGTGTCCGGCCATTGGAATCTCGTGTGCGATCCGCAACAATTCCGCCCTGAACGGATGGGGCACCACTAACTGTCGGTCCCTGGGCCACGCCTCCGGTGAACCCTGCTGGACCGTTACCCGGTACAGCCGTCCCTGGTCCCAGACCACTCGCTCGCGGTCGGACTCCAGGGGAGGCTGTGCCGCCTGTTCCTTGAGAGTCTTCAGGCTAGGGTCAGCTTCCAACGCTGCCTGAAATCCCTGACTAGATATGGCAAGAATTGACGAAACTGCCCTGTCCTCTGTCAGTTCCCCGGGATCTGTCTCCTGGCTACTGTCTGACTCGGCAGCCACTTGGTCAGAGAGGGGGAAACCGTCGGACCTCCGCGAGGCTCCTTGGGCTTCAGCGCTCCCACTCCTGGTAACAGCGGCCACGACCGCTGAGACCACGGGTAGCGCCTGCTTTCCCCTCCTCTGACCAAGTCGCCGGGTCAGGCAGACTTCCCTGACTTCCTGACATCCCGAATGTGGGGAACTCCTGACCTGGGGTCCTACCTGGTGGCTCCTCTCCCGGGACACCCCCTCCCCCATGGCCTGTTCCTCTTCCTGCAGGGGCTCTAGACTCAGCAGGCTGGATTCACTTAGGGGCCCTACACTGCCCATAGCAGCCCCTCCCTCCATCTCTGAGCTCTCCCCTACAGCCTCCTCACCTGTCCTCACTGTGAGCCCTGTGTGTGTAGTGTCAGTGCATGGCTTACCATCAGGTTTCACTCCCTCCTCCACTGTTGGAGGCACATTCAATACATTAACATTAGCATTCACAGTAGAGTCATGACATTCTTGGGGAGCCGGACTTGGGGGTTCAGTGGCCACATACTGGGACACTAGCCGCCCCAAATCGGTCCCAAGCAACACATTTGCAGGAATATTCGGCGTTACTCCCACCTCCCGCATCCCCCTCCCGGCACCCCAATCCAAATACACCTTGGCAACGGGCAGCGCCGGTTCAACGCCTCCAATTCCGGAGACGGAAAGGGTTTTCCCAGGTACCAAGTCTTGAGGGGACACCACCTCAGGGCGTACCAGGGTTCGTTCAGCGCCTGTGTCCCGCAGTCCCATGACCGCTGAGCGGCGATGGTGACGGGTTGGTAATTGTCTAGGGACCTCCCACCACCCCCTCCCACACAAAACAGTGGACGGTTTCTGGGACAAGGATGGGGCCTTCTGGCGCTGGGGACATGCAGCCTTAAAGGGTCCTGGCTGATTGCAATTATGGCAACGTCTGGGGTCTGTTCCTGGCCTGGAGAGGGCAGCAGGGGGGTACGCCCCTTGCACTCTGGGGGCTGGATAGGGGGCTGGGGCAGGATTGGGCAAACCCCCCTCCAGGTGCTGTGGCGGGTTTTTTCCCCCTTTGGCCCGGGCCCTGTTTTTGGCAACCTCTGCCAGGCACGTAGCAAACCCCCATTTTTCCGGCACGGAGGAACTGCTGGGGTCTCTGGGCATTTCCAAAAAAATTGCTCCAGACAAACTTCCTGGACTCCGGGGGGTATGAGCTCTGACCCAGGTCCATTCTCCCATTTAAAACAGGGCCCCTGGGTCGGTCCGGTGTCCTTTGAACCCCCTGCGGGCCCCCTAATTCCTGGGTACACTCCGGGGGGGGGTTACTTCAGGGCCCGCTTATCTGTTGTACCCCTGCTCCCCCCCGCGGAAAAGTCCCCCAAACTTCCAACTTCCCCCTCAAACGGGGGGTAGTACCTTGCCACTGCCCCGGGGCCAGATGATGTTAGGCATGCCTCTCAAAAGCCAAAAAAAAAGGAATGGGGTCTCCTCCTTTTCAAAAGGGGGGAAAGTCCCCGCCCGGCCTTTTGGGAGCCCTTGTCTCCAGGGGCCGGTGATCCAGGGGGCCCCTTTTGCTGACCATCTCCTTTCCCGGGTCCGGTGTGCCGCAGCTTCCGCGTTCTGTATCCCCCCTCCCTCCTCCGCCTCTCCCCCGCTGCTTGCTCACGCTCCGCAGTTCCCAGGCGTTCTTTTTGCGCCGCTCCGCATTTCCGGCGTTCTGCTCGCTCACGTTTGCGTCCTGCCCCCAAAACCCAGGGTCTTTATAGCGGCGTCATTCCACCCACGCCCAACCCCTTTTTGGAAAGGGTCCCGATCTGGACAGGCTGGCCAGGGGTTTGGGATTCCACTGTAGATGAACGGGGTCGGCCCTTGGGGACCCCGGTCTCCCCCCCCCCCTCGGTATGAATCACATAACCACAGCATTGGCCCCCCTTTGCCCATCCTGGGGCCTTTTCCCCATCGGGAACCCCTTTTCACGAAACACAGTCAACCCACCTTCCCCCAAATTGTTTTTTTACACTCGACCCCTTTTGCTTTCGACCTTTTAAACCCCCAGTGAAAGATGCTGGTAGTCCCGTGTTTGGGATAGGGGTCCCCCCACTATTACTTGCCCCCCGCGCCACCAAAATTTTGAGGAAAACGCCGGCCGCCACAGGAGCCCCCCGGTTTCCAGCTTCTGATACCACCCCGCTACCCCAAAATTTACGGCGATCCCTTTTCCCCCCCTCACCAATGGGGGGTAATCCCCAGGTACAGCCTCCGGGGCCCCCCTTTGTCTCTCAGGTCAGAAGAAAATACCTAGAGCAATGGGGCCCCGGGGAAGGTGTCCTCACCCCGGGGAATTTTTAAAATTCGTGACAAGGGAAAAGCATCAGCCCAAATTAATTTTATGGTTTTTAATTTTCCCCTTTAAAGGGGACTAGATAATTAAAAAATAACAGAAAGCTATAAAACGTAATTAAATGGAATGGCTAAGTAAAAATAAACAATAAAATAAAAAGGTAAAAGGATAAAATATGGATCAATATTACCGGGTATTTTTGGTCTTTTGGGGAAGCCTGGGGTCTGCCATTCCCCGGTAAAACTTCAGTTTTCCGAAAAATCCCTTGTGTTTCCTAATCTTCTTGGCTCTGTGTGAGAAATGGAATGAAGCACAGCCTGGTCTTTACTTAACCGCTAGGCCCATCCCCATTGCTTTGAAAAAATTAATTGGCCCCCAAAATTATATGGAAAGGAAACAAACCTGGCTTGGGGATTTCCATACGACTTAACATCTCATTCGTCACGGCCTAGACAAAAAAGATGTAAAGGCCTACTAAACAGTGGCAAAAAACCCGAGGATATGCTAAAAGGAAAAGTGTAGCAAAAGTTTGGGGTGTGTGAACTACAAAAAAGGGGGGTGGTACGGCCCTAACAAAATCGACAACCTTTTCCTTCGGGTCAAGTGTTTAAAAAAATGAAAATAAAATTGTCGAAAAAAAAAAAAATGATAAAAATTAAGGAAAAAATAAAAAAAAAATATATAAAAAAACGTGAATTTAATGAAAAAATTTTATTGACATATAAGCAATACAGATACAAAAAAAAAATCAGAAAAAATATATTATTTAATAAATACAATTGGGGAAACCACTGTAAAAAATAAACCCCAAGGGGGAAAAAGAAAATTTTAAACCGAAAAATTTTTTTCCCCAACACTAATTTTAAAAAATGAATAAATACAATTTGAAAAATACACAAAATCTAAAAACACCACAACAATAAAATATGCAAAGAGGTTAAAAAAAAAAAAAAATATATATTATATATAATAAAAAAAAATAAATGACAATCAAGGGCCAAAAAAAACAAAAAAACACAAAGCACATCACAAGTATAAACTAAAATGTGCAGCAAAATCACAGAGAACACTTCTCAGAATGATGCCCAAAAACAAAATAAAAGCAATCGCAAATATAATTTTGCTGTTTATATGGAAGCCGAGGACATTGGAGTGCCACAGAGAGCGGGCCCCCCCGCACGTTTTTTGGAAAATTTAATCCCCTTTCCCCTGACGAAGGATTTTTTCCCCAAAAGGGTAGGGGGGCCCTCGTGGACTCCAAAACCCCGGCTTCCATAAAAACAGCACCACTTATAATTCGATTCGCTTTTTCTTTTGTTTTGGCACTCATTTGATGTAGTTTTCCTTATTTTTTTGCACTCTATTTAGTTTATACTTGTGATGGCTTTTTTTTTTATTTTGCACTTTTTTTTGGACCTTGTTGTCATTTATTTTTTCTTATAAATATTTTTTTTTTATACTCAGTGCACATTTTTTCTTTGGG
>JARQOD010000007.1:21975807-22025824 GCA_033576555.1 Oophaga sylvatica
CAGGATAGGTCAAGGTCTTTGATGCCAAAGGAAGCGAGGATCTGTAGTAGGAGGCAGTGGTCAACTGTGTCAAAAGCAAAGGACAGGTCTATAAGGAGGAGTATAGAGTATTGTCCGTTAGCTTTGGCTGTAAGTAGGTCATTAGTAATTTTAAAGTCACACAAGAAAGGTCCTCCAAAGACTCAGTACAAAAAAGTAAACTTTATTCATTACAAAGGTAATAAATATAAGGCAATAAGGTAGACCATACAGAAACTTGAAAACAGAAAAACACTGGATGGACAAAAATACTGGTGGCAAGAAAATTTTCTTTGAGCAGATGGCACCAAGTATTATATGACAAAAACCATGCAAGAAATAAAACGCTATCCAAGTTACATGAAATGCTAGTGCAATGACTAAATAGTAATATTATTTACACTGCAATAATTATGCATCAAAAACACAAGCGAAAATATAATATTCCACAAATCCCATAAAGTGTCAGTGCATAAATGGATAACTATATAGTTATACTCACATGGTCCAAATATATGATACAAAATTTGATTGTAAACATTACTGATGCTTCCATCATTAGCCCTCTCTCATAGGAGAAAAGAACTTTTTGCTCCCAATGAGAGAAGTGCACTACATAAGTAATGATATTAAAATGTAAACAGAGGGCCAGGAATGGAAGGTGCACATCATAATCAATGTAACATAATCATAATCAATATAACAAAATCACAAGCCACACAAGATCATATTTACCCAAAGTAGGAGACAAACCAGTGTACCCCCTAGAAATCTTCCTCAGAAGGGTGCATAACCTCCCAATTCTAAAGACCACCTATTTATACCTGAATATGGAGATCGTAATGCACATGTGACAAGAATCACCTGTAGTACGCCATGCTCCCCATGATTGAATCACGTCATCTCGGTCCCGTGATCCACGGAATTTTAATTCTAGTCAGGGCTGTCTTAGTGGAGTGATGGGGGCGGAAACCAGATTGTAGATTGTCAAAGAGCAAGTTAGATGAGGTGGGAGGAAAGTTCAGAGTGGACGTGCTGCTCCAGGAGTTTGGAAGCGAATGGGAACAGCGATATTGGGCAATAGCTGGACATAGAGGTTGGGTAGAGGATTGGCTTTTTAAGGATAAGCGTGATTGTGGCATGTTTGAAAGCAGAAGGGAAGGTACCAGAAGTTAGTGATAGGTTGAATAGGTGAGTTAGGGATGGGATAAGAGTGGTGGTGAGGTTCGGGAGGAGGTGGGATGGGATGGAGTCGAGTGCACAAGTGGTGAGGTGTGATTTGAGAGGAGACAATTAAGCTCCCCTTCGGTGATGTTGGAGAGGGAGATTATGGGGTTTGGGCATTGGTCTGGTTTACAAAGGGGTTGTGGTGATTGAACAATGAAGACTTGCCTTGTTTGGTCGATTTTATTTTTGTACTGTGTGGCAAAGTCCTCAGCAGAAATTAGGAAGGTTTGTAGGGGGTAGTGGTCGGTCGAGGGGGGAGTTAAAAGTTTTGAATAACTGTTTGAGGTTGTAGGATAGGGAAAATACAAGGATTGTGAAGTAGGCCTCTTTAGCAGAGGTGAGGGCAGATTTGAAAGCGAGTGTTGCCTGTTTGAATGCAGTGAAATCATCTTGCTAATTTGTTTTCTTCTAGCGCCGCTCTGCAACCCTGGACACTTGCCGGAGCTTTTCAGTTGTGTTATGGTGCCAGGGTTGTCTGTTAATACGTCGCACTCTGCCATGAACGAGAGGAGTGACCGCATCAATAGCTGATGCGAGAGAGGCATTGTAGCAAGCAGTGGCACTGTCTGTGTCATGGAGTGAGGATATGGATGCCAGTTGTAGAACAGAATCAGAGCGTATGGGTGTCTAAGTGTGCGAGGTTTCTGCAGGGGTGCGCATTTTGCTGGAAATGGTTGGCAGGCGAGGAGGACAGGGATGAGAAAGTGAGTAGATGGTGGTCGGATAGAGAAAGAGGGGAGGTGGGGAAGTTAGATAGGGAGCAGAGACAGGTGAAGACCAGGTCTAATGTATGTCTGTCTGTGTGGGTGACTCAGGAGGGCCACTTTGCAAGTCCAAAAGATGAAGTAAGGGACAGGAGTTTGGAGGCTGTTGAGTGAAGGGTGTTAGTAGGGATGTTGAAGTCATCCATGTTGATAGTGGGAATGTCAGTGGAAAGAAAATGAAGAAGCCAGGTAGAAAATTGGTCAATAAAGGCAGTGGCTGGTCCTGGAGGTCAGTGCTCCAGAGAGAGGGAGCAGGGGGGTGGGCGTCAAGGGCACGGGTTTTATATTGGAGAGATTGCGGTAGTTCATATTAGATAGGGTCCAGTACGAGGGGGAATTAATGGGAAGTATTTGCTGTGGGCGTCCAGGATTGGCAATAATTACATCAGAAGTATCATCTGCCGATGTCATAGAGGAAAATTAAAATCCTTGAGACATGTCCCCCTCACATTGAACATATGGGAAGAGGGCAAATAATGTATACCTGGAGAAAATCTCCTTTTTGAAAAGTGAGTGATTCGACATAGGAACAGAGAAACCAGTTAACTCAAGTGAAAATTACTTATAACTTGAAAAAAGAAATGACACTTAAACTTCCTGTGAAATAGGCCTCACATTGAACATATGGGAAGAGGGCAAATATTGTATACCTGGAGAAAATCTCCTTTTTAAAATGTGAGTGATTAGACATAGGAAAAGAGAAACCAGTTAACTCAAGCGAAAATTACTTGTAACTGGAAAAAAGAAATGACACTTCAATTTCCAGTGAAATAGGCCTCACATTGAATATGTGGGGAAGGGAGAGAGAAACTAATTAAAATAACCTTTGAAGCAGAGACCTCCTGCAGTGGACAGATGATTAAAACAGGATATTTGCTGGAGAAAAGACAGCCAGATTGAGATTTGGTTACGCAAAGGAGGAGAAATGGAGAGGCTGCCTTTGTCCAAGGAAAGAAGCATACTGAGTTCAAAGGATATTTATGAGTGTCCAAGGTTTTGTGTCTCCATTGTCCAAAGATAGGAATATTGGGGTTTTGTATTGTTACGATATTTATGGAATATACAGTAGATTTTCATTGTCGTAGCAAAGACACGAATGTGATACATTCATTCACATCACCACAGGGCCACTAGAATCCCTACAAATTAATAACTGTTCAATAGATGATGCGAACAAGGCCATGTTTGATCTCTATGTAATGGTAAACTCATGATAAGAAATATGGCGTCAATATCTACTGGCTGGAACCTTCAGAGGCGAAGATAACTTGTACGTTAAGGGATCTCATAAAACCCTGAAGAGCCAAGCACATCCCACAAACAGCCCCCACATGAGGTCATAAATGTGGGTGTAACTTAGAGCTGATGACAAGCAGAATCTGGATTTGGGTCTTTGTCAGTCCTTCAAAGACATAGTTTGGTGTGGAGGGTCTGTCAATGTTCTCAATCGAAGTGCTTCACTTTGCTAAGCTCTGAGCCATTTCCGTTACCAGGTTTATTAGTTTTCTTTCGTTATTCCTATTTATTTTATGTAGTTGTATATATTGTATTGTTTTTTTTCCCATTTTGCATCATCTTGTATATTTTTACAAACACTGTCTATCTTCCTGAAATAAATAGTAATTTAATTGCTCTGTAAACCAGACCCCTGAAACCATATGCTAACTGCAATGGGTGTCAAATCAGCCTGTAAAAATGACTGGTGTTGGCAACTAGTAGTTCTTTTGTCATTGCAGAGCTGGCAGTGACCGTACGCTGATATACAGTCAGGGCCAGAAATATTTGGACAGTGACACAATTTTTGCGAGTTGGGCTCTGCATGCCACCACATTGGATTTGAAATGAAACCTCTTCAACAGAATTCAAGTGCAGATTGTAAAGTTTAATTTGAAGGGTTGAACAAAAATATGTGTTAGAAAATGTAGGAATTGTACACATTTCTTTACAAACACTCCACATTTTAGGAGGTCAAAAGTAATTGGACAAATAAACATAACCCAAACAAAATATTTTTATTTTCAATATTTTGTGGCGAATCCTTTGGAGGCAATCACTGCCTTAAGTCTGGAACCCATGGACATCACCAAACGCTGGGTTTCCTCCTTCTTAATGCTTTGCCAGGCCTTTACAGCCGCAGCCTTCAGGTCTTGCTTGTTTGTGGGTCTTTCCCTCTTAAGTCTGGATTTGAGCAAGTGAAATGCATGCTCAATTGGGTTAAGATCTGGTGATTGACTTGGCCAATGAAGAATGTTCCACTTTTTTGCACTCATGAACTCCTGTGTAGCTTTGGCTGTATGCTTGGGGTCATTATCCATCTGTACTATGAAGCACCGTCCAATCAAGTTTGCAGCATTTGGCTGAATCTGGGTTGAAAGTATATCCCGGTACACTTCAGAATTCATCCGGCTACTCTTGTCTGCTGTTATGTCATCAATAAACACAAGTGACCCAGTGCCATTGAAAGCCATGCATGCCCATGCCATCACGTTGCCTCCACCATGTTTTACAGAGGATGTGGTGTGCCTTGGATCATGTGCCGTTCCCTTTCTTCTCCAAACTTTTGGCTTCCCATCATTCTGGTACAGGTTGATCTTTGTCTCATCTGTCCATAGAATACTTTTCCAGAACTGAGCTGGCTTCTGGAGGTGTTTTTCAGCAAATTTAACTCTGGCCTGTCTATTTTTGGAATTGATGAATGGTTTGCATCTAGATGTGAACCCTTTGTATTTACTTTCATGGAGTCTTCTCTTTACTGTTGACTTAGAGACAGATACACCTACTTCACTGAGAGTGTTCTGGACTTCAGTTGATGTTGTGAACGGGTTCTTCTTCACCAAAGAAAGTATGCGGCGATCATCCACCACTGTTGTCTTCCGTGGGCTCCCAGGTCTTTTTGGATTGATGAGTTCACCAGTGCTTTCTTTCTTTCTCAGGATGTACCAAATTGTAGATTTTGCCACTTCTAATGTTGTAGCAATTTCTTGGATGGGTTTTTTTCTGTTCTTGCAGCTTAAGGATGGCTTGTTTCACCTGCATGGAGAGCTCCTGTGACCGCATGTTTCCTTCACAGCAAAACCTTCCAAATGCAAACACCACACCTCAAATCAACTCCGGCCCTTTCATCTGCTTAATTGAGAATGACATAACAAAGGGATTGCCCACACCTGTCCATGAAATAGCCTTGGAGTCATTTGTCCAATTACTTTTGGTCCCTTTAAAAACAGGATGGCACATGTTAAGGAGCTGAAACTCCTAAACCCTTCATCCAATTTTAATGTGGATACCCTCAAATGAAAGCTGAAAGTCTGAACTTCAACTGCATCTGATTTGTTTTGTTTCAAATTCATTGTGGTAATGTCTAGAACCAAAATTAGATAAATGTTGTCTCTGTCCAAATATTTATGGACCTAACTGTATATATACAGCTCTGGCAAAAATTAACCCCTTAACGACCGCCGATACGCCTTTTAATGGCGCTGTGGAAAAAGTATGTAGCGCCCCCCAGAGTCGGATTTTCTCTGGAGTCTCGGCTACCGGGGGTAGCGGAGAACCAAGAGAACATGATTTGGGTCGGTTTTTACCGACCCAGCTTTTGCGATCGCCGTTATTAACTATAAAACGGTAACCGCAGGAAAAAAAGACGCGATCCTGCGTTATGTTTCTCTCTCCTCTGATGTGATCGCACATCAGAGGGGAGAGAAATAGTGTGCCCGGTTCCACCAATCTGCCCCCCGTACCTCCCGGTGTCCCCCCCCCATCTTCCCATGGCTCCCCCAGCTCTCAGCGTCTTCTTCCTGAAAAGAAAATGGCGGACACATGCGCAGTGCGCCCGACGAATCTGCCGGCCGGTAGATTCATTCATTCAAAGTACATTTTGATCTCTGTGATAAAAGCTATCACAGTGATCAAAATAAAACAAATAGTAAATAAACTCCCCCTTTATCACCCCCTTAGTTAGGGACATATAATAAAATAAAGAAAATGTATTTATTTTTCCAATAGGGTTAGGGTTAGGGTTGGAATTAGGGTTAGGGTTAGGGTTACAATTAGGGTTACAATTAGGTTTAGGGTTACAATTAGGGTTGGAATTAGGGTTAGAGTTGGGACTAGGGTTAGGGGTGTGTTGGAGTTAGGGTTGGAACTAGAATTGAGGGGTTTACACTATTTAGGCACATCAGGGGATCTCCAAATACGACATGGCGTTCAAAAAGTCAAATGGTGCTCCCTCCCTTCCGAGTCCTGCCGTGCGCCAAAACAGTGGTTAACCCCAACATATGGGGTATCAGCGTACTCAGGACAAATTCCATACCAATTTTGGTGTTCTATTTTCTCCTGTTACCCTTCGGAAAATAAAAAAATAGCTGGCTAAAAATCATTTTTGAGGAAAGAAATGATTTTTTATTTTCACGGCTCTGAGTTTATAAACTTCTATGAAGCACTTGGGGTTTCAAAGTTCTCACCACACATCTAGATAAGCTCCTTGGGGGTTCTAGTTTCCAAAATGGGGTCACTTGTTGGG
Source organism: Oophaga sylvatica (assembly GCA_033576555.1). Lineage (NCBI taxonomy): Eukaryota > Metazoa > Chordata > Amphibia > Anura > Dendrobatidae > Oophaga > Oophaga sylvatica. The sequence continues at coordinate 21,982,336 of JARQOD010000007.1, forward strand.
GGTTTCTACTGTTTAGGCACATCAGGGGCTCTCCAAATGCGACATGACGCCTGCAGACCATTCCATCAAAGTCTGCATTACAAAATGGCGCTCCTTCCCTTCCAAGCTCTCTCATGTGCCCAAACAGTGGTTTCCCCCCACATATGGGGTATCAGCGTACTCAGGAAAAATTGCACAACAACTTTTGTGGTCCAATTTCTCCTGTTACCCTTGGGAAAATAAAAAAATAGCGGGCTAAAAAATCATTTTTGAGGAAAAAATTATTTTTTATTTTCATGGCTCTGCATTATAAACTTCTGTGAAGCACATGGAGGTTCAAAGTGCTCACCACACATCTATATAAGTTCCTTAAGGGGTCTAGTTTCCAAAATGGGGTCACTTGTTGGGGGTTTCCACTGTTTAGGCATATCAGGGGCTCTCCAAACGCGACATGGCATCCAGCCAATTCTGCGTTGAAAAAGTCAAACGACGCTCCTTCCCTTGTGACCTTTGCCGTGTGCTCAAAAAGTGGTTTACCCCCACATATGGGGTATTGGAGTATTCAGGAGAAATTGCAAAGCAAATTTTGTGGTTCATTTTTTCTTGTGAAAATAAAAAAATTGGTTCTGAAGTAAATTTTTTGCAAAAAAAAAGTTAAATGTTATTTTTTCCTTCCACATTGCTTCAGTTCCTGTGAAGCACGTAAAGGGTTAATAAACTACTTGATTGTGGTTTTGAGCACCTTGAGGGGTGCAGTTTTTAAATGATGTCCCTTTTGGGTATTTTCTATCATATAGACCCCTCAAAGTGACTTCAAATGTGATGTGGTCCCTAAAAAAAAATGGTGTTGTAAAAATGAGAAATCGCTGGTCAACTTTTAACCCTTATAACTTCGTAACAAAAAAAACACATGTAGACATGTGGGAAATGTTATTTATTAAGAAATTTGTGTGACATATCTCTCTGATTTAAGGGCATAAAAATTTAAAGTTTGAAAATTGCTACATTTTCAAAATTTTTGCCATATTTCCATTTTTTTCATAAATAAACGCAAGTCATATAAAAAATTTTTTACCACTAACGTGAAGTACAATATGTCACGAAAAAACAATCTCAGAATCAGCGGGATTCGTTAAAGCATTCTAGAGTTATAACCTCATAAAGTGACAGTGGTCAGAATTGTAAAAATTGGCCCGGTCATTAACCCCTTAATGTCCAATGACGTGCACAGTCTGTCATGGCAAGGTGTCAGTTTTGGCACCTTGACGGACTGTGCACGTCATACCTTTGAACTATCACTGCGTGTAAACACGCAGTGGTAGTTCAGTGCTGACAGCTGTCACAGACAGTTGACAGGCACAGCAAGCGGTGCGGGGACCTTTGCAGTCGGTCACCGCACCTACAGCGCTGTGATTGTGTGTGGCCCAGCTGCGCTTGGTGACACATGTTCCCTGGAGGATGCACAGAAGGTAATGCACAAATACCTGATATTCATTCACACTCACACTTCCCTATAGTGCCACCAGAGGGAGCCTTAGACTATATAAGGTAGTGAGAGACGTAGCAGTGGGCCTTTTCTAGTCAGAGTTTTGTCTGAGCCAGTGCGTGTTCAGATGGTTGGTGATTCCTGTCAGATGAGACAGAGGAAGGAAAGATTGCAAGCTGTTACCTCAGAACAGGCTAACTGTTAGTTCCCTATGAACGTGGAAAGTGACTCTCGGAGTGAGCATGAAATCAGTCTGACGGAAGGTCCTGATAGCTACTCTGGACAGAGTCTATGAAGGAGCAGAAGGAAGGGGACTACAGTTATTTGTAACAGCGAGTCGACTGAGAAACGGTCAGTGAGCTGTGGATAGAAGGAAGCTGACGACTACACCTACTGTTGCCTGTGCTTATGTTAAGGGTGTGAGTAGGGCGACAGGCGAGTGGTTTTTAAGAAGAAAGAGTGACTGAGGTGATATAGCAACGATAGCTGACCTCCACTCTGAACTACCGGACACCGGGTCCGAGCTTGCTAGTTCCTTCACGGCTAGTGGGAGAAACCGGGGACCCTGCTGGACTTCAGGTCGCAGAGGGGGCCCAACAGTGCTGATACGTAACCGGGGTCAGGAAGAACAGTAGTCTAGCAGGACGCTGCAGACATATACTTAATTCTGTCCACAAGAAGGCTCCACCACAATGTCGGCCGGGCGTAGCTGTACTATTCAGAGTTAAACTTCGCTTCATGCAAGTAGGAACTCATACACATTGGAAGTAAGGAGGCCTCAAACCTACTCAGTGATTACTGGATGTGCATCCTCCACCCTGAGCAGCTTCCCGGGACATACCTGCAAATACCACCAGTAAAGGTGTAGCGCCGGCGTCCCTGCCCTCTGCCAGGCAGGGACGCTGTTCCCCTGCGACAGCGTCCTCTGCCAGGCAGGGACGTCGCCCCCTTACCCGCGCTCAGCGTCCTCCTTCCGCCCTGCTGGGGCCGCGCGCTCCTTCCCTGCTACTGGACATAGGGCGCGCGCCCGCGCGCTCCCCCGCTCTTAAAGGGGCCACGCGCATCTTTCAAAAAGGTCCCCGGACAATGCCGGAGGACTCCACCCTATATAAAGTACTTCCTCCTTAATGGAGGTGCCCGAGCAATGTTGTTATTGCACTGTTCACTACTCTGCTTTAGCCCTCAGGGTCCGTTACCAGTTACCTGCCTGTTTCCTGCCAGTTTGCTGTCTGCTACCTGCCCGCAAGCCTGCCTGGAGGTTCGGCCGTCACATGCGGTGACCATCGGCAATTCCAGAGACTCTCGCCTGCTCACTTGGGGGCGCTCATCTGCCATCTGCCTGCAAGCCTACCTGGAGGTTCGGCCATCACCTGCGGTGTCCATCGGCTATTCCAGAGACTCTCGCCTGCTCACTTGGGGGCGCTCATCTGCCATCTGCCTGCAAGCCTACCTGGAGGTTCGGCCATCACCTGCGGTGTCCATCGGCTATTCCAGAGACTCTCGCCTGCTCACTTGGGGGCGCTCATCTGTCATCTGCCTGCTAGCCTACCGGGAGGCTCCACCGTCTCAGGTCGTATATACCTGTCCATTCAGAGACTGCCCCGGCCCCTTGCCTGCCTGTTTATCCAGAGACTGCCCCGGTCACTTGCCGTGACTACCTGCCTGTCTACCCAGAGACTGCCCCGGTCACTTGCCGTGACTACCCGCCTGTTTATCCAGAGACTGCCCCGGTCACTTGCCGTGACTACCTGCCTGTCTACCCAGAGACTGCCCCGACTACCCGCCTGTCTAGCCAGAGACTGCCCCGGTCACTTGCCGTGACCTCCCACCTGTCTGTCCAGAGACTGCCCCCGTCACTTGCAGTGACTTCCTGTCCGTCTCCCCGGGCGCCACCCGCTCCTTTACAAGGAAAGCCTCCTTGTATAATAAAGCTCAGAGGTTCCGCCTCCCAGACCCGTTACAGTTTGCTCGGGCCATGGAACCCGGTGGCACCCAAACTCCCTCGCTCTCTGACCTGTGTCATGAACTGTCTCATCAGAGGTCTCAACAGGAGTCCATCCTGGGTCACCTGCGGAATGTTAATTCCCGCCTGGACACCCTGACTACTTCACCAGCAACCACCGCGGGCGCCATGACTCGCAATCCGGCAGTTCCGCTGCTTACCAATTCCGTGGTTTCCGTTCCTGGACCTCGACTTTCAGCTCCTCCTCGGTTTGGAGGCGACCCTGCTCTGGCTCGGGGTTTCATTAACCAGTGCACCCTGCATTTTGAACTCCTGGCACACCAGTTTAACTCCGACCGGGCCAAAATTGCCTTCATCATGTCCCATCTCACCGGAGAGGCCCTGGCCTGGCTAAATCCTCTTTGGGAGAGAGAAGATCCTCTGGTGTCTGACCTGTCTGCTTTTCTCTCAGCCTTCCGGAAGGTATTCGACGAACCCGGACGGAAGACCTCCTCTGCATCATCTCTGCTGCGTCTCCGTCAGGGAAGTCTCACCGTGGGTCAATATGCCATACGGTTCCGTACCCTTGCCTCGGAGCTGGCTTGGGATAATGACGCTCTGATATCTGTCTTCTGGGAGGGTCTGTCCGGCCGTATTAAAGATGAACTTGCCGGTCGGGACATTCCAACCTCTCTCGATGACCTAATAACTCTTGCCAATCGAATTGATCTACGGTTCCAGGAGCGCGCTAAAGAGGTCACCCGTGAGAGAAGGTTTCCTCGTCTAGCTCCTTCTTTTCAGAGACCTGTAACTCCTTCCGTTTCTCCTCAGGTACACTCTTCTGAGCCTATGCAAGTCGACCAGACCAAGATGGTCAAAGCCCGTCAGGACTTACGCCGTGCCGAGGGGAGTTGCTTCTACTGTGGCAGTAAGGAGCACCGGATCCGTACCTGCCCAGAGAGGTCGGGAAACGCCTGTGTCTAGGTTCGCTCGGAGAGGTCCACCTAGACAAAAATAAATCCTCTTCATCTCTGCTGCTGTCAGTCTCAATTCTCCTCGGTGAGAACCGTTATTTCGAACTAGCCCAACTTGATTCTGGAGCAGCCGGGAATCTTGTTTCACAGGCTCTAGTAGAAAAATATTGCATTCCTACCAAACCTCTGGTTGAACCAGTATCTGTTGCTGCTGTGGATGGGGGTCTCCTACCACGTCCCATCCAACTTATCACTGAAGCCATAACCCTGCAGGTGGGAATGTTGCATTCTGAGAGCATCTCGTTTCATGTTCTGCCTGGACTCTCTCACGCTTTCTTACTAGGTCTGCCTTGGCTCCAAAAGCATGCACCCGTGCTCGACTGGCAGACTGGAGAGATCCTTCGCTGGGGACAGGACTGTCATAAAACGTGTTTGGTTCCTGTTCATCCCGTCCATCCTTCTCCTACACCAACTAATCTACCAGGGCTCCCGATTCCATATTGGTCATTCGCTGATGTCTTTAATAAAAAGGAATCAGAGACATTACCCCCTCACAGACCGTATGATTGCCCGATCGACCTGCTACCCGGTACTACGCCTCCCCGTGGGCTATTTACCCATTGTCCGCTGCTTAGACCAGGTCGATGTCCCAATATATCGAGGAGAATTTGGCCAAGGGATTCATCCGGAAATCCACCTCCCCAGTGGAAGCAGGTTTCTTCTTCGTAAAAAAGAAAGACGGCTCTCTCCGTCCCTGTATTGACTACAGAGGCTTAAATTTGATCACGGTGAAGAATAAGTACCCTCTTCCGCTCATTCCAGAATTGTTTGATCGTCTGAGGGGGGCTAGAATCTTCACCAAACTGGATCTTCGTGGGGCATATAACCTAGTCCGTATCCGTCGGGGAGATGAATGGAAGACGGCATTCAACACCCGGGACGGCCACTACGAGTATTTGGTGATGCCCTTTGGTCTCTGTAATGCTCCAGCAGTCTTTCAGGAGTTGGTCAATGACATCTTCCGGGACCTTCTCTACTCCTGCGTTGTGGTGTACCTAGACGACATCTTGGTCTTCTCTCCGGATCTCCAGTCTCACCGGAGGGATGTTCGTCAGGTTCTGCTCAGGCTCAGGCAGAATCACCTCTTCGCCAAATATGAGAAGTGCCTCTTTGAGCAGACCTCGCTTCCGTTTTTGGGCTACATCATTTCTCAGACAGGCCTACGAATGGATCCGGAGAAACTGTCTGCCATCGAGAAATGGCCCCGACCGGAGGGGTTGAAGGCCATTCAGCGGTTCCTGGGATTCGCCAATTATTACCGCCTTTTCATACCGCACTTCTCTTCCCGGACGGCTCCAATCTCCGCGCTCACCCGCAAGGATGCTAATCCCAAACAGTGGACGCCCGAAGCAGAGGAGGCCTTTCTTTCTTTAAAACAGGCCTTCTCTTCCGCTCCAGTGCTGCATCGCCCGGACGGCAACAAGCAGTTCTTCCTGGAGGTGGACGCTTCCTCTTCTGGAGCCGGAGCGGTACTTACTCAAAAATCTTCATCCGGGAGGATGGTATCTTGCGGCTTCTTCTCCAAACTCTTCTCCTCTTCAGAGCGCAATTACTCCATAGGAGACCGAGAGTTATTGGCCATCAAGCTGGCATTGGAGGAGTGGCGTTACCTACTCGAGGGGGCTCTTCATCCGGTAATCATTTACACTGACCACAAAAATCTGGCTTACCTCCAGCATGCCCAGAGACTTAACCCTCGCCAAGCCCGGTGGTCCTTGTTTTTTGCCCGCTTTGATTTTCTCTTACATTTTTGCCCGGCCGACAAGAACATCAAGGCGGACGCCTTGTCCCGGTCCTTCCTGGTGTCGGATCTCGAGGAGGAACCTAAACATATCATCGATCCCGCCAGAGTGATGCAGGTGGCTCCCGTGAGTCTAAATCGTCTCCCTCCTGGTAAGACGTTCGTATCGGTAACCGATCGTGAGAGAATCCTACACTGGGGTCATTCGTCTAAACTAGCTGGCCACGCTGGTCAGAAAAAGACCCTCCAGCTCATTACTCGGCATTACTGGTGGCCTACCCTGCACAAGGATGTAATAGACTTTGTTTCTGCCTGTGTCTCCTGTGCCCGCAACAAAGTTCCGAGACACCTGCCTGCCGTCTTCTTCCGCTTCCTGTACCCGCTGCCCCTGGCAGCATATAGCCATGGACTTCATAACAGATCTGCCCGTCTCTGCCGGTTGTACGGTCATTTGGGTGGTCGTTGACCGATTTTCCAAGATGGCTCACTTCATTCCCCTGCCAGGGCTTCCGTCTGCACCCGAGTTGGCTAAAGACTTTATCCGCCACATCTTCCGTCTTCATGGTCTGCCTCGTCACATTGTGTCGGATCGTGGGGTACAGTTCACCTCACGTTTCTGGAGAGCCACTTGTAAGTTGCTAGACGTCACCTTGGATTTCTCCTCCGCTTACCACCCGCAGTCCAATGGACAAGTCGAGCGAATCAATCAGAATCTGACCAGTTATCTCCGACACTTCGTTAATGCCCACCATTCTGACTGGGTGGATCTCCTGCCTTGGGCCGAATTCTCTTACAACAATCACGAGAGCGAATCTTCCTCCAAATCTCCGTTTTTTGTAGTCTTCGGTCAACACCCTCGGATCCCTGTTCCTGTTTCCATCTCTGTGGACAATCCAGCTGCGGAATCTCTGGTTAACGAATTTTCCTCCATATGGGAGAGTACCCGGTCCGCACTCATTCTGTCATCCGAGCGCATGAAGAAACATGCTGACAAAAAACGTCTGGTTCCTGCTCAATTCCGTCCTGGGGATAAGGTCTGGCTTTCGTCCAAGTATGTCCGGCTCAAGATTCCTTCCTATAAGTTAGGGCCTCGGTTCATCGGTCCTTTTGAGATCATCAGTCAGATCAACCCGGTGTCCTATAAATTGAAACTCCCGGCCAATTTGCGGATTCCTAACTCCTTCCATGTATCTCTCCTCAAACCGGTGGTACTTAACTCTTTTGTCAAGTCTACAGGTACACCTCCTGCTCCAGTGTCTGCTGAAGACGAATTTGAGGTAGAGAACATTCTGGCCACCAAAAGGGTAGGAAGAAAGACCTATTTTCTGGTGGATTGGAAGGGGTTTGGTCCTGAGGAGAGAACGTGGGAGCCTCGGGAGAACATCCATGCCCTCTCATCCTAGCTAAATTTCTTTCTGGCCTAAAAAAGGGGGGGCCTAAAGGGGGGGGTACTGTAGCGCCGGCGTCCCTGCCCTCTGCCAGGCAGGGACGCTGTTCCCCTGCGACAGCGTCCTCTGCCAGGCAGGGACGTCGCCCCCCTTACCCGCGCTCAGCGTCCTCCTTCCGCCCTGCTGGGGCCGCGCGCTCCTTCCCTGCTACTGGACTTAGGGCGCGCGCCCGCGCGCTCCCCCGCTCTTAAAGGGGCCACGCGCATCTTTCAAAAAGGTCCCCGGCCAATGCCGGAGGACTCCACCCTATATAAAGTACTTCCTCCTTAATGGAGGTGCCCGAGCAATGTTGTTATTGCACTGTTCACTACTCTGCTTTAGCCCTCAGGGTCCGTTACCAGTTACCTGCCTGTTTCCTGCCAGTTTGCTGTCTGCTACCTGCCCGCAAGCCTGCCTGGAGGTTCGGCCGTCACATGCGGTGACCATCGGCAATTCCAGAGACTCTCGCCTGCTCACTTGGGGGCGCTCATCTGCCATCTGCCTGCAAGCCTACCTGGAGGTTCGGTCATCACCTGCGGTGTCCATCGGCTATTCCAGAGACTCTCGCCTGCTCACTTGGGGGCGCTCATCTGCCATCTGCCTGCAAGCCTACCTGGAGGTTCGGCCATCACCTGCGGTGTCCATCGGCTATTCCAGAGACTCTCGCCTGCTCACTTGGGGGCACTCATCTGTCATCTGCCTGCTAGCCTACCGGGAGGCTCCACCGTCTCAGGTCGTATATACCTGTCCATTCAGAGACTGCCCCGGCCCCTTGCCTGCCTGTTTATCCAGAGACTGCCCCGGTCACTTGCCGTGACTACCTGCCTGTCTACCCAGAGACTGCCCGGTCACTTGCCGTGACTACCCGCCTGTTTATCCAGAGACTGCCCCGGTCACTTGCCGTGACTACCTGCCTGTCTACCCAGAGACTGCCCCGACTACCCGCCTGTCTAGCCAGAGACTGCCCCGGTTACTTACCGTGACCTCCCACCTGTCTGTCCAGAGACTGCCCCCGTCACTTGCAGTGACTTCCTGTCCGTCTCCCCGGGCGCCACCCGCTCCTTTACAAGGAAAGCCTCCTTGTAAAATAAAGCTCAGAGGTTCCGCCTCCCAGACCCGTTACAAAAGGTATGGAAAGAGATTGACTTGTGTGTGTCTGCCTTATTGCCTGCACCCTGCACCGCCATATACCCTGAGGGATCCAGTCTTACCTGTGGAAGACTTAACACCTTGCTGCCCAGTAACAACCCCTCAGAGGATTCACCCTGCAGCGCTGGTCACCCGATCAGAAACCACAGGTGGCGTCACAAACAATTCCTATAATCCCCTGTAAATATCCCCCTTTGAATGAGCACCCAGGGCAACGGACCGAGCTGCACTACCCGTGACCTCTCCCCCATTGAAGTGAACGGGCTCGGTGCCGAGTACCCCACAAGCCCTGGTACTCTGTGCGACTCATCTTTGGCGTCATGAACAGGATCCGAAGCTTACTACATGTGAGTCCTGTGTGCCTAGAATTGGACTGTTTTGTGCAAAGAGACTGTGTTGCTGTTGTTTGATTTTTGGCGCCATTTTCCGCCATTTTGCCGCCATATTCGCGCCCTGAGGCGCTGGTGAAGAAGGTGGGCGTGCCTTCGTGGGCGTACCCCCCCCGTGGCGCGAAAGCTATGGGCGCCCTGTCTAAATGCTATTACAATGTGAGAGCCTGCTCCACTGCAAGGGAGATCCGCCTCCTCTTCATCCTCTATGCCAAGAAGAGAAAGCGAAAGTCCCGCCTCCACGGAAGAGACCAGATTGTTCCTGATGGAAAATACAGTCTGGCCTGGAGTGAGATGGCGGAAGGACAGGAGACGCTGTGTGGAGGAATGGCGGTGCGCAGACCCCGTTCCCCTGAAAAGCTACTGCCTGTGCCTGAGCCGTCCCCAGGTTGGGTGGACGACCGAAGAATGCAAAAAGTGGAGGAGGTGGATGCGGTGCTGAGGGACATGGCCCGACATCGCGCTGAAATGGAGGCGATGGAGAAAAGCTGGCGTGCCCTGAAACAGCGGCTGCTGTGGGACGCAACGCTTTCCCCTCCAGAAGCGCAGCTGCCACCCGCGCCACCACTGGACCCGGCGGCTGATGAAGAACCGGAGGCCGGCCCCAAAAGAGCTGATCCTGACTCCGCCGAGGACGCGGCGGTAGGGAAGGAGGCTGAGGAGGCCCTGCCAGCACCGGAATGCCAGCCAGGCCTGGAACCAGAGGCCGCAGCGGAATGCAGTCCCCCGGTAGGGACGACGGAGGAGACCCAGCCGTCCGTGATGGAGATCGACTGGGAGGAGATGGAGTACCTGGACGACGTGGAATACGCCGCCCAGAAGGAGAACGAGTGGCGACACCGTGAACGGGAGCAGCGGCAGCAGCAGGAGCAGAGAGAGGCGCAGCAGCTTCGCCAGAGGTACCGGGAAAAGGATCTCGCCGACAAAGAGAACGTCAGGTGAGACAAAGGTACGCTCCGGGAACCGCGGCGCCAGGGGGCCATTAGAGACTTCAAACTCCTGGGAGGCTGGGGGTTCATCCACGAACCAGGCCTGTACCAGGAGGTATTCGTCAACCGCAGGGATGTGGAGTCTCACCTGCCAGAGGGACACCGGGGAAGGGATCTCATGATAGGGGATATTGTCACCTACACGCGGCACTGGGGTCTTAAGGGGTGGTATGCCCTGAATGTCTCCCGTGTCAGCGACCCCGTCCCTGAAGCTGGAAATATACCCCGTGTCTCAGTGTCCCAAGTCACAGCCCCATCAGCGCCAGGCCGCGCATCTGCATCCTACTCTGCATCGCAACAGCCTTGTGCGTCTCCAGCTGAGCCACTGCGCGTGCCTGCATCCTGTCCAGCATCTTATGCTGCAACGCAACAGGCTAGTGCGTTCTCAAGTGAGCCCAATCTGTACTTAGAAGAGGTACCTGTAAGGCCTCCAGCAAGTCGCAAAATTGTAAAGAGGACTGTGGCTACCCAGACACAGGTAGCAGGACATGATCTACTAGTGATGCGTTCCAGAGCGCACCGCATACTTCCAGCCCCAGGTATGGAAGGTGTCACTGCTATTTGCAAAGAAGAACAGTAGGACCCAGACAGGGTTTACTGCAACTGTAAAAAGTTAAGAAGATTTGCACTTATTGAATGTTGAAAATATGTGATGATGTTTGCGTAATTTGAAGTAGTATACCCCAGTTGGGTAATGTGAAATATAATGTGAATTGTTCTTATGCAAGGACTGCGTGCTGAGGACTCTTGCAGCACAGAACTTTAGTTGTAAATAGTTAGCACTTTGGTGCCCCATCTTGGTTTTACGTAAAACCATATCTACCTCTGAAGAAAAACCCGTATGGTGTGGCCTCGAGTGAGGTCTGCAGCAGAGAAGTCCTGCAGCCCACCCAGGACCCACGTGGGAGGTTTGGTGCGGGTCCTCCACAAGAATCTTGTATTTATTTGTGAGAAAGTATTTGATATTTTTCCATTGCAATTTGTACACAATGTAACGTTAAAGTGTCCTTACCTCCCGCAAGAGATGAGTTATGTTGTTGATGTTATTATAAAAATTGTTTTTCTATTTCAGCCTGGGAGTGCTGAATATACTAGGGGGGGATGTGTGGCCCAGCTGCGCTTGGTGACACATGTTCACTGGAGGATGCACAGAAGGTAATGCACAAATACCTGATATTCATTCACACTCACACTTCCCTATAGTGCCACCAGAGGGAGCCTTAGACTATATAAGGTAGTGAGAGACGTAGCAGGGGATTCATCAGAGAAAATAACTTTACCCCAGTCCTCAGCAGTCCACTGCCTGTACCTTTTGCAGAATATCAGTCTGTCCATGATGTTTTTTCTGGAGAGAAGTGGCTTCTTTGCTGCCCTCCTTGAGACCAGGCCTTGCTCCAAGAGTCTCCGCCTCACAGTGCATGCAGATGCACTCACACCTGCCTGCTGCCATTCCTGAGCAAGCTCTGCACTGCTGGTAGCCCGATCCCGCAGCTGAAACACTTTTAAGAGACGGTCGTGGCGCTTGCTGGTCTTTCTTGGGCACCCTGAAGCCTTTTTGGCAACAATGGAACCTCTCTCCTTGAAGTTCTTGATGATGCGATAGATTGTTGACTGAGGTGCAATCTTTCTAGCTGTGATACTCTTCCCTGTTAGGCCATTTTTGTGCATTGCAATGATGACTGCACGTGTTTCTTTAGAGATAACCATGGTTAACAGAAGAGAAACAATGATGCCAAGCACCAGCCTCCTTTTAAAGTGTCCAGTGGTGTCATTCTTACTTAATCATGACAGATTGATCTCCAGCCATGTCCTCATCAACACCCACACCTGTATTAATGGAGCAATCACTGAAAAGAGGTTGGCTGGTCCTTTTAAGGCAGGGCTGCAATGATGTTGAAATGTGTTTTGGGGGATAAAGTTCATTTTCTAGCCAAATATTGACTTTGCAAGTAATTGCTGTTAAGCTGATCACTCTTTATAACATTCTGGAGTATATGCAAATTGCCATTAGAAAAAGTGAAGCAGTATACTTTGTAAAAATTAATATTTGTGTCATTCTCAAAACTTTTGGCCATGACTGTATAGCTCACTGTATCCCACGTTGTCATATTGTGGCGGTGATATTAAGTTGTCTGCAGACCTAATTTTTTTTTTTGGTAAACATGATACAGCCCACCGTATTCCATGTTGTTATTTTGTGGCGGTGATATGAAGCTGTCTGCAGATCTCATGCACATTAAAAAATTATTTTCTTTTAATGTTGATTGAGCTAAAGCACATTAAAAAAGTAATATTTTTTCTGTTGCAAAACGTGATACAGGCCGTTGTATTTCATGTTATAATTTTGTGTTAGTGATATGAAGCTGTCTGCAGACCTAACGCACATTAAAAAATACAATATTTTTTTCTGTTGCAAAACGTGCTACAGCCTGTTGTATTTCATGTTGTGATTTTGTTAGTGATATGAAGCTGTCTGCAGACCTACAGCACATTAAAAAAATATTTTTTTTCTGTTGCAAAACGTGATACAGCCCGCAGTATCACACATTGTCATTTTGTGGTGGTGATATGAAGCTGTCTGCAGACCTCACGCACATTAAGATATTTTTTCTTCTGTTGCTAAACGTGATACGGCCTGCTATATCCAACCTTGTCATTTAGTGGTGTTGAGATTGTTCTGTGTTCAGAGCTGTGCACATTAACAATTTTTTTTTACAAACGTAATACAGCAGCCAAAATCTGAGTTTGAAATTGATTTGAGCCTATCTTCTAGATGATATGCATCTTTGGCATCCAATTTCTCACGGGCATCTTTTATGCCTAGCTTGAGACGTGCATCTGGGTTAGAATTTTTCAGGGAACTTGCTGCTGTAGCGCAGGTACATCTTTCTTAGAGAAGTAATGGCGACTGGGCAACTGGTAGAGGGGGACTGTGACGGTCATCAGCTTTCGGAAACCGTCTGTATCCACAAGGCGGAAAGGCCAACAGATTGGAGTGGCCTTGCAATAATCACAGAGATCACAGGCCGTGAGTCATGCAGAAACAAATGCTGTGATCTTTGTAGCGAATAGCTCTCAGCTTGCCCCTATCATTCAGACAATTGACACGTTTGGGTGACGATCATCCATGAGGCCGCAGGCTGTTCACAATAATTACACTATCAGACAAAGCCACTAAAGGAAACTCAAGGTCTCCAAAAATTCAATATAAAACAGCAAAAAAAGGAAGCAACACTTACCTGCCCAGATCTAAGAACAAATGCACTACAGGATGCAGCCAGCCCATTAAGCTAGATGTTAGCAGCACAGGTGCAAAATACCAGATTAAACAGTCACTCTCCACATACCCATCCAAGGAGGGGGTGACTGCCCAGTATACAATTGCACAATAGAGGACCACATAGGGCGCAGTTCACACAAGGACACTGCACAGTGTCTGGTTCACAGCCTATTAATCACGCCCCTACTATTCGAATAGGTGGGCTGGCCAGTACACTCTCAAATCGCACCAGTGTGAACACCCCTCATGCGAGACCAGTTCACAATAATTAGTTCTCAGAAAAGTAATAGTGAGCATACAACTTAAACATCTCCAGATTAGAACACATGGAACATGTGTATATCCCGCCGTACGATCACTTCTAACTGCCAACAACAATCCTGTTTTTAACTAAATAAATATATACAGGCAGATTAGACGCCATTCTTCTTTTGAGGTTCACACCATCAGGGTGTTCCATCCCTCTGCCTCAGAGTAGCAGTCATATACCGACCCCCAGGCTCACCCACCCACTTCCTTGAAAACTTTTATACGTTGCTGCCACACTTCATTTCCTCAGATTTGCCAACCCTTATCCTGGGAAATGTAAACAGCCCTAACTCCCCAACTGCATCCCAGCTTATATCTTCTAGCCACTTCTCGTGGCCTCTCATAGCTTTCAAACTCTGAGACACACAAACACGATAACACCCCTGATCAGGACTTTGTCCAGCTCAGTTCAATCTCCTACCTAGATGACTCACTCCTTACCCTTTACCCCCATGAAATAAGGAGTATAACCACAACGTAAACATTTTTAGGCACTCCCTAAAAACACATCTGTTTAGGGCATTCCCTAATCAAAGTCCTTTTCATATACAGTGCCTTGTGAAAGTATTCGGCTCCCTGGAACTTTTCCCACATATCATGCTTAACCCCTCTCTGACATTAGACGTACTATCCCGTCCATAAAACCCGTGCCATTCTGACCATGGACGGGATAGTACGTCATGCCCTTTAATGCGACATCGCGACTTAAGTAGCGGTGATCGCATTAAAATTCCGACGCCAGCTTACCTCTTGGAAGTTGGCGTCGGCATCCCGGGCTGCGTCCTCCCCCCTCAGGCCTCCCGATCGCTGTGATTGGCTGTTGAATTCTGAACAGCCAATCACAGCCTTTCTCACTGTTTCAGCCAATCAGAGCGGCTAAAACAGTGAGATCGCAGGCTAGGATCGAGTACCGATGTACTCGATCCTAGGCCTGGGCCTAGGAAAGTCCAGACCCCCCCCGGATTGGCGCGATCGCCGATCACATCGATCGCGCCAATCGCAGGGCACAGCCGCGGTATATCCGCGCTGTGCCCTGCCTGTACCTGCCTGGATCGGTGCAGTAATAGCACCGATCCTAGGCCAGGGCCTGTAGGGCATGAAGGAGCTGATTGGCGCGATCGATGTCATCGACGATCGCGCCAATCACAGGGCACAGCAGCGGTGTGACCGCTCTGTGCCCTGCTAGGTGACCTGCCGGTGACCTGCCTAGGAATCGGAGCTGTGAGCTCCGATTACTAGGCCGGTGCCTAGCAACCGGCAATGCAGGGGTCTCCTTTGATTGGTGGGATTGATGTGATCATCGATCCCACCAATGACAGGTCACAGCAGCGATGTGACCGCTCTGTGACCTGTCTGCAAACTGGATCTGACCTGTCTGACCGCACTGCAGGGGTCCTCACACTTGCTGAGGATTCCTGCTGTGCGGTCACACTGCCAGATCTCCTCCTGTGCTGGGCCTTGTGGTGCCACAGTAGCCTGTGACACCACAACTCCTGCTGAAGAGAGAAGAAAGAAGAGAGAAGAAAGAAGAGAGAAGAAAGAAGAGAAAAGAAAGAAAAGACTACAAACGTGAGTTTTTGAGCCCCGATCCCTGCCCGATCCACCCCAATCCCCCCATTCCCCCCTCCCCCCTTCCCTTTCCCCCTCTTTTTACCCCCCCTTTGCGCCGCCGAACGTTGATTGGTGACGCAGTTCACCGATCAACACTTTCGCACCCCCCTCCGTGCGCACATCCAGCAGCCGCAAACTTTGATAAGTGACAGCGGTCACTTGTCAGAGCTCGTGCCTGCCGTTTTTTTTTTCACCCCCCTTTCCGCCACTCCCGTGCGCACATCCAGCAGCCACGGAACTTTGATAAGTGACACCAGTCACTTATCAGAGCTCGTTCCTGCCGTTTTTTGTTTTTTTTCACGAACTTTTCCGCCACTCCCGTGCGCACATCCAGCAGCCACGGAACTTTGATAAGTGACACCAGTCACTTATCAGAGCTCGTTCCTGCTGGTTTTTTTTTTGTTTTTTTTCACCAACTTTTCCTGCCACTCCCGTGCGCACACCCAGCAGCCACGGAACTTTGATAAGTGACACCAGTCACTTATCAGAGCTCGTTCCTGCTGTTTTTTTTTTTTTTTTTTTTTTTTTTTCACCCAACTTTTCCGCCACTCCCGTGCGCACATCTAGCAGCCACGGAACTTTGATAAGTGACACCAGTCACTTATCAGAGCTCGTTCCTGCTGTTTTTTTTTTTTTTCCCACCAACTTTTCCGCCACTCCCGTGCGCACATCCAGCAGCCGCGGAACTTTGATAAGTGACACCAGTCACTTATCAGAGCTCGTTCCTGCTGTTTTTTTGTTTTTTTTTCATCTCCCTTTCCGCCACTCCCGTGCGCACATCCAGCAGCCGCGGAACTTTGATAAGTGACAGCGGTCACTTATCAGAGCTCGTGCCTGCCAGTTTTTTTTTTCACCCCCCTTTCCGCCACTCCCGTGCGCACATCCAGCAGCCGCGGAACTTTGATAAGTGACAGCGGTCACTTATCAGAGCTCGTGCCTGCCAGTTTTTTTTTTTCACCCCCCTTTCCGCCACTCCCGTGCGCACATCCAGCAGCCGCGGAACTTTGATAAGTGACAGCGGTCACTTATCAGAGCTCGTGCCTGCCAGTTTTTTTTTTTTTTTTCACCCCCCTTTCCGCCACTCCCGTGCGCACATCCAGCAGCCGCGGAACTTTGATAAGTGACACCGGTCACTTATCAGAGCTCGTGCCTGCCAGTTTTTTTTTCACCCCCTTTCCGTCACTCCCGTGCGCACATCCAGCAGCCACGGAACTTTGATAAGTGACACCGGTCACTTATCAGAGCTCGTGCCTGCTGGTTTAGACTTTTTTTCACAGGCCTTTTTTTTCCCTATTCGCTTTCTTTTCTTTTAGCTTTTTCTTTTCAGCTTAGTTTACACCAATCACTATCCCCCCCCCCCACACACACACACACAGTTATAAATAAAGTTCACACAAAGCACCACATTCACAAAAAAAATGTCCCGCCCGTCACGCTCATCCCAACAGCGCTATTCAGTGGAGGAGGCATACGCTATCCTTGCCTCCGACACTGATAGCGAGGGAGAGGATCCCACATTTCTTTATTTTTCAGATGAAGATTCTTCTTCCTCCTCATCTTCCTCCTCGGGTCCTGCGGAACCGCCACGCAGACGCCCCAGGACAGAACATGAGGCAGCGCCCGCCCCTGAAAATGAACCAGCGCACCCCTCTTCGGACCCCGTATGGACCCCGGCCCCCGAAAATTACGAGCCACTGATTCCTGATTTTGTGGCAGAATCAGGAATCAGGTTTGACTCCACCGGCTTCACAGAAATAGACTTTTTCAAAGTCTTTTTCTCTGAGGATTTAATTAACCTCATGGTGGATCAAACAAATTTGTACGCTCGGCAATTTTTGGCGCAAAACCCCCGTTCATCATTTTCCAACTGGTCTCCTGTAGACGCAGTTGAAATGATGCAGTTTTGGGGCCTGGTCCTCCATATGGGGATCCTGAAGAAGCCAGAAATTCGGCAATATTGGAGTGTTGATATTTTATACAACACTCCACTGTTCCGAATGGTCATGGCTCGGACGCGTTTTGAGGCCATCCACAAATTCCTGCATTATAATGATAATGCACAGTGTCCCCCACGAGATGACCCCAACTTTGACCGCCTGTTCAAAGTTCGGCCGGTCATCGAACACTTCAACAAAAAGTTTGCTGAAGTGTACGTGCCCCAAAGGGACATCTGCGTGGATGAGTCCTTGGTTCATTTTAAGGGACGGCTCGCATTCCGCCAGTACCTGCCCAGCAAGAGGGCAAGGTACGGAATCAAACTCTACAAGCTGTGTGAGAGTACCTCAGGGTACACACACAGCTTTAGAGTTTACGAAGGAAAGGACACCAGGATTGTACCCCCTGAGTGTCCCCCCGTCCTGGGAGTGAGTGGGAAAATTGTGTGGGATTTGGTGCACCCACTGCTGGATAAAGGTTATCACCTTTACACTGATAACTTTTATTCCAGCATCCCACTCTACAAATCCCTCTCTGCGCGAGGTACCGCAGCCTGCGGTACCGTCCGCAAAAATCAGAGAGGCCTCCCGAAGACGCTACTTGGGAAGATGCTCAGAAAGGGTGAGAGCAGAGCCCAATGTAGCGACAACCTGTTGGTGGTCAAGTACAAGGACAAGAGGGATGTCCTTCTCTTGACCACCATACATGGTGATGGCAGCGCCCTCAGCACTGTACGGGGTACCTCTACACAGGTCCGCAAACCGGACTGTGTACTGGGGTACAATAAATACATGGGGGGTGTTGATCTCTCTGATCAACTCCTCCAACCGTACAGTGCTTTGAGAAAGGCCAAGGTGTGGTACAAGAAGCTGTCCGTGCACATCGTCCAAATGGCAATGCTCAACGCTTTCCTGCTGTCACGATGTGCACGCAACAGCGATACGACGTACCTTCAGTTTCAGGAGGTAGTGGTTAAGGCCCTGATGTTTGGCGCTCAGGAAACAGCGGGCCCCAGTACTTCCGGAACTGAAGGTGCTCGTATCATACCAGGTCAGCATTTCCCGGGGGTGGTCCCGCCAACTGGAAGAAAAGGTAAGCCACAAAAAAGGTGCCGAGTGTGTTACAAAAGGGGAATACGCAAGGACACCACTTACCAATGCGACACCTGCCCCGAAAAACCTGGCCTGTGTATGAAGGATTGTTTCAAATTGTACCACACCTCAATGCACTACTAATTTACTTTACAGGAAAGATTAGTTCCAGAAGGGGGGCACATTTAGAAAAGTTCCTTGGGAGTCTACTTTCCAAAATTATGTCACTTGTGTTTTTTTTTTTACTGTTTAGGCACATCAGGGGCTCTGCAAACGGAACATGACGCCCGCAGACCATTCCATCAAAGTCTGCTTCCAAAACGTCACAATTTCCCTTCTGAGCCCCAAATTGTGCCCGAACAGTTTTTTCCCACATATGGGGTACCAGTGTACTCAGGACAAATTGAACAACAACTTTTGGTGTCCAATTTCTCCTCTTAACCTTGGGAAAATAAAAAATTGGGGACTAAAACATCATTTGTGTGAGGTAAAAAGTAGGATTTTTTTTTTTCACACCTGGGCATTATAAACTTTAGTGAAACACTTGGGGGTTCAAAGTGCTCATCACACACCTAGATAAGTTCCTTAGGGGGTCTAGTTTCCAAAATGGGGTCACATGTGGGGGGTTTCCATGGTTTAGGCACATCAGGGGTTCTGCTAACGGAACATGACGCCCGCAGACCATTCCATCAAAGTCTGCATTCCAAAACGTCACTGCCTCCCTTCCGAGCCCTGCCGTGTGCCCAAATAGTGTATCCCCCCAACATATGGGGTATCAGCGTACTCAGGACAAATTGGACAACCACTTTTGGGGTCCAATTTCTCCTCTTACTCTTGGGAAAATAAAAAATTGGGGACTAAAACATCACTTTTGTGGAAAAAAAAAATATTTTTTTTTTCACGCCAGGGCATTATAAACGTTAGTGAAACACTTGGGGGTTCAAAGTGCTCACCACACACCTAGATAAGTTCCTTAGGGGGTCTAGTTTCCAAAATGGGGTCACATGTGGGGGGTTTCCACTGTTTAGGCACATCAGGGGCTCTGCTAACGGAACATGACGCCCGCAGACCATTCCATCAAAGTCTGCATTCCAAAACGTCACTGCTTCCCTTCTGAGCCCTGCCGTGTGCCCAAACAGTGTATCCCCCCAACATATGGGGTATCAGCGTACTCAATACAAATTGGACAACCACTTTTGGGGTCCAATTTCTCCTCTTACTCTTGGGAAAATAAAAAATTGGGGACTAAACATCACTTTTGTGGAAAAAAAAAATATTTTTTTTTTTCACGCCAGGGCATTATAAACGTTAGTGAAACACTTGGGGGTTCAAAGTGCTCACCACACACCTAGATAAGTTCCATAGGGGGTCTAGTTTCCAAAATGGGGTCACATGTGGGGGGTTTCCACTGTTTAGGCACATCAGGGGCTCTGCTAACAGGAACATGACGCCCGCAGACCATTCCATCAAAGTCTGCATTCCAAAACGTCACTGCTTCCCTTCCGAGCCCTGCCGTGTGCCCAAACAGTGTATCCCCCAACATATGGGGTATCAGCGTACTCAGGACAAATTGGACAACCACTTTTGGGGTCCAATTTCTCTCTCTTACCCTTGGGAAAATAAAAAATTGGGGACTAAAACATCACTTTTGTGGAAAAAAAATATATATTTTTTTTTTCACGCCAGGGCATTATAAACGTTAGTGAAACACTTGGGGGTTCAAAGTGCTCACCACACACCTAGATAAGTTCCTTAGGGGGTCTAGTTTCCAAAATGGGGTCACATGTGGGGGGTTTCCACTGTTTAGGCACATCAGGGGCCCTCCAAACGCGACATGGCGTCCGTTCGCAATTCCAGCCAATTTTGGTTTGGAAAAGTCAAACGGCGCTCCTTCCCTTTCAAGCCCTGCCGTGCGCCCAAACAGTGGTTCCCCCCACATATGGGGTATCAGCGTACTCAGGACATGTTGGACAACAACTTTTGGTGTCCAATTTCTCCTCTTACCCTTGGGAAAATAAAAAATTGGGGACTAAAACATCATGCTTGTGGAAAAAATATGATATTTTTTTCTTTCACGGCTCTACATTACAAACTTGCGTGAAGCACTTGAGGGTTCAAAGTGCTCACCACACATCTAGATAAGTTCCTTAGGGGGTCTAGTTTCCAAAATGGGGTCACATGTGGGGGGTTTCCACTGTTTAGGCACATCAGGGGCCCTCCAAACGCAACATGGCGTCCGTTCGCAATTCCAGCCAATTTTGGTTTGGAAAAGTCAAACGGCGCTCCTTCCCTTTCAAGCCCTGCCGTGCGCCCAAACAGTGGTTCCCCCCACATATGGGGTATCAGCGTACTCAGGACATGTTGGACAACAACTTTTGTGGTCCAATTTCTCCTCTTACCCTTGGGAAAATAAAAATTTGGGGACTAAAACATCATGTTTGTGGAAAAAATATGATTTTTTTTCTTCACGGCTCTACATTACAAACTTGCGTGAAGCACTTGAGGGTTCAAAGTGCTCACCACACATCTAGATAAGTTCCTTAGGGGGTCTAGTTTCCAAAATGGGGTCTCATGTGGGGGGTTTCCACTGTTTAGGCACATCAGGGGCCCTCCAAACGCAACATGGCGTCCGTTCGCAATTCCAGCCAATTTTGGTTTGGAAAAGTCAAACGGCGCTCCTTCCCTTTCAAGCCCTGCCGTGCGCCCAAACAGTGGTTCCCCCCCACATATGGGGTATCAGCGTACTCAGGACATGTTGGACAACAACTTTTGTGGTCCAATTTCTCCTCTTACCCTGGGAAAATAAAAAATTGGGGACTAAAACATCATGCTTGTGGAAAAAATATGATTTTTTTTCTTCACGGCTCTACATTACAAACTTGCGTGAAGCACTTGAGGGTTCAAAGTGCTCACCACACATCTAGATAAGTTCCTTAGGGGGTCTAGTTTCCAAAATGGGGTCACATGTGGGGGGTTTCCACTGTTTAGGCACATCAGGGGCCCTCCAAACGCAACATGGCGTCCGTTCGCAATTCCAGCCAATTTTGGTTTGGAAAAGTCAAACGGCGCTCCTTCCCTTTCAAGCCCTGCCGTGCGCCCAAACAGTGGTTCCCCCCCACATATGGGGTATCAGCGTACTCAGGACATGTTGGACAACAACTTTTGTGGTCCAATTTCTCCTCTTACCCTTGGGAAAATAAAAATTTGGGGACTAAAACATCATGTTTGTGGAAAAAATATGATTTTTTTTCTTCACGGCTCTACATTACAAACTTGCGTGAAGCACTTGAGGGTTCAAAGTGCTCACCACATCTAGATAAGTTCCTTAGGGGGTCTAGTTTCCAAAATGGGGTCACATGTGGGGGGTTTCCACTGTTTAGGCACATCAGGGGCCCTCCAAACGCAACATGGGTCCGTTCGCAATTCCAGCCAATTTTGGTTTGGAAAAGTCAAACGGCGCTCCTTCCCTTTCAAGCCCTGCCGTGCGCCCAAACAGTGGTTCCCCCCACATATGGGGTATCGGCGTACTCAGGACATGTTGGACAACAACTTTTGTGGTCCAATTTCTCCTCTTACCCTTGGGAAAATAAAAATTTGGGGACTAAAACATCATGTTTGTGGAAAAAAATTGATTTTTTTTCTTCACGGCTCTACATTACAAACTTGCGTGAAGCACTTGAGGGTTCAAAGTGCTCACCACACATCTAGATAAGTTCCTTAGGGGGTCTAGTTTCCAAAATGGGGTCACATGTGGGGGGTTTCCACTGTTTAGGCACATCAGGGGCCCTCCAAACGCGACATGGCGTCCGTTCGCAATTCCAGCCAAATTTGGTTTGGAAAATTCAAACGGCTCTCCTTCCCTTTCGAGCCTTGCCGTGCGCCCAAACAGTGGTTCCCCCCCACATATGGGGTATCAGCGTACTCAGGACATGTTGGACAACAACTTTTGTGGTCCAATTTCTCCTCTTACCCTTGGGAAAATAAAAATTTGGGGACTAAAACATCATGTTTGTGGAAAAAATATGATTTTTTTTCTTCACGGCTCTACATTACAAACTTGCGTGAAGCACTTGAGGGTTCAAAGTGCTCACCACACATCTAGATAAGTTCCTTAGGGGGTCTAGTTTCCAAAATGGGGTCACATGTGGGGGTTTCCACTGTTTAGGCACATCAGGGGCCCTCCAAACGCGACATGGCGTCCGTTCGCAATTCCAGCCAATTTTGGTTTGGAAAAGTCAATCGGTGCTCCTTCCCTTTCGAGCCCTGCCGTGCGCCCAAACAGTGGTTCCCCCCCACATATGGGGTATCAGCGTACTCAGGACATGTTGGACAACAACTTTTGTGGTCCAATTTCTCCTCTTACCCTTGGGAAAATAAAAATTTGGGGACTAAAACATCATGTTTGTGGAAAAAATATGATTTTTTTTCTTCACGGCTCTACATTACAAACTTGCGTGAAGCACTTGAGGGTTCAAAGTGCTCACCACACATCTAGATAAGTTCCTTAGGGGGTCTAGTTTCCAAAATGGGGTCACATGTGGGGGGTTTCCACTGTTTAGGCACATCAGGGGCCCTCCAAACGCGACATGGCGTCCGTTCGCAATTCCAGCCAATTTTGGTTTGGAAAAGTCAAACGGCGCTCCTTCCCTTTCAAGCCCTGCCGTGCGCCCAAACAGTGGTTCCCCCCCACATATGGGGTATCAGCGTACTCAGGACAAGTTGGACAACAACTTTTGTTGTTCAATTTCTCCTCTTACCCTTGGGAAAATAAAAATTTGGGGACTAAAACATCATGCTTGTGGAAAAAATATGATTTTTTTTCTTCACGGCTCTACATTACAAACTTGCGTGAAGCACTTGAGGGTTCAAACTTCTCACCACACATCTAGATAAGTTCCTTAGGGGGTCTAGTTTCCAAAATGGGGTCACATGTGGGGGGTTTCCACTGTTTAGGCACATCGGGGCCTCTCCAAACGCGACATGGCGTCTGTTCTCAATTCCAGCCAATTTTGGTTTGGAAAAGTCAAACTGCGCTCCTTCCATTCCGAGCTCTGCCGTGTGCCCAAACAGTGGTTTTCCCTCACATATGGGGTATTGGCGTACTCAGGAGAAATTGCACAACAACTTTATCAGTCCTTTTTCTCCTTTTTCCCTTGTGAAAATAAAAAAAATGTTTGTAAAAGATCATTTTTGTGACTAAAAAGTAAAATGTTAATTTTTTCCTTCCACGTTGCTTCAGCTCCTGTGAAGCACCTGAAGGGTTAATAAACTTCTTGAATGTGGTTTTGAGTACCTTGAGGGGTGTAGTTTTTAGAATGGTGTCACTTTTGGGTATTTTCTGCTATATAGACCCCTCAAAGTGACTTCAAATATGAGGTGGTCCCGAAAAAAAATGGCTTTGTAAATTTTGTTGTAAAAATGAGAAATCGCTGGTCAACTTTTAACCCTTATAATTTCCTAACAAAAAAAAATTTTGCTTCCAAAATTGTGCTGATGTAAAGTAGACATGTGGGAAATGTTATTTCTTAACTATTTTGTGTGACATATTTCTCTGTTTTAAGGGAATAAAAATTCAAAGTTTGAAAATTGCAAAATTTTCAAAATTTTTGCCATATTTGCGTTTTTTTCATAAATAAATGCAAGTTATATGGAAGAAATTTTACCACTATCATGAAGTACAATATGTCACGAGAAAACAATCTCAGAATCGCGAAGATCCGTTGAAGCGTTCCAGAGTTATAACCTCATAAAGAGACAGTGGTCAGAATTGTAAAAATTGGCCAGGTCATTAACGTGCAAACCACCCTTGGGGGTGAAGGGGTTAAAACATAAAGATACCAAATGTTAATTTTTGGTGAAGAATCAACAACAAGTGGGACACAATTGTGAAGTTAAACGAAATTGTGAAGTTGCGATGTGGAAGCACTGTATACTAGCATCAAACACGAAGATGGTCTTAAAGCATCAAAATATTTTTTAAGTATGTTAAATTTTGATGCTGAGGAAATTGATTTTATTGGTTTGTGTGAGGTCGGGACCGCCACCATCTTAGATAGGGCCTATACCAGCCTCCATTTTGTCGGTTCACAGAGCCACAGACTGCTAACTACACAGGGCCTGTTAGCATAACCAGTACGACCGGTTTTGATGTCCACTATGAATCAAAATGGCTTTAGTATGCTAATTAGTTTAGGTCCCTGTCTGAATAAGATGGTCAGCAGTATGTTAAATAGCTCAGACTCACGCCAGTATTTCCTGCTCCATATGAATTGCAGGCCGGTTAATATGCGTACTTCAAAGCAAAGGGGAGGGGCCTAGCAGAGCTGTTAAGAGCTGTAGCCATGAACAGGCTGCTCTCAACATTTTCTCACAGCAGCAAGAAGCACAAGGGACAGATTGGATTTGCCTTGCCAAGGGAGCAGCAGCACATGCTTTGGGGACTGTCCAGCAACTAAAGACTGTTACCTGGGGACGGCAGAGCTCCCTGCCTCCCCATGACCATACAACCCGGTAATATTGATCTCTAGCTAATACCTCTAAGCCTTGTATCATTATCGTTGTATTTTACTCTGACTGCAAATCCATTGTAATTACGTCGTATAGCTTTACTGTATATTTCTGTAATTATCTAGTGCGCCCTTAAGGCAATTAAACCATAAAATTAATCTTGGGCTGATGCTTTTACTCTGATTACGAATCTTAGAATACCCAGTGGGTAACAGGGCACCCTCCCCGGCGGCCATTTGCTCTAGGTGCAGTTCCCTTACTGACCTGAGAGACAAAGGGGGTGCCGGAGAGCTGTACCTGTGGAGTTACGTCCCATTGGTGACGTGGGAGGAAAGGGGTCGTCCCTCACATTTGGTAGCGGCGGTGGGATCAGAAGCTGTGATACCCGGGCTAATAGTGTGCGTG
This sequence comes from Oophaga sylvatica, assembly GCA_033576555.1. NCBI lineage: Eukaryota > Metazoa > Chordata > Amphibia > Anura > Dendrobatidae > Oophaga > Oophaga sylvatica. The sequence goes on from JARQOD010000007.1 coordinate 22,007,610, forward strand.
GGACCCCTACTCCCAGACACTAGAGACTACCAGCGGTACTTTCACTGCTGGGGTCTTAAGGTCAGCCCAGCACTAGACGGTCAGAGTGTAAATATAATAAGTTGTGTGCAAGGTCGGGGTTGCAGCTGTTTCAGTAACCAAAATTTCCCAAGATGGCGGAAGGCACCAGGAGTAGGGCAAAGGGGGAGGCCAATGCTGTGGCCTATGAGGGGTTTGATACCGATGAGGGGGAGCTCAGCCAGGGCTCCCCAAGGAGCCCGACCCCCGTGCTCAGTCTCACAGTGGACTGTCCACCCCCTGCCCGTCCCAGCCTGTCCAGATCGGAGGCCCTCTTCCAAGCGGCTATGGCACAGCTCGAGGCTGGTAATGACACCGCCTATGACAGACTCCTGGTGGCGGCAGAGAAAGCAGCAGAGCGTGAGCAAGCAGAACGTCGTGAAGCTGCGGAGCGGGAGCAAGCAGTGGCAGAGAGAGCAGCGGAGCGTGAGCATACAGAACGCCGTGAAGCTGCGGAGCGCCGACACCGACTGGAGATGGCTCAGCACGGGCCCCCGCTGGACGCACCAGGCCCACCGGAGACAAGGGCTTCCAAGGTCCGGGCGGAGGACTTTCCCTTGCTTGAGAAGGATGGAGACCTGGATTCCTTTCTGCTGGCTTTTGAGAGGACCTGCCTCCAACATCATCTGGCCCCGGATCAGTGGGCAAGGTACCTGACCCCCCGTTTCAGGGGTAAGTCCCTGGAAGTTTTGGGGGACTTACCTGCCGGGTAGGAGCAGGACTACAACAGCATCAAGCGGGCCCTGATCCAGCACTACAACCTCACCCCGGAGTCGTACCGCAGGAAGTTCAGGAGCCTGCAGCGGGGCTCAAAGGACACCTGGACCGACCACATGCGGGCCCTGCTGAGAGCTGCGGAGCACTGGACCTCGGGTCTAGAGCTCACTACCCGCCAGGAGGTCCAGGAACTGTTTGTCATGGATCAATTCTTGTGGAACTGCCCAGAGGACCTCCAGCAGTTCCTCCGTGACCGGAAACCAAAGGGGGCTTCTGCTACAGCCGCCCTAGCAGACGAGTATGCCAACAACAGGGCGCCGGAGCCAAAGAAGCCTGCCAGCAGCACCTGGAGAGAGGGTAAGCCCAATCCTGCCCCAGCCCCATATTCAGCCCCCAGAGTGCAAGGGGTGTACCCCCGGCTGCCCTCTCCAGGCCAGGAACAGAACCCAGACGTTGTCATAATTGCAATCAGCCAGGACACTTTAAGGCTGCGTGTCCCTAGCGCCAGAAGGCCCCATCCCTGTCCCAGAAACCGACCACTGTTTTGTGTGTGGGAGGGGGTGGTGGGAGGTCCCTAGACAATTACCAACCCGTCACCATCGGCCGCTCAGCGGTCATGGGACTGCGGGACACAGGCGCTGAATGAACCCTGGTACGCCCTGAGGTGGTGTCCCCTCAAGACTTGGTACCTGGGAAAACCCTTTCCGTCTCTGGAATTGGAGGCGTTGGACCGGCGCTGCACGTTGCCAAGGTGTATTTGGACTGGGGCGCCAGGAGGGGGATGCGGGAGGTGGGAGTAACGCCGAATATTCCTGCAAATGTGTTGCTTGGGACCGATTTGGGGCGGCTAGTGTCCCAGTATGTGGCCACTGAACCCCCAAGTTCGGCTCCCCAAGAATGTCATGACTCTACTGTGAATGCTAATGTTAATGTATTGAATGTGCCTCCAACAGTGGAGGAGGGAGTGAAACCTGATGGTAAGCCATGCACTGACACTACACACACAGGGCTCACAGTGAGGACAGGTGAGGAGGCTGCACGGGAAAGCTCAGAGGTGGGGGGAGGGCTGCTATGGGCAGTGTAGGGCCCCTAAGTGAACCCAGCCTGCTGAGTCTAGGGCCCCTGTTGTGAATGGGCTTGAGATGAGTTCTGAGCAGAGGCTCCCTCTGGTGGTTACAAGCGGTACTGGTCTGTTCAGTGAAGATTGTGAGGACTGGGAATCAGGTGTTACTGACTGGTCTTATATAAGGGAGTCACCTTCCCATCAGGGTTGCCGGTGATCAATTGTTCTGGTCTGAATCCTTGATTCCAGTTTCCCTTGTAGCCTGCTGTGTCGTGTCTGCATCTCCTTCTAACAGATAAGACATTTTCTTCTTTTTGTTTCTGTGCTTGATTTTTGCATTTTGTCCTGCACTTCTGTGGGGGCCTTCTGGGTCCCCTCAGGGGGCTTTTGCCCTCTCAGTTTAGTTCAGCCACTGATGTTTGTACTTTTGCTTTTTCCAGTTTTTTCAGTGGCTGCTGTTTTGATTTTGTTACACCAGAGAGCTAATTTAGGTGGTAGAGGTCGTGTGATCTCAGGTGTTTTTGAAATTAGTAGAGTTGGTGCTTTCAGGGTTTTTTTTGGGATTGCAGTAAGTACCCTTCCTATCCTTTTCTATTTAGTTAGTTTGGGCCCCAACGTTTGCTCATACTATTTTCTGTCTGTGTCAGTATTTCGTCTTGTCTAACCGCCATTACATGTTTGGGGGCTTGCTATTATCTTTGGGGTTCTGCTCCGGGCAGATAGCTTTCCTATTTCTATCTTTAGGTGTAGTTAGTTTCTCAGGCTGTGACGAGGCGTCTAGGACCAACGTAGGAACGCTCCACGGCTGCCTCTAGTTGTGGTGGTTAGTCAGGGTACTGCAATCTCATAGATTCCAACTGCTCTGGTGTATTGCCTTTTTGCCTGCACTCCTCAGCTACCGAATCATAACAGTATCACCGGCCCAAAAAATTGAAAATTGTATGGTACTCACAGAAGGGAAAAAATATTGTGAAAGAAAAAAAAAAGGTTGTCAGAGTTGTCAGAGATATTTTTCTGTTTGTTGCATTTTTTTTTTTCCCTCTGTATCTCTGGGTGCTGGGGAGGATTTTTTTTTCTCTCAATGGAGTTTTCACAGTTATCTGGCCGTGTGGATCAGCTTGCCACTGAGGTTCGGAGTATTGCTATCTATCTTGCTAGGTTGCCTGTTGTGGAACCTAGGATTCCCATGCCAGATTTGTTTTTAGGGGATCGAGCTAAGTTTCAGAATTTCAAAAATAATTGTAAATTGTTTTTTGCCTTAAAATCTAAGTCCTCAGGAAACGCAGCGCAGCAGGTTCAAATTGTCATCTCTCTCCTGCGCGGCGATCCTCAGGATTGGGCTTTTTCCCTGACACCTGGGGATCCTGTTTTGAGTGATGTTGATGCATTTTTTCAGGCTTTGGGGTTATTGTACGATGAGCCTAATGTCACTGATCAAGCTGAAAAAGCCTTGTTGGCATTAAATCAGGGGCTTGATGACGCTGAGTTATACTGTCAGAGATTCCGTAGGTGGGCAGTCCTGACCAAGTGGAATGACGATGCTTTGGCGGCCCTTTTTCGGAAGGGGCTGTCAGATAATGTAAAGGATGTTATGGTGGGATTCCCTGTCCCCTCTGGTCTCAATGATTCTATGTCATTAGCGATTCAAATTGACAGACGTTTGCGTGAGCGGAGAAGTATGCGTGGAATAGTGTTGCCTTGTGAACCTGCTTCTGAATCCATGCAGTGTGATAGAGTGGTGTCTGGGGCACAGCGTCATGAGTTTCGAAAGCGCAATGGGTTATGTTTCTACTGTGGTGATGCCTCTCATACTATTTCAGTCTGCCCTAAGCGGGGAGGACGTTTTGCACGCTCAGTTGTCTTGGGTAGTGTTCAGACTAAGTTTTTACTAACTATCATTCTGATATGCTCTCTGTCCTCATTTTCTGCTCAGGCTTTCGTTGATTCTGGAGCAGCTATTAACCTGATGGATTATGATTTTGCTAAACGTTGTGGGTTTCCCTTGATACCCCTACAGAAGTCTATTCCCCTTCTGGGGATCGATTCTACCCCTTTGGCTGAGAATAAACCTCAGTTCTCTACTCAGGTTATAATGAGGGTGGAACCTGATCATCAAGAGTGCTGCAAATTTTTGGTTCTGTATAATCTGCATGATATTATCGTACTGGGTTTCCCTTGGTTACAGTCTCATAATCCTGTTTTGGATTGGAAATCTGTGTCTGTAACCAGTTGGGGCTGCCAATGTGTTAATACCAACACTCCTGTTTTTTCTGCCTCCCCCAGGCTCAGGATGTTCCTGACTTTTTGATTGATTTTTCTGATGTGTTTAGCGAAAGTAAATCTGCATCCTTGCCTCCCCATAGGAGCTATGACTGCGCTATTGAATTAGTGCCTGGTAGTAAATTCCCTAAAGGTCGCCTTTTTAAATTGTCTGTACCTGAACATGACGCTATGCGGTCTTATATCAAGGAGTCATTGGAGAAAGGTCATATCAGACCATCCTCTTCACCCTTAGGTGCCGGTTTTTTCTTTGTGGCCAAAAAGGATGGTTCATTAAGGCCGTGTATTGATTATCGTCTTTTGAACAATATTACTGTGAAATATCAATACCCGTTACCCTTGATTTCTGATCTGTTTTCCAGGGTGAAAAACGCTACTTGGTTTACCAAGCTTGACCTCAGGGGGGCATATAACCTTATTCGCATTAAGCACGGGGATGAATGGAAGAGGCATTCAATACCCCGGAGGGGCATTTTGAGTACCTTGTGATGCCCTTTGGGCTCACTAATGCTCCTTCTGTCTTCCAGTCCTTCATGAATGACATTTTCAGGGATTTTGTGGATACAATTTCTGATTGTTTATTTGGATGATATCTTGATTTTTTCCAATGACTGGGACTCTCATGTAAAACATGTTCGAACTGTATTCCAGATTTTGAGAGAGAATGCTCTGTATGTGAAGGGATCAAAGTGTCTTTTTGGCGTACAGAGGATCTCATTTCTGGGATTCATTTTGTCCCCATCTGTTATTGAAATGGACCCGGTCAAGGTTCAGGCCATCTGTGATTGGGTCCAACCTACTTCATTAAAGGCTCTTCAAAGATTTTTGGGTTTTCCAATTTTTATCGTAAATTTATTGGTAATTTCTCGGTTATTGTTAAACCATTAACTGATTTGACCAAAAAGGGTTCTGATGTGGTGAATTGGCCTCCTGAGGCAGTCTCTGCATTTCAGGAACTTAAGCAGAGATTCACTTCTGCTCCTGTTCTACGGCAGCCTGATCTTTCTCTGCCATTTCAGGTGGAGGTTGATGCCTCTGAAATTGGGGCAGGTGCCGTTTTGTCCCAAAAAGATCCAGAGACCTCTAAAAGTAACCCTTGTGCCTTTTTCTCTCGAAAATTTTCTCCTACTGAACGTAATTATGACGTGGGTAATCGGGAGTTATTGGCCATGAAGTGGGCTTTTGAAGAGTGGAGACATTGGCTGGAGGGAGCCAAACATCGGGTAGTGGTCCTTACGGACCATAAGAATCTGGTTTATCTGGAATCTGCCAAGCGACTCAATCCTAGACAGGCCAGGTGGGCCTTGTTTTTCACACGTTTTAATTTTGTGGTTTCCTTTCTTCCTGGCACTAAGAATGTTAAGGCGGATGCTCTCTCGAGGAGTTTCCTTGCGGACTCTCCTGAGTTATCTGATCCTTCTGTTATTTTGAAAGAGGGTGTAGTTCTTTCCGCCATCTCACCCAATTTGAGACTTGCTCTGGAGGGGTGTCAGGAGGATAGGCCCGAGCGCTGCCCTGTTGGAAAATTGTTTGTCCAAGACCAGTGGAAAAAGAGTGTGATGTCTGAGATTCATTGTTCCGCGTTGGCTGGGCATCCCGGAATTTTTGGTACCAGAGACTTGGTTAGTCGGTCCTTTTGGTGGCCTACCTTGTCTCGTGATGTCAGGGAATTTGTGCAGTCCTGCGGGACTTGCTCTCGCTCCAAGCCTTGCTCTCGCTCTGGTGGTTTGTTGATGCCTTTGCCTGTGCCCAAGAGACCATGGACCCATATCTCTATGGATTTCATTTCCGACCTTCCTGTTTCTCAGAGAATGACCGCCATCTGGGTGATTTGTGATAGGTTTTCCAAGATGATACATCTTGTGCCATTGCCTAAGTTGCCTTCCTCCTCTGAATTGGTGCCTTTGTTCCTTCAGCACGTGGTTCGTTTACACGGCATTCCTGAGAACATTGTGTCTGACAGAGGAGTCCAGTTTGTTTCCAGATTTTGGAGGACCTTTTGTTCTAAACTTGGTGTTCAATTGTCTTTCTCCTCGGCGTTTCATCCTCAGACCAATGGTCAAACTGAGAGAACAAACCAGACATTGGAGACTTATCTAAGATGCTTTGTGTCTGCTGATCAGGATGACTGGGTTTCTTTTTTGCCTTTGGCTGAGTTTGCTCTTAATAATAGGGCTAGCTCTGCCACTTTGATGTCTCCATTTTTCTGTAATTCTGGGTTTCACCCTCGATTTTCTTCAGGACAGACGGAGGCTTCTGTCTGTCCAGGTGTTGACTCTGTTGTGGAGCGTATGCAACAGATTTGGGACCAGGTAGTGGAGAAGTTGTCCCTCTCTCAAGAGAGGGCCCAGCGGTTTGCTAACCGGCATAGGACTGATGGTCCTCGGTTTAAAGTAGGGGACTTGGTCTGGTTGTCCTCAAAAAATATTCCTATGAGAGTAGCATCTCCTAAATTTAAGCCTAGGTTCATTGGACCTTATAAGATCATGGAGATTCTTAATCCTGTTTCTTTTCGTTTGCTTCTTCCAGGGACATTTAAGATCCATAACGTGTTCCACAAGTCCTTGTTGAAGAGGTTTGTTGAGCCAGTGGTTCCTGCTGCTGTGCCTCCTGACCCTGTTTTGGTTGAGGGCAATCTGGAGTATGTGGTTGAGAAAATATTAGATTCTCGTTTTTCTAGATGGAAACTCCAGTATTTGGTTAAGTGGAGAGGTTATGGTCAGGAAGACAATTCTTGGGTGTTTGCTTCGGACATCCATGCTAGGAGACTCATCCGTGCGTATCATAGAACTCATCCTGACCGACCTGGTTGCTCAAATGAGGGTTCGGTGACCCCTCCTCAAGGGGGGGTACTGTTGTGAATGGGCTTGAGATGAGTTCTGAGCAGAGGCTCCCTCTGGTGGTTACAAGCGGTACTGGTCTGTTCAGTGAAGATTGTGAGGACTGGGAATCAGGTGTTACTGACTGGTCTTATATAAGGGAGTCACCTTCCCATCAGGGTTGCCGGTGATCAATTGTTCTGGTCTGAATCCTTGATTCCAGTTTCCCTTGTAGCCTGCTGTGTCGTGTCTGCATCTCCTTCTAACAGATAAGACATTTTCTTCTTTTTGTTTTTGTGCTTGATTTTTGCATTTTGTCCTGCACTTCTGTGGGGGCCTTCTGGGTCCCCTCAGGGGCTTTTGCCCTCTCAGTTTAGTTCAGCCACTGATGTTTGTACTTTTGCTTTTTCCAGTTTTTTCAGTGGCTGCTGTTTTGATTTGTTACACCAGAGAGCTAATTTAGGTGGTAGAGGTCGTGTGATCTCAGGTGTTTTTGAAATTAGTAGAGTTGGTGCTTTCAGGGTTTTTTTTGGGATTGCAGTAAGTACCCTTCCTATCCTTTTCTATTTAGTTAGTTTGGGCCCCAACGTTTGCTCATACTATTTTCTGTCTGTGTCAGTATTTCGTCTTGTCTAACCGCCATTACATGTTTGGGGGCTTGCTATTATCTTTGGGGTTCTGCTCCGGGGCAGATAGCTTTCCTATTTCTATCTTTAGGTGTAGTTAGTTTCTCAGGCTGTGACGAGGCGTCTAGGACCAACGTAGGAACGCTCCACGGCTGCCTCTAGTTGTGGTGGTTAGTCAGGGTACTGCAATCTCATAGATTCCAACTGCTCTGGTGTATTGCCTTTTTGCCTGCACTCCTCAGCTACCGAATCATAACAGGCCCCTGCAGGAAGAGGAACAGGCCATGGGGGGAGGGGGCGTCCCGGGAGAGGAGCCACCAGGTAAGACCCCAGGGCAGGAGTTTCCCACATCCGGGATGTCAGGAAGTCAGGGAAGTCTGCCTGACCTGGCGACTTGGTCAGGGGACGAGGGAAAGCAGGCGCTACCCGTGGTCTCAGCGGTCGTGGCCGCTGTTACCAGGAGTGGGAGCGCTGAAGCCCATGGAGCCTCGCGGAGGTCCGACGGTTTCCCCCTCTCAGACCAAGTGGCTGCCGAGTCAGACAGTAGCCAGGAGACAGATCCCGGGGAACTGACAGAGGACATGGCAGTTTCATCAATTCTTGCCACATCAAGTCAGGGATTTCAGGCAGCGTTGGAAGCTGACACTAGCCTGAAGACTCTCAAGGAGCAGGCGGCACAGCCTCCCCTGGAGTCCGACCATGAGCGAGTGGTCTGGGACCAGGGACGGCTGTACCGGGTAACGGTCCAGCAGGGTTCACCAGAGGCATGGCCCAGGGACCGACAGTACCCCATCCGTTCAGGGCGGAATTGTTGCGGATCGCACACGAGATTCCAATGGCCGGACACCTAGGGATCACTAAAACCAGGGCCAGGCTAGCTCAGCATTTCTACTGGCCTGGAATGAGGACCGAGGTGATAGCCTACTGCCGTTCGTGTGACACCTGTCAGAGGGTGGGGAAGGCAGGGCCGCGCCCCAAAGCCCCCTGGTAACTCTGCCCATCATCGAAGAGCCTTTCTCGAGGGTGGCTGTGGATCTCATTGGACCTCTGTCCACTCCCAGCCGCTCCGGGAAATGCTTCATACTAACGGTAGTGGACTATGCCACCCAGTACCCGGAGGCGGTAGCTTTGTCGTCCATTCGGGCCTACAAAGTGGCCACTGCCTTACTGGAGATTTTCTCCAGAGTGGGGTTTCCCAAGGAAATGCTCACCGACCGAGGGACCCAGTTCATGTCGCAGCTGATGGAGTCTCTCTGTAAGCAGGTACAGGTGCAACATCTGGTGGCCAGCCCATATCACCCACAGACCAATGGCTTGTGTGAGCGGTTCAATGGCACCTTAAAGCAGATGCTGAAGATGTTGGTCGACTCCCACGGAGAGACTGGGAGTGGTATCTCCCACACCTGCTGTTTGCCTACCGGGAGGTCCCACAGGCCTCAACGGGGTTCTCCCCCTTTGAGCTCCTGTACGGGCGACGTGTACGGGGGCCCCTTGCTCTGGTGAAGGAAGCATGGGAAGGGGATTTAGCCACCCCTGGAGTGTCGGTCATTGAGTATGTCGTGCGCTTCCGGGACCGAATGATGGCCTTGACACGGCTGGTGCATGACAATATGGCCCAAGCTCAGGCTGACCAGAAGCGATGGTACGACCAGAATGCTTGTGAGCGGACCTACCAGGTGGGTCAAAAGGTGTGGGTACTGGTCCCCGTACCCCAAAACAAGCTTCAGGCGGCCTGGGAGGGTCCATACCTCGTGGACGAGCAGCTCAACGCCGTCACCTACCTGGTCACCCTGGACCACGCCCGTGGAAGGAGGAAGGCCTTCCATGTGAACATGATGAAGGCCCATCATGAGCGAGAAGCTTATGCCCACCCAGAGTGCAACCTTCCAGTGGAAGGAGAGGCAGAAGCCCTTCTGGATCTGCCACCCTAGCCAAGGAGAGGGTGCGGTAGGGCGCACGGGGGAACACAGGAATGTGATACCCCCTAGCGCCCTCAAAAGCAGGGAGGTGTGAGGTCGGGACCGCCACCATCTTAGATAGGGCCTATACCAGCCTCCATTTTGTCGGTTCACAGAGCCACAGACTGCTAACTACACAGGGCCTGTTAGCATAACCAGTACGACCGGTTTTAATGTCCACTATGAATCAAAAGGGCTTTAGTATGCTAATTAGTTTAGGTCCCTGTCTGAATAAGATGGTCAGTAGTATGTTAAATAGCTCAGACTCACGCCAGTATTTCCTGCTCCATATGAATTGCAGGCCGGTTAATATGCGTGCTTCAAAGCAAAGGGGAGGGGCCTAGCAGGTTTAAGAGCTGTAGCCATGAACAGGCTGCTCTCAATCCATTTTCTCACAGCAGCAAGAAGCACAAGGGACAGATTTGATTTGCCTTGCCAAGGGAGCAGCAGCACATGCTTTGGGGGACTGTCCAGCAACTAAAGACTGTTACCTGGGGACGGCAGAGCTCCCTGCCTCCCCATGACCATACAACCCGGTAATATTGATCTCTAGCTAATACCTCTAAGCCTTGTATCATTATCGTTGTATTTTACTCTGACTGCAAATCCATTGTAATTACGTCGTATAGCTTTACTGTATATTTCTGTAATTATCTAGTGCGCCCTTAAGGCAATTAAACCATAAAATTAATCTTGGGCTGATGCTTTTACTCTGATTACGAATCTTAGAATACCCAGTGGGTAACAGGGCACCCTCCCCGGCGGCCATTTGCTCTAGGTGCAGTTCCCTTACTGACCTGAGAGACAAAGGGGGCGCCGGAGAGCTGTACCTGTGGAGTTACGTCCCATTGGTGACGTGGGAGGAAAGGGGTCGTCCCTCACATTTGGTAGCGGCGGTGGGATCAGAAGCTGTGATACCCGGGCTACCGTGTGGCGGTCGGCTTAGTTCTTCACAGTTTGCTTTTAAAATTTGTTTTAACTCATAATTTTTTTACTTTTAATGGCTCCTTCTTCCTGCAGCTCCAAGGAACAACGATGGGTGCAGCTTGTGCTCCATCATATGCCAATCTGTTCTTGGGGCTGTGGGAGAGGGAGCTGTTCTCAACAGGTATCATGGATTGTGTTTATATTTTGGAAACTTTTTATTGATATTTTTTATTTGGCAGGGTACCTCTGTTGAGCTTTTACATTTTATTAATATTTTAAATACAAACCAACTCAACATCAAATTAACATTTAATTTTGATTTTAATCGTGTGGACTTTTTAGATGTCACTATTAAACGTGATAATTTTGGCATTTTGCAGACTGATATTTTTTGGAAAAATACGGCAGTTAATTCAGTATTGCATGCTTCCTCATCGCATCCTAAACATGTTATTAATGGTATCCCAACAGGACAATTTTTGAGGCTACGACGGGTATGTTCTTCTCTTGAGGATTTTAAAACATGTTCTTTGGAATTCAAAAGGAGATTCTTAGATCGTGGTTATAGCCACAGATCTATTAAAAAAGCATATTTTCGAGCCTTGAATACTGAAAGGGCTGGATTGATTTATTCTACAAGAGAACCGAAAAAAGAGGATAAAGTAAGATTAATTACTGAGTACAATTCCCAAATGGAGATTAATGTATGACATTCTTTCCAAAAATTGGTCTATACTTACTAGTGATCCCATTCTCAAGGAGTATCTTCCCGATAAACCGTGCTTAACAGCACGTCGTTCACGAAATTTAAAGGATTATCTTACTAAGAGTTTTTATCCGATTAATAATCAATCCACACTTTTTCCGACACTAATTTCAAAGCTCATTGAAAAATGGGGGTGCTCTCCATGTGGTAACTGTATTGCCTGTCCAAACATTGATATTGCTACCCATTTTTTGGGGTCTGATATGAAATCGTATAAAATTACTCATACAGTCACGTGCAATACTAAAGCTGTAATTTATCATGCCACATGTCCGTGTCATAAAATTTATATTGGGCTTACTACTAGAGCATTAAAAATTCGAGTACGTGAACATTGTAAGGGAGATCATTGCCGCCGAGAAAGAGACAGTGTTTGAGCATCTGAAAACATTACCCAGACATTTTAAAAAACATCATAATTGTGATCCTTCAGGTCTTTGGGTAATAGGTATTGACCGTATCATCACTGATCTCCGAGGTGGCAATGTTAGTCGCAGACTCACTCAGAAGGAAACCAGATGGATTTGGACTCTTCGTACTTTACAACCTCTGGGTCTCAATGAAACTCTCAATTTTTCATCCTTTTTATGATTATTTCATTTTAACCTTTTATATATTTTTATTAATTCTAACATGTTTTATTTTTTAGTGTAATTTATTAATATGTATTTTGGACCAATTGTCGTGGATGACCTTAATATATTTGGATGTCTTTGGAACTTCTCTGGATGGATTTTTTCTATTATTGATGAATATGGATCAAAGAAGAGAGATGAAAAAAAGAAACAGAAAAAAAGAAAAGAATTTCATATAAAAAAAATTTTTTGGGCTATATTGGACAGTATATTTATTATTAATATTATTCTATACATTTTGGACTTTTTTATGCATATAGTTAATGATATATATATATATGTATTCATTTATTTAAAAATATTTTTGTTTAATAAATTTATTTACCGTATATACTCACGTATAAGCCGACCCGTGTATAAGCCGACCCCCCTAATTTTGCCACAAAAAACTGGGAAAACTTATTGACTCGCGTATAAGCCTAGGGTGAAAAATGATTATGCCCCCATATGCTCCATAGATTAGGCCCCCATAAACTGCACAGATTATGCCCCCGTATGATCCACAGATTATGCCCCCATATGCTGCACAGATTATGCCCCCGTATGATCCACAGATTATGCACCCATATGCTCCACAGATTATGCCCCCATATGCTGCACAGATTATGCCCCCATATAGTCCCCTGATTATGCCCCTATATGCTCCCTGATTATGCCCCCATATGCTCCCCTGATTATGCCCAATATGCTGCACAGATTATGCCCCATATGCTCCAGATTATGCCCCCATATGCTCCAGATTATGCCCCCATATGCTGCACAGATTATGCCCCCATATGCTCTAGATTATGCCCCCATATGATGCACAGATTATGCCCCCATATGCTCCAGATTATGCCCCCATATGCTGCACAGATTATGCCCCCATATGCTCCAGAACATGCCCCCATATGCTGCACAGATTATGCCCCCATATGCTCCAGATTATGCCCCCATATGCTGCAGATTATGCCCCCGTATGATCCACAGATTATTCCCCCATATGCTCCAGATTAGGCCCCCATATGCTGCACAGATTATGACCCCGTATGATCCACAGATTTTGCCCCATATGCTCCAGATTATGCCCCATAGTATACGTCCCTTATGCTGCTGCGCTGCTGCTGCTGCAAAAAAAAATGACATACTCACCTCTCGTCACTGGGGGCCAGGTGCCGGTGTACTGAGCAGGCGGGGACACTGGCGCGCTATGGGGGACAGGTGCCGGTGTCACCGCTCGCTCAGGACCCCGGCACCTGAGATGTTTACCTGTCACCGGACCGCTCCACCGCTGCGCACTGCTCCCTCTTCCGGGTCCTCGGCAGTAAATGATCATGCAGGGGGCGCGGCGCGCACTAACGACGTCATCGCGCCCTCTGCCTGAACATTCACAGCCAAAGGAGTCGGACGAGGAAGCAGCGCGCAGCGGTGGTCCAGGGACAGGTAAATATCGCTATACTCACCCCTCCGCCGGCGCGTCACTCTCTGCAGCGTCTCCTCTGCTCCCGGCGGTCTCCGCAGCGCTTCTGTCCTACAGCGGTCACGTGGTACCGCTTATTAAAGTCATGAATATGTACCATGTGACCACTGCAGGAAGGAGCCGGAGATCGTGGGAGAAGCAGGGGGGCTGCAGAGACCACTCCGGCGGAGGGGTGAGTATGATCCGACACCCCCGCCACCCTCCCCCGCCGACCCCCGTATATGACCCGCGTATAAGCCGAGAGGGGGACTTTCAGCCCTAAAAATTGGGCTGAAAATCTCGGCTTATACACGAGTATATACGGTATATATTTTTATATATATATATATATATACTTATTATACAATGAATTTTATATTTATGTATAATTTATTATTTTCTATTCATCATTGATTATTATTACATGAAATCATATTACTTTTCTGTATTTATTTATTTCCCTTTTCTCTTTTCATATTTATTTATTTTTATTATATATTGTTCTATTAGGTATATATTTAATATTATTTAATTGTTGGTGCATATGCCTTATATACTGATTTTTATAGTCTAATTTATTTATATAATTAATTTTTCATGGATATTGTCCAGATATCCAGCTCTATTTATTTGTTCCCCTTTTAGTATTTATTTGTCACCAATTAATTCTATTATATTAATTTATTCTTGCCAATTCATCTACTTTAATTATTAGCAGCTTAGTGTGAGTTTTGTGCAGTCCTTTAGTATTCATTTGTCACCAAGGAATATTATTGTATTAATTTATTCTTGCCAAATCATCTATAATAAGTATATGTAGCTTATTCTAAGTCCTGTGCAGTTGGTGGAGCGCATGCGCCGTTTTCTTGGCCTCTGATCGCATCCATTCTGGCGTCTGTATCCTTGGCAGCGCGCTCTGGGTCTTTGCCCGTTCACGTGATACACGTGGCCGGTGTTGAGGACTCAGCTGTGTGTTGCCTGGGTGACGCCTGTCACGCTGTATAGCAGATATATATATGAGATGTCTGTAATCTATATCAAAAAGGGCAACATACTATATAACATGCGCATAGATATATTATAACATGGATTTACCTGACAGAATGTCCACTGGGTCAAAACGGAATCCGTTATACGCTGTCTCCGGCTAGAGGGTGACCGGGGTCTAAGCTGACCCTGAACTGGGGTCCTAACTAATCCCTCAACCTGGAGGTACTGTTAAAGGTACAGAGGTCCAGGCCACCAGCGTAAACCCTGTCTCCTATCAATCCCTGCCAACTGTATTCTAGTCCTAAGAAGGACCCTGAATACCACCAAAGGGAATGAACAGGTAACGGATAATGAACAGAAAGACATACAAGAAAGAGAAGGAATAAAGTAAATAAAGTCTTACATACAACACTCACACACAGTAGGAACACCTAAGGTCTCAGAGATTTAACTATAAGCTATAAGAGTAAAAACACCTAATGAACTCTTAGCTTAAATATTCTCAGAACCGATCCAGTCTGCTGAACTACATGAATGCTTTCACCGGCGTCTAACACCCAGACTGGCAGAAATATAAAGGAAACTAATTAGAACATAATCAAAAGCAGCCGGGCGAGGCTGCACCTAGCCTTAGCAAAGAGCTAGGAAAAATTAACTCTCACATTACCAAAAAACAAAGAAACAGAAGCTCAGCTGTGAGAAGTCAGAATGTGCAATCGCGACGATCTTTGTGGTGATGCACCCATGACAGTACCCCCCCTTCTACGAGGGGCCTCCGGACCCTCATGACCAGGTCTGTCCGGGTGAGTTGTGTGAAAGGTCCGTCCACGTTATCATTGACCACCACTGAAGGAGGAGGTAGAGGTGACGGTATGACTGGTGCCACATACTTTTTAAGTAATGACTTGTGAAACACATTATGAATTTTAAACGTAGGAGGGAGGTCCAGACGAAATGCCACAGGATTAATTATGGAACTGATCCTGTACGGCCCGATGAATCTGGGACCCAACCTCCAGGAGGGAACTTTAAGTTTAATATTCCTGGTAGACAACCACACCAGATCATTCACCTTCAGATCTCGACCAGAAACTCTCCCCCTATCAGCCATCCGTTTGTAACGGTTCTCCGTAACCTTCAGTCTTAACTGATCTGGAACTATCAGTCTCCCTGGAAGTCCCACAGGGGCGTCCCCCTGAGCCCCCAATACCTCCCCCTCAAGCTCAGAGCATACAGCTGACACCACAACTCCCTCCTGAGGAATAGGAACCGGATCATCCATCCTCCCGGTCCCTGGGAAAGTACGAGATAAGGCATCAGGAAGCAACTTTATTGAGCAGTCATATGCGCGATGAGGAGGTAACTCTTTACACCCCTTCTCTGAGAACATCTCCCCAAAGTCCTCCAAAAAGGAGGCAAAGTCCTAGGCACAACTGCACCGATGACCGTGCTCATGCAGTTATTCTTGCAAAATTCACCCCACTGGCTTATCTTTCTGGATTGCCATCAATCACTGGGTTATGTTTAGCCAACCAAGGAAGTCCCAACACAATAAGAGTAGGTAGACCCTCCAACACATAACAAGACAATTGCTCTTTATGCATTGCCCCTACTCGAAGATCTATGTTATGAACAGCTTGAACCAAGCTACCTTGACCAAGAGGTCTAGAATCAATAGAGAGTATAGGGACCGGTTTGGCCAATACACTCAGTTGCATACCATGCACCTGGGCAAACCGAGCGTCCACAAGATTAGCCCCGGACCCACTATCAAGAAAAACAGAAATCCTCTCAGTTCTAGTACCAATCACCACCTCCGCAGGCACGATAAACTGAGAGGGATTTGGGGACGAAATACAGACTCCCAGGTTAACTCTTGGGTCAAAGAGGTCCGGGATGGACAACCCCAACAAAATGTCCCTCTCTCCCGCAAAAGAAACACCTTCTAGTCTTGCGGCGCACCGCCGATTCCCTCCTACAAAATGATGTCCCTCCCAACTGCATGGGTTCCTCAGAACAGACCAGGGGAACCTCAGTATAAGGGACTTTAGTAGTAGGTGGAGTCATCATGGGGGGCGGAGTTACCTCGCGTCTTCCCCGAAGTCGTCTATCAATGCGAATAGCGAGGGCCATAGCAGCCTCCAGTGATGGAGGAGAATCATACTGAGCCAACACATCTTTTAATTTGTCAGACAACCCTTGACAAAACTGGCTCCTAAGAGCTGGGTCATTCCACTGAGTATCTGTTGCCCATCTACGGAACTCAGAAGAATATTCCTCCGCTGGACGATTTCCTTGCCGTATTTTACGTAACTTTGTTTCAGCAAGGGAAACTCGATCCGGATCATCATATACCAGACCCAGGGCAGTAAAAAATCGATCCACTGACTGGAGATCTGGGGAGCCTGGAGGAATAGAGAACGCCCAAGATTGAGGGTCCCCTTGTAAGAGCGAGATAACAATTCCCACCCTCTGCTCTTCACTCCCAGATGACCGAGGCCGCAGCCGAAAGTACAATTTACATGCCTCCCGGAAAGTAAAAATTTGTCCCGCCCACCAGTGAACCTGTCTGGGAGAGCAACCTTAGGTTCAGATCTGGCTTGCTCTGGGAGGGACAAAACCTTGGACTTAATGTCTGCAAATTCCATGGACAACCCCTGCAACTGCCGGGCCAGCTGGGCTACTGGATCCATGACAGCTGGGGAGAATCTTTAGTTTGGGCCGGTGAAAATGTCACGCTGTATAGCAGATATATATATGAGATGTCTGTAATCTATATCAAAAAGGGCAACATACTATATAACATGCGCATAGATATATTATAACATGGATTTACCTGACAGAATGTCCACTGGGTCAAAACGGAATCCGTTATACGCTGTCTCCGGCTAGAGGGTGACCGGGGTCTAAGCTGACCCTGAACTGGGGTCCTAACTAATCCCTCAACCTGGAGGTACTGTTAAAGGTACAGAGGTCCAGGCCACCAGCGTAAACCCTGTCTCCTATCAATCCCTGCCAACTGTATTCTAGTCCTAAGAAGGACCCTGAATACCACCAAAGGGAATGAACAGGTAACGGATAATGAACAGAAAGACATACAAGAAAGAGAAGGAATAAAGTAAATAAAGTCTTACATACAACACTCACACACAGTAGGAACACCTAAGGTCTCAGAGATTTAACTATAAGCTATAAGAGTAAAAACACCTAATGAACTCTTAGCTTAAATATTCTCAGAACCGATCCAGTCTGCTGAACTACATGAATGCTTTCACGGCGTCTAACCCCAGACTGGCAGAAAATAAAGGAAACTAATTAGAACATAATCAAAAGCAGCCGGGCGAGGCTGCACCTAGCCTTAGCAAAGAGCTAGGAAAAATTAACTCTCACATTACAAAAAACAAAGAAACAGAAGCTCAGCTGTGAGAAGTCAGAATGTGCAATCGCGACGATCTTTGTGGTGATGCACCATGACAACGCCTGGGTGGATGCGGGTCTCTTGGTTCGGGCAGCGACGCATGTGCTCACATACACCGCTGTATCTGGATTAATTGAGAGCGTCTGATTGGTCCTCTCTGATTTAAATACACATCATGCCTGTTTCTGTGTGTACACGCCCCCGGAAGAAGGCACAAGCGCCGAAACGCGCGTAGGGATAGCAGACAGTTTGGTACAGTATGTGGAGTTTTTAGTATCATTATTTAGTTGCCTGTATTTACTCAGCACTCTGGCACTTTACCTTATTTTGTTGTCTTTGCAGCAGAGCTGCATTTATGTTTTGCACAAGGCTGGATTCAGTGATTACTTTGCTTATTAGCACGGAGACATAGCACTTATTTAGCACTGCAGCACTTTATTTTATTCTGCTGTGTATGCAGCAGTGCTGCATTCATGTTTTTGCACAAGGCTGGATTCAGTGATTATTTTATTTATTAGCAC
>JARQOD010000007.1:22025924-22053294 GCA_033576555.1 Oophaga sylvatica
ACTGAGCTTACTACAGAGATATGGGAGCAGAACCGAGCTTATTTCAGAGATAATGGAGCAGAAACAAGCTTACTAAAGAGATACAGGAGCAGAACCGAGCTTACTACAGAGATACAGGAGCAGAAATAAGCTTAGTACAGAGATATGGGAGCAGAACTGAGCTTACTACAGAGATAAGGAAGCATGATCAAGCTTATTACAGAGATGAGGGAGCAGAGCTGAGCTTACTACAAAGATATGGGAGCAGAACCGAGCTTATTTCAGAGATAATGGAGCAGAAACAAGCTTACTAAAGAGATACAGGAGCAGAACCGAGCTTACTACAGAGATACAGGAGCAGAAATAAGCTTAGTACAGAGATATGGGAGCAGAACTGAGCTTACTACAGAGATAAGGAAGCAGGATCAAGCTTATTACAGAGATGAGGGAGCAGAGCTGAGCTTACTACAAAGATATGGGAGCAGAACCGAGCTTATTTCAGAGATAATGGAGCAGAAACAAGCTTACTAAAGAGATACAGGAGCAGAACCGAGCTTACTACAGAGATACGGGAGCAGAACTAAGCTTACTAGAGAGATATGGGAGCAGAACTGAGCTTACTACAGAGATAATGAAGCAGGATCAAGCTTATTACAGAGATGAGGGAGCAGAACTGAGCTTACTACAGAGATATGGGAGCAGAACCGAGCTTATTTCAGAGATAATGGAGCAGAAACAAGCTTACTAAAGAGATACAGGAGCAGAACCGAGCTTACTACAGAGATACAGGAGCAGAAATAAGCTTAGTACAGAGATATGGGAGCAGAACTGAGCTTACTACAGAGATAAGGAAGCAGGATCAAGCTTATTACAGAGATGAGGGAGCAGAGCTGAGCTTACTACAAAGATATGGGAGCAGAACCGAGCTTATTTCAGAGATAATGGAGCAGAAACAAGCTTACTAAAGAGATACAGGAGCAGAACCGAGCTTACTACAGAGATACAGGAGCAGAAATAAGCTTAGTACAGAGATATGGGAGCAGAACTGAGCTTACTACAGAGATAAGGAAGCAGGATCAAGCTTATTACAGAGATGAGGGAGCAGAGCTGAGCTTACTACAAAGATATGGGAGCAGAACCGAGCTTATTTCAGAGATAATGGAGCAGAAACAAGCTTACTAAAGAGATACAGGAGCAGAACCGAGCTTACTACAGAGATACAGGAGCAGAAATAAGCTTAGTACAGAGATATGGGAGCAGAACTGAGCTTACTACAGAGATAAGGAAGCAGGATCAAGCTTATTACAGAGATGAGGGAGCAGAGCTGAGCTTACTACAAAGATATGGGAGCAGAACCGAGCTTATTTCAGAGATAATGGAGCAGAAACAAGCTTACTAAAGAGATACAGGAGCAGAACCGAGCTTACTACAGAGATACGGGAGCAGAACCGAGCTTACCACAGAGATATGGGAGCAGAACTGAGCTTACTACAGAGATAATGAAGCAGGATCAAGCTTATTACAGAGATGAGGGAGCAGAACTGAGCTTACTACAGAGATATGGGAGCAGAACCAAACTTACTACAGAGATACGGGAGCAGAACTGAGCTTACTAGAAAGATATGGGAGCAGAAGCAAGCTTACTGCAGAGACATGGGAAAAAACCAAAAAGGAAAAATAGGACAAAAGGGCAATAGATAAAATATGAAGATTTTTATTATAGCAAAATTAATAAAACAAATGTAATATATAGTATATCAATATAAGAACAAGGGAGTCAGCGACATCTAATTGCCACACTCAAACTAGGTCAGTGAATATGTATATATCATATGTAGCCCTAACAATAATATAAAAAAATTCACAGTCAACTATATGTATAGTGAACCACCTGTGAAAGAATACAAATGGGAAATTGCTGCCAGATATAAAGTGCAACAAGATAAATGTATATATATTGAGTATTGAATATATAGTCACCAAGAGACCTTCATAAAAAAAAAATATATATAATATATATATATATATATATATACACACAAGAGCAACAAATATCTCTCAAAAGATAAATAATGTGCAATACAAAGTGCAATATGTGTGGACCAAAAAGTGGACCTACATAAGATATATATAGAGAGATATGTAAAAAGTGGCAGCAGCGGTTTTTATCAATAAAATTCAGCGGTTTAAAAATTCCATGTGAACATATAGGGCAATATATGAAAACAGACACCCAAGTGCATGAGAAACAGGGGGAAAGAAAAATACCAATCAAGGCAGGTAAAGTATACAATGTTAAAGTTTTATTGAATAATATTACAGATGTAAAACATAGCACAAACATAAGAATATCAAATAAAAAGGAAGCATGAACACCACCTAATAGTGCCCAATACCCAGGCCTTCTATATATATAATCAGGTAGATATGCAGAAAATATAGATTGTAAGATACTAGTTATCCGATGGCTTACTATACTCAATATACAGATAATACCCACAAGGAATAATGCAACCTAAATGAAAATTAGTGCTGAAAATCATAAATAAACACAATTGTGCTCAAATACCATGAGTAATAAAGCTAATTTAACAGAGCAAAAACCCAAAACATCTATGTGAGAAAAAATTAATAAAGTGAGAAAGCTACACCGATCTGCACAATATTAGTGCAAAACCAGGCATTAACAATCACTGATGAAATAAAAAATGAAAAAATGAAGAGACAGCGCCGATATGCACACAAATAGTGCAAAATCAGGCGCAAGCCACAATGTGGTGTGATAGAAATCAAGGGAAATACCTATATCAATCCAGTAAAGCCATGCGGATAAAAATGAATCAACAATACCTGAAAAAAACCCGGGAGGGGAAAAGAGAGGTGGTGTCGATGCTTCCTAGGAACGCGCCCCATGAGTACACTTGGCTGCTGAAAGTCTGGTAAATATCATATTAATGAAAGCAGTCCAAGCCTGGAATCTGCCTCTTCATGCAGCAGGTAAGTCACTTGTTCGTGAATACGTCTGACTGCGGAAAGTCCAGTAAGTGTCATATCCATAGGTGAGAGCAGTCCAAGCCTGGAATCTGCCTCTTCATGCAGCAAGTAAGTCACTTGTTTGTGAATACGTCTGACTGCGGAAAGTCCGGTAAGTGTCATATCCATAGGTGAGAGCAGTCCAAGCCTGGAATCTGCCTCTTCATGCAGCAAGTAAGTCAGTTGTCCGTGAATACGTCTGACTGCGGAAAGTCCGGTAAGTGTCATATCCATAGGTGAGAGCAGTCCAAGCCTGGAATCTGCCTCTTCATGCAGCAAGTAAGTCACTTGTTTGTGAATACGTCTGACTGCGGAAAGTCCGGTAAGTGTCATATCCATAGGTGAGAGCAGTCCAAGCCTGGAATCTGCCTCTTCATGCAGCAGGTAAGTCACTTGTCCGTGAAAACGTCTGACTGCGGAAAGTCCGGTAAGTGTCATATCCATGGGTGAGAGCAGTCCAAGCCTGGAATCTGCCTCCTCATGCAGCAGGTAAGTCACTTGTTCATGAAAACGTCTGACTGCGGAAAGTCCGGTAAGTGTCATATCCATAGGTGAGAGCAGTCCAAGCCTGGAATCTGCCTCTTCATGCAGCAGGTATGTCACTTGTTCGTGAAAACGTCTGACTGCGGAAAGTCCGGTAAGTGTCATATCCATAGGTAAGAGCAGAGACCGAGCCTGGAATCTGCCTCTTCATGCAGCAGGTAAGTCACTTGTTCGTGAATACGTCTGACTGCGGAAAGTCCGGTAAGTGTCATATCCATAGGTGAGAGCAGAGACCGAGCCTGGAATCTGCCTCTTCATGCAGCAGGTAAGTCACTTGTTCGTGAAAACGTCTGACTGCGGAAAGTCCGGTAAGTGTCATATCCATAGGTGAGAGCAGTCCAAGCCTGGAATCTGCCTCTTCATGCAGCAGGTAAGTCACTTGTCCGTGAAAACGTCTGACTGCGGAAAGTCCGGTAAGTGTCATATCCATAGGTGAGAGCAGAGACCGAGCCTGGAATCTGCCTCTTCATGCAGCAGGTAAGTCACTTGTTCGTGAATACGTCTGACTGCGGAAAGTCCGGTAAGTGTCATATCCATAGGTGAGAGCAGAGACCGAGCCTGGAATCTGCCTCTTCATGCAGCAGGTAAGTCACTTGTTCGTGAAAACGTCTGACTGCGGAAAGTCCGGTAAGTGTCATATCCATAGGTGAGAGCAGTCCAAGCCTGGAATCTGCCTCTTCATGCAGCAGGTAAGTCACTTGTCCGTGAAAACGTCTGACTGCGGAAAGTCCGGTAAGTGTCATATCCATAGGTGGAGAGCAGAGACCGAGCCTTGAATCTGCCTCTTCATGCAGCAGGTAAGTCACTTGTTCGTGAATACGTCTGACTGCGGAAAGTCCGGTAAGTGTCATATCCATGGGTGAGAGCAGAGACCGAGCCTGGAATCTGTCTCTTTTTGCTTAATTACAGGTTGCCTGATCCTCACATAGTAGCCACCATGTAAGGGAGTTGTAGCAGAGTCGTCATCTCCTGCTGGATTCCTTGTTCATTACTGTAACTCACAGCAATGTTTCACTCTTTCTGCAGAAACAATAATGGATTATGAATAAACATGGAGCACCAGAATATTATGTATAAGAAAGATACAATATAGATTTTTTTTTACACAACATCCCCTTAGGAGAATCTAGATAATATTACATCACTAATCTATGGGCAGAATCCAGTGTGATATAAATGACGGTTTAAATCCTATAGATCACATTTCGGGGCTTTTCTATAGAAAATATAGACTTTTATACAAAACTAAATCGTAGCTTTAAAGGGCTATTCCCATCTCTTCCGTTTATGGCATATCCACCCAATAGTTTGTAAGAAAAAAATCACCATTGAAACAAATAAAATAGCATGAAGTAGATAAAGCACTGAAGAAATTAGGAACTCATTTCTTTGCTCTATCCACTGTAATCATAATGGGACAGAGCAGCAATAGTTAAATCCTCTGAATACAGCGCATTTAACAACAGACAATATTTGCAGAACATGTATACTGCACCTGAAATACCATGAAATCTCCCGCATTAGTGGCTGTAATAATTCATCACCCAAGACCCCAATCTTTTAATCAATGAACCTATTCCCACCACAACAGGACATATGGGAGGTGGAAAAAAGACTTGTGAATTTTAGGAAGTGAATGAAATACTGGTGTCAGTGGATTACCCACCAATAATTATTCCACGTTTTTTTCAGACAATACTCCCAAAACAACTTCTTCACGTCGGTCTTGAGGAGGCGCACTGAAGTCAGACGATCCTGAGTCATGGAGAGGTATACACCTCTTTGTAAATCAGGAGTAGTGTTGAGCATTCCGATACCGCAAGTATCGGGTATCCGCCGATATTGGCTGTATCGGAATTCCGATTCCGAGTTCCGATATTTTCGTCATATCGGATACCGGAATCGGGATTGTCACTGTCACTGTCAGTGTCCGTCGGTCGGGTCTGTCAGGAGTCAGCGGCACTTACCCGGCAGAAGATCTCCGGCGGTCACATCCCGGACTGCTTAATGGCCGCCATCCTCTTCTCCCCGGCGGTCACATGCAGTTTCTCGCGATAACTGCAGTGACTGCTGGGTAATCGCGGCCGTAAAGCAGTCCGATGACGTCACCGCCGGGGAAGCTGGTAAGCAGCTGTGCTGCGCCGGGATGTCAGGCTCTGCCTGTCATTCCGATGTAGCAGAGCTGGATCGTCGTGGGACACTCGTTACTATGGACTGCGTCGGACAGGTGGTATACTGTTGGTTTGTTTTTTTATTTTTTTACAGGAGATCGATGGCGTCGCAGGAATGAGAGAGTAATAAAAGAAATGAAAACTGTGTTGTCTCTTTTATTTCATTAAAAGACTTTTTTCTTGCTGTGTCTTTTTTTTAAACATTTAAAAACTTTGGGATTAATAATGGATCGGTGTCTTATTGACGCCTCTCCATTATTAACCGGGCTTATTGTCACCGTGCAATCAACGGTGACATTAACCCCTTATTACCCCACTTGCCACCGCTACAGGGCAGTGGGAAGAGCCGGGTAAAGTGCCACAATTGGCACATCTTTTGATGCGCCAAATGTGGGGCTGCTGTAGCCTGGTATTATCAGGCTGTTGAGGGCCAAAATCCATGGGCCTTGACAGTCTTTTAATACCAGGCCGCAGCAGTCTGCATTTTACTTGGCTGGTTAACAAAAATAGGGGGACCCCTACGCCGTTTTTTTTTCGAGGGGATCCCCTATTTTTGTTAACCAGCCAAGCTAAGCAGACTGCTGTGGCCTGGTATTATCAGGCTGGCAAGGTCCATGGATATTGGATCCTTACCAGCCTGAAAAACCAGGCCTCAGCGGTCTGCTTCATCTGGCTGGTTAACAAAAATAGGGGGGACCCCACGCCAATTTTTTTCGAGGGGATCCCCTATTTTTGTTAATCAGCCAAGATATGCAGACTGCTGTGGCCTGGTATTATCAGGCTGGCAAGGTCCATGGATCTTGGCTCCTTAACAGCCTGAAAATCCAGGCCTCAGCGGTCTGCTTCATCTGGCTGGTTAACAAAAATAGGGGGGACCCCACGCCATTTTTTTTTCGAAGGGAACCCCTATTTTTGTTAATCAGTTCCCTCTGACGTCACTGATTGTGTCCCTGGCTGACCTGAAGTGAAAGTGGAAAGCAATCAATTAAGCTTTCCACTTAAGGGCCCGTCTCACATAGCGATATCGCTACCGAGATCGCTGCTGAGTCACTAGTTTTGTGACGCAGCAGCGAGCTCACCAGCGATATCGCTGTGTGTGACATTCAGCGATGATCAGCCCCCCTGCCGGGTATCGCTGATTGTCGCTGAAATGCCAGGACTTTTTTTGATCGCTGGTTTCCTGCTGACAGGCACGCATCGCTGCGTGTGACAGGCGGGAGACCAGTGATCCGCTGGTAACCAAGGTACACAGCGGTTTCCAGGCGCGGGGCTGTGCCTAGAAACCCGCTGTGTACCTTGGATACCAGCGCCTGATTCAGGGAGCGATCCAAGTCAGCGGTTCCAGCGTCGCTGGGGCTGTGCTGCTAGTACAACACAGCTGTGATCAGCCTGGATACCGGTAGCGATCGCTGATGTCAGAGCGAGCGGCTCGCTGAAAGCGATGTCTACATCGACAGCGATTCACCGTCGCTGATGAGCTCGCTGTGAGCTCGCGCCTGTCACAAACAGTGATCGACAGCGATCACGGTAGCGATATCGCTATGTGAGACGGCCCTTAAGCGTGTTACCGCAGTGTCGCTGTCCCAGATCGCTGCCTGAGCTGCCTGTTTGCAGCTCAGCAGCGATCATGTAGCGATACACCACGATCCTGACAAGTGCATACTTGTCGGGATCGCTGGTGTATCGTTATGTGAGACCAGCTTACTCTCCTGTCAGCGGAGAGGAACTCATTCATTTGGGTTTACTGTGAGTGCAGCATTAGCTGCGTCCCTGCAGTAAACATTAACCCTTTCTGAAGATTACACCGTGGACTGACTGTGCAGTGATAGTAAGAATAAATTGTTCTTATTATATTTATTTTTATTACAGGAAATGGTTTTTGCAGTAAATAAAGATGGTCAAAACATGTGTCTTTATTTATTAAATGATTTTAATTAAGTGTGTGTGTTTTATTTTTATTTCATGCAATAGGATTAATAATTGATAGTTTGTCTAATTGACAGCTCTCAATTATTAACCTGGCTTAAAGTGACCTTTCAATGCAAGGTCATTTTAACCCTTATTAACCCATTCGCCACCGCTACAGGGCAATGGGAATAGACGGGCAAAGTGCCAGAAAGGGCAAACTAATTAGAGATTTGCCCTTTCTGGGGTGTCTGGGGGCAGATGTTAGTAGCCAGGGGGGGGGGGCAAAAATAATGGTCCCTCTCTGGGCTATTATTATCTGCCCCCACTCACTGGCTTTGTCTGTCTGGTTGCGAAAATAGGGCGGGAGCCCACGCATTTTTTTTCAGCAATTTTACACCTCATATATATAAAATGTCATTGAATTTGTGACATATATATATATATATATATATATATATATTATATTTATTTTTAGTTCATACACTTCTACATAGTATAATAGCCGCTAATTCAATTGCCGGCTTTTGTGAAAATGCAGAACCCGACATGAAATGACACTTGGTGTACATAGGGTTAACCATGTCTTTTCATGTCCTTTGCTATCTGATTTGCACAAACAATTACATCAGTCTATGTGTGCAAAATTTCACACCTGTAGGGTATTAAGTTAAAGTGCTAAAGTCGTTAGCAAAAACAAGTGTCACTAGTGTTTGTTGTCAAATCAGATAGCAAACGACATGAAAAGACATGGTTAACCCTATGTACACCAAGTGTCATTTCATGTCGGGTGCTTCTGTCTTTTCACAGAAGCCGGCTTTACCCGGCAATTGAATCAGAGGATATTTTACTATGTAGAAGTGTATAAACTATACATATATGTATATATATATGTCACAATGACATGTATAATATATATATATGTATTCTATGTGTGTATATTTAGTGTTTACAAGGAAAGAATGGGGTTTCTTTAGTTACGATATTTTGTTCCCATAGACTTACATTGGATTTCCTGTATCGGTATCGGGTATCGCCGATATTTTAATGGTATCGGCGATACCATTCCGATTCCGATACTTTTGGATATCGGAAAGTATCGCTCAACTCTAATCAGGAGTGTTTTATTAGAGGTGTGCACCTCTGGTGAGAATATTTTGTGGCTTATCAAATGCCGCCGATTGCCATGAATTTGACAAGAGGTGGTCGCCACTCCACCCATCCTGCCAAGCTCCAGCACATTGTCGGAAATGGGTGAAAATGGCGTGAGAATGCCAAAAGTCACAATATTTTAGTGCAGCCTGGAGTTTCGCCAAAATGTTGTGACGTTTCAAAGCTTTTTACGTAACAATACTGCTGTAAAAGATTTGAAATCGGGGCCCTAAGTCCTTTTGTAACAAATTAAAGACGATCTTCTGATAAACTTTGAGCTGAGATATGGAAAAATACTTACTTCTTTTCAATTTTTTTTTGGATTTTCTTCCTTTTACAATAGATGGAGGTGTTTGTTTGTAATCTTTTAAGTCCTAATTTATCTTGGACTCTTTCACCTCCTCTATACCGGCCTTGTGCGGCTTTAGAATGTCTCCAGAAGTCCAGGAAATGTCAAGCTCTCCTGTAACACAAAATATTGAAATTAGATTTAATAAAATGCGAGATTCTATGTGATTAAGATTATTAACATTTACAGGTTATTATAACTTCTAAATAGTACATTAGACTGAGAAAAGAGGGAGCCAATCTCCAGAGAAATGCTCCAGCATTTCAGAGAAAACATAGTTTGAAGAGCCACCCAGGGACTAAAGTGAGACCTGACTGATCCGACGCTGCTCCCAGCCGGCTTCCCCCTGCGCCACTGCACTTGATTGACAGGTCTACCATAATTAAAGATATGGGAGAGGCCTGTCAGTCAACTAGAGCGATACGGGCAGATGCCAGCTGGGGGCAGCACCAGATTTGTCAAGTCTCTCCCTGTGGTCGCTGGACAGCTCTGTAAAATATGTTTTCTACAGTCATGCAGACTCTCAGACTCTATATTAGTAGGTTTACTATCTTGGACTATTATTGTATTTAAAGCACTGAGAACTTACTGTCAGAGGAGGTGACCACATCCTCATCTGGGCTGATATTGATTACTACATCAGGGGGTCCATGAGGAGAATCATCAGTGGTAATTGTTTATGTTGTCCTCATGGTGTCCTGTAACACAAAACATTGAAATTAACATTTCTTAAATGAAAGCTTCCATCATGTTTCTAATGTATGTTTAGGCATCTTATTCTAACAAGATCCTTTAAGAGACTATTTTTTATCTTTATTGTTTTTCTATTTAATACATTTATACATAGAAAAAGACAAATGGGAATGTCCTCAGAGTCAGTAACGGAGTTCACAATGCGGACTGCTTCCATGTGATGTAAAAGCAGACAATAACTGTCTGTATGAATAGATATCAAAGAAGCCTGAGATAACTTTGCATTCTAATCACTTCTGAACATATCAGTAGTGTAGTGTATCTGGTAAAACACTGATCGCTGTCTGTGAGGACTGGAAGTTGTTTTCTCATTATAAGTATATGGAACCTCGCTCTGAGAGTCATAGGCTGACATTGGGGAAACCGCTACCGCGCCACACATAAGACGTGTGAGACGACAAAGCTAAATTGTGGTTATATGGTTCAGAAGACGACCAGAATGGCGCTGGAAAACAGAGAAGATGGCAAATGGTAAGTGTTTTATCACATGTACACTGCACTACTGATATATCTAGAAGGGATTAGACAATACATATGGTGCTGGAGAGCTTCTTAATGTCAGATTTATCAGGCTTTAGTTACCATTTAGTTTGGTGTTGTTCTCTCTAAAGTCGTCGGCACAATATTGGCTTTCAGCATCTTTCATTGGCTTTTTCTTTTTCTGACAACTATAAAATTGCAAAAATAAAAGTCACATTGTAAATTACAAAGTAAAACATGTCTGTATTCTGCAGAATGTAAGAATGAAACATTTTATCTAGTCCTATCTGTAGAGAGATCACCGGTCAGTCATTTTTGTGTCTATGACAAACAGCAACTTATTTTAATAAAGTTTATACAAGTTGTAGCAGAGCCAGGTAGGACAGGGTTAAGTCCGAGCTTTGCAGGATTTGATAAGGAGCCCCCACGTAGCTTTTTCCTAAAATCAGGGCCTGTGTTCATGAGATGTTTCAGTCTGCTGGATTTAGCTTGTGAGCTGGAGTTTTATGAAAGGAATAAAACTGCACTGGTTTTGGACCAAACCTCATTGATTGTGTGAATGGTGCCTAATGCCTACCTGAGAGCGAGAATCCCTGCAAAGTCTAATATATAGCCATCAGTTACCGGCAGGGCACAGCGCCAGGGTGACGTGTGTGAGCCACAAGAAGTCTACACTAAAATATTCCCATTACTGGAGTAACCTGAAGATGTGACATTTCCTCTACAGACTCCTGTGAAGCCCATAAATCATTACTCACTATACTTACCAACAGATGATAGCAATGGCACCAATGATAACTACAAGGGTGATGAGAATGGCAGCGAGGATAACAACCTTATAGACTGTTTCCTCAGATAGTATTGGAGGCACGGTAACATTCTCTAAAAACAGAAAGAACATAAGTGATCAGATAGCTGGAATGTGTGCAGAAGTGGAAACCAAATACATGGACTGGACGGACTGAGGAACCAAGTACGACTATTAAAAACAGGGGAATTTAGTTTGGAAAAATGATGGATTCTTTTTGACGTCATGTCAATATATAATGGACAATCCAGAGATCTGTTCTTTTATAGTCCTGGAATAGGGAACGAACACATGATGGGGGATGACACCTGAAATGACAAGTAACACATGAAAAACCCTCCATTCCATGTATTATGTGACGTCATATAAATCTCCAGTCACAGAAGAAAAGTTCCAGAACCCCTAATGACGGAGCCTGACGCTCATAAACTGGGCCCTAATAATGGATCCTAATAGTTTCTGGGGCCGGATGTGAAATGTTACATGTGAAGGACATATCTCATTTCTCCTGTGGACGCCTTCTGCTACATGTAGTAGTCAGTGCATCCAGCAAGGAGAGAACAGTATTAATGCTCTGTGTCTCATCTATGTGTTATTACACATTGAATGGTAAAATGAATGGTGTCATTCAAAACTACAACTCGTCCCGCAAAAAGATAAACAAGCCCTCATATGGCCATATGAATGGAAAAAACCTTATGGCTCTTGGAAGAAGTGGAGAAGAAAAAACCCCAAAAACAAAAATTCGCTGAGGAGGGAAGGGGTTAACCCCATAGAGTATAACTGGTAATGCACTCACCTTCTTTAATCCTGATCTGCTCTTGTGATCGAGGGTTACAGATATAGATGGTAGTATTTTTCTTTCCCCCTGTTTCTCATGCACTTGGGTGTCTGTTTTCATTTCTGGGTTGGTTTTGCCATCCGCATTTTGAAGTGAGGTTTCAGTTAGATGTGTAAAATATATTCATTTTTATTTGGTCATTCCATAATTTTATATTATTATTTTTACACTGTACTGTATTTCATTTCTGTTGAGTTCATATAGGGCAATATATACATATAATATCAAGGACCAACCTGGCTGAAGTGTGAACATAGAAACCCCAATGCGCGTTTCGCTTAGTTGCTTCCTCGGGGGGCTTATTACAGAGATATGGGAGCAGAACAGAGTTTACTACAGAGATAAGGGAGCAGAACCGAGCTTATTACAGAGAAAATGGAGCTGAACCGAACTTACTACAGAGATATGAAAGCAGAACCAAGCTTACTACAGAGGTAAGGGAGCAGAACCGAGCTTACTACAGAGGTAAGGGAGCAGAACCGAGCTTACTACAGAGATCCAGGAGCAGAACTGAGCTTACTACAGAGATATGGGAGCAGAACTGAGCTTACTACAGAGATATGAGAGCAGAACCGAGCTTACTACAGAGATATGAAAGCAGAACCAAGCTTACTACAGAGGTAAGGGAGCAGAACCGAGCTTACTACAGAGATCCAGGAGCAGAACTGAGCTTACTCCAGAGATATGGGAGCAGAACAGAGCTTACTACAGAGATATGAAAGCAGAACCAAGCTTACTACAGAGGTAAGGGAGCAGAACCGAGCTTACTACAGAGATCCAGGAGCAGAACTGAGCTTACTACAGAGATATGGGAGCAGAACTGAGCTTACTACAGAGATATGGGAGCAGAGCAGAGCTTACTACAGAGATATGAAAGCAGAACCGAGCTTACTACAGAGATCCAGGAGCAGAACTGAGCTTACTACAGAGATATGGGAGCAGAACTGAGCTTACTACAGAGATATGGGAGCATGTTGTGAATAGGCTGGAAATGAGTTCTGAGCAGAAGCTCCCTCTGGTGGTTACAAACGGTACTGGACTGTCCAGTGAAGATTGTGAGGATTGGGAATCAGGGTTGCCGGTGATCAATTGTTCTGGTCTCAATCCTTGATTCCTGTTTCCTTGGTAGCCTGCTGTGTCGTGTCTGAATCTCCTGCTAACAGATAAGACATTTTCTTCTTTTTTGTTTTTGTGCTTGATTTTTGCATTTTGTCCTGCACTTCTGTGGGGGCCTTCAGGGTCCCCTCGGGGGGCTTTTGCCCTCTCAAGTTCAGTTCAGCCACTGATGTTTGTACATTTGCTTTTTCCAGTTTTTTCAGTGGCTGCTGTTTTGATTTTGGTTACACCAGAGAACTAATTTAGGTGGTAGAGGTCGTGTGATCTCAGGTGTTTTTGAAATTAGTAGAGTTGGTGCTTTTCAGGGTTTTTTGGGATTGCAGTAAGTGCCCTTCCTATCCTTTTCTATTTAGTAAGTTTGGGCCCCAACGTTTGCTCATACTATTTTCTGTCTGTGTCAGTATTTCTTCTTGTCTAACCGCCATTACATGTTTGGGGGCTTTCTATGTTCTTTGGGGATCTGCTCCGGGGCAGATAGCTTTCCTCTTTCTATCTTTAGGTGTAGTTAGTTTCTCAGGCTGTGACGAGGCGTCTAGGACCAACGTAGGAACGCTCCACGGCCGCCTCTAGTTGTGGTGGTTAGTCAGGGTACTGCAATCTCATAGTTTCCAACTGCTCTGGTGTATTGCCTTTTTTACCTGTACTCCTCAGCTACCGAAACATAACAGGAGCAGAACTGAGCTTACTAGAGAGATATGGGAGCAGAACTGAGCTTACTACAGAGATAATGGAGCAGAATTGAGCTTACTACCGAAATATGAGAGCAGAACCATTGAGAAAGATTCTTGAAAACCCGGTCAGCAGGGCGCAAAAGACAGGAATCTTCTTAGTAAATGACAATCTTCATTTATTAAAAATTATTAAAAATTATGGTAAAACAATGAATCCACAACGCGTTTCAACGGAGTGAGTCCGTCTTCCTCAGGTGGCATAATACATTCAATAAAAAAGGAAGTACATTTAAAGGGGCAGCAGCCAATGGGAAACATGATTGCATAATTAAAACACATGAAGTGGAGGTGGGGGTCTGACAATAGTTAAACCCACACTGACATACAGTCATGGCCAAAAGTTTTGAGAATGACACAAATATTAATTTTTACAAAGTCTACTGCTTCACTTTTTCTAATGGCAATTTGCATATACTCCAGAATGTTATAAAGAGTGATCAGCTTAACAGCAATTACTTGCAAAGTCAATATTTGGCAAGAAAATTAACTTTATCCCCCAAAACACATTTCAACATCATTGCAGCCCTGCCTTAAAAGGACCAGCTAACCTCTTTTCAGTGATTGCTCCATTAACACAGGTGTGGGTGTTGATGAGGACATGGCTGGAGATCAATCTGTCATGATTAAGTAAGAATGACACCACTGGACACTTTAAAAGGAGACTGGTGCTTGGCATCATTGTTTCTCTTCTGTTTAACATGGTTATCTCTAAAGAAACACATGCAGTCATCATTGCAATGCACAAAAATGGCCTAACAGGGAAGAGTATCGCAGCTAGAAAGATTGCACCTCAGTCAACAATCTATCGCATCATCAAGAACTTCAAGGAGAGAGGTTCCATTGTTGCCAAAAAGGCTCCAGGGCGCCCAAGAAAGACCAGCAAGCGCCAGGACCGTCTCGTAAAAGTGTTTCAGCTGTGGGATCGGGCTACCAGCAGTGCAGAGCTTGCTCAGGAATGGCAGCAGGCAGGTGTGAGTGCATCTGCACGCACTGTGAGGCAGAGACTCTTGGAGCAAGGCCTTGTCTCAAGGAGGGCAGCAAAGAAGCCACTTCTCTCCAGAAAAAACATCATGGACAGACTGATATTCTGCAAAAGGTACAGGCAGTGGACTGCTGAGGACTGGGGTAAAGTTATTTTCTCTGATGAATCCCCTTTTCAATTGTTTGGGACATCAGGAAAACGCCTTATTCGGAGAAGACAAGGTGAGCGCTACCACCAGTCTTGTCTCATGCCAACTGTTAAGCATCCTGAAACCATTCATGTGTGGGGTTGCTTCTCAGCCAAGGGAATCGGCTCTCTCACAGTCTTGCCTAAAAACACAGCCATGAATAAAGAATGGTACCAGAATGTCCTCCAAAAGCAACTTCTCCCAACCCTCCAAGAGCAGTTTGGCGATCAACAATGCCTTTTCCAGCATGATGGAGCACCTTGCCATAAATCAAAGGTGATAACTAAATGGCTCAGGGAACAAAACATAG
The DNA here is from genome assembly GCA_033576555.1 of Oophaga sylvatica. Classification (NCBI taxonomy): domain Eukaryota; kingdom Metazoa; phylum Chordata; class Amphibia; order Anura; family Dendrobatidae; genus Oophaga; species Oophaga sylvatica. The sequence goes on from JARQOD010000007.1 coordinate 22,041,265, forward strand.
AGATTTTGGGTCCATGGCCTGGAAACTCCCCAGATCTTAATCCCATTGAGAACTTGTGGTCAATCATCAAGAGACGGGTGGACAAACAAAAACCTAAAAATTCTGACAAAATGAAAGCATTGATTGTGCAAGAATGGACTGCTATCAGTCAGGATTTGGTCCAGAAGTTGATTGAGAGCATGCCAGGGAGAATTGCAGAGGTCCTGAAGAAGAAGGGTCAACACTGCAAATATTGACTTGCTGCATTAACTCATTCTAACTGTCAATATAAGCTTTTGTTACTCATATGTTTGCAATTATTATATTTCTGTCTGTGATAAAAACATCTGTCAAACACACATAAAAACCAGAGGGCAGCAGATCATGTGAAAATATAATATTTGTGTAATTCTCAAAACTTTTGGCCATGACTGTAGACACTTGCTAAAAACTTAGCAAAAACCACATTAAAACCATATTACAAGGGAGACAAATTATGCTAATACTATAAAAAAATTGAAATAAAATGAATTAAAATAAAATAATTGCAATAATTACTAAAAAAAAAAAAACAGATATCAAATCATCTTTTTTTTTTTTCCTTTTCCCTTCTTCTTCTTTCAAATAGTTCTTTCAATAGTGAGATTTAACCCTTTTTTTTCTTATGCATAATAAAGATCATAGTTCACTGAAACTTACTATTATATATCAGATTCCATATAATCTGACTGACCGGTTTGGTAACCTTGCAAGAAATGAAAATTTTTGGATTTTTAAACTTGGCACACTTGCCCCAGAAGGGTTAAATCTCACTATTGAAAGAACTATTTGAAAGAAGAAGAAGGGAAAAGGAAAAAAAAGAGATGATTTGATATCTGTTTTTTTTTTTTTAGTAATTATTGCAATTATTTTATTTTAATTCATTTTATTTAAATTTTTTATAGTATTAGCATAATTTGTTCCCTTGTAATATGGTTTTAATGTGGTTTTTGCTAAGCTTTTAGCAAGCGTCTATGTCAGTGTGGGTTTAACTATTGTCAGACCCCCACCTCCACTTCATGTGTTTTAATTATGCAATCATGTTTCCCATTGGCTGCTGCCCCTTTAAATACACTTCCTTTATTATTGAATGTATTATGCCACCTGAGGAAGACGGACTCACTCAGTTGAAACGCGTTGTGGATTCATTGTTTTACCATAATTTTTAATAATTTTTAATAAATGAAGATTGTCATTTACTAAGAAGATTCCTGTCTTTTGCGCCCTGCTGACCGGGTTTTCAAGAATCTTTCTCAATAGTAATCCCACTCGAGGTACCCGGCTGGAGCAGCATTAGATTTCTTAATTGCTTACAACACTTACACCTGGCTGGCGCTCCTACAGACTGTCTATCCCACGTTTCTCATGAGAGCTATCACGAACACCGCACTGCACTTGCTCACTGAGCCAGTGCGCGTGTCCGGAGTAAGACAGACTGCACTCAATGATACCTGTGGAGCGGGGCAGCAGCGGTGAAGATGCGTGCTTCAGACTAACAGGACCCAAGCACGTGACTGCCAAGGGGTGGCGCCGGCCACAGGTCTCTCAGAGGGAGCAGTAACAGATAGAGAATGCTTCAGGCCAGAGGACCTTAAGCACGTGACTGCTGTTGGGCGTGGCCTAAGCTCCAGAGAGCTATGAGCAGAAGGAAAACTCCTAGAAGGGTAACTACGGGACAGAGTTACCAAGGGGCATAGACAAAACGGATAGTCAGGATAGCCAGGTCATACACAGAGGGAGCAACGCAGTACAAGAGGAACAGGCAGAGAATAACCAGAAACGTAGCCAAGGGATCAGAAAACCAGAACGGGCAAATACACAGTACCAAGACAGTAGACAAACTCACAACGAAGAGACGGACCGGGTCAAAACCAAACAAGCAACAAGATAAGGCACAGGCACACAGGAGGTCAACTAACTCAGCCGAGGGCAGCAGTATAACTGACACCAGACCTAGGTCAATTGGCAACTAAATAGCCGCCTTCTGCCAGAGAGAGGCTGAAACCATTAACCCCAGTCTGGCCAGGACGGGACAAAGACCAAACCCCGTCCTGGGTCATGACAAGAGCAGAACCAAGCTTACTACAGAGGTGTGGAAGCAGAACCGAGCCTACTACAGAGATATGGGAGCAGAAATGAGCTTACTAGAGATACGGGAGCAGAACTGAGATAACCCCTCCCAGAAGGGTCGTTTGCACGTTAATGGCCAGGCCAAGTTTTACAATTCTGACCACTGTCTCTTTATGAGGTTAGAACTCTGGAACGCTTCAACGGATCTTCGCGATTCTGAGACAGTTTTCTCGTGACATATTGTACTTCATGTTAGTGGTAAAATTTCTTCAATACAACTTGCATTTTTATGAAAAAAATGGAAATATGGCGAAAATTTTGAAAATTTTGCAATTTTTTGAATTTTGAATTTTTATGCCCTTAAAACAAAGAAATATGTCACACAAAATAGTTACTAATTAACATTTCCCAAATGTCTTCTTTACATCAGCACAATTTTGGAACAATATTTTTTTTTGTTAGGAAGTTATAAGGGTTAAAAGTTGACCAGCGATTTCTCATTTTTACAACAAAATTTACAAAACCATTTTTTTTAGGGACCACCACACATTTGAAGTCACTTTGAGGGGTCTATATGGCAGAAAATACCCAAAAGTGACACCATTCTAAAAGATGCACCCCTCAAGGTACTCAAATCCACATGCAAGAAGTTTATTAACCCTTCAGGTGCTTCACAGGAGCTGAAGCAACATGGAAGGAAAAAATTAACATTTAACTTTTTAGTTAAAAATGATCTTTTACAAAAAAATTTTTATTTTCACAAGGGTAAAAGGAGAAAATGGACAGATAAAGCTGTGCAATTTCTTCTGAGTACGCCAATACCCTATATGTGGGGGAAAACCACTGTCTGGGCGCACGGCAGGGCTCGGAAGAGAAGGAGCGCCGTTTGACTTTTTCAAACCAAAATTGGCTGGAATTGAGATTGGACGCCATGTCGCTTTTGGAGAGACCCTGATGTGCCTAAACAGTGGAAACCCCCCACAAGTGAGACCATTTTGGAAACTAGAACCCCTAAGGAACTTATCTAGATCTGTTGTGAGCACTTTAAACCCCCAAGTGCTTCACAGAAGTTTATTTCCACAAAAATGATTTTTTAGTCCCCAATTTTTGATTTTTCCCAAGGAAATTGGACTGCAAAAGTTGTCCAATTTGTCCTGAGTACGCTGATACCCCATATGTGGGGGGGTAAACTGTTTGGGTGCATGGCAGGGCTCAGAAAGGAAGTAATGACGTTTTGGAATGCAGACTTTGATTTGTGTCATGCTTAGTCTGCAGAGCCCCTGATGTGCCTAAACAGTGGAAACGCCCCACTTTGGAAACTAGACCCCGTAAGGAACTTATCTAGAGCTGTGGTGAGCACTTTGAACCCCCAATTGCTTCACAGAAGTTTGTAATGCCCGGACATGAAAATAAAAAATCCTATTTTTTTTCACACAAAAAAATACTTTGTCACCAATTATTTATTTTCCCAAGGGTAACAGGAGAAATTGGACCACAAAAGTTGTTGTCCAATTTATCCTGAGTACGCTGATACCCCATATGTGGGGGGGAACCACTGTTTGGGCGCACGGCAGAGCTCATAAGGGAAGGAGCACCATTTGACTTTTTCAATCCAAAATTGGGTAGAATCGAGATTTTACGCCATGTCGCGTTTAGATTGCCCACGATGTGCCTAAACAGTGGAAACCCACCACAAGTGACCCCATTAAACTAGACCCCCTAAGGAACTTATCTAGATCTGTGGTGACCACTTTGAACCCCCAAGTGCTTCACAAAAGTTTATAACGTAAAGCCGTAAAATTGAAAAAATCATATTTTTTCCACAAAAATGATCTCTTCACCCCAATTTTTATTTTCCTAAGGCTGGCAAGACCCCAAACATTATTGTTCAATTTGTCCTGGGTACACTGATACACCATATGTGGGGGTAAACCACTGTTTGGGTGCATGGCAGAGCTCGGAAGGGAAGGAGCGCTGTTTGACCTTTTCAACGCAGAATTGGCTGGACGCCATGTCGCGTTTGGAGAGCCTCTGATGTGCCTAAACAGTGGAAACACCACAACAAATGACACCATTTTGGAAACTAGAACCCTCAAGGAACTTATCAAGATGTGTGGTGAGAACGCCTGAGCGTGAAAATAAAAAATCATATTTTTTCCACAAACATGATCTTTTAGTCCCCAATTTTTTATTTTCCCAAGGGTAACAGGAGAAATTGGACCCCAAAAGTTGTTGTCCAAATTGTTCTGAGTACGCTGATACCCCTTATGTGGGAGAAAACTACTGTGTGGGCCCATGTAGGGGCTCGGAAGAGAAGTAGTGACGTTTTGTAATGCAGACTTTGATAGATTTGTCTGCGGGTGTCATGTCGTATTTGGAGAGCCCCTGATGTGCCTAAACAGTGGAAACCCCCCACAAGTGACCCCTTTTTGGAAACTAGACCCACAAAGGAACTTATCTAGATGTGTGGTGAGCACTTTGAACCCCAAGTGCTTCACAGAAGTTTATAACGCCCGGGCGTGAAAATAAAAAATCATATTTTTTTCCACAAACATGATATTTTAGTCCCCAGTTTATTTTACCAAGGGTAACAGGATACATTGTACACTAAAAGTTGTTGTTCAATTTTTCCTGAGTACGCTGATACCCTATACGTGGAAGAAAACTACTGTATGGGCACATGTTGGGGCTCGGAAGGGAAGTAGTGACGTTTTGGATTGCAGACTTTGATGGAATAGTCTGCGGGCGTCATGTCGCGTTTGGAGAGCCTCTGATGTGCCTAAACAGTGAAACCCGCACAAGAGACCCCATTTTGGAAACTAGACCCCCCAAGGAACATATATAGATGTGTGGTGAGAACTTCGAACCCCCAAGTGCTTCACAGAAGTTTATAACGTAGAGCCATAAAAATAAAAAATCATATTTTTTTCCACAAAAATGATATTTGCGCCCAATTTTTTATTTTCCCAAGGATAACAGAAGAAATTAGACCCCAAGAGTCATTGTGCAATTTGTCCTGAGTACGCTGATACCCCATATGTGGGGGTAAACTACTGTTTGGGCACATGGCAGAGCTCAGAAGAGAAGGAGCACCGTTTGACTTTTTCAACGCAGAATTGGCTGGAATTGAGATCAGACGCCATGTCACATTTGGAGAGCCCCTGATGTGCCTAAACAGTGAAAACCTCCCAATTCTAACTCCAACCCTAACCCCAACACACCCATAACCCTAGTCCCAACCCTAATCCTAGCCACAAACCTAACCCTAACACACCCCAAACCCTAATCCCAACCCTAACCCTAATCCCAACTTTAGCCCCAACCCTAACCCTAACGGGAAAATGGAAATAAAAACATTTTTTAAATTTTATTATTTTTCCCTAAGGGAGTGATAAAGGGGGGTTTGATTTACTATTTATAGCGGGTTTTTAGGATTACTGTAAAGACACCTCGAGCACACTCTGAGATTGAGAATATCATCTCTCGAGTGAATATCCCTGGGGATTTTCTTCACACCCCAGCTGAAGACATTAGGTCCAGGGACCTGGAGCGAGAACTCAGACGGAAAACGGCCTTGGAGCTACATTATGTCACGTTAGCAGAGTACCACAAGGTTAAGAGGATTCCGAGGGGACTCCGTGTCTCTCTTCGCCCGACTTTATTTCAGGATAAACCAGAATTTTGTTCCAAGTTGTTCCAAGTTCGAATGCATCCTTAACAAATGTTCAATGGACATTATTGTCCTTACTATCGAGTTTTTGCAAAAGGAGTTATTAACCATAGATGACCAAGTGACGACGCTTAAACAACAACTGAACAACTCCTTGACTGCGGACAAATACGAAGCCTTTTTGTCAAAAACCGACAAATTAATTCAGGACTTTAGAACCCAATTGCAAGAGAGGAAGAAAAATAAGTTCCTCCAGGACAAAGAGGATTATCACAGAGACCGAGTGTACAAATGGCGGGATACTGGTTTCTACAGAGAGAGGCGAGGTTATCGCCGAGGTTATTCCTCGACTTCATCAGGTTCAGAAAACGATTCTTTTGTCCGTCCTTCAACTCCTTCTTTTTTAGGTCAACAAAGAAATCGACAAACAAGAAGACAACGCGGAGGGGACAGAGACATCAAAAATGTGGACAACACTATGTAACAAATTTTTATTTATTTTTTGTTCCTGGGTCCAAAGTGTGTTTTCTTAACCCAATATGCCTAAAACAATTAGAAAATAGTGGTTGTTCCACAAAAACTTTGCTTTTGTGATCAGGACAATTAAATTTGGAAATTTGTCTGTTTTCAGAAAAACATTCAAAATAAAACAATAAAAAGAAAATCAAACATACACATTTGGCATCGCCGCGTTCAGAATCGCCCGATCTATCAATAAAAAAAAGGATTAACCTGATCGCTAAATGGCGTAGCGAAAAAAAATATTAAACCGCCAGGATTATGTTTTTTTGATTGCCACGATATTGCATTAAAATGCAATAACAGGCGATCAAAAGAACGTATCTGCACATAAGTGGTATCATTAAAAACGTCAGCTCGGCATGCAAAAAATAAGTCCTCACTCAACCCAAGATCACGAAAAATGGAGATGCTACGGGTCTCGGAAAATGGCGTAATTTTTTTTTCTTATAGCAAACTTTGGATTTTTTTCACCACTTAGATAAAATAGAACCTAGACATGTTTGGTGTCTATGAACTTGTAATGACCTGGAGAATCATAATGGCAGGTCAGTTTTAGCATTTAGTGAACCTAACAAAAAAGCCAAACAAAACAAGTGTGGGATTGCACTTTTTTTGCAATTTCACCACACTTGGAATTTTTTTCCCGTTTTCGAGTACACGACAGGGTAAAACCACTGGCATTCTTCAAAAGTACAACTCATCCCACAAAAAATAATCCCTCACATGGCCATATTGACAGAAAAACCTCTGAAGGTGCTGATGCCACCACTGCATATCAAGTTAGACCTCATCAAGCAATTTGTCACGGCTCTTGACAAGGAGTCAGCAGCTTTCAAGTACCTCCAAGATCTCTTTCCAAAGCTTTCTGAGGCAAAGGTCAAGGCTGGTATCTTCGTCGGACCGCAGATCAAGAAGATCATAGAATGTGACGAGTTCACCAAGTTACTGAACAGGACGGCAAAAGCGGCTTGGAACAGTTTCATTGCAGTGGTTCATGGCTTCCTGGGTAATCACAAGGCTGAAAACTATGTGTAGTTGGTTCAGACTCTCATGAAGAATTACGCCATAATGGGATGCAGAATGTCTCTCACAGTCCTCATCTTGACAAGTTCAAGGAGAACATGGGAGCTCAGAGGAGCAATGCGAGCGCTTTCATCAAGATATATTGGTCTTTGAATGTTTGAAAGGACAGTATAACGAATACATGATGGGGGACTACATTTGGGGGCTTCTTCGAGAAAGCGATTTGCAGTACACTCGCAAATCTAGAAAAACTACTCATTTCTGAACTTTTTTGAGTGATTTTTGACTGTCTTTGTCTGTTTACCATGCAAGTGTTGCTTTTTATCAGTCAACATGAACGAAAATATAATAATTTTCTTTTTTTTTACACAATAAATACAACATTTTTCTGGCCTGTGGTGATAAAATCAAAGTTTGTGCTGAATGTAGTCATTTTTCCATAGTCTTTAAACATAAGCAGTTTAAATATTACATTTGGAAGCCAGGAACAAAAATTGTGTTACATAGTGTTATCAAATAAGAAAGATTCTTGAAAACCCGGTCAGCAGAGCGCAAAAGACAGGAATCTTCTTAGTAAATGACAATCTTCATTTATTAAAAATTATTAAAAATTATGGTAAAACAATGAATCCACAACGCGTTTCAACGGAGTGAGTCCGTCTTCCTCAGGTGGCATCCCATTGGCTGCTGCCCCTTTAAATACACTTCCTTTATTATTGAATGTATTATGCCACCTGAGGAAGACGGACTCACTCCGTTGAAACGCGTTGTGGATTCATTGTTTTACCATAATTTTTAATAATTTTTAATAAATGAAGATTGTCATTTACTAAGAAGATTCCTGTCTTTTGCGCCCTGCTGACCGGGTTTTCAAGAATCTTTCTCAATAGTATCCCACTCGGGGTACCCGGCTGGAGCAGCATTAGATTTCTTAATTGCTTACAACACTTACACCTGGCTGGCGCTCCTACAGACTGTCTATCCACGTATCTCAATTATCAAATAAGGACTCGGTCTCAGGTAGAGACTCCCTAATTGTTTATAATATCTCATCTTATAATCTTTCTCCATTAGAGCATAATGTTTTGCAAAAGGGTTGTCACTCTGTCCTACACCCTCTTTTAATAGTTTTGTGTTCGACCAGGAGTTAAATCGGTTCTTTAGATCCCTACGTCTCAAAGTACATTTCAACAGTATCGTAGATAACGGATCCACCACACAGGCAACTATTGATAATAGAGACCAGTTTAGACTCAAAGATTTGGGTTTACACATACCCAGCAACTTCCAACCACCACGAACCTATCATCCAATAGAGACCTATATTACTTTGGTACGAAATGATATCGCCACCCTTTCCAAAAACATTCATAGAGGCTTATTAAGAGTCCAAAGGAACTTATCCCCCCTCGAAACAGCGGCTATTAAATCACTTCAAGAGAACACTAATATAGTAATAAAACCCGCAGATAAGGGAGGAGCAATTGTAGTAATGGATAAGACCCATTATAGGAATATAATCTTGAACCAGTTAAAGGACACAGTAACCTATACACCCATAGATAGGGATCCCACTAATTCCATCAAAAATGAAATTAGAATTTTGGTCGATAAATATGCATCATTGGGTATCATTGACACCAAACTATGTGATTATTTAATTAATAAACACCCCAGAACACCGGTCTTCTATATTTTACCCAAAGTGCATAAGAATCTCCAAAATCCACCTGGTCGTCCGATAGTAGCGTCAATAGACTCAGTCCTCTCTCCTCTCTCAATCACGTTAGATCGTGTGTTAACTCCTCTGATGACTCATATTTTGTCATACTTAAAGGACACCACTGATTTTCTCGTTAAATTGAAAGAAATATGTCCAATACCATCAGATTGTATGCTAGTGACACTGGATGTCAATAGCTTGTAGACCAGTATAGATCACAATAGGGGCATTGAGGCCTCTAGACAATTTTTGACGCAATACTCTACATTGACCCAACAACAAATACAATTTTGTATCGATTTAATGACTATTGTTCTATACAAAAATTTCTTCCTTTATGCTGACCAATTCTATATTCAGCGGACGGGCACTTCCATGGGATCGAACATGGCGTGCCCGTACGCTAACATTTACATGGCCATTTTTGAAGAGACATATGTTTACCGCCATGAATTGTTTCGTACACATGTAAAATTTTGGAAACGTTTTATCGATGATGTCTTCATGATATGGCAGGGGGACGAGCTGACTCTAAACGAATTTGTCAACAACATTAATTCATTTATACCAAATTTGACGTTCACTATGCAATATAGCAAGACGGACATTAGTTTCCTAGACACCTCCATTAAATTAAACACTGACGGTACTATGGACATAGACATATACACTAAGCCTACTGACAAAAATAGTCTGCTGCATTTTAGCAGCTGTCACCCTCCACATATAAAAAAATCACTGCCCCGATCTCAACATCATCGGGTAGCACGAATAGTATCTAATCCAGTGGTTAAAAAACAGAGACATAATGAAATGACTGATAAATTCGTAAAACGGGGTTATCCTTTGACATTGGCATTACCTACTACTACTATACATAGTACCTCTGCATACAATACTATACAAAATCAAAACAGGATACCTTTTGTTGCCACCTAGCACCCCTTTGTACCTGCCTTCAGGGATTGCATTAATAGACATTGGACGCTGCTCAACAAATCATACCCAGGAATTACAGAATTTATAGACCGTCCGTTCATGTGTTATAAGAGACCTCCGAACCTGAGGAGTCTCTTAGTGAAGGCTGATATTGGGTCTGAAAGGACGCACAATATACAGAGGACTTTTGCCCCCATAAGAAAAGGCACTTTTCCGTGCCTACATTGTTTACAATGTTCAAACATCACAAAAGGTAGTACTTTTACACACCCAAGATCAGGGAGGGTGTATCAGATCAACAATTTCTTCACATGTGACTCTTCATATGTAGTTTATCTTATAAAGTGCCCATGCGGTCTCGGATATGTGGGTGAGACCACCCAACATATCCGGGACCGCATATCCCAGCACAAATCTACCATCAGGTGCAAGAAGTTAATGTTACCAGTGCCGGCTCATTTCTCGGCTATGGGACACAATGTTTCCCAGTTGAAATACCAAGTCATAGATCATATACCGATTTCACGGAGAGGGGGAGACAGGATCAAACAGTTGAAAACCAGAGAGGCCTTTTGGATTTTTACGTTACAGACGCTAGAACCCATGGGCTTAAATAGGGAGTACGAGGTGTTCTCCTAGATCCTCTACCTATGGATAAAATTGCAGCTTTGAACTTTTAATACATTGCATAATTCCTCTTTTCTTTTACAGATGTCTTAGGGCATCGTGAATTGATCACCGTTCCCTTTAATTATAAATGTAGACTCCGCACCACTTACCAAATAGATCACCTGTGCTCAGCATACAAGCGCAGATCGTTCACATTAGATGCGAATGCGCATGCGCGTGACGTCGACATCTCTTTGCGGCCTCGTCTGAAGATTTCACTTACGGCTATCACACCGCACCACGAGTATAAGAAGGCTTCAGTGCACGTCCAGCACAGAGCTCCACCGGATCGCACCGCGCACGTTTTCTATGCAGTTACAGGTAACGTGTTCCTACCCTTCACTTCTAGTATTATGAGTCTGTAACTTTGCTCCGGACCACCCATGGACCGTAGTGCCGCTGGTCATGTGGACATCACATTTATTACATTTTTTGTTTAAATACTTATGCGGCTACCTATTGTTTCTAAGGACCTATGCTCAGAATGTATGATTAACTATTTTGCATAGGCACTCCCTTGGAAGTCCAGGGTTATTATGATCGTTTTATTTACTATCTAGCACCATGCATTGCAAGTTACTCACACAACTAACTTATTTCACAGCGTTTATTGGAAATTACCATAAATACAATCAAGTGAAATTTCTACATGATTATTATTGTAATATTTCATTCATGCCGAGTTTTGAAAAATTTTTTTTTATAAAAAACGTCTATGATTAAATATAGTTATGAGTTGTATAGTTTACACATTATATTGAATTTCCCTTTCTCATTTTCATATGGCATTGAGTGACCCGCACCACAATTGTGGGTTACCAGGGCAATGGGGTACTCGGAGCCGAGCCCATGGAAGTCTATGGGATTTGTGTCACTGGCAGCGGTGGCTCGGTCCGTGGCCCTGGCGGTCAGGCGTATGATGGGGGAATATTTACAGGGGATTATTAGGTAGTTCGTGACGCCACCTGTGGTTTCTGGTAATGTGTACCAGCGCTGCTATGAGGACTTTCACAGGGGATGTTACGGGGCAGCTTGGTAGTAAGTCTCCCACAGGCGAGACGTGTCCCTGGAAGTCTATGGTGGTGATTATGCAGGGTGCAATAATAATCCAGTCGCACACAAGATAGCTTCTTTTCATACCTTTACTTGCAGGTTGTTAATGCAGGTCCCGGGAAGCTGGTCGGGGTGGAAAGTGCACATCCAGGTAGCAGCTTAGCAGGTTAGAGGCCTCCTTTACTTTCAATATAATGTGAGTCCTACTTGCTTGAAGCGAAGTTAACTCTATAGCTGTTCCTGCCCGGCCAATGTTGTGGTGGAGCCTTCCAATGATGAAACTAGGTTCTTACTTTTGCTGATCAGGCTCAAAGTCCCTATTTCACCTGACTCCGGTTACGTA
>JARQOD010000007.1:22053394-22159588 GCA_033576555.1 Oophaga sylvatica
AAAAAAACCGCTGCAACTTAAAACCCTTGAGGATAAGGGGAGACAGGAAGGAAAATGGAACAATTGTTTTGATTTTTAGACCCCCATAGTGTAAGAATAGGTGTTTGTAATCCCGCATGAAACAGTTAAAACAGTCAAATATAAAAACAGTACAGACACAGAGGGCTGTTAAATGCATAAAGCATGTGGGGAACATGCGAGGAACCTGGTTATGGTAAAAAATTTTGGGAATGGGCCAACAGGGACGGGTGTGTGGTTAATGTGTTAAGGCTGTAGGCCTGTCTGAAAAAAATGCTTTTTTTAGGGCACACTTAAAACAGGGGGATTGGGGATTAATTGTAATTTGACTGGCAGTCATTCCCCAAGAATTGGTGCCGCAAGTGAAAGTCTTGGAGAGGGGAGTGGAAGTTCTGATTAATGGGGATGTTAACCTCAGGTCTTAGCAGAGGGTGGGCACGGGTGGGTGGTAGGCTGAGACAAGGAAGGAGATGTAGGGTGGTTGCTGAGCCATGGAGTGTGTTATGGATCTGCAACTCAGGACTAGGACAGAAGGGTGAAAAGCTGACCCTGTACTAGGACTAGGCTGAAGCCCTATGATGGAGTGGGCACCTATACCTTGTAAATAGACCCACTGATGTTTCCTAGGCTAAACTCAAACGAAGACCTAAAGGTAGGGGGAAGGGTATCTCTGAACGATCTAAGGACTGGGAACAAAAAACAGGTAACCTCCTAGTAGGAAAATTAAGGAAGCTGCAGAAACGAAAGGAAAACCAAAAAACAAAGCAGGCAGAACTAGAGATCCCAGAACTGCACAATATCAAACACAGAAAGCTATCAAAGCAACTAGCCAGAACTCTAGCGGATTAACACTGTTGTCCAGCAAGGACTGGGAGGCAGGTGCTGAGTAATAAAGGGCGATACAATCACCTGACCTTAGACAAACCCAGCACCAGGGGAAAAAGACCAGCAGCCAGAAAACCACAACAAGATGGCGGATGGTCAAAACGAAATAGATTCTAACAGTACCTCCGCTTTTACGAGGATCCTCTGAATCCTTTTGGCCGAGCCTTATTCGGAAATCTCCTGTGAAAAGCCTTAATCAGCCTTGAGGTCGAGAGGTCCTCAGCTTTTACCCAGGAATTATCCTTGGGACTGAAACCCTTCCAGGACACGAGATACTGCAACCTTCCTCTGTGCCACCTGGAATCTAAATTGCGTGAAATCTCAAACTCGCCGTCCTCATCAACTGGACGAACAGTCGCAATCGCCTCCTTATCTGGCGTGTCAACTTTCTTCAGTAAAGATACATGAAAAACTGAATTAATTCTCCAGGACGAGAGGATGTCTAATCTCACTGCTGCCGAGTTCACAACCTGAACCACTTTGAAAGGTCCTACAAACTTAGGCCCCAGTTTTTTAGAAGAGATCTTAAAATGCAGATTCCTAGAGGACAACCAGACCATGTTCCCAACTGCAAACAACGCCTCCCTTCTTTTCTTGTCAAAATATTTCTTTGACCTCCTATTCGCCTCTTTCAGATTATGGCATACACTGGTCCAAACCCTTTCCAAATTTCCAGAAAAACTTTCCTGTCAGGCACCGCGGCCCCAATCTTTGAAAATGGACCGAAAGATGGATGCCTCCCTGTACAGCATAAAAAAGGAGAACACCCAGCCGAGGAAGACGTATGATTATTAAGAGCAAACTCAGCTAGTGGTAGATATTCTGACCACATCTCTTGATTGTCTGCTACAAAACATCTCAAAAACTGCTCAATGTCCTTGGTTCTTTCTTTCGGTCTGTCCATTGGACTCCGGATGATAACCTGATGAAAATGACAAATGAACCTTTAATCTGTCACAAAAAGCATGCCAAAAGCGAGCCACAAACTGTGGTCCTCTATCGGAAACAATGTCCGTGGGAACACCATGGAGCCTGACAATCTCTTTCGCAAATACCTTAGCTAGAGTCTTGGCACAGGGTAATTTATTGAACGGGACCAGATGACACATCTTACTAAACCAGTCCACAGCAACCCAGATGACAGAAAAACCCTCAAAGACCGGCAGATCGGTGATAAAATCCATAGCAAGATACAAGATTTCTTTTTTAGAAAAGAAAGCACCGGGATGCACCCCATCCTCTAACTCCTGGGACAGAACTGCCCCCACCCTACTGATGAGGCATCAACCTCTATCAGAAATGGCTTGGTCTCATCTGTCTGGATCAAAACAGGATTAGAGCAAAACCTCTCCTTGAGATGCTGAAAAGCCTTAACAGCCTCAGTGGACCATTGAACAGTATTAGAACCCTTCTTGGTGATATCAGTTATAGGTTTAGCGATAACAGAAAAATTCTTTATGAATTTTCCATAATAATTAGCAAACCCTAAAAATCTCTGAACCGACTTTAAACATTCAGGCCTAGGCCACTCCAGTACTGCCTGAAACTTCACCGGGTCCATCTCAAACCCATCGCTGGAGACAAAGTACCCCAAAAAACTAATTTTCTGTACCGCAAACTCACACTTCTCCAATTTAGCAAAGAGTGTGTTTTCGCTCAAAATCTGTAGAACTTCACGGACTCTCTGCCAATGCAACTCCAGATCAGTTGAATAGATCAAAATATCGTCCAGATAGACAATAACACTCCTACCAATCAACGGCCTCACAATGTCATTAATGAAATTTTGAAAAAACGCAGGCACATGAGTAAGGCCAAAAGGCATCACCAGACACTCAACATGACCTTCCGGGGTATTAAAGGCTGTCTTCGATTCATCAACCTCCTTCACCTGCAGCAAATTATATGCCCCACGAAGGTCAATCTTAGAGAACCACTTAGCTCCGGTTAGTTGGTTACACAAATCCGGAATTAGCGGCAACGGGTAAGGATTGCGCACAGTGATCTTATTAATCTCCCGAAAATACAGACACGGCTTAAGGCCCCCATCCTTCTTTTTGACAAAAAAATCCTACAGCGACAGGGGACTTAGAGGGTCTTATATGACCTGCAGCTAAACTAGTCTGTAGTTATTCCTTCAAGGCCTCCCTCTCAGGAATCGTCAGATTAAATAAACGACTATTAGGGAGTATAGCACCTGGGACAAACTCAATAGCGCAATCGTAATCTCTATGGGGTCGTGGAGCTTGCGACTCAACATCCGAAAATAGCCTCCAGAAATCCTGAATGGCTTCAGGTAGCTCCCTCTTCACAACAGCAATGTGAACATTACAACATTTACCATAACACCCCTGACCCCAGGACCTTATAGTACTAGATGACCAGTCCAGCAAAGAATTGTGCATTTTTAACCAGGGTAAACCCAGGACGACTAGAAAAGGCATATTAGCAAGTACAAACAAGTCTATATACAGAGAAAGGGGATAAATCACCACGCTAAATGAAGGTACTCACTTGAAATGTTGGTGATATCGTGGATAATGGTTCCAGCCGTTGTAGAATAGGCAAGGAATAATAAATTCCCCTACCAGAAGGATGTATATATCTGCAGGAAATGATAGCGTTTTAGGAACAGTATACAAGTACAGGTGTATTCCCTTAGACCAGTATATATAGGATCAGTACCTTTCTTCCTAAATGGTGCTGGAGCAGATAGTACCCAATTTGATGAAGGGGTTAAGTTGTCTGTCAGGAAATGGATCTGCTGGTGTTGCAGTATGCGGAGCTTTAATAAAGGGTTTTATTAAGTTATAAATACTTGTACATACTTCAAATATATATGTGTGTTAAAGGGCTGACTCAGTATGTGTCATACACTAACAAATAATATTAGTGGCCCCACAGGGTGTATTATACTCACTGTTATGTAGAGCACCAAAGAATGGAGGGAGAGGTATCTTAGTATTTGGATACCTGGAGATCCTAGAGGCTCTGCACCGCTGTAGAGGGATCTGTTAGATTTGATGTTTAGTGCAGGGAAGCCAAGAAGCGATGACTGCACTGGTTATAGTTGGATGTGGACAATGATGCCGCTGGGGGATGAGCGCTGAGCTGCTGAGCCCTGCAGCTGCAAGGAATCACTGGACCGCAGCGTGCCCCGGCCGGAGGCGACGCTAGGAATCTCAGTGATAGAAGGGGGGCGTAACTACAGTGACGTCACTGTGGAGCACTGTGAGGCTTGGACGGGTGCACACTCGGGACACTAGCCAAAGTGTCCCACGTGTGCACCCGTCCAAGCCTCACAGTGCTTCACAGTGACGTCACTGTAGTTACGCCCCCCTTCTATCACTGAGATTCCTAGCGTCTCCTCCGGCCGGGGCACGCTGCGGTCCAGTGATTCCTTGCAGCTGCAGGGCTCAGCAGCTCAGCGCTCATCCCCCAGCGGCATCATTGTCCACATCCAACTATAACCAGTGCAGTCATCGCTTCTTGGCTTCCCTGCACTAAACATCAAATCTAACAGATCCCTCTACAGCGGTGCAGAGCCTCTAGAATCTCCAGGTATCCAAATACTAAGATACCTCTCCCTCCATTCTTTGGTGCTCTACATAACAGTGAGCATAATACACCCTGTGGGGCCACTAATATTATTTGTTAGTGTATGACACATACTGAGTCAGCCCTTTAACACACATATATATTTGAAGTATGTACAAGTATTTATAACTTAATAAAACCCTTTATTAAAGCTCCGCATACTGCAACACCAGCAGATCCATTTCCTGACAGACAACTTAACCCCTTCATCAAATTGGGTACTATCTGCTCCAGCACCATTTAGGAAGAAAGGTACTGATCCTATATATACTGGTCTAAGGGAATACACCTGTACTTGTATACTGTTCCTAAAACGCTATCATTTCCTGCAGATATATACATCCTTCTGGTAGGGGAATTTATTATTCCTTGCCTATTCTACAACGGCTGGAACCATTATCCACGATATCACCAACATTTCAAGTGAGTACCTTCATTTAGCGCGGTGATTTATCCCCCTTTCTCTCAATTTTAGACATGACAGGTGTGCACAGTACCTGTCTAACATCACCAGCAGCTTTTTTAGTGGTCTTACATCAGGTTCAAGCACATATACTCTGTCCTAATTAGTGAGCGCCAGTGTCTATACATATATATATAAGTCTATATACACTCCTGATGTTCCATATTCACAATAAGTGGGAACCCGGTGACCTTTTGAGCAACGCACACATACTCCAGGGGAGTGTTATCAATCGCCATAACAGGAAAAGGAGATGACAATGGTTCAGAATCAAACTTATATTTGTTTAGAAATTGTTGATCAATCAAATTAAGTGCAGAACCACAATCCACCATTACCTGAAAATCAATGGAATGACCACGATAGGTGGTATTACCAGAAAAAAATACTCCTGCGGACCGTAAAAACGCAATACGAACGGGAGTGTTGCTCCTACTGACCTTTTTTTTTCCTTCCTTATGTGAACCTCGCATTGCTTAATAAAATGGTCAGCCTTACCACAATACAAGCATAGCCCCTCAGAGAAACTCTCCCTCTCCTGGGAATGAGAGGACATCTCCCCAAGTTGCATCGGTTCCCCACTGTCGACGGGGCTATCCTGAGAGACTGGGTCCAGCATTATAAGAGCCTTCTCTTCATTCCGCCTGTCTCTCAATTTTCTATTCACACATATAGCTAACTGCATAGCAGTTTCCAAAGTAGCAGGTGCAGGATATACAATGAGCAAACAGTATGTGAGACTCACTTCCTAATAATGGGAACATTGTTTTCAGGAGGCCCTCCTGTACGACTCTTCAAAGTGGTATTGGTGTGCGTCCAAATTTTGGGCAGTCCTGCCACTCACTGCATATGCAACAACAGTATAGGAGACCCACTGTTTAATAATGGGAACAACTAAGCATAGCCGGCTGATGGCTCTCTGAGAATAGTGAGGGCCAACTGCTGGCACTTTAAGAATAGTAAAGGCCGCCTGATGGCCCTATAAGAATAGGCTTTGTGACTTTCAGAGTCCTTCCTTCATAAATGAAACAGGATGTGTCTGATGATGTGTCATACACCACTTTTCCAGATAAGGTTGTAATATGTTAAAATGACATTTCCCAGTGAATGAATTTGTCTTGGCTGAAAGCAATGCTAAAGTTCAAAAACGCATCAAAAACACTACGTGTGAACATAGCTCAAGGTGTGGAGGAGCATTTTTTGGGGGGGGTATTTATTTTGCCTTATATACAAGTCATTACTCTGGAAAGGATGTTCTTTAACATACAGTATTTCCCAGGAAAATCCATTTTGGTTTCGCTTTTGTATGTTTTATTGTGGGTCTGTAAAAGTGGCGTAAGACTTTGACAACATTGTTCACAGCAGTGACCTGAAAGTCAGAAATGCTTCCAGGGGCATTCCCATGCTGTTCCCATGTCATTTGAGCACTGGCCCCATCGATCTCCACAATTTCTAGTCCCTCTGCAGAACACCGGGGGGGCCGCGGTAAAAATGCTCGAGTTTCCCATAGACTTACATTGGGCTCGTTGCTCGGGTCTAGCACCCGAGCATTCCAATTTGCTCCACCCAAGCAACAAGCACCCGAGCATTTTAGTGCTGGCCCATCACTATTTACAAATACTGATGTAAAATACAGATCAAATACTGATGTGTGAATGAGGACTAAGGTGTAGAGCCAGCTTTACTCTACCTAAAAATATGGCAGGCACCTAAAGAAAATTTCAGACAACTGGTTTGTGCTATTGAAATGATGTCACACTAATACAGGGCCGGCTCCAGGTTTTTGTGGGCACCAGGCGAAAGAGTCTCAGTTGACCCCTTTAACACATACCACAATTCATGACGAACAGATACAGCAGAGAAATATAGGCATAGTACAATGCCAAATATTTCACTTACTTCTTACACTACATGAGTGATACCTATTGTAAATTATAAAATAGCTCAGAAAAAAAGTGAATACTCGCAGCACACAGTGCATGTTCTGGGGGAATTCAAAAGTTTTTATTTTAGACTGAACAGTATAGTCCTCTATACAGTATTATGAGCACCACATAGTCCTCCATATTATGGGCACCACAAAGTCCTACATACAGTATAAAGAGCCCCATATACTGCTCCATATAGTATTTTTATTATTATTACTTATTTATAGAGCACCACTGATTCAATAGTACAGAACATGAGAAGGGGTTACAGACAAAATACAGATATCGCTTTGGCTAAACATACTAACAATGATAGACTGGTACAGAGATAAGAGCACCAGGCCCTTGTGGGCTTACATTCTACAGGATGATGGGGAAGGTACAGTAGGTTGGGGATTGCTCTGATGGTGTTGAGGTGGCAGTGTGGTCATTGCAGGTTGTAAGCTTTCTTGAAGAGATGGGTTTTCAGGTTTAGTCTGAAGGATTAAAATGTGGTGGATAATCAGACGTGTTGGGGAACAGAATTCCAGAGGATGGGGGATGTTCGGGAGAAGTCTTGGAGGCGATTGGGTGAGGAACCAATAAGTGTTGAGGAGAGAAGGAGGTCTTGGTAAGACCAGACATTATGTAAGGGAAGATAACAGAAGATTAGTTGGGAAATGTACAGAGGAGAAAGGTTATGGATGACTTTTTAAGTCAGTGTTAGTAGTTTGAACTGAATACTCTGGGGAATTAGGAACCAGTGAAGGGATATAATTCTCTATACAGAATAATAGACCCTATATATTGCTCCATGCAGAATAATAGTCCCTATATAATGTTCCATACAGAATAATGGGCCTCATATAATGCTACATACAGAATAATGGACCCCATATAATGCTCTATACTGAATAATGGACCCCATATAATGCTCTATACAGAATAATGGGCCTCATATAATGCTATATATAGAATAATAGACACCATATATTGCTCCATACAAAATAATAGTCCCCATATAATGCTCCAAACAGAATAATGGGCCTCACATAATGCTTCATACAGAATAATGGACCCCATATAATGCTCCATACAGAATAATGGACTCCATATAATGCTCCATACAGAATGGGCCCCATATAATGCTCCATATAGAATGGGCCCCATGTATAAAAAAAATAATCACATACTTACCTCTCCTTGTTCCCCGCTGGCTGCAGCTTAAGTTTCCTCAGCTCCGGTATCTTCAGCTTATTCTGGCTCTGCACTGCTAAGCGCAAATGGGCGCGCTGTAGTGACATTATTTCACCTCTGCCCTGAGACATCAGAATCAGAAGACAATGAAGAGACCGGATTTACGGCCAGCGGGGAATGAGGAGAGGTAAGTATTTCAAATAGCTTAAAGCACAAGGGGGAACCCATGGCCCCTCGACTCACGGGTCCCATAGTGTGCCAGTGTCAAAGATGATGAGTGTGCCCAACCGCTTGCTCAGGGCACCAGCATTTGAACGGGTGCACCGGCTGGTGAGGACGGCCCTGGCCCCGGCACATGCCCGGGTGGTGACGTCGGCCCTACACTAGTGCTTATCATTATTTTGTATGTGTTCTACTACAAAGCTGTTACAAACAATGCATATACTTATTTCTAGGTAGGAACAAAAAGAAGGGTGCAGGCATCAAGTAAGGGGCTGAATTGGGCGCAGCTAAATAAAAGCCCCCCCATGACTGCGTTGGACAAAAAGGGTTTTTTCTTTTGTTTGTATGGGTTGTTCAGGGTTGGTGGTGAGCCAGGGGGGGAGGGGAAGGGTTGGGCATAAGCTGCAAAAGTACAGAGAGAACTGGCCAGTTGCTGCTTGAAAGCCTGAAGAGAGAGAAGACGCAGAGACAAGACCTGGGGTGAAGAGGCCTGAAAGAAAAGTCTGTGGGCACTTACGATGGACTCCGTGAACACATTATTGCAGGAGCTGAGGAGCATCACGAAATTTAGGAGGGGAGGCTGACTGGAGGAGCAGCTGGAGTCCTTGGTCCTAGGCGATGGTGAGCAGCATGGCAGCAGGACCCGGAAGACCAGGCCCCCTGTACATCTCTCACCGGAGTTCACGATGCGCGGCAGGTGGAGGCTGCAGAGCCCCTCCGGGGACCCTGCTGGTGGCTGGGTGCAGCAGTGAGGCATCGTCGCTTAGCACCCCCACCGGCAGGAATCCTGTCATCGTGCTGCTGGCGCAGGTTGGCGTCACGCGGTTGCAGTGAGGGCCGCTGCTCCAGTGCGGGGGAGAGTTGGGTACCCGGGCTGGGACAGCGCGAATGGAGGCAGGGATGATGAGGAGGAAGACGGGGCAGGCTGGAGCGGTGGCTTCTGGGAGGGGGCACACTTTATAGATGGGTGCAGGTACCCTGGGGATGGAGGCCAGGGGGGTGCCTGTACAGCAAGGTGCCTCTATGAGGAGGAAGATGGCCAGGCGGCAGCAGAGGGGCCGGCTGGGCCTCGAACAGAGTGAGAGCGGGCAGAGGGCGGCAGGCAGCAGAGACAGGCTGCCTGTCAGATCACAGGCGGACATGACCTGGACCGATCCCGGTCGCATAGGAGGTCACGGGAACGGCTGGCTCCTCGCACTTCGGTCCCCGCTGGTGACGAGGAGGCCAGGGGCGTGGGCCTGGAGCTGCTATGGGGCAACGAAGAGTCGGAGTCCGGGTCCGAACAGCAGGAGGACGTGTACCAGTAGGATTCTAGATGTCCGGCCGGTGGGGACACAGCACCCGCGCAGCCTCGTGAGTATTCATCCATGTCTTGTCTGTCACCAATGGGGTTAGTGTTGGGGAAGTTGAGGGGAGTCAAGGGGTTGTGTCAGAGGTCAGGGGGCTTCATAGCCAGGGGCTTGGTTTCAGGGTGAAAACGGCGGATCGCACTTAGCAAGTGAAGCCGGGAGGTCGGATGAATGGGCGCACGTGTCATCAGCTGGGGTTTCGGTTTCTGTGCAAACGGTAAAAGAAAAATGGGATTCAGTTAAATTGGACAATTGGGCAAAAGGGGAGGTGTATGTGTGCTTTGAGGGGCCTTTGTGGGCCCATTTAAAAAAGGAGGTGAAGGATAAAATTTGAAAGGATGAATACATGGAGATTTTCTCCCTCCTTCCTTTGGATAAATTTAATTTGGACACGGGGAAGAAAGATGATAGTAGGAAAGAGGAAGAGGAAAAGAGGAGGTGGCGGTTGATTCCGCAGACATTTGTGAATTGGCTGCAGGCTTTTGCAATTTTGGCGAGCGTTATAGAGGAAAAGTTCCGGAGAATTGCTCTGGCCTTTTTTGTTATTTAGACGCGATAGGGGAAGCTCATCGTATGTATGGGGGTCAGGCATGGCTGCGCTATGATGAGCAGTTTAGACAGAGGAAGGCGGTTAGGCTGGAGATTAAATGGGACCAAAAAGATATTGGGCTATGGTTGAAAGTGATGGCCCCCGTGAGGTACGGTCTGTCCTTTGATGGGGCGGAGGTGCCGGCAGTCAGCAGTCTGGGCATGGAAGTGGGGGGCAAGGGTCCCTGGGGACGAAAGAGAAAAATTTAACACGTTGGCAATTTAACGATGGCAATGGAAATTCGGGAACACATGTAAATTTAAACATGTCTGTTCCCACTGCAACGGGGCTTCTCACGGAGCATCTAAATGCTTCAGAAAAGCGAAAGGAAAGCCATCGGTGGGTGGCGGTCAAGGGGGTGACGCCAGTGAGTGTTAACGAGATGGCCCCTTATCTAAGTAGATACCCGGATAGGGTTAATGCAGAGGTCCTTTTGAGGGGTTTCACCAAATGTTTTAAGATTCCTTCTCCTAAACACACAGTCCCTTTTTGTAGTAAGAATTTGAAGTCAGTGAGTTTGCATGCCGAGGTGGTGGCTGCTAAGTTGGCGAAGGAGGTGGAGTTAAGAAGAATGGCGGGTCCATTTGGCTTGTTGCCTGTTGAAGGGTTGGTTGTTTCCCCTTAGGGGTAGTGCCAAAGAAGGAACCAAAGAAATTTCGCTTGATTCATCACCTGTCTTATCCGAGAGGTCGGTCGGTGAATGATGGTATAGCAGAGGAGTTATGCTCTGTTGTATATACATCCTTTGACTCCGCGGTGTAATGGGTTCGCCGGTACGGAGCGGGGGCTTTACTGGCTAAGACGGATATTAAATCGGCGTTTAGGGTGCTCCGGTGCATCCGAGAGTATTCCATTGCTGGGTTGCTTTAGGAATGGGGTTTTTATTTGGATAGGTGTTTGCCCATGGGTTGTTCGATTTCCTGTTCGTTGTTTGAGATGTTTAGTACTTTTCTTGAATGGGTGGTTAGGTACGTTGCTGGCGTGTCTTCTATAATTCATTACTTGGACGACTTTCTATTTATAGGTCCGCCGGACTCAGTGGTGTGTAGGAATGCATTGGCTACCATGGGGTGGGTGGCAGGGCATTTTGGGGTGACATTGGCTAGGGAAAAACGGAAGGTCCTAGTACGGTTTTAAGTTTTTTGGGAATATTGATTGTTTCGAAAAAAATGGAGTGCAGGTTGCCGGAAGAGAAGTTGTCGTTGCTTAAGGTGGAAGTGCAGAGGTTTAGGCGACTGCGTAAAGTGACGTTAAAGGAGTTGCAGTCTTTATTGGGCTGTTTAAATTTTGCATGCAGAATTATGCCTATGGGCAGGATTTTTTGCCGCAGGTTGTCCGGTGCGACTGCTGTGATGCGTGCGGCGCATCATTTCATCCGTTTGAATAAGGAACACAAGGAGGATCTGTTGGTGTGGCAGCGTTTTTAGAAAATTATAATGGAAGATCTTTAATTCAGCAGGAGACGTTGATTGATTTTGATTGTGAAATTTACACAGATGCAGCGGGCAGGGTTGGCTATGGGGCTTACTGTAGCGGTAGGTGGAGTTTTATGTTGTGGCCTGAGTGGTGGAAGCTCAAGGGATTCACCAAGAATTTGACTCTGCTTGAATTGTTCCCAATAGTGGTGTCTGTAGTGATTTGGGGTGACAGGTTCAGAAATCGGAGGGTTAGATTTCACTGCAATAATTCTAATGTTGTGGCGGTAATTAATAGCTTGTCAACCTCTTCCCCCCCGGTGACCAGGTTTGTAAGGGAATTTGTTTTTCTGTGCTTAGAATTGAATACATGGATTTCTGCAGTACATGTGCTGGGTGTCCAAAATTCTATAGTGGATGCTTTATCTCGTTCGCAGTGGGAGCGATTCCGGGAGTTGGCACCAGATGCGGAAACATCAGGAGCAGAATGCCTTTACATTTGTGGCGGATTGTTGCGGAAGAGGAGGAAGGTTGATACGGGCGTCAGTCACAAGCCAAACATGGTCGGCGTATGAATCAGCTTGGAACATCTGGGAAGGTTGGCTGGGTCAGTGGGGAACACTGCGGTCGGATGAGGATAGGACTTTAGCGGTGTTGTTTTTGGTAGGTAGGGCCGCTGTTGGTCTGTTTCTAAAGTTAATAAATTTGTTGCTGGCCTGGCTTTTAGTTTTAAACTGCAGGAGTTTGTGGACGTTACTAAAAAGTTTTTAGTTAAGCAGGCGCTGAGGGGTTTCCGGCGGGGTAATAGGACTTTTGACAAGCGCAGACCCATTTCGTTCGCTGTTCTGGTGGATTTGGGAAGGGTGGTGGAGATCATTTGCTGCTTGCCTTTTGAGGTAGTTTTGTTTAGGCTAGCTTTTTCTTTAGCGTTTTTTGGAGCTTTACGGTTGGGGAGTTGGTGTCCCCTAGTAAAAGCAGGGTCTGTTTGTGAAAGACGTAGAGTTTTGGGCTGGGGGTATTGCTTTTTGGATCCGTCAATCCAAAACTGACCAGCTGGGAAACAGCAAGATGTGCCCTGAACGTTGTTTGGAAGCATATTGGGGGTTATGGTCAGGGAGGTCAGGTCCGTTGTTGAGGCATGAAGGAGGGGCATTTTTATCACGTTTTCAGTTTTCAGTGGTATTAAAAAAGGGGATGGGGGAGTTGGGTCTCAATCCGTAAGTTTTGGCTCACACTCTTTTAGGATTGGTGCGGCTTCTGAGGCGGATAGTTTGGGTTTGGGAGCAAATGCTATTAAAAAATTTGGTCGATGGAGTTTGAACCGTTATCTGTAATACGTACGTCATTAAGGATTTAAAGGTGGCTATTCGATAATTGAAAATAATTGTTGTGTTTTTTCAGGTCGAACTCCCATATTGACCTGGATTTTTGGACACTCTTTCGTTCATTGGGGTGCGCTGTGGGCCGACGCTAGACCGGATGGGAGGCAATTAGGTTTTAATAGGGATAATATGCTCATTAGATGGTTAGGTTTCAGAGGCATGTTGTGGAACAGGGCGTTGACTGAGTTTGCACAGGTTGCTCGGTTGGATAGAGCTCCAGATATTTTTGTCATACATTTGGGTGGGAACAATTTGGTGATAAAGACAGTTAAGGGTATGCCACACTGAACAATATCGCTAACGGGATCGCTAAAAAACGTCACTATTTAGCGATCCCGTTAGCGATGTTGTTCAGTGCGGCAGCTTCCAGCGACGAGCTTCCTGCTGTGATCTCGCTCGTCGCTGGAATCGTTCCGGACCCTATTTTCTCGTCGGCGCTCCCGCTGGGTAAGTATATATCGCTAGTGTGGCACCTTTTCTTAGCGATTTAGCGGTACTTTTGTACCGCTAAAGTCGTTAAGAAGATCGCTAACGGCGATAGCGTCGTTAACTATATCGCTAAATGTGGCCGCACTTAGCGATATAGAAACAATCCCGCTAGCGATCTCATTAGTATGCGTCGTTATCGTGATCGCTAGCGGGATTGTTTAGTGTGGCAGTACCTTTAGGGAGGTAATCCGGGATATTCACTTTGATTTGTTAAGACTGTGGGTATCTTATCCGAGGGTTAAAACCGTGTGGTCAGATATTGTGCCAGGGAAAAAGTGGTCTTTGAAGGGGATTAACAGGGCCAGGGTTAAATTGAATAGGGCGGTGGCGAGATTTGTATTGAGGAACGGGGGTGTTTGTGTAAGGCATTTTGATCTGGAAGACGGATTGGGGAACTTTTGGAGGGATGATAGAGTTCATTTGAAAGACATCAGCATTGACTTATGGGCACTCACGATACAAGAAGGGTTGGAAAGGGCCTTAGAGGTAGTGGGGCACTCACGAGCCTGAGGTGATCAGGGCTGTTCGTGGTTGGCGGTTGGTGGGGTTCTTGGAGTTGACCTTGATTTATTGGAGGAAGGAATTTGTATGTTCAATTACGATAAGTTAAGTGATGGGGATTGATCTGGCTTTTGGTTACAGGCTCTGGACGGGGGTTCTCCTCGGGAGCTTTGGTGTTGGTCTGCCGTAAAAGGGTTATTTGGTGCCCTCGAGCTGGTGGTTACTGCTGAGAGTAAAAAAGTAGGGGTTACTCTTGTGGTGGCTTTTGGGCCAATTGTAAGCCAGATCTTTAGCTTAGCTCCAAGAACCCTCCCCTCATAAATTTTGCATATGTATTGTATAAATTTATTTGTGTTATTGTTTGTTAATAAAATGGCCGCTGTGGCCCTATTATCCAAAGAATTAACATGTTATGTTTTTCATTGAATAGATGGGAGTTTTTGGGATGGGGTATGAGTTCATGGGGTAAGTGTTAAATATCTGAGAAAACCCATGTAGGCTATATGCGGTGTTAAGGGGACGGTTGCAACAACTTTATTAAATAATAGGGAGCAACCGAACCCTGGGGTCCGCGGTGCAGCTAGAGATGCTGCGGCCGAACACCCCTCGGGTATGAGGGTGAAAACTGACAACAGAAATGTAAGATCTTGCCTGTGTTACTTCACACTAGGGAAGATATTGGATTTGCACTATCTCCGTTAACGCCACGGAAGATGTGCTGCAGACTGGCGTAGACGTAGTCCTGTTAACAGCACAGAAGCTACGTGCCAGCCACTAAGAAGTGCATGCGACTCACCCCAGGCATACGTGCTGCCAGCCAGTGTGCGACCGGACTGAACAACTCTCTATGCAGCTGGCAGGCGATGCCCAGGTTACGCACCCGCAGTCTGCTCAGGGTGTATAGCTACCCTCTGTCGGAGCTAGACGGCGCCACATTGACTACCTGCCTGGCATTAGCTAACCTGCCTGAAGGGCCTGTGCTAATTAGCCGAGTGTACTCTGGCATCGGCAGGTCCCGGAGAGCAAAGCTAGAGAGCACGTGGAGCCCAGATTTGAGAGGCGTCCACACATTGTCAGGGTCTGCGGTATGCACCAAATAAATATAAATAATAGGTGCATTCGCAGCCCGGGGTCCACCATGCAGGCAAAGCCTGCTGCTAGTAAGATGGCACTATATGGCGGTATAAGCAAACTCTGTTACACAACAGAGTCGCTGACATAGATGCTGTGGCACTATATGGCGGTATAAGCGAACTCTGTTACACCACAGAGTCGCTGACATAGATACAGTGGCACTATATGGCGGTATGAGCAAACTCTGATACTCTACAGAGTCGCTGTGGTAGAGACTGTGTCCTGTTAACCCTACAGGAGTACACAGATAACTGCAGAGCGAATAGCAGTCCGTGGTCATGCAGACAGAAACCCAAACAACCAACTCGTCACCAAAGTAGCCGGTATTCTAGAGGCTATTACAGCCAAGCCCTGAACACGTGCATACAAAACTCCTCACCGGAGGTGACGGTATTCTAGGGGCTTACTTCAGCCGAGCCCTAACCGCATGCGTACATGACCACACTGGCGCAAAGCACATAACAGGATTGATACTAGTGCATGGCCGTGCGGTCATGCGCACCTTTTGTAGTAGCAGCTACAGGACCTTCCAGAAAAGGACCAATAGGAAACTGCTTCCAGAACACAAACAGCTTCAGGACCTTCCTGGAGGACCAATGGGAGTCGCTGCTGTAACCGAGCTTGTGACCCTGATCTCCAATGGGAAATCTTGCCCTGGGCATGCTCAGATGGAGAAAGCGAGGACTTAGTCCCAAAGCTGCCTGCTCCAGCACTGATTATAATAGAGGAACCAGGAGAGGCAGCAAGAAGCCTCTGCACAGTATTAGACCAAGCGAGAAGCTGGGACTGACGTCTCTGCAGAGCAGGCTCCACTGCGGCTGGAGAAGGATGGGGGACCGCAGCGGGACTGGTTTGAGATTCCCTTTGTGCAGCAGCGGGAACTCGATCCATAACATTACCCCCTCCTAGGGCCCCCCTTCTTTGGGCCTCGCTGCGTTCAAAGGCAGCGATGAGCTGCGGAGCATTAACGTGCTTGGCAGGCTCCCAGGACCTATCCTCAGGCCCATAACCCTCCAATCCACCAAATAAATTTTTTTGCCCGTACCACCTTGCACCACACAATAGCGTTCACCTTGTGATCGTCCGTAGACGAACCCGATGTTCTGGCAGATGACTCGGAAAACCGGGACATGACCACGGGTTTCAGGAGGGACACATGAAAGGTGTCGGAGATACCTGGGCGTGGTGGAAGGGCCAAACGGTAAACCACAGGGTTAACCTGCTCGAGGACCTTGAAGGGACCCAAATAGCGAGGTGCCAACTTAGTGGACTCCACTCGCAGCCTGATGTTTCGGGCGGAGAGCCACACTAAGTCGCCAGGAGCAAATGTCGGAGCGGGGCGCCAATGTACGTCGGCGGAAGACCTCATCCTCTCCTTGGAGGCCTGAATGGCATCCTGAGTGCGGTCCCAAATGTCCCGTGCCTCCACAACCAGTCTGCCACCCTGGAGTCGGCGGAAGACACGGGCATGGGCACCGGGACCCGCTGATGCTGACTGTAGTTTAGGAGGAATGGGGTCTGTCCGGTGGAGTCAGACACAGCATTATTTAGTGCGAACTCAGCCCACGGTAGCAAGGATGCCCAGTCATCCTGCCTGGCTGAGACAAAATGTCGTAGATAGGTGACCAAGGTCTGGTTGGCCCTCTCTACCAACCCATTCGTCTCGGGATGATATGCTGAAGAGAGATTTAACTCAATACTGAGTAGACGACAAAGCTCTCTCCAGAACCGAGACACAAACTGGGGGCCTCGGTCACTGACAATTTTGTCCGGCATGCCATGTAGACAGAAGATGTGCCTAACGAACAATGCTGCCAGGGCCCGTGCAGAAGGTAACTGAGGTAGCGGCACCAGGTGCACCATTTTGGAAAAATGGTCGGTGATTACCCAAATGATGGTGCAGCCCTAGACTTGGGTAAGCCCACCACAAAGTCCATCCCGACCATATCCCAGGACCTGTCTGCCACCGGCAAAGGGTAAAGTAACCCAGCTGGCCGTTGTCGAGGGGACTTATTCTTGGCGCAGGAAACGCACACCCGAACATAGTCCCCAACGTCACGGACCATATGCGGCCACCAGTATGTCCTCGTCAGCAACTCAGATGTCCTCTTTGCCCCAAAATGTCCACCCATCCTAGACGAATGTGCCCAAGAGAGTACCTCTGGGTTCCAAATTGGTGGGCACCAAAGTCTTGCCTGGAGGCACAGACTCTAGCAAAACCGGGGCCACTGTTCTCAGGCTCTCTGTGGGGACAATAAGCCGAGGCGAGAGAGAGAGAGCGAGAGAGAGCGTTGGCACAAATGTTCTTCTCTCCCGAGAGAAAATGGAGGGTGAAATGAAACCGGGAGAAGAACAAGGACCATCTGGCCTGACGAGAATTAAGCCGCTGGGCTGTCTGTAGATACACCAAATTCTTGTGGTCGGTGAAGACTTGGAAGGGAAAGCGAGCCCCCCAACAGATGTCTCCACTCAGAGAAGGCCAACTTCATTGCTAGCAACTCCCTGTCCCCGATGGAATAATTCCTCTACGCGATGTGAAGGTCTTAGAGAAGAAGAAGCAAGGATGCTTCCGACCTTGAGCATCCTTTTGGAAGAGGACTGCTCCAGCACCAACGGATAAGGCATCCACCTCCAATAAAAATGGCTTATCAACATTGTGGCGATGTAGAATGGGAGCGCTAGCAAAATTAGACTTAATGGAAGTGAAAGCCTTGGAGACTTCTTCCGACCACAATTTGGGATTTGCTCCCTTCTTGGTGAGGGCTACCAAGGGTGCTACCAAGGTAGAGAAATGGGGAATTAACTGGCAATAGTAGTTAATGAACCCCATAAAGCGCTGCACCGCTTTAAAAGAGTGGGGTTCTTGCTAGTCCATCACAGCCTGTAGTTTGGCAGGATCCATAGCCAATCTCTCTGCAGACATCTCTCCGGTGGGAGTCAATATCTGGAGAGAAGATGAGTATATCATCTAGATAGACTACGACCGAGGTGTAGAGCATATCCCGGAAGATGTCATTGACAAAGTCTTGGAAAACGGCTGGGGCATTACAGAGCCAGAAGGGCATCACCAGATATTCGTAATGCCCATCCCTAGTATTAAAAGCCATCATCCATTTGTCCCCCTCACAGATGCGAATCAGGTTATACGCACCCCGCAGGTCTAATTTGGTAAATACCCTTGCTCCCCGTATCAAAGAGCTCAGCAATCAGGGGCAATGAATATTTGTTCTTAACGGTGATGGTGTTAAGACCCCGGTTATCTATGCAGGGACGTAATTCTCCATTCTTTTTCTGCACGAAGAAGAACCCCGCCCCAGCAGGTGACACTGACTTCCTTATGAACCCTCTAGCCAGGTTCTCCTGGATGTAATGGGACATGGCCTCTGTCTCCGTGAGAGAGAGGGGATAAACCCTTCCCCGAGGAGGCTCTATTCCAGGCAAGAGGTCAATGGGACAGTCATAGGGACGATGAGGCGGAAGAGTCTCCGCAGCCTTTTTGGAGAATACGTCAGCATACGACCAGTAACAATTGGGAAGGGAAATGAGATCTGCGGGTATCTCAGAGGTGGAAACCTGAACGCATTCTTTCACATATCTGCCTGTACAAGACGTACCCCACCCCAGTATCCTCCCAGAGGACCACTCAATATGTGGAGAGTGGCAACGGAGCCAGGGTATTCCCAGAAGAATCTCATCTATTCCCTCGGGAAGGACGTGAAAGGATATACTCTCCTGATGAGAAGGGGACATAGACAGGGTGAGAGGGATAGTCTTGTGGGTGATTTGTGAGGGCAGAGTTGAACCATTCACTACTCGCACAGTCACCGGTTTGGCGAGCAACACCTGAAGTATAGCGTGGCGAAGAACAAAGGCAGAGGACATAATATTCTCCTCAGCCCCTGAATCCACACAAAGCTCAACGGCGAGAATGGATGGTCCTACAGTGATTGTCCCTTTAAAGAGCAATTTGGAAGCAAACACCACTGTGTCTAGTGACCCTGCTCCCATGGTTACTGGACGCGACCTTATACACGATCGCTGTGGACATTGGTTGGCAACATGTCCCGGCTGCTGGCACACATTACAGACCATGGATGCTCGAGCGGCCCGAGACCTAAGTCCCGCTCGAGAAACCACCATGGCCTTTTGGGGGTTGGACGCCTGAACAGGGGATTCTAGAGGTTTGGGGAAGGTGGGAGCCAGCCGAAACCTCTGCCTACACTGGGCACGCTCAAACCTCCGCTCGTGAAAACAGAGGTCGATGTGGATAGATATTGCAATAAGTTTCTCCAGTGTTACGGGAATCTCCCTGGTGGCCAAGGCGTCCTTCACATGGCCTGCCAGTCCCCTCCAGTACACCGGGATGAGGACTTTATCCGGCCACTCTAACTCAGAGGCCAGAGTCCGAAATTGGACTGAGAACTGGGTGACCAAGGACGAACCCTGTGACCTTGCCAGTAGTTGGAGCGCCATATCGTGGGTGACCTGAGGTCCTAAAAATACCTTTTTAAGAGCCTCCAAGAAACGAGGAGCACTCCGCACCACACAATCGTCGCGCTCCCACAGCGGCGTTGCCCACTCCAACGCTCTGCCCGACAGAAGGGGTACTACAAAACCCACTTGTGTCCGATCCGTGGCATGAAAACACGACTTATTAAGAATGATCTGACCGCACCGACGCGACTGCAGCCAGGCTATTTAAGGGCTAAGCCCTGCCCCAGCATCTCGCTAATCACATCACTGATGACGTCACCCGTGACCAATCAGGTGGTGCCAGGTCAACGGATCAGCTGACATCAAATCACCAATCACGATCCGCCATGTCACGGGCATGCTCAGTGCAGGAAATCCTGGACTTAGGCTGTGGCAGCCCTGTTCCTTTCTGTAACCTATGCTTAACCCCTTCATGACCCAGCCTATTTTGACCTTAAAGATCTTGCCATTTTTTGCAATTCTGACCAGTGTCCCTTTATGAGGTAATAACTCAGGAACGCTTCAACGAATCCTAGCGATTCTGAGATTGTTTTTTCGTGACATATTGGGCTTCATGTTAGTGGTAAATTTAGGTCGATAATTTTTGCGTTTATTTGTGAAAAAAAATGGAAATTTGGCGAAAAATTTGAAAATTTTGTAATTTTCAAGTTTTAATTTTTATTCTGTTAAACCAGAGAGTTATGTGACACAAAATAGTTAATAAATAACATTTCCCACATGTCTACTTTACATCAGCACAATTTTGGGAACAACATTTTTTTTTGTTAGGAAGTTATAAAGGAACTTAAAAGTTGACCAGCGATTTCTCATTTTTACAGCAAAATTTACAAAACCATTTTTTTAGGGACCACCTCACATTTGAAGTCACTTTGAGGGGTCTATATGGCAAAAAATACCCAAAAGTGACACCTTTATAAAAACTGCACCCCTCAAGCTACTCAAAACTACATTCAAGAAGATTATTAACCCTTCAGGTGCTTCACAGGAACTAAAGCAACGTGGAAGGAAAAAATGGACATTTTAATTTTTCCAACAAAAATTTTCTTTTAGCATCAATTTTTTCATTTTTACATGGGCAACAGGATAAAATGGATCTTAAAATTTGTTGGGAAATTTCTCCTGAGTACACAGATACCTCATATGTGGTCATAAACCACTGTATGGGAGCACGGCAGGGCTCAGAAGGGAAGGAGCGCCATTTGACTTTTTGAATGGAAAATATGCTGGAATATTTAGCGGTTGCCTTGTCGCATTTGGAGAGTCCTTGTGTGCCTAAACATTGGAGTTCCACCACAAGTGACCCCATTTTGGAAACTAGACCCCCTAAGGAACTTATCTAGATGCATAGTGAGCACTTTGAACCCCCAAGTGCTTCACAAATTGATCCGTAAAAAAAAGAAAGTACTTTTTTTTCACAAAAATTTTCTTTTAGCCTCAGAATCAATGGTGGCGCCATGTCGCGTATGGAGACCACCTGATGTGCCTAAATAGTGGAAACCCCTCAATTCTAACTCCAACCCTAACCCCAACACACCCTATCCCCAACCCTAACCCCTACACGCCCTAAACCTAATGCAAACCCTAACCATAACCCTAATCCCAACACACCCCTAACCCTAATCCCAACTCTAACCATAAACCTAACCACAAGCCTAACCCTAATCCCAACCCTAACCCCAAAACACCCCTAAAACTTATCCTAACTCTAACTCTAACCACAAACCTAACCCTAATCCAACCCTAACCCTAATTCCAACCCTAACCCAAATTCCAACCCTAACCCTAACCTTAATTCTAACCCTAATTATAACCCTAATGCTAACCCTAACCCTAGTTCTAACCCTAAGGCTGGGTTCATATTGCGTTTTACCAGCCCATTCAACACGTAGCGTTGACCAGCTGGTAACGGTATAGCATAACGCGATCGCGTTATGCTATACCCGCTAGCGCAGATGAATCAGCAGATGATTCATCTGTGCTAGCGGTAACGGAGCCCAGACGCTGCAGCCCGTGTCCGAGGCTCCATCACTGAATGACGGCACGTCGCGAACGCATGCCGATTTACGGCATGCGTTGCAATGCGCACACAAATGGGGTGAATGGCAGCGTTAACGGACTGCGTTACACCGCGTTATACCGTGGTGAAACGCAGTCCATCTAACGGACTGCCATAATGCAATATGAACCCAGCCTAACCCTAACCCTGAGGCCCATGCGCACGTTGCGGATTCACTTGCGGATTTTTCTTAAATCCGCAGATAAAATGACCTGAGCTTTACCTGCGAATTTAGCGCGGATTTGCTGCGGTTTTTCCTTGCGGTTTTACACCTATAATGGAATAGGTGTAAAACCGCTGCGTAATCCACACAAAGAATTGACATGCTGCGGATTTAAAACCGCAGCAAATCCGCATGTGCACAGCGTTTTTTAACCATTTATTTGCATTGTACTGTACATGGTTTCTGGATCTGCTGTGGATTCGCAGCGCCAAATCCGCTGCGGATCAGCAGCAAAATCCGCTGCGGATCTGCAGCAAAATCCGCTTCGGATCCCCAGCAAAATCCGCTGCGGATCCGCAGCAAAGCAGCAAAGTCCACTGCGGATCAGCAGCAAAATCCGCTGCGGATCAGCAGCAAAATCCGCTGCGGATCCGCAGGAAAATCCGCTGCGGATCCCCAGCAAAATCCGCTGCGGATCAGCAGCAAAATCCGCTGGGGATCAACAGCAAAATCCGCTGCGGATCCCCAGCAAAATCCGCTGCGGATCAGCAGCAAAATCCGCTGCGGATCAACAGCAAAATCCGCTGCGGATCAGCAGCAATATCCGCTGCGGATCCACAGCAATATCCGCTGCGGATCAGCAGCAAAATCCGCTGTGGATCAGTAGCAAAATCCGCATCGTGTGCACAGGGCCTAATAGAAAAAAAAGATTCTTTATTTTATTATTTGTCCCTACCTATGACAGGGGGGTTCATTTACTTTTTTTTATTTTATCACAGTGATCAAAATAAATTTTTGGACACTGGAGGGCGCACTGCGCATGCACCGGCCGGCACTGCGCATGCGCCCGCCATTTTCCAAGATG
The DNA here is from genome assembly GCA_033576555.1 of Oophaga sylvatica. Classification (NCBI taxonomy): domain Eukaryota; kingdom Metazoa; phylum Chordata; class Amphibia; order Anura; family Dendrobatidae; genus Oophaga; species Oophaga sylvatica. The sequence continues at coordinate 22,076,121 of JARQOD010000007.1, forward strand.
GCGGCACCCATGAAGAATCCCGGGCAGCCGCCGGGACGGATCCAGGGACATCGGTGGACCGGGAGAGGTGAGTAGGGGGGTCGGAAAGTGAGGGGGGGATCGGAAGGTGGGGGCAGCGGATCCCAGGAGCAGGGGAGCAGATAGTGATGGCGGTGACCGATCGCTGCCATCTTTTGGTGGCGGCGGCCGATCGCCGCCATGACTCGATGTGGGGGGTCAGATCGCGGTCTCCAGCCATGGCAGATGCTATTGCAGCATCGGCCATGGCTGGATTGTAATATTTCACCAGTTTCATTGGTGAATATTACAAATCGCTCTGATTGGCTGTTTCACTTTTAACAGCCAATCAGAGCGATCGTGGCCACGGGGGGTTAAGCCAACCCCCCTCTGGTGATGTACTAAGGGTCCTGTGCCTGCGGGTCGGGTGAACTTTCAGTGACCCCGGTCACCCGACCCGCAGGAACATGATTTATAGCATGACGCCTACGTTGGCGTCATGGGTCGGGATGGCACTAGTTTTCATGACGCCGACGTCGGCGTCATGGGTCAGGAAGGGGTTAAAGCTACTTGGAACAAAGACCCTTGCAACAGCTTGTACTTCTCTTGTATTGGCTAGGCGTTGGGACCGATGGTGAAGCTGAGTAGCATCTGGACTAGGATGGGAGACCACAGACTCCTCAGATCCAAGTTTGGATCCAGCCGTTGGTCGATGCCTAACAAACGGCCATGAGAAAATTAGAATTTATTACAGATCATGTACTGTACCTACCATGTATCAGCCTACGCAAACTTTGTGTAGGCTGATACATGGTGTGTGCCATTATGAGTCTCAAATAAATATTGTGCTTTTCTGAAGCTACTGGCACACTTTTATTTTGTAATAGGGTGCTTTATGTTTAGAAGAGGACTATGTCTGTCATTACATTAGCACATACAAAACATCTGATATTGCTGTCGAAAAGTTTTTTTCTCTTATTCCTAGGCAGAGTTATTATGATGTTAGAATAGTTTGTTTTTATTCCAAGGTAGATTTATTGTAATGAAATTATAATATTGTTGTTATTTCATTCTTTCATTCTTTCTGTGATTTATGTGATGATATCACCGTAGGTTTTGTCTCTATTCCATTGTTATAGTGTTAATTTACTCTAACATATAGTAATGTTAGTTTTCGCTGTCAGCTATTTTAACACAATAAACATGTGACTTATTATTTTCACCTGTATGTCTAATAATTGAAGTAGAATACTTTCAAAATAATTTAAATATTTTTTCTATTCCAATAATCAGAAAATGATATTCCTTTTTATAAAACAAAAGTAAATTTAAGTGCTCTCAAAAGCAAAAAAGTAAATACTGTATGTTACTGTAGAAATGGAGCTGTGTCATTATTATCTATTAGATGTTGCTGTAACCCTGAAATTGTAATTTAGAATGGTGTTGGTTGGTAGTGTGGTTGGGCCATTGTACATGATTTCTTTGCTTTCTTAGGTCTGTTTCACATGTCCTGATATTTCTGGTACTGGAAAAAACAGCTGTCCGTGTGTGTAATACTTGCAGCACATGTGTGGCACACTTTAGCTGTTCCCCAGTGCCGGATGCTGAAGACCGCTCTTATCATTCTCTCCTGCTCTGCCGGTGATCAGCGCGAGCAGGGGAAAATGTTTAGAGCTATATTCAACTGATATCGGCGAGAGCTGGTAGCGGCTCATGCGAGTATTCATCAGCTGCCGCCTGCTCTATAAATAAATAAATTAAAAAACACAGTGTGGGTTCCCCTGTATTTTTGATAACCAGCCAGGAAAAACAAGATTAGAGGGGTTGCCAAAAAGAGTGTGGGGTCACCCCATTTTTAACAGCCAGCCTTGCTAAAGCAGACAGCTGGGGGGCTGGTATTCTCAGGTTGGTAAGGGAACATGGATATTGACCCCCCCAGCCTAAAAAGAGCAGCCCATAGCTGCCCAGAAAAGGCATATCTATGAGATGCGCCAATTCTGGCGCTTTGCCCGACTCTTCTCACTTGCCCTGTAGCGGTGGCAAGTGGGGTAATATTTGTGGGATTGATGTCACCTTCTCACAGTAATCTGCGGTGAACTCAGTGACTTTTCTCAAGGTACTGAAGTCACCGCAGTTCAGTCTGGCTGGGAACGGAACCTCATTGACCAGAGCTAACCTTGATGACATCACCGCTGCTCACAGATGCTGTGCTCTCAACAGCTAATTCATCAGTGTTTCTCAGCCTGGATGGTCATATCTTGGCACTGTCCAGGTTGAAAACTATTTATCCCAAGACATGGATTATAGCGTGGGACAGAACGTTAAACAGGTGTTGTTTTTTTATTTTTTGTTTTTTTTTTACAGGAAACGAGGGCTTCAATGGAATGGGTGTTAGATAAGCATAACTGTGTTTGTAATTTTTAAATAAAAATGGAAAAGAATCTTTTGCTTTGATTTCAAATAAAGGACTTTATTCTGGCTGTGTATTTATTTATCATACAACTAAAGGATTAGTAATGGATAGGTGTTTTATAGACGCCATTCTATTACTAACACCTGGGCTTGATGTCACCAGATAATACAGAGGTGATATAAGCCCCACAAATATTACGCCACTTGTCATTGCTACAGGGTAAGTGTCAAAAATGGGGGGACCCCACACCATTTTTTTTTATTATTTATTTAAATAATTAAAAAAAACAGTGTGGTGACCCCTCTATTCTTGATAACCAGCTTTCTGTAGCTGAAAGCTGAGGGTTTCCTGGCTAGCTATCAAAAATACAAGGGAACCCGCATAGTTTTTTTAAATTTATTTATTTTTAGTGCAGTTGGCAGCTGATGAATACTCCCATCAGCCGGAGCCGGAGCCTGCTATCACTGCTACTAGCAGCAGCTGCCGTAGTCTGATAGTAGTAGAAGTCCCATCTCTCTCTGTTATCTCGCTATTATCAGTAGAATATAACTATTAACATTCTCCACTGCTCACAGTGATCACTGGCAGAGCAGAGGAGAATGATAAGAGTGGTCTTCAGCCTAACTATACTGCTGATTCCCAGGTGCCGAAGTGTGTAACACTGATGACACAAGGATGTCATCTGTGTGTCATCAGTATGCATGTGTGCGAGACATTTTGCTGCCCGTGCTGCTGTTAAAAAACGGACACACATTCCGTGGAAACACACTGACATGTGCACAGAAACATTCACTTGAATGGGTCTACGTGTGTAAGCGTCTTAGCTGCAAGCTCCATGTTGATAGCAGATCCCTTTTTTATATCCATCTCGGTTAGCCTTTTATACACCAAAATGAAATGGCAGATGTCACTGCAGATTGTCTCCCTGTCATCTCTCTCTAAAAGATGTCAGTCACTTTTTGCATATTGCGTGTCCTTTCTGTTACACTCTATGGGCACCCTCACAAAAATATGTCAAATATTTCAACTGCCCAACTTCCGTTTGATGTCCCAATGTGTAAAAAGCGCTCAGTCAATTATCCTCTTCTTCCTGACAGCAGAGCTATAATCTAGTAAGTGCTTTGAGGCAATTAGAAATTAAATATGGTGAGTTAGTCATTGAAGCTGAAAGAAAGATGGTTGGCTGTAAAGATCACTTTATTATATCTGTAATAACTGAATCTTAACTTGAAATTTCAGAAATCCTGAACTGTTGCATGAGATATATGACATGTTTCGTTCAGAAACAGCAATTGTAAATTTTCATGTTAATAACTTAAATCAAAGTGCAGGGTGGTCCAAAAGTAGGTGGACAGAAAATAATAACATTTATTTTGATTTATATATAAAATTATATTTACTAACACAAACATAACATTGACAATTAAATTTTATTCTGAACAATAATACAAAAGCCCTTAAATTTTATCAACGCAGGTGCTCAAACTATTTTGCATCACAATTTGCACAGCTTTGAAGTCTGCCTCTTACGCTTCGACAAATATTTTTGCACAAGTTTCTTTGGGTATTAATTTCTTGAAATGCATCTCTTATGTAATTATTCAAGTCACTGACACTTTTTGGTTTTTGACTATAAACTTTGTCCTTGAGTACTCCCCAAAAGAAAAAATCCATTGGGGTCAAGTCTGGTGAACGTGCCGGCCAATCAAATGGGCCTCTTTGGCCAATCCATTTATTAGGAAATGTTTCATCAAGATACTCGCAGACTACTCTTGAATAATGTGGAGGGGCCCCATCTTGTTGGAAATAAAGGTCATTTGAATTAGGCTGTTGCTGTAACTGGGGAACAACTTGATTCATTATAATTTCAAGATACTTATCTCCTGTGACTGTTTCATCAAAAAAAATGGTCCAAAAACACCAAAACTTGAAATACCACCCCAAACATTGACACCAGGCTTATTTAGTTGTTGCTCTAATGTTAAATGCATGTTTCATTATACCAGCAAATACAATTATGTCTGCTAATATGACCAGATAATTTGAAAGAAGCTTGATCACTCCACATAATGTTATCTAAAATTACTGGATTTTCTTCAATTTCGTTAAGCATAATCTCACTAAATTACAGACGCCTGTCTGGATCATCCTCCTATAAACCATGAATTAGATGTGGACGATAAGCTTTCGACCCAATAGATTTCAGGATTGACATGATGGAAGCTCATGAAATTCCCAATTCTAAAGAGACTCTTCTGGTGGACTTTTTTGGACTCTGAACAAATGTTTCAGCAACAGGTTGTTTAGTTTAGTATTTTCTGTACAGGCTGTTTTGGGTTATCCAGTTTTTGGAGCTTTAAGGATTGAGCCAGTGGCATCGAATTTGTCACGAAAGCGGTAAATGGTTTGTCTCTTTGGGGCTTGAGTACCAAATGTTTCAACCCAATTTGCTCTATTTCAGCATTTTGCGATTTCTAATACTCTTTTAAAATCCACTTTCTTTGATCTGTATTTAAATTATTTGCCATTTTGGGGGAGATTTATCTGTGAAAACTGGATCTGTGAAACTGACTCAGTTGCCCTTAGCAACCAATCAGATTCCAACTTTCATTTTCCAAAGAGTCTGTGAAGAATGAAAAGTGGAATCTGATTGGTTGCTAAGGGAAACTGAGTCAGTTTCGCTTTACACCATTTTTGATCAATCTCCCCCTTCATAACCCTATTATACATACTGTCCACCTACTTTTGGACCACCCTGTATATTAATTGTAACTGTGTTACTTCTAATTGTAGAGTGACATAACTGCCTTAAAATAATAAGAAAATGTTAATGCAATAAACTAATCTGTGAAATACAATTTGTTACCTATTTTACTAATATTTCCAGCCTGCATTTTTTCTTTTGCTTGAGTTCTTTTTTAAAGTGACTGACCACTACAATAATTTGTATAAATTTATCTTTCTTTATAAATGTCCTAATAATATTTGGAGCTCAACACATTGATTTGGATTAACATTGAGTTTATAAATAAATCTTACTTATCAGCTCAGTGCTAGCCTAAAGCCACTATTCACTGTTCAATTATTGCTGACATATAATGCTTAGCTAAGGCTGTATTGAGATGTTGCATTTTTGTGCCACGCTTGCAGAAGAACCACAACAATTTTGCAGAGAAGCGCAATGAAACCTCAATGTGTGTACACAACCCATTAGGAGCATATATTGACAAGATGAGACATTTAGTGCTTAAAGGGGGTTTTCCACTTTAGAAAAAGTGGACGCTCAAACTCTTTTATATGGGTAACATAAATAAAACAGGTACTCACCCTCTCCAGGTCCAGTGCATTTTCTCTGACACTGCTGCTGTCTCAGTCATTCAGCTGCTGTGGTGATGTCATGGCGATAGCTCACATCACTGCCTCTCCATTCATTCTAATAGGACAGCTGAAGATCATCCACGCACTGTGCTCGGCAATCTCCGGCACTCTCATTAAAAATGAACGTGCATGATGACCTCCACCCCATTCAAGAGCCCTGGTTCTAGAGATCAGTGTGGTGGTAGTGAGTGACACCAGCAATAAGGAAGCTATCCCCTATCCTACAGATAGATAAGGGATAACTTTTAAACTTGAGAACACCCCATGAATGACCTAGTGGATGGGTTTGACAGTAAAGTGCCAGTCTTTGCTGATGAGACAAAACTTTGTAGGATAATAAAAACTGTATAATATTACATAACTATCTAAATTGATTGTCTCCATGGGCAAAATGCAACATTTATTAATGTTGGTAAATGTAGAGTAGTACATCTAGGCACACTAATCATACTGGTATATATACATTAAATGGAAATATACCAGGAATCATAGAATTAGAGAAAAATTTGGAGATTTTGGTTACAAGTAAGGTAAGCAGTGGTAATCAATATCAGGCAGCAGCTTCTAAAGCAAATAAGATTTTGTGTACAGTATATAAAAATAAATAATATGCCACTGTTCCCATGTATTTTTATCCTTCTATAAATCACATGCAAGTCCATATCTTGCATACAAGATCCAGTTTTGTGCTCCACAATCTAAAAAGAGCATTGGAAAGATAGTCAGTTCAAAGGCTGGCAATTAAATTATTACATTGGATGGAAGGCCTCTCCTATTGTGAGAGGTTAGAAGAGCACTTATTCATATCATGCTGAGCCCTGTGTATATATATGTATATATATATATACATATATATGTATATATATTTACAGCTCTGGCAAAAATTGCGAGACCACTGCACAGTTTTATAAAAATCAGCTTCTCTACATGTCTGACAGCCATTCCTTTCCAGTGTCAGCTGAATTCCAACCAGCGTACACCTCATTCTACTTAATGTCCTTCTGATTAGGTGACCACCTGAACCAAATCTTACTTAGCAAAGGAACGTATAAAAAACACTGCTGTGGTGTTCACAATCCTCTTGCAATAGGACAAGCTGGATGGCAAAACAAGTGCTACTAATATCCCAAAAGTAATAGGAATGAAAAAATAACTTTTAACCATGCCAAAGGAGTTGAAAAGAAAAGTCTTAAGTGAGGAAAAGAAGGGCTCAATTCTGGCTTTACTAGTAGAGGGATACAGTGAGCATCATGTTGCCTCCATCCTTAAAATTTCGAAGACGGCAGTCCATTACAACAGGATCAAGCAGCAAACATTGGGGACAACAAAGCTACAGACCGGCAGAGGGCAAAAATGACTCTCCATTTACCGGGATGACCATCATCTTATTCGAATTTCACTCAGCAACTGCAGGATGACACCAAGTGATCTACAAAAAGAATGGCAAATGGCAGCTGGGGTGAAGTGCATAGCAAGAACAGTTTGTAACAGGCTCCTAGAGGCAGGGCTCAAGTCATGTAAAGCTAGAAAAAAGCCTTTCATCAAGGAGAAGCAAAGGAGAGCCAGGCTGAAATTTGCTAAAGACCATAAGGATTGGACATAGAGGGCTGGAGTAAGGTAATCTTCTCTTATAAAACTAATTTTCAACTTTGCTCAACATTTGGTCGTCTAATGGTTAGACAGAGACCTGGAGAGGAGTACAAGCCACAGTGTCTTGCACCCACTGTGAAATTTGGTGGAAGATTGGTGATGATCAGGGGATTCTTCAACAAGGCTGGAATTGGGCAGGTTAATCTTTGCGAAGGACGTATGAATCAAGCTGCATACAAGGTTATTCTGGAAAAACAGTTGATTCCTTCTGCTCATGCAATGTTCCCCAACTCTGAGGACTGTTTTTTCCAGCAGGACACTGTGCCATGCCCCACAGCTAGGCCAATCAATGTGTGGATCAAGGACCACCCCATCAAATCCCTGTCATGGTCAGCACAATCTCCAGACCTGTACCCCATTGAAAACCTCTGGAATGTAATCAAGAGGAAGATGGATAGTCACAAGCCATCAAGCAAAGAAGAACTGCTTAAATTTTGGCACCAGGAGTGGCATAAGGTCACCCAAAAGCAGTGTGAAAGACTGGTGGAAAGCATGCCAAGACTCATGAAAGTTGTGATTAAAAATCATGGTTATTCCACAAAATATTGATTTCTGAACTCTTCCTGAGTTAAAACATTAGTGTTGTTTCTAAATGATTATGAACTTGCTTTCTTAGCATTATTTGAGGTCTGAAAGCACTGCATTTATTTTATTGTTGACCATTTCTCATTTTCTGAAAATAAATGCAAAATATATTGCTTGGAAATTCAGAGACATGTTGTCAGTGGTTTATAGAATAAAAGAGCAATTTACATTTTACTCAAAAATATACCTATAAAGAGAAAAATCAGACAAACTGAAAATTTTGCAGTGGTCTTTTAATTGTGCCAGAGCTTATATATATATATATATATATATATTTTATACAGTCAGGGCCAGAAATATTTGGACAGTGACACAATTTTCGCGAGTTGGGCTCTGCATGCCACCACATTGGATTTGAAATGAAACCTCTACAACAGAATTCAAGTGCAGATTGTAACGTTTAATTTGAAGGGTTGAACAAAAATATGTGTTAGAAAATGTAGGAATTGTACACATTTCTTTACAAACACTCCACATTTTAGGAGGTCAAAAGTAATTGGACAAATAAACATAACCCAAACAAAATATTTTTATTTTCTAAATTTTGTGGCGAATCCTTTGCAGGCAATCACTGCCTTAAGTCTGGAACCCATGGACATCACCAAACGCTGGGTTTCCTCCTTCTTAATGCTTTGCCAGGCCTTTACAGCCGCAGCCTTCAGGTCTTGCTTGTTTGTGGGTCTTTCCCTCTTAAGTCTGGATTTGAGCAAGTGAAATGCATGCTCAATTGGGTTAAGATCTGGTGATTGACTTGGCCATTGAAGAATGTTCCACTTTTTTGCACTCATGAACTCCTGTGTAGCTTTGGCTGTATGCTTGGGGTCATTATCCATCTGTACTATGAAGCGCCGTCCAATCAAGTTTGCAGCATTTGCTGAATCTGGGCTGAAAGTATATCCCGATAACACTTCAGAATTCATCCGGCTACTCTTGTCTGCTGTTATGTCATCAATAAACACAAGTGACCCAGTGCCATTGAAAGCCATGCATGGCCATGCCATCATGTTGCCTCCACCATGTTTTACAGAGGATGTGGTGTGCCTTGGATCATGTGCCGTTCCCTTTCTTCTCCAAACTTTTGGCTTCCCATCATTCTGGTACAGGTTGATCTTTGTCTCATCTGTCCATAGAATACTTTTCCAGAACTGAGCTGGCTTCTGGAGGTGTTTTTCAGCAAATTTAACTCTGGCCTGTCTATTTTTGGAATTGATGAATGGTTTGCATCTAGATGTGAACCCTTTGTATTTACTTTCATGGAGTCTTCTCTTTACTGTTGACTTAGAGACAGATACACCTACTTCACTGAGAGTGTTCTGGACTTCAGTTGATGTTGTGAACGGGTTCTTCTTCACCAAAGAAAGTATGCGGCGATCATCCACCACTGTTGTCTTCCGTGGGCTCCCAGGTCTTTTTGGATTGATGAGTTCACCAGTGCTTTCTTTCTTTCTCAGGATGTACCAAATTGTAGATTTTGCCACTTCTAATGTTGTAGCAATTTCTTGGATGGGTTTTTTTCTGTTCTTGCAGCTTAAGGATGGCTTGTTTCACCTGCATGGAGAGCTCCTGTGACCACATGTTTCCTTCACAGCAAAACCTTCCAAATGCAAACACCACACCTCAAATCAACTCCGGCCCTTTCATCTGCTTAATTGAGAATGACATAACAAAGGGATTGCCCACACCTGTCCATGAAATAGCCTTGGAGTCATTTGTCCAATTACTTTTGGTCCCTTTAAAAACAGGGTGGCACATGTTAAGGAGCTGAAACTCCTAAACCCTTCATCCAATTTTAATGTGGATACCCTCAAATGAAAGCTGAAAGTCTGAACTTCAACTGCATCTGATTTGTTTTGTTTCAAATTCATTGTGGTAATGTCTAGAACCAAAATTAGATAAATGTTGTCTCTGTCCAAATATTTATGGACCTAACTGTATATATATATAAAGGTGCTACCATGGCCTGCAACCTGTTTGGACTTGACTCCCATTAAGCACATTTATGACATCACTGGTTGACAAAAGCAAAGGGAGCTGCCAGCAGTAGATCTTGATGATTTGCATGCTCAAAGACATTCAGCGTGGCAGAACATTCCTAAAACAACCATTAATAAAATAACAAGGGGTGCAATTTTTTTGTGTGTAGGGCTCATAATCGATACTGAATAAATCTAGATGTTTTGAAAATTTTGTTTCCATTTTTTATCCTTTGGATATCATTAAAATGTCTGCCAATCCTGTGATATCCACAATTTTTCATGATTCTCGAATGTATTAGAGGAAGTACACAATGAACAATAGGATCCATAAAATCTGTAATCATACAAAGCTTGAGATTTATCTGATCACTAGGTTCTGCTCACACAGCATATGGGTGCTTATTCTCAGTGTATTGGGGAGACTACACTGCACAAAACCAAAAAACCTCAGAAAAAATATTGTAGCGATCAAAAAACTCAAAAAAAAATATCAAGAAAGCACAATAAATCGAATCCCTAAAAAAATACCTTTTAATTCAACAATTAAAAATACTGAACAATTATAAATATCAGGTGGTAAAGGGCAAAAAAACCAGTATCCAATATGACAACAGCAATTCAATATAATATTAAAAAATAGGGGTAAGCTAACCCTAATTGGTTCTAGTATGTCCCTTCCTGGCAGCGGAGGTTGACTCCTCTAGCTGTTGACGATGTGGCGCACCCGCTCAACGTTGGTAACCCTAGAAGCCCTAGACTAGGGTTCCCCAACTCCAGTCCTCAAGGCCCACCAACAGGTCATGTTTTCAGACTTTCCTTATATTGCCCAGGTGATAATTGCATCACCTGTACAATACAAGGGAAATCCTGAAAACATGACCTGTTGGTGGGCCTTGAGGACTGGAGTTGGGGAACCCTGCCCTAGACCACCCTAGCAAAAAAAAAAACAGGATACACAGAAAAACACACACATACAAATACACCCGAAAAAATTCCCCTAGTGGGTAGATATAACTATATCTCTTAAAGGTGCTACACAGCTGTAAACTTATCTCGAAGTAAAAGATAACTCTCAGATGAACTTATCTAGAAGAAAAAAGAACTTCTGTTGCAGCTAAATAGAACTTATCTCGTAGTATAAAAATACATATGCTGCAAAGAAAGACAGACCATAGGGTAAATACCCACTAACTGTTAGTACCTCAAAAAAAACAAAAAAATGTATATGTAGAAAAAGTAAGGTATAAAAAAATCAAAATACCCCACCGTTGAACAGCAATTATGAATCAAAAAGACTAACAGACACAGCAACAAAAAATTAATAAACACACCCCTAATACAAACCAGGTAGATGAATCAAAAGAGACATAATAAAGAATCAGTAATATCCATGGACCTAATAGTCCATCTGAAACTTATTGCAACAAAGTCGTGGTATTTTAAAATAAACCACACAGGGGCTAATGTTTCTCACCCCACACTCACAATAAATGATGCATGTTGCAATTAGTAATAGGTCTGTCGGCCAAAAAAGACAAATATAAGAAAATACTTATCAGCCATAGATGTAAGGAACACTCAATGCGTTTTCACCTCTAAAATGTTGGGGGTTCATCAGGGGTCAAACAAATGGAGTCTCATCACCCCCGGCTGAAAGAATAGTGCAATGTGCTGTTCAAAGGTGGGGTATTTTGATTTTTTTGATACCTTACTTTTTCTACATATACGTTTTTTGTTTCTTTTTGAGGTACTAACAGTTAGTGGGTATTTACCCTATGGTTTGCAGCATATGTATTTTTATACTACAAGACAAGTTCTATTTAGCTGCAACAGAAGTTCTTTTTTCTCCGAGAAAAGTTAATCTGAGAGTGATTTTTTACTTTGAGATAAGTTTACAGCACTATAGCACCTTTAAGAGATATATTTATATCTACCCACTAGGGGAATTTTTTCGGGTGTATTTGTATGTGTGTGTTTTTCCTGTGTATCCCGTTTTTTTTGTTAGGGTGGTCTAGGGCTTCTAGGGTTACCCATGTTGAGCGGGGGCACCACATCGTCAACAACTAGGGTCCCAACTTCCGCTGCCAGGAAGGGACATACTAGGGCCCATTAGGGTTAGCTTACCCCTTCACTTTAATATTATATTGAATTGCTGTTGTCATATTGGATACTGTTTTTTGCCCTTTACCACCTGTTATTTATAATTGTTCAGTATTTTTAATTATTGAATTAAAAGGTATTTTTTAGGGGTTCAATTTATTGTGCTTTCTTGGTTTTGTTTTTTGAGACTACACTGCACAAATTGAATACAAATACTTTGCATGCCAAGTGTTTATTTAAAGAGGACATTTTACTGGACTTTTTAATTTAAACTGAATATCTCCAATTATTCTTACTGCTCCACTGATACTGGAACAGTTTTTCTATTATGCTCCTCTGTTCTAGAGTAAGGCCTCCTTCACATGTCCCTTTTTGTATGTCATTATGTGGTCCGTTTTTTAAGGACCGCAAATACGGACACATACACCAATTGTATTCAATGGTGGTGCACACATGTCAGATTTTTCACACAGACCATGTGTCCATGTGAAAAACCCGCAGACTTGATCATTTTTAACCAGTTTTTAACCAGCACCACAGAGTAAACGCATGCCGAACATGTGCACATGGATGACATCTGTGTATCATCAGTGTGCATGTACTGGAGCCAGGGTAAAGCCATTTACCCAGGCGCCGGGTGCTGAAGCTCTCATCATTGTCGCCTATTTAGCGAGAGCAGGCGACTCTGATGATAGTTGAAGTCAGCGACCAGTGTGTGTGTATATTGCTGACTATAACTGTTATCATTGTCGCCTGCTCTCCCTACGATCAAACTACAGCTGGTGATGCTGATGACAGTTGTAGTCAGCTGCCAGTGTGTGTCTAGCATGTATTAAAATATTTAAAAAAAACAGCGTGGGCTCCAGCAAATTTTTCATAAACAGCAGAGGGAAAGCCATCTACCAGATATTAATAATCTGAGAAAGGGGCCATTAGCCCTAAATGTTCCCAGGCTATTAATAACATCTCACAGCTGTTTACTTAGCTTTTACTGCTTAGTAGAGATGAGCGACTTTGCCATAGGGAGGGTCGAGTCGGGTTTCGGACCATTCGACTATACCAAAAGTCAAGTCGAACGAGATCGGCCGACTAGCGGAAAAAGTCGTGTTTCGATCGGAACACGACCCCAATGCAAGTCAATGGGGAATAAAAGTCGGCAGTGAGTGGAGGACAGTAAACACACCTACAGTGCCCATTTCAATGCCAACAACATAAATTCTTATTACTTAAGCTTGTCAACCTTAATTTACTTTATAATAATAGTGACGCATTGAAAACTGGGGGTTATTTGGCTAAAGTTGTGGGGGGGGCAGGGCTGGCTCCAGGTTTTCGTGTGCCCCGGGCGAAAGAGTCTCAGTGGGCCCTTTAACACATACCACAATTCATGATGCTCCGATACGGCAGAGAAATATAGGTATAGTACAATGCCAAATACTTCACTTCTTACATTACATGAGTGAAATCTATTGTAAATTCTACAATATCTCAAAAACCGGACAGTATAGTCCTCCATACAGTATTATGGGCACCACATAGTGCACCATACAGAATAATGAGCTCCATATTTTGCTCTATACAGAATAATGAGCCCCATATATTGCTCCATACAGAATAGGCCCCATATGTGCTCCATATGATGCTCCATATATAAAGGGCCCTATATGATGCCCCATAAATAATGAACCACATATGATGCTCTAGTATATGATGGGCCACATATATGATGCTCCAGTGTATGATGAGCCCCATATAATGCTCCAAATATAATGGTCCCCATATATAATGGGCTCCATGTGATGCTCCAGTATATAATGGGCCCCATATATGATGTTCCAGTGTATAATGGGCCCCATATATGATGCTCCAGTGTATAATGGGCCCCGTATATGATGCTCCAGTGTATGATGGGCCCCATTTATAATGCTCCAGTGTATGATAGGCCCCATATATAATTCTCCAGTGTATAATGCTCCCCATATATTGCTCCAAACATTAAAAAAATGAAATACCTCTCCTCGCTGGGCACTGCTCTACTCAGGACTCCTCAGCATCGCCATCTTCCAGCTCTCTGCACTGTGACTGTTCAGGCAGAGGGCGCACAGACGTGACGTCATCGCGCTCTCTGACCTGAATGTCACTGTCAGGAAACGCGGAAGACATCACAGCAGTGGAGCAGGGAGAGGTAAGTATTGCAAGTGCTGGGGCCCTGAGCAAGCAGGGAGGGCCCACTAGTGGGTGACGGCACTGGCACAGGGCCCCTCATAGTACGCCAGTGTCTCTGATGGCGAGTGGGCCCCCCACCTGCTCAGGGCCCCGGCACTTGCCCGGGTGCGCCAGGTGCTGACGCCGGCCCTGGGGGGGTACAGCCCAGTTAGGGAGATGGAAAAACTGGCATATGTTGAGGTGTAGGCTGGATGTTCAGCAGCTGCAAATGGAGGAATTGGAGAAGTCGGAGGAAGAGGAGGACAAAGCGAGCCATTTTGCTGGCAACATATGTGTCACCAGGGGAAGGTGGTACAAAATCCTTTGAAACCCAGGCATGGTTCATTTTAATGAAGGTGAGATCACCTACATTTTGGGTCGACTGCCGGGTCCTTCTTTCTGTTAGGATTGATTCAGCAGCACCGAAGACTCTTTCTGATAGCACACTATCAGCAGGGCAAGTGAGCTCCTGTAAGGCATATTGTGCCAATTCAGGCCAGGTGTCCAGTTTACAGGCCCAGTAGTCATAGGGGAATGAACTGTGAGGGAGAACATCGATAGGGGAGGAGAGGTAATTTTGAACCATAGTTGACAACTGCTGTCTCCTGTCTGTTGCAATCGATTCAGTATTACCAGTCGTGTGAGCGGTACTCGAGAAATCAGTCCACAACATGGTCATGAAACCCCTGTCTCCAACGCCACTTTGGCTGTGTGCACTATGTACACCTCTTCCATTTGGCCCAGTACGGCTCGTGGCAGAATCTGCACCGCTGCTGTGTGCTGGGAATGCCTCTAACAAACGGTTTACCAGAGTTGCTTGTTTGTTCACCAATATTAGCTCTAGGTTCTCTTGTGGCATGATGTTCTGTAATTTGCTTTTATAGCATGGATCAAGGATGCTGGCCAACCAGTAGTCGTCATCCTTCATAATTTTGGCAATCGGGGGTCCCTTTTTAGGATCCGCAAGACATAATCACACATGTGGGCTAATGTTCCAGGTGTCAATGATGCCCTGCCAGTGGTGGGTGGAGGAGCACTTTCTGCCAAATCCACATCCCTCCAGTCACACACAAACCCTCTACCTGACCTTGGCAAGCCAACATTTTCTCTTGCCCCCTGAGAAGCATCCTCCTCCCCAAAATAATCATCCCCCTCATCCTCCTCCTCTTCCTCTTCCTCTTCTTCCTCCATCTCGTCCTGGACAGTTCCTTGAGCAGACAATGCCTGACTGTCATCAAGGTTTCACTCCTCCTCCTCCTCCACTGCAGACGCCTGATCCTTAATGTGCGTCAAAGTTTGCTTTGAGCAGACGCATAAGTGGGATGCTCATGCTTATGATGGCGTCGTCTGCGCTTACCAGCCGTTTGCATTCCTCAAAACACTGAAGGACTTTGCAGAGATCTTTCAGCTTTGACCACTGCACACCCGACAACTCGATGCCTGCCCTCAAACTGCCTGCCTGTGTATCCTCCCACAAATGCATTACAGCCTGCCTCTGTTCGCACAGCCTCTCAAGTGCATGGTGGAGTTCCACCTTGTTGCAACGTCTATGATCAGGCGGTGCTTGGGGAGGTGGAGCGATCGCTGCAGCCTCTGCATACAACTGGAGTCTACGGGCGAGCGACGGATGTGCGAGCACAGTCTTCGCACCTTATGAAGCAGGGCTGGTAACTCCGGATTATTATTTATGAAGCACTATACCACCAGGTTCAAGGTGTGAGCAAGGCAAGATATGTGTCTGAGGTTTGCCAGGGCTATGGCTGCCACAAAATTACGTCCATTATCACTGACTACCTTGCTTGGCTCAAGATGTATACTGCCCAGCCATGACTCAGTTTCTCGCTGCAAGTAGTTGGCCAGTACCTCCACAGTGTGTCTGTTGTCGCCCAAAGACGTCATCTTTAAAACAGCCTGCTGATGCTTACCACTAGCTGTTCGATAGTGGGACACCTCGTGTGCAACACTGGCAGCTGCGGATGGAGTGCTCATGCTACTGCTCTCTGTCGACGAGCTTTTGCTTCTGGAGGAGGAGGAGGAGGAAGGTCGAATGCCCACAGCCAACTGTTGCCTATACTGTGGGCTAGGCAGCACTGTCCCACTGCCGCTGTCCCCTGTAGACCCCGGCATCCACCACATTAACCCAGTGTGCAGTGATGGACACGTAACGGCCCTGGCAATGCCTACTGGTCCATGCATCTGTTGTGAGGTGCACCTTTCCACTCACTTATTGTTTGAGTGCATGGACAATGCGGTCTTTCACATGCAGGTGAAGGGCAGGGATGGCTTTTCTAGAAAAGAAGTGCCAAACTGGGTAGGTCATAGCGTGGGACAGCGTAGGCCATGAGGTCTCTGAACGCTGCGCTTTCAACCAAACGGAAGGTGTTGTGAATGGGTTTGAGATGAGTTCTGAGCAGAGGCTCCCTCTGGTGGTTACAAGCGGTACTGGTCTGTTCAGTGAAGATTGTGAGGACTGGGAATCAGGTGTTACTGACTGGTCTTATATAAGGGAGTCACCTTCCCATCAGGGTTGCGGTGATCAATTGTTCTGGTCTGAATCCTTGATTCCAGTTTCCCTTGTAGCCTGCTGTGTCGTGTCTGCATCTCCTTCTAACAGATAAGACATTTTCTTCTTTTTGTTTCTGTGCTTGATTTTTGCATTTTGTCCTACACTTCTGTGGGGGCCTTCTGGTCCCCTCAGGGGGCTTTTGCCTTCTCAGTTTAGTTCAGCCACTGATGTTTGTACTTTTGCTTTTTCCAGTTTTTTCAGTGGCTGCTGTTTTGATTTTGTTACACCAGAGAGCTAATTTAGGTGGTAGAGGTCGTGTGATCTCAGGTGTTTTTGAAATTAGTAGAGTTGGTGCTTTCAGGGTTTTTTTGGGATTGCAGTAAGTACCCTTCCTATCCTTTTCTATTTAGTTAGTTTGGGCCCCAACGTTTGCTCATACTATTTTCTGTCTGTGTCAGTATTTCGTCTTGTCTAACCTCCATTACATGTTTGGGGGCTTTCTATTATCTTTGGGGTTCTGCTCCGGGGCAGATAGCTTTCCTATTTTCTATCTTTAGGTGTAGTTAGTTTCTCAGGCTGTGACGAGGCGTCTAGGACCAACGTAGGAAAGCTCCACGGCTGCCTCTAGTTGTGGTGGTTAGTCAGGGTACTGCAATCTCATAGATTCCAACTGCTCTGGTGTATTGCCTTTTTGCCTGCACTCCTCAGCTACCGAATCATAACAGTATCACCGGCCCAAAAAATTGAAAATTGTATGGTACTCGCAGAAGGGAAAAAATATTGTGAAAGAAAAAAAAAAAGGGTTGTCAGAGTTGTCAGAGATATTTTTCTGTTTGTTGCATTTTTTTTTTTTCCCTCTGTATCTCTGGGTGCTGGGGAGGATTTTTTTTTCTCTCAATGGAGTTTGCACAGTTGTCTGGCCTTGTGGATCAGCTTGCCACTGAGGTTCGGAGTATTGCTACCTATCTTGCTAGGTTGCCTGTTGTGGAACCTAGGATTCCCATGCCAGATTTGTTTTTAGGGGATCGAGCTAAGTTTCAGAATTTCAAAAATAATTGTAAATTGTTTTTTGCCTTAAAATCTAAGTCCTCAGGAAACGCAGCGCAGCAGGTTCAAATTGTCATCTCTCTCCTGCGCGGCGATCCTCAGGATTGGGCTTTTTCCCTGACACCTGGGGATCCTGTTTTGAGTGATGTTGATGCATTTTTTCAGGCTTTGGGGTTATTGTACGATGAGCCTAATGTCACTGATCAAGCTGAAAAAGCCTTGTTGGCATTAAATCAGGGGCTTGATGACGCTGAGTTATACTGTCAGAGATTCCGTAGGTGGGCAGTCCTGACCAAGGGGAATGACGACGCTTTGGCGGCCCTTTTTCGGAAGGGGCTGTCAGATAATGTAAAGGATGTTATGGTGGGATTCCCTGTCCCCTCTGGTCTCAATGATTCTATGTCATTAGCGATTCAAATTGACAGACGTTTGCGTGAGCGGAGAAGTATTGCATGGAATAGTGTTGCCTTGTGAACCTGCTTCTGAATCCATGCAGTGTGATAGAGTGGTGTCTGGGGCACAGCGTCATGAGTTTCGAAAGCGCAATGGGTTATGTTTCTACTGTGGTGATGCCTCTCATGCTATTTCAGTCTGCCCTAAGCGGGGAGGACGTTTTGCACGCTCAGTTGTCTTGGGTAGTGTTCAGACTAAGTTTTTACTAACTGTCACTCTGATATGCTCTCTGTCCTCATTTTCTGCTCAGACTTTCGTTGATTCTGGAGCAGCTATTAACCTGATGGATTATGATTTTGCTAAACGTTGTGGGTTTCCCTTGATACCCCTACAGAAGTCTATTCCCCTTCTGGGGATCGATTCTACCCCTTTGGCTGAGAATAAACCTCAGTTCTCTACTCAGGTTATAATGAGGGTTGAACCTGATCATCAAAGTGCTGCAAATTTTTGGTTCTGTATAATCTGCATGATATTATCGTACTGGGTTTCCCTTGGTTACAGTCTCATAATCCTGTTTTGGATTGGAAATCTGTGTCTGTAACCAGTTGGGGCTGCCAATGTGTTAATACCAACACTCCTGTTTTTTCTGCCTCCCCCAGGCTCAGGATGTTCCTGACTTTTTGATTGATTTTTCTGATGTGTTTAGCGATAGTAAATCTGCATCCTTGCCTCCCCATAGGAGCTATGACTGCGCTATTGAATTAGTGCCTGGTGGTAAATTCTCTAAAGGTCGCCTTTTTAACTTGTCTGTACCTGAACATGACGCTATGCGGTCTTATATCAAGGAGTCATTGGAGAAAGGTCATATCAGACCATCCTCTTCACCCTTAGGTGCCGGTTTTTTCTTTGTGGCCAAAAAGGATGGTTCATTAAGGCCGTGTATTGATTATCGTCTTTTGAACAATTTTACTGTGAAATATCAATACCCGTTACCCTTGATTTCTGACCTGTTTTCCAGGGTGAAAAACGCTACTTGGTTTACCAAGCTTGACCTCAGGGGGCATATAACCTTATTCGCATTAAGCACAGGGATGAATGGAAGACGGCATTCAATACCCCGGAGGGGCATTTTGAGTACCTTGTGATGCCCTTTGGGCTCACTAATAGTGTTGAGCGATATTGCTCGATATCTAAAAATATCGTATCGAAATTGTATCGCCGATGGCACTAAATATCGTCGATATCCGATTTCGATAGCGGAAGTCCCATGTAAGTCTATGGGAACAAAATATTGCAACAAAAAAAACCCTTTCTTACGTTGTAAACACAAAATATACACACATAGAATACATATATATATATACATGTCATTGTGACATATATATACATATATTTATAGTTTATACACTTCTACATAGTAAAATAGACTCTGATTCAATTGCCGGGTAAAGCCGTGACATACCCCATAGAAGTCGACAGGCTCGGTGCCGAGTACCCCCAAAACCTCTGGCTCTGTGCGACTTAACTTGGGCGTCACGAATAGGATTCTGTAGCTCGCTATAAGCGAGTCCTGTGTGCCTGAATTGAACTGGTTTTGTGCTTGAGAATTGCTAAAATCATCAGAGAATGTATTTGCCATTTTTCCGCCATATCTGCATCACGATGAGGCACTGGTGAAGAAGAAGGGCGTGCTCTTCATGGGTGTACTGTACACTCACTCAGTGACGCGAAAACAATGGCTCTAAATGGTACTGCAATGTAAGATCGTGCCCCACAGCTCTTCAGTTCCGCCTCCTCATCCTCCTCAGTGTGTGGAAACTAACACGAAGGTCCCGCCTCCCTACAAAAGAGGGGCCCTCTCCAGATGCTAATGACACATGTGACTTGGCAGAGATGGCTAATGGACACGAGCAGAAGTGTGAAGGGATGGAGCAGTCAGAGCTCTCCCCCCACGGAAGCGACCCGATCGCCACGGAACCACCGTTGGGCACCCGGCCTGGAAACCCTCCTACGCTGCAAGAAGCGGCGGATACCCTAAGAGGCCTGGCCCGGCACCGGGAGGAGGTCGCCAGGATGGAAGCGAGCTGGCGTGCCCTAAAACTACAATTGGAGCGGCGCCAATCCCTCTTACCTGAAGTGTCTGTACCGGAAGGTGAGGCACCCGTTCTAGTAGAGGAGTCCTTGCAATGTGATCCGGTTGACGTTGTCGCAGTGGAGGCACCCGTTCCTGCAAAAACCGCAGCACCGTCAGCACCCCAGATCCCGCTGTCTGCCCCCGTCGCTGAGACAGAAGAAGCGACACCCGTCCTCATGGAGGAGGCCGCGCAGGCACCAGAGCACTACCTGCATGTACCGGAGCCCCGACTGTCATCTGATTTAGAGCCGTCTGCTTCCTCCGCAGGGGAGGGCCGCCAGGACTGGGGGGCGCCAGGAGAGCTGCCGCAAACCGGATACTGTAAGCTGCAGTGGAGTGGTGGAGACATGGAGCAACTGGTGGAGGAGAATTACAACCGGCGTCAGGAGGAAGAGTGGAGACGTTGGGAGCGGGAAGCAGAGCGACAAAGGGAGCAGCGAGAAACCCTAAAACTTCGGCAACGTAACCTGGAGAAGGACCGGGCAGATAAGGACCGGATGAGAAAGGATAAAGGAACCCTGTGTGAGCCGCGTCGTAAGGGTGCAGTACGGAGCTTTAAATTGAAAGGTGGTTGGGGCTTCATCAAGGAGCCTGGACTTTATTTAGAAGTCTTTGTGAACCGGCGGGACGTGGAGGCTCACCTCCCAGAAGGACACCCGGGGAGGGACCTGTTGCCAGGAGACTTGGTGACTTACACCCGACACTGGGGTTACAATGGATGGTACGCCCTAAATGTTACCAGGTGCGACCCCTACTCCCCAGTGTGTCAGGAACCTGTGAGACCCTCGGAGCCTTCAGCCTCCCACATCCAGGCCTCTGCAAAAGTGCCCACCCCACGCCGTAAATCTCCCAAGCCTCCCTCAGTGGTCTCCTCAGCAGCCCCAGCTATGGACATGATAAGTATAGCTGGCCCGTACCCGGCGCCTGTTAGGCCCCCTGGGGTTCGTTCAGTCCGGGACATAGGGCTCCAGACCCAGAGGGAGATGAAAGAGGTGGCCACACAGACCCAGATAGCGGGTCACGACTTGACTGTACAGGCCACACGACGTCATCAGGTCCTGGTGGTCCTTGGTGCCTCGGATGTTTGGCAAGCATCAGAAGAGTACCAGGTGGTACCTGGAACACCCCTGCCAAAGAAGTATAAATAACCCAGACAGGGTCCCTGTATGTAAAAAGGTAAATTGTGATAAATAGTTAAATTGTTTATGTACCCGGACGGGTGAATGTTTATAAAAAAGTTTTTTAATTTAATAAAAAAAAAAAAACACAGTTTTCATTACTTTTATTACAGTCTCATCATGCGACGCCATCGATCTCCTGTAAAAAAATGAAAAAAAAAAAAAAGTATACCACCTGACCGACGCAGTCCATAGTAACGAGTGCCCCACGACGATCCAGCTCTGCTACATCAGAATCCCGGCGCAGCACAGCTGATTACCTGCTTCCCCGGCGGTGACGTCATCGGACTGGTTTACGGCCAGGATTACCCTGCAGTCACTGCAGTTATCGCGAAAAACTGCATGTGACCGCCAGGGAGAAGATAATGGCGGCCATCAAGCAGTCCAGGACGTGACCGCCGGAGATCTTCTGCCAGGTAAGTGCCGCTGACTCCTGACAGACCCGACCGACGGACACTCACAGTGACAGTGACAAATCCGATTCCGGTATTCGATAAGACGAAAATATCGAAACGAATTATCGAAAGGCCGATAGAGCTAATATCGGCCGATAGCCGATATTTGCATTATCGTATCGCTCAACACTACTCACTAATGCTCCTTCTGTCTTCCAGTCCTTCATGAATGACATTTTGGTGCCGGTTTTTTCTTTGTGGCCAAAATAGATGGTTCATTAAGGCGTGTATTGATTATCGTCTCTTGAACAATATTACTGTAGAAATATCAATACCCGTTACCCTTGATTTTGACTGTTTTCCAGGTGAAGTAACGCTACTTGGTTTACCGAGCTTGACCTCAGGGGGGCGTATAACCTTATTCGCATTAAGCACGGGGAATGAATGGAAGACGGAATTCAATACCCCTGAAGGCATTTTGAGTACCTAGTGATGCCTTTGGGCTCAACTATATGCCCTTCCGTCTTCCAGTCCTTCATGAATGACATTTTCAGGGATTTTGTGGACAAATTTCTGATTGTTTATTTGGATGATATCTTGATTTTTTCCAATGACTGGGACTCTCATGTGAAACATGTTCGAACTGTATTCCAGATTTTGAGAGAGAATGCTCTGTATGTGAAGGGATCAAAGTGTCTTTTTGGCGTACAGAGGATCTCATTTCTGGGATTCATTTTGTCCCCATCTGTTATTGAAATGGACCCGGTCAAGGTTCAGGCCATCTGTGATTGGGTCCAACCTACTTCATTAAAGGCTCTTCAAAGATTTTTGGGTTTTGCCAATTTTTATCGTAAATTTATTGGTAATTTCTCGGTTATTGTTAAACCATTAACTGATTTGACCAAAAAGGGTTCTGATGTGGTGAATTGGCCTCCTGAGGCAGTCTCTGCATTTCAGTAACTTAAGCAGAGATTCACTTCTGCTCCTGTTCTACGGCAGCCTGATGTTTCTCTGCCATTTCAGGTGGAGGTTGATGCCTCTGAAATTGGGGCAGGTGCCGTTTTGTCCCAAAAAGATCCAGAGACCTCTAAAAGTAACCCTTGTGCCTTTTTCTCTCGAAAATTTTCTCCTACTGAACATAATTATGACGTGGGTAATCGGGAGTTATTGGCCATGAAGTGGGCTTTTGAAGAGTGGAGACATTGGCTGGAGGGAGCCAAACATCGGGTGGTGGTCCTTACGGACCATAAGAATCTGGTTTATCTGGAATCTGCCAAGCGACTCAATCCTAGACAGGCCAGGTGGGCCTTGTTTTTCACACGTTTTAATTTTGTGGTTTCCTTTCTTCCTGGCACTAAGAATGTTAAGGCGGATGCTCTCTCGAGGAGTTTCCTTGCGGACTCTCCTGAGTTATCTGATCCTTCTGTTATTTTGAAAGAGGGTGTAGTTCTTTCCGCCATCTCACCCAATTTGAGACTTGCTCTGGAGGGGTGTCAGGAGGATAGGCCCGAGCGCTGCCCTGTTGGAAAATTGTTTGTCCCGCACCAGTGGAAAAATAGTGTGATGTCTGAGATTCATTGTTCCGCGTTGGCTGGGCATCCCGGAATTTTTGGTACCAGAGACTTGGTTAGTCGGTCCTTTTGGTGGCCTACCTTGTCTCGTGATGTCAGGGAATTTGTGCAGTCCTGCGGGACTTGCTCTCGCTCCAAGCCTTGCTCTCGCTCTGGTGGTTTGTTGATGCCATTGCCTGTGCCCAAGAGACCATGGACCCATATCTCTATGGATTTCATTTCCGACCTTCCTGTTTCTCAGAGAATGACCGCCATCTGGGTGATTTGTGATAGGTTTTCCAAGATGATACATCTTGTGCCATTGCCTAAGTTGCCTTCCTCCTCTGAATTGGTGCCTTTGTTCCTTCAGCACGTGGTTCGTTTACACGGCATTCCTGAGAACATTGTGTCTGACAGAGGAGTCCAGTTTGTTTCCAGATTTTGGAGGACCTTTTGTTCTAAACTTGGTGTTCAATTGTCTTTCTCCTCGGCGTTTCATCCTCAGACCAATGGTCAAACTGAGAGAACAAACCAGACATTGGAGACTTATCTAAGATGCTTTGTGTCTGCTGATCAGGATGACTGGGTTTCTTTTTTGCCTTTGGCTGAGTTTGCTCTAATAATAGGGCTAGCTCTGCCACTTTGATGTCTCCATTTTTCTGTAATGCTGGGTTTCACCCTCGATTTTCTTCGGGACAGACGGAGGCTTCTGTCTGTCCGGGTGTTGACTCTGTTGTGGAGCGTATGCAACAGATTTGGGACCAGGTAGTGGAGAGGTTGTCCCTCTCTCAAGAGAGGGCCCAGCGGTTTGCTAACCGGCATAGGACTGATGGTTCTCGGTTTAAAGTGGGGGACTTGGTCTGGTTGTCCTCAAAAAATATTCCTATGAGAGTAGCATCTCCTAAATTTAAGCCTAGGTTCATTGGACCTTATAAGATCATGGAGATTCTTAATCCTGTTTCTTTTCGTTTGCTTCTTCCAGGGACATTTAAGATCCATAACGTGTTCCACAAGTCCTTGTTGAAGAGGTTTGTTGAGCCAGTGGTTCCTGCTGCTGTGCCTCCTGACCCTGTTTTGGTTGAGGGCAATCTGGAGTATGTGGTTGAGAAAATATTAGATTCTCGTTTTTCTAGACGGAAACTCCAGTATTTGGTTAAGTGGAGAGGTTATGGTCAGGAAGACAATTCTTGGGTGTTTGCTTCGGACATCCATGCTAGGAGACTCATCCGTGCGTATCATAGAACTCATCCTGACCGACCTGGTTGCTCAAATGAGGGTTCGGTGACCCTCCTCAAGGGGGGGGTACTGTTGTGAATGGGTTTGAGATGAGTTCTGAGCAGAGGCTCCCTTGGTGGTTACAAGCGGTACTGGTCTGTTCAGTGAAGATTGTGAGGACTGGGAATCAGGTGTTACTGACTGGTCTTATATAAGGGAGTCACCTTCCCATCAGGGTTGCCGGTGATCAATTGTTCTGGTCTGAATCCTTGATTCCAGTTTCCCTTATAGCCTGCTGTGTCGTGTCTGCATCTCCTTCTAACAGATAAGACATTTTCTTCTTTTTGTTTCTGTGCTTGATTTTTGCATTTTGTCCTACACTTCTGTGGGGGCCTTCTGGACCCCTCAGGGGGCTTTTGCCCTCTCAGTTTAGTTCAGCCACTGATGTTTGTACTTTTGCTTTTTCCAGTTTTTTCAGTGGCTGCTGTTTTGATTTTGTTACACCAGAGAGCTAATTTAGGTGGTAGAGGTCGTGTGATCTCAGGTGTTTTTGAAATTAGTAGAGTTGGTGCTTTCAGGGTTTTTTTGGGATTGCAGTAAGTACCCTTCCTATCCTTTTCTATTTAGTTAGTTTGGGCCCCAACGTTTGCTCATACTATTTTCTGTCTATGTCAGTATTTCGTCTTGTCTAACCGCCATTACATGTTTGGGGGCTTTCTATTATCTTTGGGGTTCTGCTCCGGGGCAGATAGCTTTCCTATTTTCTATCTTTAGGTGTAGTTAGTTTCTCAGGCTGTGACGAGGCGTCTAGGACCAACGTAGGAAAGCTCCACGGCTGCCTATAGTTGTGGTGGTTAGTCAGGGTACTGCAATTCATAGATTCCAACTGCTCTGGTGTATTGCCTTTTTGCCTGCACTCCTCAGCTACCGAATCATAACAGGAAGGGCATCATCTCTAATGAGATAAGTTTGGCAATGTAGGCATTCAAAGCCAGTGAGGTTTTGTAGTCCGTCCACGCTTGCAAGTGCATAGTGTTTAAATGTTTAAGCATGCAACTGGTATTCAATTTTCGGAGATTTTTCCCTTGGCTAAAGGTCCTTCTGCACTTTTTACATAGAACCTTTGCCTTATCAATTGGATTTTGATCAATTGGATTTTGGTCTTTTTGTTTTTAACACGTTTTTGGACTGCTATGGGCCTGCCAGATAACCGCAGCTGCGATGTCGATGCCTGCTGCAGATCCTCCTCCTCTTCTGAGCTATTGCCAGCGGCACCTTCTTCCACCAATGGATGCCAATCCGGGTCAACAACTGGGTCATCCATCACCTCCTCTTCAATTTCATCTGCACCTTCCTCTGTGTCACCGTGTAAGGTGGTATAGTATGCGGGAAGGGGCACCTGAGTTTCATCAGGGTCAGAATCTGGCTCAGTAGACTTCGAGGGCAATGCAGTGCTCTGGGCGAATGTACCAGCAGAATTATAAAAGCAATGGCTGTGCATCAGTGCACTCCATGTCATATTCATCTTGGACTGGGGAATTCAGGATTTGACTTGATAACCCAGGCATGGTATGTGAAAAGAGCTCCAGGGAGTAATCTGAAGTGTGGGGTGAAGGACACAAGGAAAGGTGTTGTTCCTGACCAGGAGCCTGCACTGACGACTCAGTGTTTGAATTTTTTGAAACTTCAGAAGAGGAGGCGATAGAGCTGGAGGCTATTTCGGCAATGTAAGCCAAAACCTGTTCCTGACGCTCCGGCTTTAAAAGCGGTTTACCTACTACCAGAAAAGGGAGCCTTCCAGGCCTTCTGAAGCCAGACGATGACGCAGGCTCAACACCTCCTGCCTTAGGTGCTATTGTGCTTTTGGCACTACCAGCAGATGCACCACAACCATCAGTACCAGCTGGCACCTCCCGCCCACGTCCGTGGCCTCTTCCACCATACTTCCTCATGTTTGGGAAAATGTACCAAAAATACCAGCAGATATATGGTACTGTATGAGGAGCATACAGCTGTATACGGTGTAGGGAAAAATTTAAATCTCCGTATATATTTCCGGAGTCAGACCAGACGCTCACTCAGTATGGATTTGACTGTAATACAAAAAGCAGAAATACGGTACTGTATCAGAAGCTGGCAGCTGTATACGGTGTAGGGAAAATTTCAATCTCCGTATATATTTCCGGAGTCAGACACAGACGCTCACTCAGTATGGATTTGACCGTAATACAAAAAGCAGAAATACGGTACTGTATCAGAAGCTGGCAGCTATATACGGTGTAGGGAAAATTTCAATCTCCGTATATATTTCCGAGTCAGACACAGACGCTCACTCAGTATGGATTTGACCGTAATACAAAAAACAGAAAAACGGTACTGTAGAAGAAGCGCACAGCTGTTTACGGTGTCGGGGAAAATTTCAATCTCCGCATAAATTTCCGGAGTCACACACAGACGCTCACTCAGTATGGATTTGACCGTAATAAAAACTGCTGAAATACGGTACTGTGATGAAGGAACAGCCACCATCTTGGATATGGGGCATAATGCTCGCCTCATGTCTGAGCTTGGCCTGTCCCAGGTAGTCATTTTGTCTGAGTTCACAGAGCCACAGGCAGCTAACTGCTCCTTACACCCATGGCCTGTAGGCATATTGAAGAAAACAGGGTTTAGTGCTCCACTGTTCAATAACAAGGTCTTTTAGTATGCTAAGTAGATCAGGCCAAAACAGGACTTCAAAGCTGGAGTCAGGAGCCACGCCAGCATGGGCCCTGGAGATGCCTGGGGGCTTCAATTCGATTATACCTATCAGCTAGACACAGAAAACACATCCATTGTCTCTCCCAGCCACTATGACTCCCTTCTAGGATTATGAATTATGAGCACGCCTTTCGAGGTACAAACTCATAAAAAATATCTGCGTGATCCCGCGGACCTCGCGCATCTGACAGTGCGACTCCCGAGTCGGTGACCGGAAACCAAAGGGGGCTTCTGCTTCAGCAGCCCTGGCAGATGAGTATGCCTACAACAGGGCGCCTGAGCCGAAGAATCCTGCCAGCAGCACCTGGAGAGAGGGTAAGCCCAATTCTGCCCCGGCCCCATATCCAGCCCCCAGAGTGCAAGGAGTGTACCCCCTGCTGCCCTCTCCAGGCCAGGAACAGAACCCAGGCGTTGTCATCATTGCAACCAGCAGGGACATTTTAAAGATGCGTGTCCCAAGCACCATAAGGCCCCATCCCGTCCCAGAAACTGTCCACTGTTTTGTGTGTGGGAGGGGGCCTTGCAGAAAGAGGAACAGGCCATGGGGGGAGGGGGCATCCCGGGAGAGGAGCCACCAAGTAAGACCCAGGGCAGGAGTTCCCCACATCCGGGATGTCAGGAGGCCAGGGAAGTCTGCCTGACCCAGTGACCTGGTTAGGGGCCAAGGGGAAGCCGGCGCTACCCGTGGTCTCAGCGGTCGTGGCCGCTGTTACCAGGAGTGGGAGCCTCGTGGAGGTCCGATGGTTTCACCCTCTCCGACCAAGTGACTGCTGAGTCAGACAGCGGCCAGGAGACAGATCCCGGGGAGCTGACAGAGGATGTGACAGTTTCATCAATTCTTGCCACATCAAGTCAGGGATTTCAGGCAACATTGTAAGCTGACGCTAGCTTGAAACCTCTCAAGGAACAGGCGGCACAGCCTCCCCTGGAGTCCGACCGCGAGCGAGTGGTCTGGGACCAGGGACGGCTGTACTGGATAACTGTCCAGCAGGGTTCACCGGAGGCATGGCGCAGGGACCGACAGTTAGTGGTACCCTAACACGAGATTCCCATGGCCGGACACCTAGGGATCGCTTAAACCAGGGCCAGGCTAGCTCAGCATTTCTACTGGCCTGCAATGAGGACCGAGGTGACTGCCTACTGCCGTTTGTATGACACCTGTCAGAGGGTGGGGAAGGCGAAGCGGCGCCCCAAAGCCCCACTGGTAACTCTTCCCATCATCGAAGAGACTTTCTCGAGGGTGGCTGTGGATCTCATTGGACCTCTGTCCACTGCCAGCCGCTCCGGGAAATGCTTCATACTGACGGTAGTGGACTATGCCACCCTGTATCCGGAGGCGGTAGCTTTGTCGTCCATTCGGGCCGACAAAGTGGTCACTGCCTTACTGGAGATTTTCTCCAGTGTGGGGTTTCCCCAGGAAATGCTCACCGACCGAGGGACCAGTTCATGTCGCAGCTGATGGAGTCTCTCTGTAAGCAGATACAGGTGCAACATCTGGTAGCCAGCCCATATCACCCACAGACCAATGGCCTGTGTGAGCGGTTCAATGGCACCTTAAAGCAGATGCTGAAGATGTTGGTCGACTCCCACGGGAAAGACTGGGAGCGGTATCTCCCACACCTGCTGTTTGCCTACTGGGAGGTCCCACAGACCTCAACGGGGTTCTCCCCCTTCGAGCTCCTGTACTGGCGACGTGTACGGAGACCCCTTGCTCTGGTGAAGGAAGCATGGGAAGGGGATTTGGCCACCCCTGGAGTGTCGGTCATTGAGTATGTCGTGCGCTTCCGGGACCGATGATGTCCTTGACACGGCTGGTGCATGACAATATGGCCCAAGCCCAGGTTGACCAGAAGCGGTGGTACGACCAGAATGCTTGTGAGCGGATCTACCAGGTGGGTCAAAAGGTATGGGTACTGGACCCCGTACCTTAAAACAAGCTTCAGGCGGCCTGGGAGGGTCCATACCTCGTGCACCAACAGCTCAACGCCGTCACCTACCTGGTCACCCTGGACCACGCCTGTGGAAGGAGGAAGGCCTTCCATGTGAACATGATGAAGGCCCATCATGAGCGGGAGGCTTGTGCCCTCCCAGTGTGCAACCTTCCCGAGGAAGGAGAGGCAGAAACCCTCCTGGATCTGCTCACCCAAGCCAAGGCAGGTGGATCCATCGAGGATGTGGGGGTTGGCCACCAGCTCTCGGAGGACCAACATTCCCAGCTGGTGATCACCCTACACCCCTTTCGGGAGCTGTTCAGCAGTCTGCCCAGAAGGACTGAGACAGCCGTCCATGACGTGGACACCAGCAATCACCCCCGATCCGGCGTTCAGCATATCGGGTCTATCTTGAGGTGCAGCAGCAAATGCGCCAAGAGATAGACGAGATGCTGAAGCTGAGGGTGATCCAAGCGTCCAACAGCGCGTGGGCTTCGCCTGTAGTCCTCGTCCCAAAAAAGGACCGAACTACGTGGTTCTGCGTGGACTACTGGGGGCTCAACGCTGTGACGGTCACCGATGCGTACCCAATGCCGCACATCGATGACCTGCTCGACCAGCTGGCCGGGGCCAGGTACCTGACCATCATGGATCTGAGCAGGGGGTATTGGCAGATTCCCCTGACCCCTGGGGCACGGGAACGCTCTGCCTTTGTCACCCCCTTCGGACTGTATGAATCCAGGGTGATGCCCTTCGGCATGAAGAATGCCCCTGCCACTGTTCAGCGGATGGTCAACACGCTGCTTGAGGGACTGGAAGGGTATGTGACCGCGTACCTGGATGACATTGCCATCTTCAGTCCCACCTGGGAGGATCACCTAGAGCACCTGGCGCAGGTGCTCGGACAGATCCAGCGAGCATGCTTGACCATTAAGCCAGAAAAATGCCAGCTGGATATGAGTGAGGTCCACTACCTGGGACACCGGGTAGGTGGGGGAGCTTTGAAGCCAGAGCCCGGGAAGGTGGATGCCATCGCATCCTGGCCCACCCCCAGGACCAAGAAGCAGGTGATGTCCTTCTTGGGGACTGCTGGGTACTATACGAGGTTTGTTCCACACTATAGTGCCCTGGCCAAGCCCCTGACGGACCTCACCAAGAAAAGGCTGCCCGTCGCAGTCGACTGGACAGTCGCCTGCGAGACAGCTTTCCAGGCGCTCAAGACGCCTTTCTAGCTGCCTGTACTACAGGCAGTCGACTTCACGCGGCCGTTCTTAGTGCAAACCGATGCCAGCAACTTCGGCCTCGGTGCTGTGCTCAGCCAGGTCGACACTACGGGCCATGAACACCCCGTTTTGTACCTGAGCCGGAAGCTCCTGCCGAGGGAAGTGGCCTATTCCACGATGGGGAAGGAATGTCTGGCAATTGTGTGGGCCCTGCAGCGTCTGCAACCATACTTGTACGGTGCCAATTCCCATGGAAACAGACCACAACCCCCTCAGCTGGTTACACACGGTCTCTGGGGCGAATGGGAGGTTGCTACGCTGGAGCCTCACTCTCCAGCAGTACCACTTCACCATTTGCCACAAAAGAGGCAGGGACCATGGTAACGCTGATGGGTTGACCCGGCAAGGAGAGGGTGCGGAAGGGCGCATGGGGAACACAGGAATGTGATACCCCCTAGCGCCCTCTAAAGCAGGGAGGTGTGATGAAGGAACAGCCACCATCTTGGATATTGGGCATAATGCTCGCCTCATGTCTGAGCTTGGCCTGTCCCAGGTAGTCATTTTTTCTGAGTTCACAGAGCCACAGGCAGCTAACTGCTCCAAACCCCCATGGCCTGTAGGCATATTGAAGAAAACAGGGTTTAGTGCTCCACTATTGAATAACAAGGTCTTTTAGTATGCTAAGTAGATCAGGCCAAAACAGGACTTCAAAGCTGGAGTCAGGAGCCACGCCAGCATGGGCCTGGAGATGCCTGGGGGCTTCAATTAGATTATACCTGTCGCTAGACACAGAAAACACATCCTTTGTCTCTCCCAGCCACTACGACTCTGTTCTAGGATTATGAATTATGAGCACGCCTTTCGAGGTACAGACTCATAAAAAATATCTGCATGATCCTGCGGACCTCGCACATCTGACAGTGCGACTCCCGAGTCGGTGATGGCTCAGGGACCTAAAATATAGAGATTGGGTCGCTGTGGAGGGCCAATCGGGCCATGTTTGATCTCCACGCGACAGGCAAAACAAACTGCATTCACTGGTACCTCTCGTGTCCTGATCCGATTGTCCTGGAGAAAGTTAATCCCTTTCTTAGATATTGGGAATAAATTCTGCAGGGAGCTGAAGGGTGGAGATTCTTAGCCCACCCTCTGACACTGAGGGAGGGACCTAGCAGGTTTAAGAACTGTGAGCGGATGGCAGACTCTCTTTATTCTCACAGAAGAACAAGACGATTATGATCTAAGAAGGAACAGGGGACAGATCTGTTTTGGGGACTGTCCGGCAACTAAGATTCTTACCTGTGGATCGCAGAGCTCCCGGCGTCCACATGCAACCTACAGCCTGGTAAAATTGACCTCTAGCTAAATACCTCTAAGCCTTGCACCATTATTGTTATATTTTACTCTGACTGCAAATCCACTGTAATTCCGTTGTATAGCTTACTGTATAAAGTACAGACTAAAAGTTTGAAAAATTGTAAAATTGAAAATTGAAAATTTTAGAATCACACTGAAGGCATCAAAACTATGAATTAACACATGTGGAATTATACATTACACTTTACAAAAAAGTGTGAAACAACTGAAAATATGTCTTATATTCTAGGTTCTTCAAAGTAGCCACCTTTTGCTTTGATTACTGCTTTGCACGCAGAAAAGGTGAACGGATGGACTCTACATGCCTGGTTCCCATCGTGAATCATGGAGGAGGAGGTGTGATGTGTGGGGGTGCTTTGCTGGTGACACTCTTGGGGATTTATTCAAAATTGTAGGCATACTGAACCAGCATGGCTACCACAGCATCTTGCAGCAGCATGCTATTCCATCGGTTTGCGTTTAGTTGGACCATCATTTATTTTTCAACAAGACAATGACCCCAAACACACCTCCAGGCTGGATAAGGGCTATTTGACCAAGAAGGAGAGTGTTGGGATGCTACGCCAGATGACCTGGCCTCCACAGCCACCAGACCTGAACCCAATCGAGATGATTTGGGGTGAGCTGGACCGCTCACCGCTTCAATTTTGAATAATCCAAAACAGTGTCACCAGCAAAGCACCCCCACACCATCACACCACCTCCTAATGCTTCACGGTGGGAACTAGCATTGGAGTCCATCGTTCAATTTTCTGTGTGCAAGCCGTAATCAAGCAATAAGGTGGTATGAAGACCTTAGCTAATAGACATATTCAGTGTTCACCTTTTTGTAAAGTGTATTGTATCAATCCACTTGTTAATTCGTTGTTTGATGCTTAGTGTGATTCTAGCAAACAGTTGAAAATTACGAAGAATCTTTAATGAAAATGTGTCAAATCACTTTTGGGCTCAGTACTGTATTTCATGTAATTATAATTAGCGACTTAAGCAATTAAACACTAAATATTTATATTTAGGCTGATGCTTTTACTTGATCACTGATTTAGCATACCCAGCGGATAACAGGACATTCTCCCCTGCGGCCATTTGCTCTAGGTGCAGTTCCCTTACTGACCTGAGGGACAAAGGGGGCACCGGAGAGCTGTGACTGTGTAGTTACGTCACATTGGTGACATGGGAGGAACCGGGTTTCCTTCACAGGTACTGTATCAGAAGCGGGCAGCTGTATACAGTGTAAGGACAAATTTTAATCTCCGTATTTATTTCTGGAGTCACACACAGATAGTCAGCATGTATTTGTCTGTGATACCAGCTGGTACACGGTAGTGTGTGAGGAGCGTACAGCTCTATACGGTGTGGGAAAAAATGAACGCTCGGTAACTGTGCAGAAAAAAAGAATAAAAGTATTAGTGCTGTGTAAAAAGCAGTCTGCACAGCAGTGTACACACAGCAATACAGCTATCAGGCAGCCTAATAACCAGCACTGCTGCACACAAGAAAATCCTCCCCTGTCACTGCACACTAACTGTATAGCACAATTGCTATCAGCACAAGCACATAAGAACTTCTCTTTCCAGCCCTAACTCTCTCCCTATTGATAAACAGAGTCAGCAACCTCTCCCTACTGTTAAGATCGGCAGAAGTAAAATAGCGGTTGGCGGTCAGGGCTTTTATAGACACTATGACGCCCCCCAAAGCAAGCCAATCACTGCAATGCCCTTCTCTAAGATGGTGGTGGACACTGCACATGCCATCTCGTTGCCAACAGTGTACGTCCTTGCTCATTGGCTGAAAAAAGGCGCCTGAAAGCATTCTGGGAAAACCGACTTTGGCGCTCGTTTTGCCGACCGCATGGCCGACTGCACGCTATGGTCGTGTTTCGGCCAACGAAACCCGACTTTGGCAAAATTCAGCGACTTATGAATCTGACCAACCTTTTCGCTCAACTCTACTGCTTAGTTTACAGGGTGACCCCAGAAAAAAAATCATGTAAGGTCCCCCTTTAAATTCTAACCAGCAAAGGCTAAACAGACTGCTGTGGGCTGATATTAATAGCCAGAGAAAGGGCCATGGATATTGGTCCCCTTCCCAGGCTAATAACATCAGCAGCCCCAAAAAGGGCGCATCAGAAAGATGTACCAAATCTGGTGCTTAGCCTCACTCCTCCCGCTTGCCGTGTTCTAGTGACAAGTGGGGTAATAGGGTTGAGGGTTAATGCCAGCTTTTTTATGGCCACTGACATCAAGTCCAGGGGTCAGTAGTGGAGAGGCGTCTATAAGACTCCCCCATTTCTAACTCTATAGTCATATTGTAAAAAATACACAGCCAGAATAAAGTCCTTTAATTGAAAGAAAGACACAAAGTCCTTTATTTGAAATAAACACTCTTCACACCCACCCTCTTTTATCTATTAGTGTAAAATTGAAAATAAAAAACACCATATTCCTCACTTGTCTGATGATAATCTTTGTCCTATGCCATATTCCATCTCTGCTTAATCTGGATGCCTTGCTAAATGGTGGCATGATGCGACCACTCAGCCGTGCATCCAGGAGATACGGAGCTGAGAATCAGAGCGCAGCTTCAGTGACTTGCGGTGACGTTATTGAGGTTACCGCATGTCACTGGAGCTGCGGTTCCCAAGGGTAGCTTACTATGAGCAACCCAATGAACTGCAGTGACCTGAATGTGATCACTGTTGGCACAGTGAAAAATTTTCCCTAAACCAGTGAGTATATCACTTAACTTCTCTGTGAGCAATTGTTTTTAGTCTTCTATGTAAGCAATGGATTTTGTACAATCAAAATAGTCGAACCCACAGAGAAGTTCTGCGGTATACTCCCAGTTGATTGAAGGGAAAATATGCTTCTTATTAGGGTCATAACTTTGAAAGTAAGGGGAACAGAAGAAAAAGAAAATTTTTATAAATGTGTAGTACCAACTGAGGGATCTACTCAGCTAAATTAAAAACATAAAGAGACCTCTTTAAAAAATATTGTAAAATTAAAAAATGTGTCATACTGTCTTTTTACCATCAAAGTTGCTATTATTGAAATTTTGGCCCTTTTGGTAGTTTCAATATTCACCAATCCAATGTAACAACATGAGCAGTAGGTAGTCTTAATTTTCCCAATTGGAAAACTAGCAATGAGAACACATCTCATCAGCGATCTGTATAACAACCTCTGCGGTCGTTGGGAAAAACCTAGTCCCACCTGCGACGCTGGTGAAGTCGTTCATAAAGGGTGTCACACTCAGTGATTCAGGCTCACCAGCGGGACACCAACGACCAAAAAACGGCTCAGAACGTTCATGAGTGATTAGCGACATCGCAGCAGGGGCCACATCGCTGTTACATGTCACACACAGCTGCGTCGCTAACGAGATCGCTACTGCGTCATAAAATCGGTGACGCATTAGCGATCTCATTAGCGATCTCGTTTAGTGTGACAGTACCTTTACAGGAATTCTTCTGTATATGTGATATTTAATTTAAAATGGTTTAAACATACAAAGCCACAACAACAGTAAAAGGCTTTGTCCAGCAGTGGAACAACTTGCTGTATAATGAACGATTTTCTAACGTCAGAACAAATATTTGAAGCACTTGGAAACATAAGCTGAGACTTTCTGGTTAGTTTTGTCATCATGTGGGTGATAATAGATAAGGAAGATTCTCAGTTCCTGCAATCAATTCATTGACTCTTTCTGCAGCTGTGAAATGTTAAGGGAGCGAGTGTTTGGATATGTTTGGAATTTATAATAAACAGAGCACATACCAATTGTAAAACTATACTGTAGGTTCTGAGCACTGGAGAAAAGGCATTGAGAGCTAAGCAGAAACTTATGACCTCTTGCACGGTAATGGAAAAAATACTATGAATCAAGAAAAGTTTGACATTCACCTCATTTTCTGCCAAAACAAATAGAATACATTAAAGAAGACACATCATGGAATTTAGTGGAATTTGGGTTTTATCCAGTGCTGCAAAGTTTTATTTTTTTTGTAAAATATGTGTGAAAAATTCTTAACCTATTCAATACTCTGTGCAACATCTTTTAACTTTTTTTAGATATGTTCAAAGTGTGACCAAAATTCTTGCAATTGTTCCATAGATCTAAATAAGATTTGTAAAAATCAATGTACATGCTGCAGATAGTGTTCTATTTAGATATATGGAACAGATTTTCAGTTGCAGACATAATTTCAACAATTCTGGGTTTTACATTCAACCTGTACATTTTTTGAGAGTGGATACAAAATGTGGAAGAGGTACAAATGTTTTCAATATACGTTTGCTCTATTTAGTTTCTTCACCTAATTTCCGTTGGCACATACTGAAGCAAAATATTGACCATAACATACAAGAATTAACCTTTAGTGATGGAGCCTTTTTGGCCTTAACTGCTTCAGGACTGCACATTGACTTTAAACATTCGGGAGGGCCGACTCCTACTTTACAGTGACACAATCATGTAGCTGCAGGAGTAGGGATCTGGCTGTCAGATACAGTTGGAGTCCCTATAGAGAAGGCAGAGATGGTTTATTACTGTCTGTGTCTTTCTGTTGCTGCATACTAAATGATTATTTAGCACTGTGTATACAGTAACCGGGAGTGATTATGATGATCACTGTGTACAGGGAGGCAGTAGGTGCTGCTAGTCCTAGGAGATGCAGACAGCTGCCAGGAGGCTGCTTTTCCTTAGTAACTGGAGTTAATATACCAGCTTCAGTTACAAGGGAAAAAAGATGAAAATAAAAATATGTAATATTTAAATGCCCCCCCCAAATGCCGATGTCAATCTAAATTGCTGTTACTAGCCCTGCTCCCATAAAAAAAAATTGTCCGATATGTAAAAATATTTGTTACAGAATGGGAACCTATTTAATCCCTTCAAGACAAATGACGTATATATACATCATAGGTCGTGTATCACCCTTTGATGCAGACTCTGGCGCTGAGCCCGCATCTTTTCTGGCACTTGACAGCTGATTTGATCAGCTGTCACGTGCCCCTAAAAGCCACCGGTAGAATTGTAATCCACCCGCGGCATTTAACTTGTGTTTGCCAGAAATGCATCACTAATCCCACCCATCGGCGCCCCTGTCACTTGATCACGGGGGGGGCAATGGGTTGGCATGACAACCAGGGTTTTCCAGAAGACCCACCTGCTTGTCTTTACTAATCTGCTATGGACGTCGTTCATAGCAGATGCTGATTTTTGCTACACATAGCAGGGCTGATACCTTCTATGTGTAGCACAAGTGATGGGATGATCGCAGCTTTAAGTCTCCTAGGGAGACTATGGTAGCCAGTAAAAAGTAAAGAAACACAAAAAAGTTTCAATATTAAAAAATGAGAAAAATGAGAAAGTTCAAATTTCACCCCCCTTTTGCCCCATTCAAAATAAAACCGTACAAAAAAATAAACAGTTGATATGGCTGTATTCAGAAATACCTGATCTATCAAGACATAAGAAGAATTAATCCGATCGGTAAGCGGTGTAATTACAAAAAAAATCAAAACGTCAGAATTACGTTTTTTTTTTCAGTTGCCACAACATTGCAATAAAATGCTTCAAAAGGCGATCAAAAGATTGTTTCTACATAAAAGTGGTAAAAATAAAAACATCAGCTCAATACTCAAAAAATAATCCCTCACCTAGCTCCAGATCCCAAAAAATGGAGACGCTATGGGTCTCGGAAAAAGGTGCCATTATTTTTTTCCCACAAACCTTGACATTTTTTTTCACCACATAAATAAAAAAGAACCTATGCATGTTTGGTATCTGAGAACTCGTAATTACATGGATAATCATAATGGCAGGTCAGTTTTAGCATTTAGTGAACATGGTAAAAAAAATAACTATTGTGGAATTTCCCTTTTTTTGCAATATCACCGCACTTAGAATTTTTTTCCAGGACACTATGTGGAAAAATCAATGGTGTTGTTCAAAAATACAACTCAAAAATACAAGTCTTCACATGGTCATATTGACAGAAAAATAAAAAAGTTATGGCTCTGGGAGAAACGGGAACAAAACAGGAAAATGCAAAAATGGAAAATCCCAAGGTTTTGAAGGGATTAACACAAATTTTATTGATTCATTGTGGTAAAAAAAAATAACACACATGGGAAAAACATACTCTAATTTCCTTTATTGTTTCACTAATAATGCCTGATTCCAGCAAAAAAAAAAAGAGAATATGATCATGACATAAAAATGAAGGCATCACAAAAAAGGACTCAAATTACTTAAATATAATTGAACAAAAGCTTTTACATAGCTTTAACCGGCATGTATGAAATGAAAAACCCAAAATGTGTTTGGTCAAGAATGGGGTTAAGTGGCTCAATTTGAAGCTGGTTAACGAGGACCTTTCACCAAATTGAGCATGTTAAACTGGCCACATAATGGAGTGTGGTGATACTACTGTAGATTGAAAAGTTTAGGTTATAATTTATGTTACCAAAGATTTGTCTCTGGGGGGTGTGTATTTATTCCCCTGCATGAGGTTGACATACATGAGGTTGGCTGCAAAAGGCATGTTCTTTTCTCCCTTGCATGATGCTAACTACTTATGATTATAAGTCATTAATATCATGAAAGGGAGGAAAGAAAACACCACTTTTGTTCACCAATCTCTGTCGCTACGGTGTAGAGAGATACAGAAGTGCTGAACTAGATATCATTACAAACACTTCTAAATTTCATTTACAATGCTGTGATCTCATAGAATGTTAGAGTTGGAAGGGACCTCAATGGTCATCATGTCCAACTCCCTGCTCAAAGCAGGATTCACTAAACCAGGGGTCTCAAACTGCATTCCTCGAGGGCCGCAAATCGTGTGTGTTTTCAAGATTTCCTTAGCATTGCACTAGGTGCTGGAATCATTATCTGTGCCGGTGATTAAATTATCACCTGTGCAATACAAGGAAATCCTGAATACATGACCTGTTTGCGGCCCTTGAGGAATGCAGTTTGAGACCTCTTGCACTAAACCATCTCAGACAGATGACCGTCCAGCATCTTTTTGAAGACTTCCATTGAAGGAGAACTCACACCTTTCGTAGCAGCCTGTTCCATTCATTGATCACACTCACTGTCAAAAAGTTTTTTTCTAATATCTAATCTGTATGTTCTCCCTTTCAGTTTCATTTCATTGCTTCTTGTGCTTCCACTTGCAAATGAGAATAAGGATGATCCCTTTACACTGTGACATCCCTTCAGATATTTGTAGGAAAGCTATTAGGTCTTCTCTAAGTCATTTATTTTGCAAACTAATCTATGCTCTATACTTCTCTTAAAACATCATAGAACTGTGTTTACATTTTTTTGCTGCCTCATCACACTGTTGACTCATGTGCAGTCTGGGATCTATTAGTATACCCAGGTCTTTTTAACACATGCTGTTGCTTTGTTCTATGCCTCCAATACTGTAGATGTAATTTTTCTTGGATGTGCAACCATTTATTACCACTCTTTGAGTATGATCACTGAGCCAGTTATGATTCCACTTCACCATAGCCTTCTTAATCCCATACTTGCTCATTTTTTCAATAAGGATAGTGTGAGATACTTTATCACATGCTTTGCTGAAGTCGAGATATACTATGTCAGTGATTAGTTTGGTATGATTTGTTTGCTACAAACCCATGCTGGCTCTGGTTAATTACTGTATTCTTAACCAAGTACTTACATAAATGCTGTTTAATAATTTGTTCAAAAATCTTTCCTGGTATAGAAGTAAGGCTCACTGGGGTGTAACTTCCTTGCTTCATCTTCTTTATTTTTTTAAGATAGGGACAACATTTGCTCTTCTCCAATCTTCTGGGACTTCTCCTGTTCTCCAGGACTTTTCAAAGATTCTGGTGATGTACTTTATCTGGACCAGGAGATTTAAATTCTTATAAATTAGCTAAATGTTCCCTCACCATCTCTCTGTTTATAGATCACTTCATCCCCATTCATATCCAAGATACCCATACCTCTTTGTTTTATAGTCCGCAGTCCATCCAGGATTAGTTCCGGGGTATCTAAGTGGTCATATGTTATGCGCCCAACAGAGTGTTATTCG
The DNA here is from genome assembly GCA_033576555.1 of Oophaga sylvatica. Taxonomy (NCBI): domain Eukaryota; kingdom Metazoa; phylum Chordata; class Amphibia; order Anura; family Dendrobatidae; genus Oophaga; species Oophaga sylvatica. The sequence continues at coordinate 22,116,211 of JARQOD010000007.1, forward strand.
CAGGCAACCGCCGAACATCAGCACTATGCATATATTATTCATATCTGCCATGCGCCTGGCAGAGTCTCACTCGTGGGCGGCCGCCACACATCAACGCTATGCATGTTCATATATGCTTATCCTTAACTCAGCATAGCGCCAGTTCATCTTTCTCCTCCAAAGTCAGTGCCAGTGCTGCAGACAAATCCCTGCATTCACTGCAGTGTATTAAAGGAGGCAAAATCTTTCCTTGTAATGCTCTCAAACTTTGATTCAAACCCAATTGTTGTTATTATGTACCGTATATACTCGTGTATAAGCCAAGATTTTCAGCACCTTTTTTCGTGCTGAAAATGCCCCCTCGGCTTATACACGAGTCATTGGGCAGAAACCAGCGGGGGAGGGGGTGCCGCAGCAGGAGCCGGTGGCTGGGACATCATACTCACCCCTCCCCGTGCCATCGCTGAACGTCCCTGCAATCCTGCGTTGTACCCGGCTTCCTGCAGCTCTCCTGTGCTGAGTGGTGACGTAATACCGCTCATTAAGGTCATGTAATATGGACGCGACGCCACTCCCATAGGCGTGGCGTCCATATTCATGGCCTTAATGAGCGGTATTACGTTACCGCTCAGCACAGGAGAGCTGCAGGAAGCCGGGTACAACGCAGGATTGCAGGGACGTTCAGCGATGGCACGGGGAGGGGTGAGTATGATGGAGGAGGATGGGGGGAGCATGGAGGAGAGGACAAGGAGCACAGAGCAGGACGGGGGGAGAACGGTGGACGGGGGAAGCATGGGGGAGGAAAATGAGCATGCAGCAGGACGGGGGGAGAACGGAGGACGGGGGAAGCATGGAGGACAATGAGCACGGAGCAGGATGGGGGAGAACGGAGGACGGGGGAAGCATGGAGGAGGACAATGAGCACGGAGCAGGACGGGGGGAGAGAACGGAGGACGGGGAAGCATGGAGTAGGACAATGAGCACGGAGCAGGACGGGGGAGGATGGAGGGCACAGAGGAGCATGGAGCAGGACGGGGGAAGAGGATGGAGGGCACAGAGGAGCACGGAGCAGGACGGGGGGAGAGTATGGAGGGCACAGAGGAGCACGGAGCAGGACAGGGGGGCACAGGAGGACGGAGAAGGAATGGGGGAGCACAAAGCTGGATGGGGGAGCAAGGAGCAGGACAGGGGCAGCACAGAGCAGGATGGCAGTTTATACACCCGGCTTATACACGAGTCAATAAGTTTTCCCAGTTTTTTGTGGCAAAATTAGGGGGGTCGGCTTATACACGGGTCGGCTTATACACGAGTATATACGGTATATGTAGGTGCTCTTAGATGCATATTAAAGCACATTTGTTGCTTTTGCTAATCTGTTTTCTCCAATGGACAATCCATTCATACAACTAGTCTTTCACTACAATATTTTAAAAAGCATTTGAACTTTAATCAGTAAACTGAAGGTATCAATGGGTTATCTTACTGGATTAGCATTTTAACAATATATTTTTATAAAGACGGAGGGAGGAAAACATTACAAATATTCATAATCACAGCGGTTTGCAGTAGTCAGGTATGGTCTCATAAAGGGGATCTGGATTATCAGAAACCATATATTTCCATATCTATTGTCATAATTGTAAGCATTAAAATATATTTGGATATGCAGGTTGAAATCTTATTGCACACAGATTTGTATTCATTTATTTAGGCATCAATGAGCAATGTTACCCCTCATATGGACTTCTTACACTGTAGGAGCAATATAGAGATACTTTTGATAACTTGCTTGTGACGCACAACTGCCGCAGTGTAAGTGGTGTGTAATATTTCCCTGCTCAAAACAATTTGCAAGATTAATAGCAAAAATAATATTATTAGCCCTGAGAAGGGGTGTTACTATGAGTTGCTACAGAAAGAAAATGAAATTAACCCTATCCTGTCCTAAACAATCCCTTCAGCACAATCTCTCCCTAAGGGCTCATGCCCACTTGTGATGAAATCGGACAAATTCAATCCGATAAAAAATCGGATTGAATTCGCACCAATGTTAATCTATGATGGTGTGTTCATCTGCGGTTTTTTTTCCAGCTCGGATCGGATCACGATTGGACTGGAAAAAAATCGCAGCATGCTGCGGTTGTCATCAAAAATCAGATCGCATCCCGCAATAGAAGTTAATGGATGTGATAAAAAATCGCACAGCCCTCGCACAGCAATCGTACCATGCAAGTGCTGTGCGATTTTTATGCACCATTGTTCTTTGAAAAGCTGGCAATTCATATGCGGCTACTGTAAAATCACACTGACAGGTTATTGTACAAAAGATGCAATAGAAATATACACATAGAATACATATACATGTATAGATATATATGCATAGATGTCAGTGACATATATATATACATATATACAGTACAGACCAAAAGTTTGGACACACCTCATTCAAAGATTTTTCTGTATTTTCATGACTATGAAAATCGTACATTCACACTGAAGGCAACAAAACTATGAATTAACACATGTGGAATTATATACTTAACAAAAAAGTGTGAAACAACTGAAATTATGTCTTATATTCTAGGTTCTTCAAAGTAGCCACCTTTTGCTTTGATTACTGCTTTGCACACTCTTGGCATTCTCTTGATGAACTTCAAGAGGTAGTTGTCATATGTGCATCGCCACGAAGATCGTCGCGGTTGCACATTCTGACTTCTCACAGCTGAGTTGCTGTTTCTTTGTGTTTGGCAGTTAGGGAGTTAATTCTGTCTGTGCTCAGTTCTGGGACTGGGTGCAGTTTTCTCCCGGCTGCAATTGATTATTTGTTGATTGGTTTCCTTTAAATCTCTGGTTGTCTGTGTTGGGAGTTGCCAGTGAAATTCTTCATGCAGACCACAGATAGGATTGTATCTGTATAGACTTAAGTTAAAGAGCTCCTTAGTTGTTTTAAGCTCACCTTGCTTAGAGTTTAATATCCCAGATCATTTATGTTCCTTCTGTGTTTGAGTGTGTATGCAAGTCTGTGTTTTCTTCAGTCTGTCTTATATGTCTAATCTGTGTATTTAGCAGAGATCAGCCCATATCCCTTTGGTGGTAATCAGAATCCTTCTTAGGACTGATTACAGGGTTCAGGGACTGATAGGAGACAGGGTTAGGCTGGAGACTTGGACCTCTGAACCATTATCAGTACCTCCAAGGTGAGGGATTAGTTAGGACCCCAGTTTAGGGTTAGGTTAGACCCCCGGTCCTCCTCTTTCCTGTGACAGTGTATCAAGTCCTCAAGATTAACCCTGAGTTCAACGGATATCGTGTCAGGTAAATCTATTCTATATTTACATGCTGATGTTGCTAATCTATATGTTGTATAGAGTGTTGTTCTTTTAAGAATAGTTTACTGACATCGTACACATATCATAAGACCGCGTCACATTTTCACTGGCCATTCAAAATTATTCCCAGTTGCCATGGATCCAGTAGCCCAGCTGGCTCTGCAGTTGCAGGGATTATCCATGGAGCTGACGGACATTAAGTCCAAAGTTTTGTCTCCCTCGGAGCAAACCAGATTTGAACCTAAAGTAGCTCTCCCGGACAGGTTCACTGGTGGGCGAGACAAATTTTTTACCTTCAGGGAAGCATGTAAATTGTATTTTCGGCTTCGGCCTCGATCATCAGGGAGTGAAGAGCAGAGAGTGGGAATTGTTATCTCGCTCCTACAAGGGGACCCTCAATCCTGGGCCTTCTCCCTTCCTCCGGGATCCCCGGCTCTACAGTCAGTAGATCGATTTTTTACTGCCCTGGGTTTGGTATATGATGACCCAGATCGGGTCTCTCTTGCTGAGACAAAATTACGTAAGATACAGCAGGGAGATCGTCCGGCAGAGGAATTTGCTTCTGAGTTCCGTAGATGGGCCACAGATACTCAGTGGAATGACCAAGCTCTTAGGAGCCAGTTTTGTCATGGGCTTTCTGACAAATTAAAGGACGTTTTGGCTCAGTATGATTCTCCTCCATCACTGGAGGCTGCTATGGCCCTAGCTATCCGTACTGATAGACGGCTCCGGGAGAGGTGCGAGGTAACTCCGCCCCCTGTTGTTACTCCACCTACTACTAAAGTCCCTTATGTTGAGGTTCCCCTTGTCTGTTCGGAGGAGCCTATGCAGTTGGGAGGGACATCATTTCGTAGGAGGGGATTGGCGGTACGCCGCAGGACTAGAAGGTGTTTCTTCTGCGGAAAGAGGGACATTTTGTTGGGGGATGTCCATCCCGTGCCTTGTTGAGCAAAAAGTCGCCGGAAAACTGTTAATCCCAGGTTGTGTGGTGGATGACAACCTGGGAGTATGTATTTCGTCCGCTAGTTCTTCTCAGTTCCTTGTACCAGTGGAGGTGGTGGTTGGTACGAGAGTGGAGAGATTTTCTGTTCTTCTTGATAGTGGGTCCGGGGCTAATCTGGTTGACGCTCAGTTTGCTCAGGCTCAAGGTATGCATCTGAGTGTATTGGTCAAACCGATCCCTATATTCTCCATTGACGCCAGGCCTCTCGGCCAAGGTAGCTTTGTTCATGAGGTTCATAACATTGACCTTCGGGTAGGGGCAATACATAGGGAACTATTATCTTGTTATGTGTTGGAGGGTCTACCTACTCCTATTGTGTTGGGACTTCCTTGGTTGGTTAAACATAACCCTGTGATTAATTGGCAGTCCAGAGATATAAGCCAATGGGGGGAGTTTTGCAAAAGTAACTGCATGAACACAGTCATCAGTGCGGTCGTGCCTAGTACTTTGCCTCCTTTTTTGGAGGACTTTGGGGATGTGTTCTCTGAGGAGGGGTGTCAGGAGTTGCCTCCTCATCGCGTGTATGACTGCTCTATTAATTTACTTCCTGATGCTAAGTTACCTAAAGCTAGGTTATATAACCTTTCTGGTCCTGAGAGGCAGGCTATGAAAGATTATATTTCGGAAAGTCTGGCCAAAGGGCATATTAGACCTTCATCTTCCCCAGTGGCCGCGGGGTTCTTCTTTGTGAAGAAAAAAGATGGAGGCCTACGCCCTTGCTTGGATTTCCGCGAACTTAATCGGATTACTGTTCGAGATCCGTATCCACTCCCTCTGATTCCTGATCTCTTCAATCAAATTGTTGGCGCCGAATGGTTCTCTAAATTGGATCTCAGGGGGGCGTATAATCTGATTAGGATAAAAGAGGGGGATGAGTGGAAAACGGCGTTTAACACGCCGGAGGGACATTATGAGAACCTTGTCATGCCTTTTGGTCTGACTACTGCACCAGCAGTATTCCAACATTTTGTTAATGACATTTTTCGTCATCTGGTGGGGCTGTTTGTGGTCGTATATTTGGATGACATTTTAATTTACTCACCAGATCTTGTGTCTCACCAGGAGCATGTGAGACAGGTGTTGCAGATCTTGCGAGACAATAAACTATACGCCAAACTGGAAAAGTGTGTATTCGCCGTACAGGAACTTCAGTTTTTGGGTTTCTTGGTGTCAGCCTCCGGTTTCCGTATGGACCCTGAAAAGGTGAGAGCAGTGCTTGAATGGGATCAGCCAGAGGATCTTATGGCTCTGCAGCGTTTTCTGGGGTTTGCTAACTACTACCGGAAATGTATTTGTAATTTCTCATCTGTTGTCAAACCTCTCACTGACATGACAAGAAAAGGGACGGATTTTTCTAAATGGTCGGACAAAGCTTGCCAAGCTTTTTCCTCATTGAAAAAATGTTTTGCTTCGGCACCCGTTCTCATCCAACCAGATGCATCACAGCCGTTCGTTGTGGAGGTGGACGCGTCTGACGTAGGGGTGGGTGCAATATTGTCCCAGGGTCCGTCCCCTGGTAAATGGCATCCGTGCGCTTTCTTTTCTAAAAAATTGTCGTCCGCCGAAAGGAATTATGATATCGGCAATAGGGAACTTTTGGCCATTAAGTTGGCTTTTGAAGAATGGCGTCACTTTTTGGAGGGGGCAGTCCACCCGGTCACCGTCATTACTGATCACAAGAACCTGCTGTATTTGGAATCTGCTAAGCGTCTGAATTCCAGACAAGCTCGATGGTCGTTGTTTTTTACCAGGTTTAATTTTGTTGTCACTTATCGCCCTGGATCTAAGAATGTTAAGGCGGATGCCTTGTCTCGCAGTTTCCCAGGGGCCGGGAAAATGGATGACCCGATTCCTATCCTTCAGGAGGGGGTGGTAGTGTCGGCTGTATGTTCTGAGCTTGAGGAGGAGGTGTTAGAGGCTCAGGGGACGCCCCTGCAGGACCTCCAGGGAGACTGTTTGTCCCAAATCAGTTGAGACAAAAGGTTATTGAGGCACATCATAATTCTGCTTTAGCAGGACATCCAGGGAGTAAGGCTACTTTAGATCTCCTTTCTCGCCGGTTTTGGTGGCCTAACGTTAATAAAGATGTTTTAACTTTTGTCGCGTCCTGTGGGGTTTGTGCTCGCTCTAAGACCCCTCATACCCGTCCGTCTGGGACCCTCTTACCCTTGAAACTTCCGGAGCGTCCATGGACTCATTTGTCTATGGACTTGATCACGGACCTTCCTCAGTCGTCAGGGAAGACTGTCATACTGGTGGTTGTTGACAGGTTCAGTAAGATGGCACATTTCATTGCTCTTTCTGCCCTCCCTAATGCTAAAACTCTGGCGCAGGTGTTCATTGGGGAGATTGTGAGACTTCATGGGTTGCCTTCTGATGTGGTGTCAGATAGGGGGTCTCAGTTTGTGTCCAAGTTTTGGAGGGCATTTTGTTTACGTCGGGGGATGCAATTGTCATTTTCCTCGGCTTTTCATCCGCAGACCAATGGTCAGACAGAGCGTCTGAATCAAAGCCTAGAGACTTATCTTCTGTGTTTTGTCTCAGAGAACCAGGAGGACTGGTCTTCTTTCTTGCCTCTGGCAGAGTTCGCTCTTAACAACAGGCGGAGCGAGTCCACTGGTAAGTCCCCGTTTTTTGGGGCATATGGTTTTCATCCCCAGTTTTGTACATTCAATGGGGGGGGCCCTTCTGGGGTTCCTGAGGAAGAGCGTTTCTCGTCGTCACTTGCTTCAGTGTGGAGAGGTGTATTGAATAATCTGAGTGCTATGGGGAACCGTTATAAACGTATGGCTGATAGGAGGAGAGTTTCTGGTCCAGATCTTAATGTGAACGATCTGGTATGGTTGTCTACCAGGAATATAAAACTTAAAGTTCCCTCCTGGAAGCTGGGCCCCAGATTCATCGGGCCGTACAGGATCAGTTCCATAATTAATCCTGTGGCATTTCGTCTGGACCTCCCTCCTACGTTTAAAATTCATAATGTGTTCCACAAGTCATTACTTAAGAGGTACGTGGCACCAGTCATACCATCACCTCTACCTCCTCCTCCAGTGGTGGTCAATGGTAACTTGGAGTTTCAAGTGTCAAAGATCATTGACTCACGTCTGAATCGCCGGTCCCTTCAGTACTTGGTGCATTGGAAGGGGTATGGTCCAGAGGAGAGGACGTGGGTTCCTGCGTCTGACATTAACGCAGATCGTTTGGTGCGGACCTTCCACAGAACTCACCCGGGCAAACCTGGCCCTGAGGGTCCGGAGGCCCCTCGTAGAAGGGGGGGTACTGTCATGTGTGCATCGCCACGAAGATTGTCGCGGTTGCACATTCTGACTTCTCACAGCTGAGTTGCTGTTTCTTTGTGTTTGGCAGTTAGGGAGTTAATTCTGTCTGTGCTCAGTTCTGGGACTGGGTGCAGTTTTCTCCCGGCTGCAATTGATTATTTGTTGATTGGTTTCCTTTAAATCTCTGGTTGTCTGTGTTGGGAGTTGCCAGTGAAATTCTTCATGCAGACCACAGATAGGATTGTATCTGTATAGACTTAAGTTAAAGAGCTCCTTAGTTGTTTTAAGCTCACCTTGCTTAGAGTTTAATATCCCAGATCATTTATGTTCCTTCTGTGTTTGAGTGTGTATGCAAGTCTGTGTTTTCTCCAGTCTGTCTTATATGTCTAATCTGTGTATTTAGCAGAGATCAGCCCATATCCCTTTGGTGGTAATCAGAATCCTTCTTAGGACTGATTACAGGGTTCAGGGACTGATAGGAGACAGGGTTAGGCTGGAGACTTGGACCTCTGAACCATTATCAGTACCTCCAAGGTGAGGGATTAGTTAGGACCCCAGTTTAGGGTCAGGTTAGACCCCCGGTCCTCCTCTTTCCTGTGACAGTGTATCAAGTCCTCAAGATTAACCCTGAGTTCAACGGATATCGTGTCAGGTAAATCTATTCTATATTTACATGCTGATGTTGCTAATCTATATGTTGTATAGAGTGTTGTTCTTTTAAGAATAGTTTACTGACATCGTACACATATCATAAGACCGCGTGACAGTAGTCACCAGAAATAGTCTTCCAACAGTCTTGAAGGAGTTCCCAGAAATGCTTAGCACATTTTGGCCCTTTTGCCTTCACGCTGCGGTCCAGCTCAAACCAAACCATCTCGATTGGGTTCAGGTCTGGTGACTGTGGAGGCCAGGTCATCTGGCGTAGCACTCCATCACTTTCCTTCTTGGTGAAATAGCCCTTACACAGCCTGGAGGTGTGTTTGGGGTCATTGTCCTGTTGAAAAATAAATGATGGTCCAACTAAATGCAAATTGGATGGAATAGCATGCCACTGAAAGATGCTGTGGTAGCCATGCTGGTTCAGTATGCCTTCAATTTTGAATAAATCCCCAACAGTGTCACCAGCAAAGCACCCCCACACCATCACACATCCTCCTCCATGCTTCACGGTGGGAACCAGTCATGTAGAGTTCATCCATTCACCTTTTCTGTGTCGCACAAAGACACGGTGGTTGGAACCAAAGATGTCAAATTTGGACTCATCAGACCAAAGCACAGATTTCCACTGGTCTAATGTCCATTCCTTGTGTTCTTTAGCCCAAACAAGTCTCTTCTGCTTGTTGCCTGTCCTTAGCAGTGGTTTCCTAGCAGCTATTTTACCATGAAGGCCTGCTGCACAAAGTCTCCTCTTAACAGTTGTTGTAGAGATGTGTCTGCTGCTAGAACTCTGTGTGGCATTGACCTGGTCTCTAATCTGAGCTGCTGTTAACCTGCGATTTCTGAGGCTGGTGACTCGGATAAACTTATCCTCAGAAGCAGAGGTGACACTTGGTTTTCCTTTCCTGGGGCGGTCCTCATGTGAGTCAGTTTCTTTGTAGCTCTTGATGGTTTTTGCAACTGTACTTGGGGACAGGGAAAAAAAAAAAAACCAGCGAGAAGGTTGCAGTCTAAAAGATAACCTTTAATCCATTAGGTTAAAACATAAGTGGCACAGGATTGTCGGGCATAGGAAAAAACACTTCAAAAACAGATGACGCGTTTCGACTTAGCAGTCTTCATCAAGATCTATGTTCTGATTACAGAGTGTGAGAATATATGCTAGGAAGTCAAACATGATTGGTCAGACAATCAGCATCATTTGAATAATGAATACACCATAGTTTCTAAAATCCAAGAGAAGAGAAAAAAAAAAAAAAAAAAAACACAAAATAATAAAATCACAGAAGATCATATAAGGAAAACAATGTATATACAGAAAAATCCAAGCAATTCTGATCAGTTGTAATATTTTATCAAGTCCTGTCTATAATTCAACCCTGATGGTGTTCTCGTATTTAATGTGAAAATCCAGAAGGATTCTCTATTGAACAGCTTGCGTTTGTGATTACCTCCTCTCAAAGGTTTGTGAACTTTCTCTATAGCATTAAACCTGAAAGAGTTAACACTGCCTTTGTGGTGTGTTAAGAAATGCTTTGAAGCTGCAGATGGAGAGATAGCATTAGGATTTACTGCATCGGCTAAATGTCTTCTGATACGCACTTTGAGAGGACATGTAGTGCAACCTATATATTGTAGCTTGCAAGTAATGCACTCTATTTGATAAATAACAAATGATGTGTTGCAGTTAACATAATCCTTGATGTAAAAAACTGAAGAGTCTTGAGCTGAAAAAAATTTCTCTGTTTTACGTGCAAACCTGCATGCTTTGCATATGTTAGCACCACATTTGTAGAAACCCCTCAGGTTTAGCCAATTATTTTGAGAACGAGACTTATCAGGATCAGTGAAAATACTGGGAGATAATAATGAGCCTAGTGTGGGAGCTTTTTTTGGAACAAACCGCACAGGATTTTTTAAAACCTCTCTTAATTTTTTATCTTGATTTAAAAGAGGTAGATATTTTTTAATGATAGAGACTATATTATTGTATTGAGAGCTATAGTTTGTTGTGAAAGTGACACCAGAGAAACCTACTGCATTTGTTGGTTGCAGTTTTTTATTTTTTAAAAGACTTTCTCTGTTTATATTAGTGACTCTATTTCTGGCCCGAATTAAATCCTTTTCTTTGTATCCCCTTTTGATTAATTTGTTGCAAGTTTTGTTTGATTCCTCTAAAAAAGTGGAGAAGTCGCTACAATTACGTCTCAATCTAATTAATTCTCCATAAGGAATATTTTTTACAACGTGTTTAGGATGACAGGAACTTGCCATGAGAGTGGAATTACTTGTTGTGGGTTTGTAAAAAGGAGAAATATTCACTAGATGTTTGTCAATGTCTGCTGACAAAGTTAAATCCAAAAAATTTATAGAAAAAAAATCATGAAAAAATGTAAATTTTAAATTGAACCCATTATCATTGATGTAATTAATAAACTCCTTTGCTTCATCCTGTGTACCCCCCCACACTAACAGGAGGTCATCTATATAACGGCCATACCATATAATTTTGGTACTGTAAGGATTGTCATCGTTATATAGAAATAATTCCTCCCAATGGGCCATAACAATGTTAGCCAGTGAAGGGGAGAATTTAGCCCCATGCTTACTCCACTCTTCTGTAAGAAAAAGCAATCATCAAATCTGAAATAATTATGTGATAACAGGAATTTCACTGCTAATAAAATGAATTCAGAAGTAGCGGTATCATAAAGACCGTATTTGTCCAAATAAAAGGATAGACTCTGGATAGCAATGTTGTGAGGAATGGATGGATAAAGCCCCACAACATCGCAAGAAAGCCATGAAAAATTATTATTCCAGGTAAATTTATTAAAGATAGTAGTAATAAATTTGGAGTCTCTAATGTATCCTGGAAGAGCCTGTACAAGTGGTTGTAAATGGAAATCTACCCAAGATCCCAATCGTTCTCCCAAGGACCCAATACCTGCCACAATTGGCCTAAGAGGAGGTGGGAACACTTGTTTATGGACCTTGGGGAGCGCATGATAGATAGGGACAATAGGATGATCATTAAACATAAAATCAGAGATTTTTTTGTCAATGACTTGCATATGCAAGCCCTCTTGTATTAATTTGAAAATTTAACCATTAAATGTCATTTTTTGTCAGAGGACATTTCAATGCCATATGAGTCCTCAGAGGGGAACCACCCATGGACACATTCAGAACTCTAAAAGAACAAAAAGCGCTATTACATTTGAGTTCGCTACAAAAAGAATCATGTGTTGATAAGATTACAATTAGTGATCATTTTCCTACTAGTAATCCATTATTTTATCCACTAAATTCTAGACCCAATGTACTTGATGGATTCCAGGACATGATTGAGAAAGAATTGCAGGAACTAAAGATTAAAATTAATAATAATAATTCTAGAAAATCAAATGCCAATTTGTCTTCTGTTGAAAAGAAGGCTCTATTTGATCTCAAACAAAATAAGGATCTCATTATAAAAGAATCCGATAAGGGTGGCTCAATAGTGTTAATGGATGCTAGTCTGTACAAAAAAATGGTATTTGTTGATTTAGATAATACGGAAATGTATGAGAAAATACCCAATGATCCCACAGATCAGTACAATCTGGTTCTTTTCAAATTAATACAAGAGGGCTTGCATATGCAAGTCATTGACAAAAAAATCTCTGATTTTATGTTTAATGATCATCCTATTGTCCCTATCTATCATGCGCTCCCCAAGGTCCATAAACAAGTGTTCCCACCTCCTCTTAGGCCAATTGTGGCAGGTATTGGGTCCTTGGGAGAACGATTGGGATCTTGGGTAGATTTCCATTTACAACCACTTGTACAGGCTCTTCCAGGATACATTAGAGACTCCAAATTTATTACTACTATCTTTAATAAATTTACCTGGAATAATAATTTTTCATGGCTTTCTTGCGATGTTGTGGGGCTTTATCCATCCATTCCTCACAACATTGCTATCCAGAGTCTATCCTTTTATTTGGACAAATACGGTCTTTATGATACCGCTACTTCTGAATTCATTTTATTAGCAGTGAAATTCCTGTTATCACATAATTATTTCAGATTTGATGATTGCTTTTTCTTACAGAAGAGTGGAGTAAGCATGGGGCTAAATTCTCCCCTTCACTGGCTAACATTGTTATGGCCCATTGGGAGGAATTATTTCTATATAACGATGACAATCCTTACAGTACCAAAATTATATGGTATGGCCGTTATATAGATGACCTCCTGTTAGTGTGGGGGGGTACACAGGATGAAGCAAAGGAGTTTATTAATTACATCAATGATAATGGGTTCAATTTAAAATTTACATTTTTTCATGATTTTTTTTCTATAAATTTTTTGGATTTAACTTTGTCAGCAGACATTGACAAACATCTAGTGAATATTTCTCCTTTTTACAAACCCACAACAAGTAATTCCACTCTCATGGCAAGTTCCTGTCATCCTAAACACGTTGTAAAAAATATTCCTTATGGAGAATTAATTAGATTGAGACGTAATTGTAGCGACTTCTCCACTTTTTTAGAGGAATCAAACAAAACTTGCAACAAATTAATCAAAAGGGGATACAAAGAAAAGGATTTAATTCGGGCCAGAAATAGAGTCACTAATATAAACAGAGAAAGCCTTTTAAAAAATAAAAAACTGCAACCAACAAATGCAGTAGGTTTCTCTGGTGTCACTTTCACAACAAACTATAGCTCTCAATACAATAATATAGTCTCTATCATTAAAAAATATCTACCTCTTTTAAATCAAGATAAAAAATTAAGAGAGGTTTTAAAAAATCCTGTGCGGTTTGTTCCAAAAAAGCTCCCACACTAGGCTCATTATTATCTCCCAGTATTTTCACTGATCCTGATAAGTCTCGTTCTCAAAATAATTGGCTAAACCTGAGGGGTTTCTACAAATGTGGTGCTAACATATGCAAAGCATGCAGGTTTGCACGTAAAACAGAGAAATTTTTTTCAGCTCAAGACTCTTCAGTTTTTTACATCAAGGATTATGTTAACTGCAACACATCATTTGTTATTTATCAAATAGAGTGCATTACTTGCAAGCTACAATATATAGGTTGCACTACATGTCCTCTCAAAGTGCGTATCAGAAGACATTTAGCCGATGCAGTAAATCCTAATGCTATCTCTCCATCTGCAGCTTCAAAGCATTTCTTAACACACCACAAAGGCAGTGTTAACTCTTTCAGGTTTAATGCTATAGAGAAAGTTCACAAACCTTTGAGAGGAGGTAATCACAAACGCAAGCTGTTCAATAGAGAATCCTTCTGGATTTTCACATTAAATACGAGAACACCATCAGGGTTGAATTATAGACAGGACTTGATAAAATATTACAACTGATCAGAATTGCTTGGATTTTTCTGTATATACATTGTTTTCCTTATATGATCTTCTGTGATTTTATTATTTTGTGTTTTTTTTTTTTTTTTTTTTTTCTCTTCTCTTGGATTTTAGAAACTATGGTGTATTCATTATTCAAATGATGCTGATTGTCTGACCAATCATGTTTGACTTCCTAGCATATATTCTCACACTCTGTAATCAGAACATAGATCTTGATGAAGACTGCTAAGTCGAAACGCGTCATCTGTTTTTGAAGTGTTTTTTCCTATGCCCGACAATCCTGTGCCACTTATGTTTTAACCTAATGGATTAAAGGTTATCTTTTAGACTGCAACCTTCTCGCTGGTTTTTTTTTTTTTTTTTCTCTTCCCAAGTACGTTTGCTTCATGGAACCGTGCTGAGCACCAGCTGTCTAATGAAGATTTCACAGAAGGGTGAGCTGACTATATATTTTTTGTACTTGGGGACACTTTCAAAGTTTTCCCAATTTTTCGGACTGACTGACCTTAATTTCTTAAAGTAATGATGGCCACTCGTTTTTCTTTACTTAGCTGCTTTTTTCTTGCCATAATACAAATTCTAACAGTCTATTCAGTAGGACTATCAGCTGTGTATCCACCAGACTTCTGCACAACACAACTGATGGTCCCAACCCCATTTATAAGGCCAGAAATCCCACTTATTAAACCTGACAGGGCACACCTGTGAAGTGAAAACCATTTCCGGTGACTACCTCTTGAAGCTCAACAAGAGAATGCCAAGAGTGTGCAAAGCAGTAATGAAAGCAAAAGGTGGCTACTTTGAAGAACCTAGAATATAAGACATATTTTCAGTTGTTTCACACTTTTTTGTTAAGTATATAATTCCACATGTGTTAATTCATAGTTTTGATGCCTTCAGTGTGAATGTACAATTTTCATAGTCATGAAAATACAGAAAAATCTTTGAATGAGACGGTGTGTCCAAACTTTTGGCCTGTACTGTATCTATACATGTATATGTATTCTATGTGTATATTTCTATGTGTGTGTATATATATATAGATAGATATCTATCTATATATATATGTATTTATATTGTATAGAAGAATAGCCGATAATTCATTTGTCGGCTTCTGTAAAATCAGTACAGGAGCCAACAGGATATAAGACATGGTTTACATACAGTAAATAGTTGCAGAATAGGTAGATATATAGATGTCAGTGACCAACATAATTAGTATAGTGTGTGTGCAATTTAAGGGACATGTATGTAATTAATAAAAGATTATTTAGGTGAAAAAAAAGGTGTGGAGTCCCCCTATAATTTATAGCCAGCAATGGCTATGCAGACAGCTGAGGGCTAATATTAATTATTAACCTAGGAAGGGGCCATGTGGATACGGGCCCCCCAGCTAATAATAGCTCTTAGCCGCCCCAGAAAAGGCGCATCTGTAAGATGCGCCAATTCTGTCACATAGCCTCGCTCTTCCCATTGCCCTGTAGAGGCAGCATGTGGGGTAATATTTTGGGGGGGTTAGTAATGGGAGGCTTCAAATTGTAAATAAAACACAGACACCCTGAAAAAAAATTATTTTATTGAAATAAATACACAGACTCCTTTATTATTCTAAATTAAACCATACTTACAAAATCACCTAATTCCCTGATGCCCTCGATCTCCTGTAATAAACATAATATAATAAACCAACAATATACCACACTTGTCCATAGTTCTGTCCCATGTCGTAATCCATATCTGGGGTATATACAGTTTACAGTTCGAACTCTGGAGCGTGGAAAAATGAGCTACATTGACGTCAGTGCTAGTTTCTGAAACAGCGACGGCAGCATCTCATTCATTCACCAGTAGTTTACAGCCGGGACGGTCGCAGCTTGACACCGTCCTGGTGTAAACTGTATATACCCCAGATATAGATTACAGCATGGGACAGAACAACGGACAGGTATGGTATATTACATATCCTAAGGATATGGACCTAGATAAATGGCACTTCCTACCACAAATGTAAATCCAAAAAGCATTGGAAGCATATAGCCATAAGTACAACTCTTTATTAGAAAAACCTTTACACAAATCACAACGGAAAAATAAAAAAATACATAAAAATGGGATATATATCCAGTATGCTCCCATAGGTACGTATGCGAACTATAATCAATCTATGTGATGAGGTCCAAACTCCTAGATGCATGCTAACATTGTATATACCACAAGTGTTCAAATAGATGAATATAGGGATTTAATAGTACCCTAGTAACAGATACCATATAGTATATACCACAAGTGCTTAAATAAATGAGTATGAGGATTCGATGGTATCCTAGTGTTAAATACTATATAGTATCAAAGAGGGCATACATCTAGACCGCAATTCACAACAACACTGTGTCACATAACATGTAGTAATTGACAATGTGGCCACTATGGCAGGACACAGTGAATGAAGTTAGAAAGTTCACGCATTCATGAATACAATGCTAAGACATGAATATTCTAATTCTAAGAGCCTCCATACAATGCAGACATAGTAATATCAGAACACATATGACCTTAGGTAGAGCCAAGATTCCCCGACGCGCGTTTCGCGTTAGTTTCGTCCTGGGGGCGTGTAGATGTGGTATGGTGCTAAGTGTACCCATATATACATTTCCCAGTCATAAAATTACCAGCTTAATCTCCCACATGTGAGTAATTCGGCTTCCAGCGTGTGACGCACCATAGAGGCGATTCCGCCGGCCGTGCAGCCACTTCCCCGTCCGACACATCAGAATAGGGAGGAAGCCACATCGGATCCGGCTGGACGCGTCCCCATGGTAGCGCACAACATCGCAAGATAACGTCGTCAGTGGATAGACCACGCCCTGTCCGACGTGTCAGGACAGAGGGGCGGTATCTCACCAACCTGACGAACGCATCTTAGCAATGTTTTGCTGGGAGGACTAAGTGGCTGAACAACTACAGGTGGCAGGATGTATCATGTTAAATAACAACGCAATATACGCATAAGTTGGACTGTTTACATCTAAATAGGATAATATAATGCCATTATGTAGGTTTTCATGTGGGAAAGAGAAAATGTGCATAATGCTAAATAAAGCATCACTATAAAGACAGTTTACAATCCCCAGTGTATTTACATAGCAACATCTCCCATATTGAAAATTTGTTGATATAACTAGAATAAAAAATAAACCATAAACAATAAACTGATAAAGGGCATACATTGTATATAATATATATATTGTACATATTATAAGTACAGATACAATAACGGAGTTGGGGGTGCTGAAAAAAGAGTCCCAAACGGGTCTATTGGAATTGCTTCACATTCTTCTCTATAAATTCTATAAGTGGGTGTAGATCCAACGGAGGCCACATGGTTATTTTTCCAGTAGAAGAAAACGATAAGTTCCACCCAATAGATGCTTCCAACTTGAGAACTTCATCAACATCAATAACATCCATTGTATCCGTACTGCAGAGATCACGTATGCATATATAACCTAATATAAACTGAAAAAATGTATATGAAGACAAAGAATAAAAACCACTAAAATAAATTATAGAAAGGGGGCAAAACTCAGAACCTCATTGAGTCCCTCTGGTTTTTTCTAATAAAGAGTTGTACTTATGGCTATATGCTTCCAATGCTTTTTGGATTTACAGGTATGGTATATTGTTGGCTTATTAATTTTTTTAATTAAAGGAGAATGAGGGCATCGCATAGATTAGCTGTATAATAAAGATGGGAAACTGTGCAGTGTTTTATTTCATGAAAATACTTTATTCTGGCTGTGTCTTTATTTAACCTGTAACAACTATAGGATTAGTACTGGATAGGTGTTTTATTGACACCTTTCCATTACTAAGCCGAGCTTGATGTCACCTTACAATACAAAGGTGACATCAACCCCCAGCTATTACCCCATATGACACCCCTACAGGGCAGTGGGAAGAGAGAGGCTAAGTGCCAGAATTGGCGCTTCTTAGAGATACGCCATTTATGGGGCAACTGTGAGCTGGTGTTTGCAGCCAGGGGGGGCCAATATCCATGGTCCCTTGCTAGGCTATGAATATCAGCCCGCAGCTGTCTGCATAGCCTTTCCTAGCTATTAATTATAGGGGGTCCCCATGTCATTTTTATTGGGGGCGTCCCCCTATTTTAATAGCCAGTAAAAGCTATATATACAGCTGCGGCCTCATATTCATAGCCTGGGAAGATCCATGGGTATTAACCCCTTCCCAAGCTATAAACATCGGCCCCCAGTCACTGGCTTTCCCTCTCTGGATTGGAAAATTGCGCGGGAACCCACATCATTTTTTTAAAAAAAATATTTTATTAATTCAGTACATTAACATTAGGCTGCACACATACTATACTAATTGTATTTGACACATCTATATATCTACCTATTCTGTGTGTATTTACTGTATGTAAAACATCTATTCTATCCTTTTCTTATATAAATCTATCAAATATATATATTTTTTAAGAATATTTTGATTTAAAACGATGTGTAAATGACAGAGAACTGCTGTATGTAAAAGCTCATGTTAAAATCGCATTGCAGTCTGATGTATTTCTATGCAGCCGCTCGCTCCACTCCCGAGTGCCGGCCCCAGAGCTGGGATTTCACGTGCGAGAATCGGACGTATTTCTCCCAAGAGGAAAAGAGCCCTCAAGATTGCAAACAGATGACAATAGAGATTAAAATTGTCGAGATGAAAATGATACTATTTTTTTTACACACTGGTCTGAACTTGGTCTCACACTCACACTTGGCCTGTTAGTCTCTGTTTATGTTGCTGAGGAATGAAGCCCCTGAATGACTGTCATAAAAAGGCTTATCAGCAGTTATTGAGAAGTTAACAAGATGTTATTCTGGGTATTTAGACACTTTCACATTTTTTATCATTTTGAAGTCTATAGAGATATATAACAGGTGTTAAAATTGGCCCACATTAAATACCTAAAGATAATGTGCATAGTTATAGCTGGCACGGAGCTACAGTATAATCACAGCTCAACCAAATGCCTCGTTCATGTAAATTATAAATGATCAGACACAGAATTTTATGTGCAGTGATAACACTATTATAGTTAGTTACAGATAAGAGCGCTGCAATTAAAAATTATATTGGCCTTCATTTATCTCTCACCCTATACATGTACTGTATGTATGTATATTTTTTTATATATACAGTGGGTATGGAAAGTATTCAGACCCCTTTAAATTTTTCTCTCTTTGTTTCATTGCAGTCATTAGGTAAATTCAAAAAAGTTCATTTTTTCTCACTGATGTATACTCTGCACCCCATCTTGACTAAAAAAAACAGAAATGTAGAAATATTTGCAAATTTATTAAAAAAGAAAAACAGAAATATCACATGGTCATAAGTCTGAATACTTTCCGCTTCCACTGTATATATAGCTCTGGCAAAAATTAAGAGACCACTGCAAAATTTTCAGTTTGTCTGACTTTTCTCTTTACAGTGTTGGCCAAAAGTATTGGCACCTCTGAAATTCTGTCAGATAATACTCAGTTTCTTCCTGAAAATGATTGCAATCACAAATTATTTGCTATTTTTATCTTCATTTAATTTGCTTGCAAGGAAAAACACAAAAGAGAATGAAGCAAAAATCAAATCCTTGATCATTTCACACAAAACTCCAAAAATGGGCCAGACAAAAGTATTGGCACCCTCAGCCTAATACTTGGTTGCACAACCTTTAGCCAAAATAACTGCGAACAACCGCTTCCGGTAACCATCAATGAGTTTCTTACAATGCTCTGCTGGAATTGTAGACCATTCTTCTTTTGCAAACTGCTCCAGGTCCCTGATATTTGAAGGGTGCCTCCTCCAAACTGCCATTTTGAGATCTCTCCACAGGTGTTCTATGGGATTCAGGTCTTGACTCATTGCTGGCCACCTTAGAAGTCTCCAGTGCTTTCTCTCAAACCATTTTATATTGCTTTTGGAAGTGTGTTTTGGGTCATTGTCCTGCTGGAAGACCCATGACCTCTGAGGGAGACCCAGCTTTCTCACACTGGGCCCTACATTACGCTGCAAAATTTGTTGGCAGTCGTCAGACTTCATAATGCCATGCACACGGTCAAGCAGTCCAGTGTCAGAGGCAGCAAAGCAACCCCAAAACATCAGGGAACCTCACCCATGTTTGACTGTAGGGACCGTGTTCTTTTCTTTGATTGCCTCTTATTTTTTCCTGTACACTCTATGTTGGTGGTTTTTCCCAAAAAGCTCGACTTTTGTCTCATCTGACCAGAGAACATTCTTCCAAAACGTTTTAGGCTTTCTCAGGTAAGTTTTGGCAAACTCCAGCCTGGCTTTTTTATGTCTCGGGGTAAGAAGTGGGGTCTTCCTGGGTATCCTACCATACAGTCCCTTTTCATTCAGACGCCGACGGATAGTACGGGTTGACACTGTTGTACCCTCGGACTGCAGGGCAGCTTGAACTTGATTGGATGTTAGTCGAGGTTCTTTATCCACCATCCGCACAATCTTGCGTTGAAATCTCTCATCAATTTTTCTTTTCCTTCCACATCTAGGGAGGTTAGCCACAGTGCCATGGGCTTTAAACTTCTTGATGACACTGCGCACGGAAGACACAGGAACATTCAGGTCTTTGGAGATGGACTTGTAGCCTTGAGATTGCTCATGCTTCCTTCAGACAGTTCTTTGGTCTTCTTTCTTTTCTCCATGCTCAATGTGGTACACACAAGGACACAGGACAGAGGTTGAGTCAACTTTAATCCATGTTAACTGGCTGCAAGTGTGATTTAGTTATTGCCAACATCTGTTAGGTGCCACAGGTAAGTTACAGGTGCTGGTGATTACACGAATTCGAGAAGCATCACATGATTTTTCAAACAGTGCCAATACTTTTGTCCACCCCCTTTTTAGGTTTGGTGTGGAATTATATCCAATTTGGCTTTAGGTCAATTCTTTTTGTGTTTTTTCATTGAAGACAAATTAAATGAAGATAATAATACCAAAGAATTTGTGTTTGCAATCATTTTCAGGAAGAAACTGAGTATTATCTGACAGAATTGCAGGGGTGCCAATACTTTTGGCCACCACTGCATAGGTATATTTTTGAGTAAAATGTAAATTGCTCTTTTATTCTATAAACTACTGACGTCTCTGAATTTCCAAGCAATAAATTTTGGATTTATTTTCAGAAAATGAGAAATGGTCAAAATAACAAAAAAATGCAGTGCTTGCAGACCTCAAATAATGCTAAGAAAACAAGTTCATAATCATTTAGAAACAACAATGCTAATGTTTTAACTCAGGAAGAGTTCAGAAATCAATATTTTGTGAAATAACCATGATTTTTAATCACAGCTTTCATGCGTCATGGCATGCTTTCCACCAGTCTTTCACACTGCTTTTGGGTGACCTAATGCCACTCCTGGTACAAAAATTTAAGCAGTTCTTCTTTGTTTGATGGCTTGTGACTATCCATCTTCCTCTTGATTACATTCCAGAGCTTTTTAATGGGGTTCAGGTCTGGAGATTGGGCTGGCCATGACAGGGATTTCATGTGGTGGTCCTTGATCCACACATTGATTGACCTAGTTGTGTGGCATGGCGCATTGTCCTGCTTGAAAAACCAGTCCTCAGAGTTGAAGAACATTGCCTGAGCAGAAGGAATCAACTGTTTTTCCAGGACAACCTTGTATGCGGCTTGATTCATACATCCTTTGCAAAGATTAACCTGCCCAATTCCAGCCTTGCTGAAGCATCCCCACATCACCGATACTCCTCCAAATTTCACAGTGGGTGCAAGACACTGTGGCTTGTACGCCTCTCCAGCTCTCCGTCTAACCATTAGACGACCAGGTGTTGAGCAAAGCTGAAAATTAGACTCATCAGAGATTACCTTACGCTAGTCCTCTATGGTCCAAGGCTTATGGTCTTTGGCAAACTTCAGCCTGGCTCTCCGCTGCTTCTCATTGATGAAAGGCTTTTTTTTTCGGTTTGCTGTGTCTCCATTTCCTTTTTCCTTGTAGAACCACGAGATACTCCTTTTTCCACCGGTTCCAGAAGTAATCAGTGAGGTATTGTATACATTTCCACTGCTTTAGGTAGGAGTTTGCGTAAGTAAACTCTCCACTGACTGTTAGCGGGTTCCCTATCTTTTGGGAAAGAAGAGTAGCTGGTGTAAGAATGGTCAGCATTTCGGGATCCACTGATACTGGGACAAGGGGTCTTGAGTTAATTATGGCAGAAACTTCAGCCAGAAGAGTAATCAAGGTCTCTTGCATAAGTCTTGATGCTTTTACGTCCATAAGCATAGAGTTCAAGATGTTGCGTGAGATCCCAATCATCCTTTCCCAGTAACCTCCTATGTGAGAAGTATGCAGAGGATTGAAGATCCTGGTGCAACCTCTTTCTGCCAGTTGATCTTGAATTGGCTTGTTATCAATATCCAGCTCTCGACATGCACCGATGAAGTTGCTTCCGCGGTCGGATATCAGCTGTTTCGCCGGTCATCTGATTGCTAGAAACCGCCAGAGCATTGATCAGGCTGGATGTGTCCATAGATTCTATCACCTCTATATGAACGGCACAGACACTCATGCAAGTGAATAGTACGGCCCAACATTTGCTATTTGTGTGGCAGCCTCGAGTTCTGCGTGAAGTTACCATTCATGGCTTTAAAGACGTCTAGGCTGACATAAGTGAAAGGCGGTTCAGCACTCAGTCTTTCAGAGGGCAGTTCAGCCATTTGTTGATACACCTGTTTTCCTCTGGCTTTGCGACACTGCACACAGCGATGTAGTGATCCCGCTACACGTCTTTTCATACCTATGATCCAAAGTCCTGCAGACCGCAACTTGCCCTCTGTGATCTGCCTTGCCTTGATGTTCAGTCTTTTCATGAAAGTGCCGGATCAGTAGATCGGTGATGTGATGTTTACTGGGAATAATACAAGGATGTTGCTTTGAAACCCGTAGCTTGTCTCGATTTAATCGACCACCGACCCTCAGCAACCCAAGGCTGTCCATTACTGGATTCAAATTGGGAATGGGGCTTTTCAGAGGGATCTGCTGTTTGCAGTTTAAGCATTGCCATTCAGTATTGAATATGCTCTGCTTTACTTGAGAAATGTCCTCAGCAGAGAGCTGTTTATGGCAAACTTGCCAACCGTGAAAGTTTTTGTCTCCATGTGAGTTGTGATAACATTTTGCAATGTGGACTAACCTTGCGATAGTCTTGATGAGTTTCATCCAATTGTAGAAGCGTTTGAAGCGCTGGCAACCGATGCTGGAGGTTGGTTTAATGTTTGTCGACAGAGCACTGACCTTGTAGCGGACTTCTGGATTGTCATCCGGATCCTGGATGTCGAAGGCTTCCTGGGCACGTCCACTCCCTTTCTGTTCCAGCAGAAACTTCAGACCTGAAAGCCAAAAAGAGTTAGCAAAAGAACTTATAGACATAGGTCTAGGTGTGGTCAGCTGGATTAAGTTCAGATGGGAAATAGTGCCATGGAGGGTTCAGGCTTGGAGGACCTCCTTACTCTCTCAATGCGGTTTCTGACATACACATAGAAGCACCTTGTTTGGTTGTAGATGTCACATAAGATGACCTTTAGTATTGTACGTCATCTATTTTGGTGTCCAGGTCATGCTGTATAAAGTCTGTGAGTTCTACTGCAAGCACAGTCCCACGGCGTTCAAGCTTTGGAATGGTGTGGTCAGGCTTGGGAGCCAACTTAGCCTTGCCGAAAACAAACCCAACGTGATCTTGATTGTCGGATCCCATCACCTTCAGGTAGACAACATCTGCAATGGCCTCCGTGGATGCATCTAAAAACACATGGAGTTCCTTCCTAGTGCTAGCAGCAAGTGAGATTCTGGCGTAGCATCTCGGTATATGGATTTCATCCAAGGCACACAAAGACCGCTTCCAGGTTTCCCATTTTGGCTCCTTATCAGGAGGGAGTGGGGCATCCCAAGTCCTTGATGGTTTCAGAAAGCTGTCTCAGAAGAGATTTACCTTGTGTGATAATTGATGCTACGAATCCCAGTGGGTCGTATAAGCTATTCACCACTGACAGGACACAATGTTTAATGAATGATTTGTTTGCACAGTTGATTTGGAAACCGAAGGCGTCGGCTGACAGGTTCCACCTCAGGCCTAAACTTCTCTGCACAGGCGGACAGTCTGGTCTCATTTCTGTGTCCTTGATCCTGGTGCATGGTCACTTGACTCAAGGCTCTCATGACAGTCAGGCTGCTTGAAGCAATTTTTCTCAGTCTAAGCTTAGTTAGGTACAGCATACCTTGGGTCCTCTTAAGTAGGTCGATCGCCACTTCTTCTGTGGGTAGAGATTTTAGTCCATCATCTACGTAGAAGTCTTTCTCCACAAAGTCTCTAGCATCTGTTCCATATTCGGACTCTCCTTGAAGCACGGTTCTTCTCAGGCCATAGGTTGCCACAGTGGGCGAAGGACTGTTCCCGAATATGTGCACCCTCATGCGATACTCCACCATCTCTTTGCTATGGTCGTTGTCTTTGTGCCACAAAAACCTGAGCAAATTCCTGCGGTCCTCTCTGACTGTGAAGCAGTGGAACATCTGTTCAATGTCGGCAGTGATGGCAACGGGCTCTTTCCTGAACCTTATCAACACTCCTACTAAGTTGTTTGTCAGATTAGGACCCGTGAAGAGGACATTGTTGAGAGATATGCCTTGATGTTTGGCGCTTGAATCAAAGACAACTCTAATTTGCTAAGGATTTTGCGGGTGATATACTCCGAATGAAGGTAGGTACCAGCACTCCTCGTTTTCCTTTAAGGGAGCCGCTGGCTCAGCATGGTTATTATGGAATATTTTTCCCATAAAGGTGACAGTGTGTTCTTTCATCTCCAGTTTGTTGCTTAGTGTGCGCTGGAGAGAGTTGAATCTGGACACGGCTTGTTCATGATTGTTCGGAAGCCTTACCGTGGTAGCTCGGAAGGGTAGGAGAAAAACCCAGTGATTAGTCTCATCCATAAGCGACTCATTGTCATTATTTTAATGAATACCTTGTCTTCACTGACGGGGCAACTTTGTTGTCATCCTTAGTGGTAGGAAACACCGATCTTCCCAAGTCGTCTGCATAGGAAGAAGGGATGACATCTGGCAGCTGTAAGGGATCTGGAGGCTTCTCTTTCAACTCATAGTGAAGAGGGCTTGGTTAGCAGAAAGTAGTGCGTCCGTCCCGGCGTACTTAGGTTTTAAAGGAATTGACTTCCGTTCGATCCAAGCATACATTTCCTAGGACTACCCACCCCAAGTCGAGTCTCTGGGCGTAGGGGACGTAGTCAGGACCATTACACTGTTGGCAGACCTTATGTATCCTTAAATTGTCTCTGCCGAGCAGAAGTAGGAATTCAGCGTCTGTGTCCATAGATGGGATAACGCTGGCTAGGTGCCTTAAGTGTGGTTGGTGGAACGCAGCTTCCGGGGTAGGGATCTCGTCCCTTTGGTCGAGTATTTGATTGCATTTGATTAGCGTAGGTAGGGGTATTTCTATGTCTCTGCTAGATCGCTGGTGGCTGAGGTTGGATGCAAGGCTGATGGGTGTCTGTCGCTGTGACACTCTTCACACTTAATGGCAGATTTACGGTCCTTGGCCATGTACCATGTATTCTAATGAGGCGCAGCACTTGAAACATGCCCCAAGTTCGCTGAGGATTTTCTTGAACTCTTGCATGGTTTTGGACCTGAAAAATGCACAAGGAAAACTGGTGTGTATTGTACGTGACAAATATATGCATATATATACACCCTTATTGTGTGGAAAAAATAATATTACAGTCATACACCTATAAGTGACTAACACAATACTACCAAATGTTCCAAGAAGTGTAGGAAGGGGCGCGTTCTTCTTTGGCTGGCAGTATTCCCACACAGGTTTGCAGGTAGCGGTTCATTATTATTTTGTCCTCATTTGGTGGAGTCATGCTTTTTGCACTTTCTTTATGTTTCCTGGCTGCACCGCACTGAGTTCATTATGCCTATTTAGTGGTATTGCACCTAGCACATATGCACATATTTAGTGGTTCTTGTGCAGTGTAGTGAGATTATACATTTTGAGCACTTTTAGTGTGTCACTTCACGTTTTTTGTGAGGATTTATCTATTTCACAATCCCTGGGACCTATTTTTTTCACTGGATATATTATTTGATTTACATTAGGTGGGTTATTACATCTGCTGTCAGCCTATGCAATTTGCATTTTTCATTGTTTTATCTGTTATATGTTTTTCCTAATTATTGTTGCATATATAACATTGCCTAAATAAAGATTACACATTCTTTTGTGATATGTTGTATTCGCATTTTTGAGAACGTCATTAAAAATTGGATTCTTTATTATCTAGTGCATGCACTTTTATTGTCCTGGTTAACTTGGTATCCACTGGTCTATATCCATGTCTTATATATAAGGTTTCTTCTTATGGTTTTGGACCTGAAGCCTCTACATTTGTTCAATGAGTGTGTTTTTTTGTGAATGGGACACTCACGATTGAAAGATTTATCCCTCGACGGAATAGTGTACTGTTTATTGGCTGGTGCTGCGGGCGGTGGCAGGTTAATCTTTCTGACTCTTACACTGTTCCTCAAGTCCTTGCATCTATGTGTGATGCTTTCTTACCTTGATGACGGTGTTGCTGGAGTTGTGGTGTTAGACTCCAGAAAGTCGAGGCTAGAGTCGTTCCTCATTTGGGCCTGTTCGTCGATGAACTTGCAGAACTGAATGAATGGAGGAAAGGTGACATCATGTGACCTTTTGTACCTGGAGATGCACACTGCCCACTTCTCTTACAGACTGTGTGGTAGCTTTAAGACTATTGCGTTCACCCCATAGGCAGTGTCCAGGTAGCACAGTCCGGACAGACGAGGGTCTCTTTTTGCAAGTTCCAACTCCATAAGCAGATCACTTAATTCCAAAATCTTGTGGGCTTCCTTAAGATTGATCCTTGGAACATTCTGCAGTCTCTTGAATAGGGACTTTTCTATTGCTTCAGCTCTGCCGTAGGTTCTTTCGAGTCTCTGCCAGGCAGCAGCGAGACATGCTTCAGCTTGTCCCACATAGACGGTCCTAAGACTCTTGATACGGTTTGTGGATTTGGGAACAAATCATTTGACCTTGAGGTCGAGCTCCTGCTCCGCGGATAAGTTGAGGTCAGCAATGGTGTTAGGGGCCTGCGGAATGCACCTAATAGATATTCAGGAGAGGTGCATTCGCAGCCCGGGGTCCACCGTGCAGGCAGAGCCTGCTGCTAGTAAGATGACGTAAATAGGCAGTATAAGCAAACTCTGTTATCCCGCAGAGTCGCAGATGTAAACGCCGTAGCACTATATGGTGGAATAAGCGGTCTCTGTTAACTCACAGAGCCGCTGTAACAAAAACTGTGACCTGTTAGACTCACAGGGAACACAGATGACTGCTAAGTGGATTGCAGTCTGTGGTCATGCAATCAGAAGCAGTAATCTCCTCACCGGAGTAGCCGGTATTCTAATGGCGTTTTCAGCCGAGCCCTGAACACGTGCATGCAATCTCCTCACCGGAGGTGCCAGTATTATAGGGGCTTATTTCAGCCAGACCTAACCACATGCATACATGACCACACTGGCGCAAGCACGTAATAGATTTGATATTAGCGCATGGCGGCCCAGTCATGCCACCCTTTTATAGTAGCAACTGCAGGACCTACCAGAAAAGGACCAATGCGAAACCATTCCAGAACACATGTAGTTTCAGGACCTTCCTGGCGGATCAAAGGGAGTCGCTGCTGTAACCGAGCATGTGACCCCTGATCTCCAATGGGAGATCTTGCCCTGGGCATGCTTAGATGGAGAAAGCAGGGACTTAGTTCCCGAACTGCCTGCTCCAGCCCTGGTTATAATAGAGGAACCAGGAAAGACCGCAACAAGCCTCTGCACAGTGTTAAACTGGGCGAGACGCTGGGACCGACGTCTCTGCTGAGCAGGCTCCACTGCGGCTGGAGATGGATGGGGGACCGCAGCGGGACTGGCTCGAGATTCCCCTTGTGCAGCAGTGGGAACTCGATCCCTAACATTATCCCCCTCCTAGGGCCCCCCTTCTTTGGGCCTCACTGCGCTCAAAGCAGCGATGAGCTGCGGAGCATGAACATGCTCGGCAGGCTCCCAGGACCTATCCTCAGGCCCATAACCTCTCCAATCCACCAATAAAAATTTTTTCCTCGTACCACCTTGCACCCAACAATGGCGTTCACCTCATGATTGTCGGTAAATGAACCCGACGTCCCGGCAGATGACTTGGAAAACCAGGAAATGGCCACGGGTTTCAGGAGGGACACGTGAAAGGTATCGGTGATACCAAGGCGAGGTGGAAGGCGGGTTCACCTGCTCAAGAACTTTAAAGGGACCCAAAAAGCGAGGTGCCAACTTGGTGGACTCTACACGTAGCCTGATGTTTCTGGCAGAGAGCCACACTAGGTCACCCGGAGCAAATGTAGGAGCGAGGTGCCGATGGGCATCGGCCGAAGACCTCATCCTCTCTTTGGAGGCCTGAATGGCATCCTGGGTGCGGTCCCAAATGTCCCGTGCCTCCACAGCCCAGTCTGCCACCCTGGAATCGGCGGAAGACACGGGTATGGGCACTGATACCCACGGATGCTGACCATAGTTCAGGAGGAATGGGGTCTGTCCGGTGGAGTCAGCCATAGCATTATTTAGAGCGAACTCAGCCCACGGTAGCAAGGATGCCCAGTCATCCTGCCTGGCAGAGACAAAATGTCACAAGTATGTGACCAAGGTCTGGTTGGCCCTCTCTACCAACCCATTCGTCTCGGGATGGTATGCAGAGGATAGATTCAACTCAATGCTGAGTAAACGACACAGCTCTCTCCAGAACCGAGACGCAAACTGGGGACCTCGATCACTGACAATTTTGTCTGGCATACCGTGTAGGCGGAAAATATGCCTAATGAATAATGCTGCCAAGGCCTGTGCAGACGGTAACCGTGGTAACGGCACCAAGTGCACCATTTTGGAGAAGTGGTCGGTTATCACCCAGATGATGGTGCAGCCCCGAGACTTGGGTAAGCCCACCACAAAATCCATCCCAACCATCTCCCAGGGCCTGTCTGCCACCAGTAAAGGGAAAAGTAACCCAGCTGGCCGTTGTCGAGGGGACTTATTCTTGGCGCAGGAGACGCACTCCTGAACGTATTCCCTGACGTCACGGACCATATGTGGCCACCAGTATTTCCTCGCCAGCAACTCAGATGTCCTCTTTGCCCCAAAATGTCCACCCACTCTGGACGAGTGTGCCCAAGAGAGTACCTCCAGTCGCAAATTGATGGGCACAAAAGTCTTGCCCGGAGGTACAGACTCAAGCGAAACCGGGGCCACAGTTCTTAGGCTCTCTGTGGGGACAATCAGCCGAGGCTCCTCCTCCACCTCCTCAGAGGACACCATGGAGCGAGACAGAGCATCGGCACGAATGTTCTTCTCCCCGGAGAGAAAATGGAGGGTGAAATGGAACCGGGAGAAGAACAGGGACCATCTGGCCTGACGGGAATTTAGCCGCTGGGCGGTCTGTAAATAGACCAAATTTTTGTGGTCAGTGAACACTTGAAAGGGAAAGCGAGCCCCCTCCAGATGTCTCCACTCGGAAAAGGTCAACTTCATGGCTAGCAACTTTCTATCCCCAATGGAATAAATCCTCTCCGCTGGTGTGAAGGTCTTGGAGAAGAAGAAGCAAGGATGTTTACGACCTTGAGCATCCTTTTGAAAAAGGACTGCTCCAGCACCAACGGACGACGCATCTACCTCCAATATAAAAGGCTTATCAACCTCGGGACAATGTAGGATAGGAGCGCTAGCAAAATGGGTCTTGATTGAAGTAAAGGCCTTGGAGACCTCCTCTGACCACAATTTGGGATTGGCTCCCTTCTTGGTGAGGGCTACCAAGGGAGCAACCAAAGTAGAGAAGTGGGGAATGAATTGGCGATAGTAATTAATGAACCCCATAAAGCGCTGCACCGCTTTAAGAGAGTGGGGTTCTTGCCAATCCATTACAGCCTGTAGTTTGGCAGGATCCATAGCCAATCCCTGAGTGGAGATGATATAGCCCAGGAATGGCAGAGACTCCTGCTCAAACACACATTTCTCCAACTTCGCATATAGGGATTGGCCCGCAAGAGGTCGAAGACCCTGCAGACATCTCTCCGGTGGGTGTCCATATCTGGAGAAAAGATGAGAATGTTATCCACATAGACTACCACAGAGGTGGCAAGCATGTCCCGGAAGATGTAATTTACAAAATCTTGGAAGACGGCTGGAGCATTACAGAGCCCGAAGGGCATCACAAGATATTTGTAATGTCCATCTCTGGTATTGAACGCCGTCTTCCATTCGTCCCCCTCACGTATGCGGATCAGGTTATAGGCACCAGAAGATCCAGCTTAGTAAATACCCTTGCTCCCCGGAGCCTATCAAAGAGCTCAGATATTAGGGGCAAAGGATATTTGTTCTTAACGGTAATGGCGTTAAGACCCCTATAGTCTATACACGGTCATAATTCTCCATTCTTCTTCTGCACAAAGAAAAATCCTGCCCCTGCTGGTGACACTGACTTCCTAATAAACCCTCTTGCCAGATTTTCCTGGATGTATTGTGACATGGCCTCCGTCTCAGGAAGAGAGAGAGGATACACTCTTCCCCGAGGGGGCTCTGTTCCAGGCAAGAGGTCTATAGGACAGTCATAGGGGCGATGAGGCGGAAGAGTCTCCGCTGCCTTTTTGGAGAATACGTCCGCGTATGATAGATAAACCTTGGGGAGAGAAGCAAGGTCTATGGGTATCTCCGTGGTGGAAACCTGAACGTGCTCTCTGAGACATCTGTCTCTGCAATGATCACCCCAACCCAGTATTCTCCCAGAGGACCACTCAATATGGGGAGAGTGGTGGCAAAGCCAGGGTAATCCCAACAAAACCTCATCTATTCCCTCAGGAAGAACAAAAAGGGATATATTCTCCTGATGAGAACAGGGCCGCCATCAGGGCATGACAGCCCTGACTGGTGTATGGGGCCCGATCAGCAGAAGGGGCCCGCATCGGGCCCCATCTCTTCTGCTGATCGGACCCCAGCAGAAGAGACTGGGCCCGATGCGGGCCCCCTCTGCTGTTCGGGCCCCAGTGACAGGCGAATTAACTGAACCTGCGTGACGTCCGAGACGCAGGTTCAGTTACTCTATTGAGTTGCAGGCCCGTGCGGGCCCGCAAGTCAATAGTTAAAGCCGCCAGCCAATCGGAGGCTGGCAGCTGACGTCAGCGCGCACGTCATGACATCATTGTCATTCGCCGGCAAGTGCGCGCTTGAAATGTCGGGACTATGGACATATCAGCTCCGCGGGAGCGCCGCGGCCAGGTAAGTAGAACGTTTTTTTTTTTTTTAAATTTATTTATTGAAATCGGCAATGTGGGCAAGATGGAATCACTGGGGGGCAGGATGGAATCACTGGGGGGGCAGGATGGAATCGTTGGGGGGCAGGATGGAATTGCTGGGGGGGCAGGATGGAATGGCTGGGGGCAGTATGGAATCGCTGGGGGGCAGGATGGAATCACTGGGGGGCAGGATGGAATCACTGGGGGCAGGATGGAATTGCTGGGGGGGCAGGATGGAATCACTAGGGGGCAGGATGGAATCGCTGGGGGGGCAGGATGGAATCACTGGGGGGGCAGGATGGAATTGCTGGGGGGGGCAGGATGGAATCACTGGGGGGCAGGATGGAATCGCTGGGGGGGCAGGAATGGAATCACTGGGGGCAGGATGGAATCACTTGGGGGGCAGGATGGAATCACTGGGGGGCAGGATGGAATCGCTGGGGGGCAGGATGGAATCACTGGGGGGCAGGATGGAATTGCTGGGGGGGCAGGATGGATCACTGGAGGGGCAGGATGGAATCGCTGGGGGGCAGGATGGAATCACTGGGGGGCAGGATGGAATTGCTGGGGGGGGAGGATGGAATCACTGGGGGGGGCAGGATGGGAATCACTGGGGGGGCAGGATGATGTCACTGGGGGGCAGGATGGAGTTGCTGGGGAAGGATGGAGTCGCTGGGGCAGGATGGAGTCACGGGGGGCAGGATGGAATCACTGGGGCTGGATGGAGTCACGGGGGCAGGAGGATGGAGTCAAGGAGGGCAGGATGGAGTCATTGGGGCGAGATGGAGTCACTGGGGCAGTATGGAGTCACTGGGGCGGCAGGATGGAATCACTGGGGCGGCAGGATGGAATCACTGGGGCAGGATGGAATCATTGGGGCTGGATGGAGTCACTGGGGCTGGATGGAGTCATTGGGGCAGGATGGAGTCACGGGGGATAGGATGGAGTCATTGGGGCAGGATGGAGTCACTGGGGCAGGATGGAATCACTGGGGCAGGATGGAGTCACTGGGGCTGGATGGAGTCACAGGGGCAGGATGGAGTCACGGGGTAGGATGGAGTCATTGGGGCAGGATGCAGTCACTGGGGCAGGATGGAATCACTGGGGCAGGATGGAGTCACTGGGGCTGGATGGAATCACTGGGGCTGGATGGAGTCACAGGGGGCTGGATGGAGTGACAGGGCAGGATGGAGTCACTGGGGCTGGATGAGTCACAGGGCAGGATTGAAGACACGGGGGCAGGATTGGAGACACGGGGCAGGATTGGAGACACGGGGGCAGGATGGAGACACGGGGCAGGATTGGAGACATGGTGCAGGATGGAGACAGATGGGGCAGGATGGAGTCAGATGGGGCAGGATCATAGGGCAAGATGGAGACAGATGGTGCAGGATCATGGGGTAGGATGGATATGATGGGGCAGGATCATGGGACAGATGGGGCAGAATCATGGGACAAATGGCCTGGGGCAGGATGAAGATAGATGGGGCAGGATCATGGGCAAGATGGAGACAGATAGGGTAGGATCATGGGACAGATGGGGCAGGATCATCGGACAAATGGCCTGGGGCAGGATGGAGATAGATGGGGCAGGATCATGGGCAAGATGGAGACAGATGGGACAAGATGAAGACAGATGGTGCAGGATCATGGGGCAGGATGGATACGATGGGGACAGATGGGGCAGGATCATGGGACTGATAGTCTGGGGCAGGATCATGGGACAGATGGAGCAGGATCATTGGGCAAGATGGAGACAGATGGGGCAGGATGGATACGATGGGGACAGATGGTGCAGGATCATGGGGCAGGATGGATACGATGGGGACAGATGGGGCAGGATCATGGGACAGATGGTCTGGGGCACGATCATAGGGCAGGATGGAGACACATGGTGCAGGATCATGGGGCAGGATGGATACGATGGGGACAGATGGGGCAGGATCATGGGATAGATGGTCTGGGGCAGGATCATGAGGCAGGATGGAGACAGATGGTGCAGTATCATGGGGCTGGATGGATACAATGGGGACAGATGGGACAGGATCCTGGGGCAGGATGGGAAATCACATGGTGGCAGGATAGGAGAACATATGGCTGGAGCCAGAAATGAGACACACAGGGGCCAGGATGGGAGATATTATTACAATAGGGGCTAATTTAGGGATATTATTACTGCAGTGATGTATTTATTTTATTTTTTGAGGATACTGTTATAAATGGGAGGGCGGTCCTGTTACTGTGCAGAGCGACACTGTTGACTTTTTTTTCTTCATCTGGTGTAGTTTACAATTTGGGAAAAAAATAAGTAATGTGTTCTGCAAGCGGTTCTCTAGATAACTGTGTTATTTCCTGCAGAGATGAGCCCTGGCTGGAAGAAGTGATGGCGGTCTGTGCTGGATGAAGATTAAAAGCGAAGATGAAAGACTTCACCTAGACACGTCACTGGTGAGTCAGTGTGTTACCTATACACTGACACTATACACTGTATACTATATACAGCGGTCCTGTGTGCAATGTCACCAGTGATCACTGTATTACCTTTACATTATACACTATATACAGAGCTCCTGTGTATAATGTCACTGGTGATCACTATTACTTGTACACAGACACTGCATCAGTATTGTAGTGTTCAGTCACTATGTGGTGGTAATATGTTGTCCGTCCATGGTGTGGCCGTATTTGCTCCTTGTATGTGCTATGGGGTCACTATGTGGTGGGGTAATATGTGGTCTGGTCATGGTGTGGTGGTATTTGTTCCTTGTATGTGATATTATTGGTCACCATATGGTGGTAATATGTGGTCTGGACATGGTGTGGTGGTATTTGTTCCTTGTATGTGGTATTATTGGTCACCATATGGTGGTAATATGTGGTGTGGACATGGTGTGGTGGTATTTGTTCCTTGTATATGCTATTATTTGGTCACTATGTGGTGGTAATATGGTGCGGTGGTATTTGTCCACTGTATGTGATATTATTGGTCATTTTCAAAATTTAAAAATAAATAAAAATATACCTAAATTGTATTGGATATTTGAACAAATGTTTAATGGGTTAGAGTAGAGTAGGGCCCGGCCAAAAGAGTCTACCTTGTCTTGGTGGTGGCTTAAAAAATCTTTTGACTGTGGATAGTTCAAGGGGTGGAGGCGGGGCTGGGGTGGAGCCTGGGCGGAGTCTCAAGGGGGCCCCGAACTGACCACGGATACTCGAGTGGTCCGAGACTTAGATCCCACTCGAGTAGTCTCCACGGTCTCTGGAGAGTCGGACGCCCGAACTGGAAATTCAAGAGGTTTGGCAAAGGTGGGTGCCAGCCGAAACCTCTGCCTACACTGGGTCCGCTCTAACCTCCGCTCGTGAAAACGGAGGTCGATGCGAATAGATATAGAAATGAGTTTCTCCAGTGTGGCAGGAATCTCCCTGGTAGTCAAAGTGTCCTTCACATGATCTGCCAGTCCTCTCCAGAACACTGGAATAAGAACTTTATCTGGCCACTGTAATTCAGAGGCCAAAGTCCGAAATTGGACTGAGAACTGGCTGACCATGGACAAGCCCTGTGACATTGCCAGCAGTTGGAGTGCCGTATCGTGCGTGACCTGAGGTCCTAAAAAGACCTTTTTCAGAGCCTCCAAAAACCGAGGAGCACTCCGCACCACACGATCGTTGCGCTCCCACAGCGGCGTTGCCCACTCCAATGCTCTGCCCGACAGAAGAGACACAAGCTGTATAGAGCACTGACTCACGAATCCCCGACAATGTTTACTGTCACCCGTAAACTTGTCTGGAAGTGGGAGGTGGGATAATTTCGGAGCAGAGGTAGCGGTGGACAAACTGGCTGCAGCTATGCTAGCAGCCTGAACAGCGACTGCGGTAACATCCACAGCTGAGGTTGTGCGCTCAAGGACCGCCAACCTACCCTCCAGCTGCTGGATGTACTGCTGTAGGCGCTGGTCGTCCGTCATTTTACTAGCCAGACCCTGGCGCTAGTATTATGTTAGAGGCCTGCGGAACGCACCTAATAGATATTAAGGAGAGGTGCGTTCGCAGCCCGGGGTCCACCGTGCAGACAGAGCCTGCTGCTAGTAAGATGGCGTAAATAGGCAGTATAAGCGAACTCTGTTATCCCGCAGAGTCGCAGATGTAAACGCCGTAGCACTATATGGCGGAATAAGCGGTCTCTGTTAACTCACAGAGCCGCTGTAACAAAGACTGTGTCCTGTTAGACTCACAGGGAACACAGATGACTGCTAAGTGGATTGCAGTCTTTGGTCATGCAATCAGAACCCAAGCAGTAATCTCCTCACCGGAGTAGCCGGTATTCTAATGGCGTTTTTAGCCGAGCCCTGAACACATGCATACAATCTCCTCACTGGAGGTGCCGGTATTCTAGGGGCTTATTTCAGCCAGACCTAACCACATGCATACATGACCACACAGGCGCAAGCACATAACAGATTTTATACTAGCGCATGGCGGCCCAGCAATGCCACCCTTTTATAGTAGCAACTGCAGGACCTACCAGAAAAGGACCAATGCGAAACCATTCCAGAACACATGTAGTTTCAGGACCTTCCTGGCGGATCAATGGGAGTCGCTGCTGTAACCGAGCATGTGACCCCTGATCTCCAATGGGAGATCTTGCCCTGGGCATGCTCAGATGGAGAAAGCAGGGACTTAGTTCCCGAACTGCCTGCTCCAGCCCTGGTTATAATAGAGGAACCAGGAAAGACCGCAACAAGCCTCTGCACAGTGTTAAACTAGGTGAGACGCTGGGACCGATGTCTCTGCTGAGCAGGCTCCACTCCACTGCGGCTGGAGATGGAGGGGGGACCGCAGCGGGACTGGCTCGAGATTCCCCTTGTGCAGCAGTGGGAACTCGATCCCTAACAAATGGTGGCCTTGAAGGTTGCTTTCCAGGCTCTGTAGTTCTCTGCAAGGTCATTGATATTTGAGAGACTGGTGTTGATTAGCTCTCTGCTCACCATGAACCTGGCAAACTCAGACAAGTCTGATCTTTCACTCCTTACCGTATTAGATTGTGGTGCCCCTCGGGCATATAAGCTGTGTTGCGTGAAGAGGTGAATTGTTCCCAGGTAAAATTATGTTGCTACAGGATTGAGCTGTGGTTTAACCTCTGGAGATTCTGGTGACTGCTGCTTGAACTGTGGAGGCAGGGTGGAGTGTGCCTTGTGGTCGTCTTGCGGTGATGACTGCTAATAAGGGACACATCATGGGGTTGGTCTTGGGTATCTGCCTCTGCTTACTTTACTTCTGCGTCTGCCTCTGCTTTCTTTACTTCTGCCTCTGTTTCTGCTTTCTTTTCAGTGAAGGAACATCTTAGTTTGGATCACTCTGCGTTTAAACGGGCCTCTAGAATTCTGTTGCTGAGGGATGAAGTTCTTGAGCAAGATGATTTGTATGACCGAGCAGAGTTTTTGGATGACCTGACCTGTGAGATCTAGCTTCTTGCAGATGAGCGATACGGAGCTCCGCTTTATCTTTGGTGTCTTGACCGGTGGCGTCCCTTTCTGTCTGTGTGTCTGCTTTACTTAACTCTATTAAGCCTTCGTCAATATTAGAGACTTTTAGGAAGGCAGCATACCTTGTGGACAGTCTCTTGTATCTTCCGTGGGCCGTGTCTAGCCATCTTATAGCATCCGGTAAACTTACTGCATCATCTTTGTGGCATTGGATGCTTGACATGAGGGAGGCGACTCATTTCCGTATGTTGTCCAGGTTGTCATTCAACTCGTCCCTTGTGGAACGGTAGTTCTCGAGGACCTTTAGCGTTGGCTTGAGGGAGCGTACTGGTTGTGCATCTTGGTCTGTTGTGAGAGCGAGCTCTGCTTCAAGCGCTTCATGATGTTTGGGGTCGGGCTGTGCCGGCTGTACTTCGACACCGAGTAGCTGCGCGGGATGTTCATCGGCCATTTTTGGTATTATATATAGAGAGTCTCTATGCACAATGCACAAGAGCAGCGACTGACGGGCAATACTGCGATGAGAACCAGGAACTTGGAAGAAAAGCAGAGGGACAATTAGATATTAAGTCTTTGGGGGTAAATATATCTACTACTGTATTGTCGGATTTGGAATGTGATGTGTTGGGGAGGGGGTTGTCCATTTGCCCAACGAATTCACCTGATTTGTTTGAGCTTGAAATTGAGCTTGAAATTGATGTTTTCTTTTTTTAGACGACTCCGTTTGGCTGTATATTTTTCTGATAAATTACACATGAATAATGACTTGAACAACACCCAGGGTGCTGGGTTCACATTACAGACTCTAGGTTTATATAATAAGAGCAACTTTCAACCACCGATTAAAAACCACTTTGTTGAATCTTATATTCAATTGGTTGAGAGGGATTTTGATAAACTAAAGAAAGATTTCAAATATCGTGAGAAGTGTAATTTGTCTCCAGAAGAAAGGAAGGCTTTTTTGACTTATCCAATAACCCTGCCATAACTATAAAACCATTGGCAGAGCAGTGGTTATTATGGATACAGTTAAATATAGAGCTGAGGTGCTACGACAACTATCTGATGATAAAGTGTATCAGAAATTATCGTAAGATCCTACGAGTCACTATCAGAGAGAGCTCAGGCTTTTGATCAATGAGTCTCTTGATCATGGACTCATTGATCAGAAATTATCTGAGTTGATCATTGTAGATGCGCCAGTTAAACCTATTCTATATATATTACCTAAAATACATAAGGGCTTGATTAACCCCCAGGGCGCCCCATAGTGTTGGGGAGGGGTTATTTATTTAACAAAATGGCTATCTTTCTTGACAAGGTTTTATGCAGATTTGCTATTTCAGCAAGATCCTACATCAGAGACACTGGTGATTTTTTGGATAATATCAATCATTTGACTATTACAGCAAATACATGGTTGGTATCTCTAGACGTTGTATCGTTATACACGTCCATTGAACATGTAAAGGGTCTCAATGCTGTTGATGTAGTGCTCGCGGGCTCGGATGTGGGGCCAGACTGTGCACAGCTTGTCCTCACACTGTTGGCGTTCATCCTCAGGAGAATTTTTTTTCTCTTTGGGGATGATCACTACCTGCAGTTAAGGGGCACCACCATGGGGTCCAATCTGGCCCCCATTTATGCTAACTTCTATATGGCGGTGCTCGAGAACAGGTTCGTGTACAGTTCCACCTTTTGGCCCCACGTCCAGGCTTGGTGGTGCTACATTGACGTCATCTTTATATTGTGGGAGGGAGATGTTGATAGGCTAATCGATTTTCACACCAAACTGAATGGCATCTATCCAGAATTGAAATTTAGGCTTTCTTATTTACTTGAGCGTATATAATTTCTGGATACCATGGTGTACAAAGATGGAGCTATATTAAAAACTGATTTATATGTTAAAGAAACTGACAAGAATAGCTTGCTCCACTATGATAGTCACCATCCAAGAAGAATGGTGGAGTCGCTACCATGGAGCCAGATGATTAGGGTATGGAGGATTGTGGCTGATGATTTGTTATTGCCCCCTAGACTTGATGAGATGTGTCATAAGTTTATTGATAGGGGTTATCCAGTTAATGAGGTGGTATCTCATAGGAACAAGGTAAAGGATTTGACATGTCATGAGCTACGTTGCAAGAGATTTAAGGCCAAAGATAAACGGATTACCTTTGTCTCTATTTTTAATAGAGCTAGTAATAAGATAGGTAATGTGCTGAAGAAACACTGGCATTTATTACATCAAGGTCTTCCTGATATCACTGAATTTTCCTTATCCCCTATTTTTTCCTATAAACGTGGCCATAATTTGAGAGATAGACTCGTTAAATCAGACATTGGTTCTAGTAGGTTGCCTATACAAACTACATTGTGTCCCCCGAGGATGGGTAATTTCCCATGCTTGGGGTGCACTTCTTGCAATAATATGATTAGGGGTGATTTTTTCTATCATCCTCATACGGGTAAGAAGATATGGCTTAAAGAAAGGTACACTTGTACTTCAAGTTTGGTAGTTTACATGATTGTGTGTCTGTGAGGATTGGTATATATTGGGGAGACGACGATGGAAGTAAGGGCACGAATTGGGAAGCACAAAAGTACGATCAGAACAAAATTAGTTGAGTTACCAGTACCTAAGTATTTCTGTGACAATAATCATTTGGTCAGTCAACTCAGGTTTTGAGTGATTGACAGTGTCCCGATCCAAAGGCGAGGCGGTGACAGGGTTAAGCTCCTTAAACAGAAGAAACTTAAATGGATTTCTAAGTTGGGTACACTACAACCTAGAGGCTTGAATGTTGACTATAATTTACAGATTTGTGTCTCCTGAATTGTTTCCCCTGATTGATCCGTAATTGTATCTGATCAGTATGCTTATTCAAAAATTTATTTTTTTATGTTTATTTTCATTTTTTTCATTTTTTATATGTTCTTTTTTTATTATTTTATTTTTTAATTTTTAATTTTTTTGTAGGGTAGGATATCCTTGGATGATCTGTGGACAGAAGGGACGAATGTCCCGAATATGCTTTCCGGGCTCTTACTCCCCTTGTCCCTTTACTTGCCTGAATATCTACTCATCACTGTGTCAATGGATGTTGTAATTTGTATATAGATGTTATGGAACATATTCAACTTTTCTTTGCAGCAAGGACATCATGTGGTTAATAATATATGTTTGTTATCACTGTGAGAGTGACGTATTCATCTATAGTTGCGCTAATATAGGTCTCCGTTTATCTATATGCATTGCCATGGATATGGCTGCATATTTCCAGCGTCTATACTTGCCGACGCGCTGCCTCTCTTGATGTGTGCGCGCTGACTTTCGTATATGGCGTTGCCATGGGGAGTGTCATGTTACTGATCACATGACTACGCTCTGGGGGACGTTGCCATGGATATCACCACTACCGGAGATATTGCCTCAACCAACACCGGAACTGCTGCAACCCCCCGACCTACTGTCTCCTGCCTCACAATCCTGTAGAATGTAAGCCCAAAAGGGCAGGGTCCTCTCCCCTCTGTATCAGTCTGTCATTGTTAGTTTGTTTACTGTAAGTGATACCTGTAATTTGTATGTAACCCCTTCTCATGTACAGCACCATGGAATCAATGGTGCTATAGAAATAAATAATAATAATAATAATAATAATAATAATATTGCTGTATACTTCCGGCGTTCAGCTGTGCCGATGTGCTGCTTCTCTA
This sequence comes from Oophaga sylvatica, assembly GCA_033576555.1. Lineage (NCBI taxonomy): Eukaryota > Metazoa > Chordata > Amphibia > Anura > Dendrobatidae > Oophaga > Oophaga sylvatica. Next base: position 22,156,496 of record JARQOD010000007.1, read on the forward strand.
GATGTGTGCGTTCTGCCCTGCTTGCATGGCGTTGCCGGGTGACCCGTCAGGTGACTGGTCACGTGACCGCGCTTGTGCTGGGAGCGCTGATTGGGCACATATACTAATATGTCCGGCCGCCATGTTGTCCTGTGCTGCTAATTTCCAACTGATAATACCATTGGTTAAGGGGTAGACGCTGCTTTGGCGCCAGTGTGTAGGAGAACATCCATTGGTCCCAAGGGATTGTTTATATTTATATATCACATGATTGGCTATGCCATCTCCATGACTACACTGATGCTGTTTGGTGATTGGTAAATATATGGTATATATATATATGTGATTTTATCTGCACAAGTTTAATAAAAGTAATTGATGTATTGTGACGTCATATTAAGAACATATTATGAAGATAAGTGTATTGTAAATGTTGTTTTTATGTATTTGTGATATTATTGGTATTAGACAGCCTCTTGATGGTGATTGGTGGGCTTGAGCTCACTTCCTTTTTAAGGCTGCCATTATGAGTGTATTGTATGCTTGATAAAGACCTGTATTGGTTGAAATGTTGCATCTGGCAAATAAAGAATTTTCTACTTTTTTCACCCGGATTGGATGCTGTCCTTCTTTTCCACATGGTATGTACTTTTCCATTTTGGGTCAGATGGCACTGGAACGTGCATCCTGATATTTGAGTGCTGTCAGCTATTTTTTCTTTTGTTGTGGATCTATGCACTATGCAGTCTGAGGTGATGCTGCAGGAGATTTTTAGCAGAGCAGGGCTGCAGTGTGTGAGCAGGAAGAGCACGGGCACATGGAAAGGGATATAAGGGTGATTCTGGCCGGGCTTCAAGGCAGTTTTTGAATGTTCTGTCCCCGCATGAGGCGAATGAAGATGTGGTTGATTAATAGGGGCTGGGAGAGATCCTACCTTCCATTTCCTTATTGCAGAGCAGACAGGACAGATGCTGTTCAGTGTCCGGTGAGATGATGCACACCAGGCATTGTGCAGTCCAGACTTATTTATTTGGAAATCTGGACATACAGCGTATGATCGGTAATATAGTGTCAGTATTCCGGGTTTTCTAGGTAACTTTGTCAATGATTTTGCCCTTTGTTAAAATGGAGTTTGCTGTTTTCTGTGCCCTACTTCCTGTTCGTTTGTTTAAAACCCGGCTCAGGTGCTGGCTTCACTGCTGGAATATTCTGCTTCTGTTCCCCTGCAACCCAGCTGCTTTGTTCCTCACAGATCTTTTGTGTATTTACCAGGAAAGTGCATAACCTTATCTTCAGGTGTTTCTCAGCCACAGCAGTTTCTACCCATGGCTCTGGACATTCTCTGCATATGTAAGTTGCACAAAGTACTGTGTTATCACTAAACTGTTGACTTGGGAATTTAACCCTTGGTTCACTCCATTTGATAAGAACTGTGTTTCTGAACTGTTGCTGTTTAACCCTTTGTGCATTACCTCTGGTGAGAGCTGTTGGAACTGTTACTGGAACCTTACTGACATATGAACTTGTTGTTGGACTTCACTGAATTAAGCCACAACTGAGATTAACTTGTTCCTGGACCTCCCTGTGTTTTCTGCATACCTGGATCTGACTCTTCACACACCAGCAGTGTGTAAATCCAGCCACGTTACCTGTGCATCAGACTTACCTTGTGGTCACATTTGTGTGAGGACTCCGTCGTAAGAACTTTACCACCCTCGCTATAGAGGTTCAAAGACTTATATATCCGGATTCATATAACTGGACTGTTGTATATATATATGGACTCATTGCATGTCACTACGGGTTGTTTGAATATTGTTTTTGGGTGTTTTGCTGTTTCACAAATACATTATTTGCATTCAAAGAAACCCGTCTCTGATTGTTCATTGCCCCCCGCTATCAGAATCCTCGAGTTCCTACAATAGTATTACAGGATATTCCAGCCTAAAAAAGAGGATTCTGCTGGGGCAATGACGGAGACACGGGCAGACAAATTGTTCACCATAGTTAACTCCTTGCAGCAGGAGGTGGCGGCTGCACTCAATCAGATTAGAGACTTGGAGTCTCGGGTTAACCACAATGCACAGGGTTTGGTCAGGCTCTCCAAGATCTACGTGCTAGGTTAGGAGTCCTGGAGGCCTTACCTACTGAGCCTACCTCATCCACCAGTATGCCCAAATTGCCTCCATTCCGTTTTAATGGTGACCGAAGTCAATTCCGTGGGTTTGTTAATCAATGTATATTATTTTTTGATGTACATGCCTCCTACTACCGGTCTGATAGATCTAAGGTTCTATGTATTATTATGTTGTTGACATCACGTGCACTGGCTTGGGCAAATCCTATGGTTGAAAGTCATGATACCCGTCTAAATAATTTGGATAATTTTCTGGCAGCCATGGCGCAAATGTTCGACGATCCCAACCGCCGTGCTACCGCTGAATCTGCCTTGCTTTCCTTACGCCAGGGGAAACGGTCAGTCATAGAATATGTTACTGAATTTAAAAGGTTAGTGGTGGACACCCAGTGGGAAAACAATGCTTTATTACCAATCTTTAGAAAAGGTTTGTCAAATGCAATCAAGGATGAGCTAGCTCGTTCAGAGTCTCCACAGGAGTTTGAATTGTTTATACAGCACTGTGTACGTATTGATATCCGTTTAACTGAACGCAGACAAGAAAAATGGGCCGCTGTAAATCGCATTACTAATTACTCTCTTCCGTCCAGGGAAACCACAGGCAAAAAACCCGCGAGAGGCTGAGGAGGTGCCTATGCAGGTGGACTCACTGCAGAGACGTGAGAATAATGAACGCCGCGAACACCGTCTCCGTGAGCGCTTATGTTTCTATTGTGGTCAATCGGACCATTTCCTCATCAATTGTCCTAAATGTCCTAGGCGACCCAACAAGGTGTTGGCGGTAGTAGGGGATTATGATAACACAGACGCTGAGTCTGAAGTTTCGGAAACCAGTCTACATCTAGATGCGGTTTTTTCCCCAATACTGATGCCGACTTCCCCTAAAGATCAAGGGAGAAATATTCACATTGTTCTCTTCCTATACAGATTCAGTGGGAGGAACAGTGGATATCAAGTTCTGCCATGATAGACTCTGG
>JARQOD010000007.1:22159688-22298377 GCA_033576555.1 Oophaga sylvatica
GAACTCCCTGACCGACCTGGTTGCTCAAATGAGGGTTCGGTGACCCCTCCTCAAGGGGGGGGTACTGTTGTGAATGGGTTTGAGATGAGTTCTGAGCAGAGGCTTCCTCTGGTGGTTACAAGCGGTGCTGGTCTGTCCAGTGAAGATTGTGAGGACTGGGAATCAGGTGTTACTGACTGGTCTTATATAAGGGAGTCACCTTCCCATCAGGGTTGCCGGTGATCAATTGTTCTGGTCTGAATCCTTCATTCCTGTTTCCCTTGTAGCCTGCTGTGTCGTGTCTGCATCTCCTGCTAACAGATAAGACATTTTCTTCTTTTTGTTTTTTGTGCTATATTTTTGCATTTTGTCCTGCACTTTTGTGGGGGCCTTCAGGGTCCCCTCCGGGGGCATTTTGCCCTCTCAGTTTAGTTCAGCCACTGATGTTTGTACTTTTGCTTTTTCCAGTTTTTTCAGTGGCTGCTGTTTTGATTTTGTTACACCAGAGAGCTAATTTAGGTGGTAGAGGTCGTGTGATCTCAGGCGTTTTTGAAATTAGTAGAGTTGGTGCTTTTCAGGGTTTTCTGGGATTGCAGTAAGTACCCTTCCTATCCTTTTCTATTTAGTTAGTTTGGGCCCCAGCGTTTGCTCATACTATTTTCTTTCTGTGTCAGTATTTCATCTTGTCTAACCGCCATTACATGTTTGGGGGCTTTCTATTATCTTTGGGGTTCTGCTCCGGGGCAGATAGCTTTCCTATTTCTATCTTTAGGTGTAGTTAGTTTCTCAGGCTGTGACGAGGCGTCTAGGACCAACGTAGGAACGCTCCACGGCTGCCTCTAGTTGTGGTGGTTAGTCAGGGTACTGCAATCTCATAGATTCCAACTGCTCTGGTGTATTGCCTTTTTTTACCTGCACTCCTCAGCTACCGAAACACAACAAGGAACCAGGAAAGACCGCAACAAGCCTCTGCACAGTGTTAAACTGGGCGAGACGCTGGGACCGACGTCTCTGCTGAGCAGGCTCCACTGCGGCTGGAGATAGATGGGGGACCGCAGCGGGACTGGCTCGAGATTCCCCTTGTGCAGCAGTGGGAACTCGATCCCTAACAATCATTAACTATCAATGGCTATATACTTCACGCCATATATGTAATAGAAAAGGGTATAGTCAATGACAAGAGTTATTGTGAGGAAGCCAGGGTGGTAGTCGTGGCGAGGTGCTGTTGCATTCCCACACCCTGGCACCCAACAAAGGAAACACAAATTCCTGTCTGTTGCATGTGATAAATATCAAGTAGAACACACATTAAATTCCATGGTCCCTCCTGCTCCAGTTTCACGGTTCTCGCAAACAACTCCAGACTCCATGTCCATACTTTACTTGACAACAGGGTTCTTATTACAGATGCAGCACAGTTTACCTAGAATGGCATTCCTGGAGCTTTCCCTGCCTTCTCTGACATTTCCTTCCAGAAGACACACACTTATATTCCTGTCTCATCTGACAATCTCTGTCTCACCTGGCAATCTCTGCCTCGTCAGACAATCTCTGTCTCTCCCTGCAATCTCTGCCTCTTCCAACAATCTCTGTCTCACGCAGCAATCTCTGACCTGCAGATACCTCTTTCTCTTCTGCGACGTCAGCGCCCCTAGGTTCACCAACTTCCTCCCATTCCCCTTGTCCGGTTTCAAAAGGAAAAGGTAAAAGTCGTACTCAGCTCTGTCTAGTCCCGGCCGTAGGCCCCGTATCCTTCTTGGAATGGTTGCCGCATAAGATGGTAACCACTTGCATGCTGCTCAGCCTGGGGTCCCTTTTTGCCTCAGCAACTTCACCCCTATGACTCTCTGTCTGCTTTCTCTCACTGCTGCATCACTACTCCTCACTAACCAGGAAGTCTCTCACTATCCACTGCTCTGCATCTCACCCATCTGTAACTCCTCCCAGCCTGGGAAACCCCTTATGCTAATTATGCTTATTCTAAAACTCTCATTCCCTATCTCTATGATGCCCCACTATTCTATGCCCACTATTGTCCTATGCTACTGCTACCTTCTATTTTGTCTTCTATCCCTAATCCTATACATAATACATGTAAATGAATACATTAACATTTATAAACTCCATGGAACTGCACGTATTTAATGTTAACACTGTTTAAAGAGGGGGAGGCATATGATGGCCTCTGCACCCCCCTTAAACTCCTCCCTCCTAAAATATGGTCATTCCGACCATGGTGGCACCTGTAAAGCACCAATTTTTATATTGAATACATTTAGCATATTTATAAAGTTAATACAGTCTTAGTCCAGCGCTTCCTGTTGGTCAACCGTGACCCTGGTTCCACTCGGTTGGAAACCTGGAACATAGAGTTCAAGTTCATTTAACATGGGTCTGACTGACCCCGGTCCCTTTGCTCCTAGGACCCGTACACACACACTGGGTTTACTTGCAACATTTCAGACCCGTGGGCCAGTCCTTTCCTGCTTCGGATATCTAAACACAGAAAGTAGTGTTGAGCGATACAGCTCGATATCTAAAAATATCGTATCGAAATGGTATCGCCGATATCACTAAATATCGTCGATATCCGATTCCGATACCGGAAGTCCCATGTAAGTCTATGGGAACAAAATATAGCAACTAAAAAAAACCTTTATTTCCTTGTAAACACTAAATATACACACATAAAATACATATATATATATATAGATACATGTCATTGTGACATATATATATACATATATGTATAGTTTATACACTTCTACATAGTAAAATATCCTCTGATTCAATTGCCGGGTAAAGCCGGCTTCTGTGAAAAGACAGAAGCACCCGACATGAAATGACACTTGGTGTACATAGGGTTAACCATGTCTTTTCATGTCGTTTGCAATCTGATTTGCACAAACAATTACATCAGTCTATGTGTGCAAAATTTCACACCTGTAGGGTTAATTAAAGGTGTAAATTCGTTGTAAAAAAAACGGACTTTTTTGCTACGAATTTACACCTTTAATTAACCCCTACAGGTGTGAAATTTTGCACACTTACACTCATGTAATTGTTTGTGCAAATCAGATATCAAACTACATGAAAAGACATGGTTAACTCTATGTAAACCAAGTGTCATTTCATGTCGGGTTCTGCATTTTCACAAAAGCCGGCAATTGAATTAGCGGCTATTATACTATGTAGAAGTGTATGAACTATAAATATAAATATATATATATATATATGTGTCACAAATTTAATGACATGTATATACATATATGAGGTGTAAAATTGCTGAAAAAAAATGCGTGGGCTCCCGCCCTATTTTCGCAACCAGACAGACAAAGCCAGTGAGTGGGGGCAGATAATAATAGCCCAGAGAGGGACCATTATTTTTGACCCCCCCCGGCTACTAACATCTGCCCCAGACACCCCAGAAAGGGCAAATCTCTAATTAGATTTGCCCTTTCTGGCACTTTGCCCGTCTATTCCCATTGCCCTGTAGCGGTGGCGAATGGGTTAATAAGGGGTTAAAATGACCTTGCAATTGAAAGGTCACTTTAAGCCAGGTTAATAATTGAGAGCTGTCAATTAGACAACTATCAATTATTAATCCTATTGTATGAAAGAAAAATCAAACACACACACTTTAATAAAAAAGAAGTTTAATGAAATAATCACACAGTTTTTGACCATATTTTATTTTCCTGCTAAAACCATTTCCTGTAATAAAAATAAAATAATAAAGCAAAATTATTCTTACCAATCCGATGTACAGTCAGGTCCCACGGTGTAATCCTTCAGAAAGGGTTAATGTTTACTGCAGGGACCGCAGCTAATGCTGCAGCCTCACAGTAAACCCCCAAATGAATGAGTTCCTCTCCTGGCTGACAGGAGAGGAAGTGGAAAGCTTAATTGATTGCTTTCCACTTTCACTTCAGGTCAGCCAGGGACACAATCAGTGACGTCAGAGGGAACTGGTTAACAAAAATAGGGGATCCCCTCGAAAAAAATTGGCGTGGGGTCCCCCCTATTTTTGTTAACCAGCCAGATGAAGCAGACCGCTGAGGCCTGGATTTTCAGGCTGTTAAGGAGCCAAGATCCATGGACCTTGCCAGCCTGATAATACCAGGCCACAGCAGTCTGCATATCTTGGCTGATTAACAAAAATAGGGGATCCCCTCGAAAAAAATTGGCGTGGGGTCCCCCCTATTTTTGTTAACCAGCCAGATGAAGCAGACCGCTGAGGCCTGGTTTTTCAGGCTGGTAAGGATCCAATATCCATGGACCTTGCAAGCCTGATAATACCAGGCCACAGCAGTCTGCTTAGCTTGGCTGGTTAACAAAAATAGGGGATCCCCTCGAAAAAAAAACGGCGTAGGGGTCCCCCTATTTTTGTTAACCAGCCAAGTAAAATGCAGACTGCTGCGGCCTGGTATTAAAAGACTGTCAAGGCCCATGGATTTGGCCCTCAACAGCCTGATAATACCAGGCTACAGCAGCCCCACATTTGGCGCATCAAAAGATGTGCCAATTGTGGCACTTTACCCGGCTCTTCCCACTTGCCCTGTAGCGGTGGCAAGCGGGGTAATAAGGGGTTAATGTCACCGTTGATTGCACGGTGACAATAAGCCCGGTTAATAATGGAGAGGCGTCAATAAGACACCGATCCATTATTAATCCCAAAGTTATTAAATGCATAAAAAAAAGACACAGCAAGAAAAAGTCTTTTAATGAAATAAAAGAGACAACACAGTTTTCATTTTTTTTATTACTCTCTCATTCCTGCGACGCCATCGATCTCCTGTAAAAAAAGAAAAAAAACAAACCAACAGTATACCACCTGTCCGACGCAGTCCATAATAACGACTGTCCCACGACGATCCAGCTCTGCTACATCGCAATGACAGTCAGAGCCTGTCATCGCGATGCAGCACAGCTGATTACCTTCTTCCCCGGCGGTGACGTCATCGGACTGACTGCTTTACGGCCGGGATTACCCAGCAGTCACTGCAGTTATCGCGAGAAACTGCATGTGACCGCCGGGGAGAAGAGGATGGCGGCCATGAAGCAGTCCAGGCCGTGACCGCCGGAGATCTTCTGCCAGGTAAGTGCCGCTGACTCCTGACAGACCCGACCGACGGACACTGACAGTGACAGACCCGACCGACGGACACAGACAGTGACAGTGACAAATCCGATTCCGGTATTCGATAAGACGAAAATATCGAAACGAATTATCGAAAGGCCGATAGAGCTAATATCGGCCGATATCCGATATTTGCATATCGTATCGCTCAACACTAACAGAAAGTCAATGTAAACGAACACACTTGCCCAGTGGCCAACTCAGCAACAGTCCATGTAATCCTAACCACTCGCTCCTTGGGTCCTCCTGTTCAGATTTCCCCTCCCTCCATTAACAGAGTAAGGTCCCTATAAAACAAGTGTGCTGCTTTATATTCCCAGGGGCAGTTCAGGGTTAAAATGACAACAGTTCAGTATTAAAACAGCACAGGACTTAGAGCAGCCGCACACAGTCCATTCTTGTTGACAAAGGGGATTAACCCCTTCAGGGATTTAAGGGTATGCCACACTAAACAATATCGCTAACGGGATCGCTAAAAAACGTCACTATTTAGCGATCCCGTTAGCGATATTGTTCAGTGCGGCAGCTTCCAGCGACGAGCTTCCTGCTGTGATCTCGCTCGTCGCTGGAATCGTTCCGGACCCTATTTTCTCGTTGGCGCTCCCGCTGGGTAAGTATCTTATCGCTGTGTGGCACCTTTTCTTAGCGATTTAGCGGTACTTTTGTACCGCTAAAGTCGTTAAGAAGATCGCTAACGGCGATAGCGTCGTTAACTATATCGCTAAATGTGGCCGCATTTAGCGATATAGAAACAATCCCGCTAGCGATCTCATTAGTATGCAACGCTAACGAGATCGCTAGCGGGATAGCTTAGTGTGGCAGTACCTTTAGTTCCATAATCCAGCAGGGGATGCGCAAACGTGTACAAAGAAACTTGGAGCAGGAGAAAAAGCAAAGCCATTTAACTGTGACCATGATGGTCAGTACCAACACCTGGTCCTGGTGCCTCTCAGGGCTCCTTGCCCTTCAGGAGATGCGGAACAGTCTCTTGTTTGTTTCCATTTTGTGCAACTAACACAATACAACTTAAAGGAGTCGCTTCTACTCCACACCATCCTTGTGACTAGAGTATGTGGGGCGTGTGCTGGCACTGCACAATGATAAATGTATAGCCTGAGGACCTGCTGGAGGAAGACTCCGCACTACAGATGAGCGACTTTCCTTTTTTTAGAACCTGCAACATCCTTTAGCATGACTGGTTTCTCAGTGGGTCAGTAATGGTGTGGGGTGACATTTCTTTGGAGGGCCACACAGCCCTCCATGTGCTCACCAGCGATAGGCTGACTGCCATTAGGGACCGAGATGAGATCCTCAGACCCCTTGTGAGACTATATGCTGGTGCAGTTGGCCCTGGGTTCCTCCTAAGGCAGGACAATGCCAGACCTCGTGTGGCTGGAGTGTGTCAGCAGTTCCTGCAAGATGAAGGCATTGAAGCTATGGACAGGCCTGCCCATTCCCCAGACCAGAATCCGATTGAGCACATCTAGAACAGCATGTCTCGCTCCATCCACCAACGTCACGTTGCACCACAGACTGTCCAGGAGTTGACGGATGCTTTAGTCCTGGTCTGGGAGGAGATCCCTCAGGATAACATCCGCAACCTCATCAGGAGCATGCCCAGGCGTTGTAGGGAGGTCATACAGGCATGTGGAGGCCACACACAATACTAGCATCATTTTAACTTGTTTCCACTTTAATTTTGTCTTGTTTTGATTTTCATTTTGACTATTTCCACTTTCATTTGGGGGTCTCTCCAAATCCAGGCCTCCATTGGTTACAATTTTTTATTCCATTGATGATTTTTGTGTGATTATGTTGACAGCACATTCAACTTTGTACACAACAAAGTATTCAATGAGAATATTTCATTCATTTAGATCTATGATGTGTTATTTGAGTGTTCCCTTTGTTTTTTTGAGCAGTGTATTTATAATATAAAAAGATGAAAAAGGGGTACTGTATCACCAGATACCAGGTACTGTATATATAGTATGGGGAAAATATTCTAAATCTCCGTATATATTTCAGGAGGCAGACAATGACGCTCACAGGCTCAGTATGGATTACACAAGAATATAAAAAGATGAGAAAGGGGTACTGTATCACCAGATACAAGGTAGTATAGTGAAAATATTCTCAATATCCGTATATATTTCAGGAGGCAGACAATGATGCTCACAGGCTCAGTATGGATTACACAAGAATATAATAAGAAGAAAAAGGGGTACCAGGTATATATAGTCTAGGGAAAACATTGGAAATCGCCGTATATATTTCAGGAGTCAGACAATGACGCTCACAGGCTCAGTATGGATTACACAAGAATATAAAAAGTTGGGGGTGGAGGGGGGGGTGACAGCCCAGATAGGGAGGTGGCAAAAATGGAATATGTTGAGTTGTACACTGTGGGCAGAATTATTAGGCAAATGAGTATTTTAATCACATCATCCTTTTTATACATGTTGTCCTACTCCAAGCTGTATAGGCTTGAAAGCCAACTGCCAATTATGTAAATCAGGTGATTTGCATCTCTGTAATGAGGAGGGGTGTGGACTAATGACATCAACACCCTATATAAGGTGTGCTTAATTATTAGGCAACTTCCTTTCCTTTGGCAAAATGACTCAGAAGAGAGATTTGATGGACTCTGAAAAGTAAAAAAAATTGTGAGATGTCTTGCAGAGGGATGCAGCAGTCTTGAAATTGCAAAACTTTTGAAGCGTGATCACCGAACAATCAAATGTTTCATGGCAAATAGAGAACAGGGTCGCAAGAAGCGTGTTGATAAAAAAGATGCAAAATAACTGCCCATGAATTGAGGAAAATCAAGCGTGAAGCTGCCAAGATGCCATTTGCCACCAATTTTGCCATATTTCAGAGCTGCAATGTTACTGGAGTATCAAAAAGCACAAGGTGTGCCATACTCAGGGACATGGCCAAGGTAAGGAAGGCTGAAAAACGACCACCTTTGAACAAGAAACATAAGATAAAATGTCAAGACTGGGCCAAGAAATATGTTAAGACTGATTTTTCTAAGGTTTTATGGACTGATGAAATGAGAGTGACTCTTGATGGGCCAGATGGATGGGCCCGAGGCTGGATCAGTAAAGAGCAGAGAGCTCCACTCCGACTCAGACGCCAGCAAGGTGGAGGTGGGGTACTGGTATGGGCTGGTATCATCAAAGATGAACTTGTGGGACCTTTTCAGGTTGAGGATGGAGTGAAGCTCAACTCCCAGACCTACTGCCAGTTTCTGGAAGACACCTTCTTCACGCAGTGGTACAGGAAGAAGTCGGTATCGTTCAAGAAAAACATGATTTTCATGCAGGACAATGCTCCATCACATGCATCTAAATACTCCACAGCGTGGCTGGCCAGTAAAGGTCTAAAAGAATAAAAAATAATGACATGTTCCCCTTGTTCACCTGATCTGAACCCCATAGAGAACCTGTGGTCCCTTATAAAATGTGAGATCTACAGGGAGGGAAAACATTACACCTCTCGGAGCAGTGTCTGGGAGGCTGTGGTGGCTGCTGCACGCAATGCTTCTAGAGCAAACTCAATTTACCCGGGGGCCGCTGGAGGTAGAATCTGGGTGAGGCTGGGCCGCATCAGGTTTTCCACAAGAAAAGCTCTTACAAAAACATTCCAATGTTATCAAATGTCCCAATGGGGACAGTGTTGATAATGTATGTATAGTGCTGTGGAGTTAATAGCGCAATATCAATGAATAAATATTATCCTTAATATTATGTTACAATCCCAGGATCTGAGGATTTTCTGTTCGAGGTCAAGAGCTCTGTGATGTGATGTTGCTGTCTGTCTCGCTGTCTTCCTCTTTTGACACTGCAGTGTGGTGGACAAGTAAACATTAATGGTTAACAGCAAGAAGTCATTCCCCCCAGCGCTCATTCTCCCCAGCGCTCATCCTCCCCAGCGCTCATCCTCCCAGCGCTCATCCTCCCAGCGTCATCCTCCTCAGCGCTCATCTTCCCCAGCGCTCATTCTCCCCCAGAGCTCATTCTCCCAGCGCTCATCCTCCCCAGCGCTCATCTCTCCCCTAGCGTCATCCTCCCAGCGTTCATCCTCCCAGCACTCATTCCCCCATTGCTTTTTCCCAACACTCCATCATTGCTTTTCCCTCATCACTCCATCATTGCTTTTCCCCATCACTCACATCATTGCTTTTGCCCATTTGCTGCCTTCCCCATTCACCCATCATGCTTTACCATCACTGTTTTCCCATTGCTTTTCCCCATTACTGCCATCATTGCTTTTACCCATTGCTTTTCCCATGCTGACATCATTGCTTTTCCCCATTGCTTTTCCCCATTACTCCCATCATTGCTTTTCCCATTACTGACATCATTGCTTTTCCCCATTGCTGCCATCATTGCTTTTCCCATTACTGCCATCATTGCTTTTCCCCATTGCTTTTCCCCATTACTGACATCATTGCTTTTCCCCATTGCTTTTCCCCATTACTCCCATCATTGCTTTTCCCCATTACTGCCATCATTGCTTTTCCCCATTGCTTTTCCCCATTACTGACATCATTGCTTTTCCCCATTGCTTTTCCCCATTACTCCCATCATTGCTTTTCCAATCACTGTTTTCCCCATTGCTTTTCCCCATTACTACCATCATTGCTTTTCCCCATTACTGCCATCATTGCTTTTCCCCATTACTGCCATCATTGCTTTTCCCCATCGCTCTCCTACACACACACACACACACACACACACACATACACCACCTCTCACCTGTCCACACACACACAAACACCACCTCTCACCTGTCCACACACACACACACACACAACCACCTCTCACCTGTCCGCAGCATCACCGGCGCCTGCGCTTCCTCGCTCTGACAGAGCAGGCCGCTGAATGATGACGTCATTCAGCGGCGATGCTCTCTGTGTCAGAGACAGGAAGCACGGGCGGCAGCAGCAGGAGATGAGGTGAGTATGCCCATCTTTCTGTAGTACCGTTCATTAAGCTTATGAATATGGGCGGCACGCCTATGAGAGGAGTGGCGTCCATATTCATGACCTTAATGACCGATACTACGAGTGACTGGGATTTCACATGCAGTGTTTCTCGCATGTGAGATCCCAGCCGAGGGCCGCAAAGTATATACCGAGGGCCCATGAGGTGAGGGCCGCAAACTCGTGTCCCGAGGGCCGCAGTTGGCCCGCGGGCCGCGAGTTTGAGACCCCTGTTCTAGAGTGTCATCGTAAAGAAAGGTGTCTATATTGGTCACTGATTTATTTTATTTTTTTGATTGTCAGAAATGTTTATTTCTAAATTTTGTGTTGTTATATTGGTTTACCTGGTGAAAATAAACAAGTGAGATGGGTATACATTTGGTTTTTATTAAGTTGCCTAATATTTCTGCACAGTAATAGTTACCTGCACAAACAGATAGCCTCCTAAGATAGCCAAATCTTAAAAAAAACACTCCAACTTACAAAAATATTAAGCTTTGATATTTATGAGTCTTTTAGGTTGATTGAGAACATAGTTGTTGTTCAATAATAAAAAGAATCCTCTCAAATACAACTTGCCTAATAATTCTGCACACAGTGTATAATGGACATAAAGCAGCTGCAAATGGAGGAATTGGAGAAGTCCGAGGAAGAGGAGGACAAAAAATGGGGTACTGTATCACCAGATACAAGGTAGTATAGTGAAAATAATCTAAATCTCCGTATATATTTCAGGAGGCAGACACTGACGATCTCAGGCTCAGTATGGATTACACAATAATATAATAATAAGAAAAAGGGGCACTGTATCAGCAGATACCAGGTATATATAGTCTAGGGAAAATATTGGAAATTGCCGTATGTATTTCAGGAGTCAGACAATGACGCTCACAGGCTCAGTATGGATTACACAAGAATATAAAAAGATCCGCAAGAAATAATCACACATGTGGGACAATGTTCCAGGTGTCAGTGATGCTCTGCCAGTGGTGGGTGGAGGACCAAAGCCACATCCCTCCAGTCACGCACAAACCCTGGACCTGAACTTGGCAAGCCAACATTTTCTCTTGCCTCCTGACAAGCATCCTCCTCCCCAAAATAATCATCCCCCTCAACCTCCTCCTCCTCTTCCTCTTCTTCCTCCACCTCATCCAGGACAGTTCCCAGAGCAGACAATGGCTGACTGTCATCAAGGCTTCCCTCTTCCTCCTCTTCCTCCTCCGCTGCAGATGCCTGATCCTTAATGTGCGTCAAAGTTTGCATGAGCAGACGCATAAGTGGGATGCTCATGCTTATGATGGCGTCGTCTGCGCTTACCAGCCGTGTGCATTCCTCAAAACACTCAAGGACTTTACAGAGGTCTTTCAGCTTTGACCACTGCACACCCGACCACTCCATGTCTGCCCTCAAACTGCCTGCCCGTGTATCCTCCCATAAATGCATTACAGCCTGCCTCTGTTCGCATAGCCTCTTAACCATGTGCATGGTGGACTTCCACCTTGTTGCAACGTCTATGATTAGGCGGTGCTTGGGAAGGTGGAGCGATCGCTGCAGCCTCTGCATACGACTGGAGTCTACGGGCGAGCAACGGATGTGCGAGCACAGTCTTCGCACTTTATGGAGCAGGGCTGTTAACTCCGGATAATTATTTAAGAAGCACTGCACCACCAGGTTCAAGGTGTGAGCCAGGCAAGGTATGTGTCTGAGTTTTGCCAGGGCTATGGCTGCCACAAAATTACGGCCGTTTTCACTGACTACCTTGCCTGGCTCAAGATGTATACTGCCCAGCCATGACTCAGTTTCTCGCTGCAAGTAGTCGACCAGTACCTATGAGATGTGTCTGTTTGCGCCCAAAGACATCATTTTTAAAACAGCCTGCTGACGCTTACCACTAGCTGTTCGATAGTGGGACACCTCGTGTGTAACACTGGCAGTTGCGGATGGAGTGCTCGTGCGACTGCGCTCTGTTGACGAGCTTTCGCTTCTGGAGGAGGAGGAGGGTAGAACGCCTACAGCCAACTGTTGCCTATACCGTGGGCTAGGCAGCACTGTCCCACTGCCGCTGTCCCCTGTGGACCCTGCATCCACCACATTAACCCAGTGCGCAGTGATGGACACGTAACGGCCCTGGCCATGCCTACTGGCCCATGCATCTGTTGTGAGGTGCACTTTTCCACTCACTGATTGTTTGAGTGCATGGACAATGCGGTCTTTCACATGCAGGTGGAGGGCAGGGATGGCTTTTCTAGAAAAGAAGTGCCGACTGGGTAGGTCATAGCGTGGGACAGCGTAGGCCATGAGGTCTCTGAACGCTGCGCTTTCAACCAAACGGAAGGGCATCATCTCTAATGAGATCAGTTTGGCGATGTAGGTGTTCAAAACCAGTGTACGCGGATGAAAGGATGAGTACATTCTTGTCCTACTCAGAGTGTCTGGTAAGGCGAGCTGGACTTGAGAGCTGACTATGGTGGAACTATCGGTGGACATGACAAACTGAGAGGGTTGATGATGGTGGTGGTGATGGCCTAGATGCAGTCTTTCGTTGCAAAAACATTGTGATTCCCTGACTGCTTTGGCCTTGCGACGACACCTCAACATTTTTTGCTGGTGGTGTGCCAACCGGTGGGCTTACAGTGGGGAAAGCGATGGAGCGTTGCTTGCTACCTTCAGTCGGAGCAGGTGCACATGTGCTACCTGAGGTTTTGTAGTCCATCCACGCTTGCAAGTGCATGTTCATTAAATGTCAAAGCATGCAGCTGGTATTCAAATTTCTGAGATTTTTCCCTCGGCTAAAGGTCCTTCCACACTTCTTACAGATAACCTTTGCATCATCAATAGGATTTTGGTCAAAAAAGTGCCACACTGGACTCTTCCTACTATGGTATAAATTTTCAGGGCTTGCACGCTGTGCTAATTTGACCGTCTGGCCAAGCTGTCCTGCAACTCTTTTTGTTTTTTTAACACCTGTTTGGACTGCTACGGGCCTGCCAGATAACACCAGCTGCAAAGACGATACTTGCTGCGGATCCCCCTCCTCTTCTGAGCTATTGCCAGCGTCACCCTCTTCCCCCACTGGATGCCAATCAGGGTCAACAACTGGGTCATCCATCACCTCCTCTTCAATTTCATCTGCACCTTCCTCTGTGTCACTGTGTAAGGTGGTATAGTATGGAGGAAGGGGCACCTGAGTTTCATCAGGGTCACATTCTGGCTCAGTAGACTGCAAGGGCAATGTAGTGCTCTAATTGAATGTACCAGCACAATCATATAGCAGTGGCTGTGCATCAGTGCACTCCATGTCAGATTCATGTTGGTCTGGGGAATTCAGGATTGACTTGATAACCCAGGCATGGTATGTGAAAAGAGGTCCATGGAGTAATCTGAAGTGTGGCCTGCCGCATTCTTCCCTTTTGGTGGGGTGAAGGACACAAGGAAAGGGGTTGTTCCTGACCAGAAGCCTGCACTGACGACTCAGTGCTTGGAGTTTTTGAACCTTCAGAAGAGGAGGCGATAGAGATGGAGGCTGTTTCGTCAATGTAAGCCAAAACCTGTTCCTGATGCTCCGGCTTTAAAAGCGGTTCACGTAGTCCCAGAAAAGGGAGCCTTCCAGGCCTTCTGGAGCCAGACGATGACGCAGGCTCAACACCTCCTGCCTTAGGTGCTATTGTGCTTTTGGCACTACCAGCAGATGCACCACCTCCATCAGTACCAGGTGGCCCCCAAAGGCCACGCCTGCGGCCTCTTCCACCATGCTTCCTCATGTTTGTGAAAATGTACCCAAAATACCAGCAGCTATATGGTTCTGTATCAGAATCGTACGTCTGTATACGTTGAGGGTGAAAAATTTTAATCTCTGTATATATTTGCTGAGTAACAGACACAGACTCTCACAGGCTCAATATGGATTACACCAGAATATAAAAAGCAAAACAGTGTACTGTATCAGAAGCGTACAGCCGTACACAGTGCTGGATTGATTTTAAATCTCTGTATATATTTCAGGAGTAACACACACGGTCACAGGCTGAGTATGGAGTAGACCAGAATATGAAAAGCATAAAAAGTGTACTGTATCAGTAGCGTACAGCTGTATACAGTGTTGGGGTAATTTTAAATCTCCGTACATATTTGAGGAGTAACACATACGCTCACAGGCTCAGTATGGAGTAGACCAGAATATGAAAAGCATAAAAAGTGTACCGTATCAGTAGTGTACAGCTGTATACAGTGTTGGGGTAATTTTAAATCTCCGTATATATTTGAGGAGTAACACACACGCTCACAGGCTCAGTATGGAGTAGACCAGAATATGAAAAGCATAAAAAGTGTACTGTATCAGTAGCGTACAGCTGTATACAGTGTTGGGGTAATTTTAAATCTCCGTATATATTTCAGGAGTAACACACACGCGCTCTATCAGTATGGATTTGACCGTAATACAGAAGGCAGAAAAATAGTACTGTATCAGAAGATACCAGCTTTATACGGTTTTGGGGAAAATTGAAATCTCCGTATATATTTCTGGAGTCACACACAGATAGTCAGCATGTATTTGTACGTGATACCAGCCGGTACACGGTAGTGTGAGGAGCGTACAGCTCTATACGGTGTGGGAAAAAATGAACGCTCAGTAACTGTGCAGAAAAAAATAAAAGTATTAGTGCTGTGTAGGTGCTGTGTTAAAATGCACTCTGCACAGCAGTGTACACACAGCTAAAGAAATTCTTCCCCTGTCACTGGCAGGCAGCCTAATAATCAGCTCTGCTGCTCCACACAGTAAATTCCTCCCCTCTCACTGGCAAATAGCAGCCTAATAATCAGCTTTGCTGCTCCACACAAGCAATTCCTCTCCTGTCACTGGCAGGCAGCCTAATAATCAGCTCTGCTGCTGCACACAATAAATTCCTCCCCTATAACTGGTAGGCAGCCTAATAATCAGCTCTGCTGCTCCACATAAGCAATTCCTCCCCTGTGACTGGCAGGCAGCCTAAGGACTAGCGCTGCTGCACACAACAAAATCCTCCCTGTCACTGCATACTAACTGTACAGCTAAAAGCTATCAGCACAAGCACAGAATTATTGTTTTTTTTTACTGCCTAACGCTCTCCCTACTGAGAACCAGCGCCAGCAACCTCTCCCTATGCTAAGATCGGCAGAAGTAAAATGGCGGTCGGCGGTGAGGGCTTTTATGGGCACTGTGACGCCACACAAAGCAAGCCAATCACTGCAATGCCCTTCTCTAAGATGGTGCTGGCCGTTGCCTATGTCATCACGTTGCCCACAGTCAGCGTCCTTGCTCATTGGCTGAGAAAAGGACCTTCAAGCATTATGGGAAAACCGACTTTGGCGCTCGGGTCGCCGAACGCATGGCCGACCTCACGCTATGGTCGGGTTTCGCTCGGCGAAACCCGACTTTGGCGAAAGTCGGTCTTTTTTGAATCTGACCAACCTGTTTCGCTCAACTCTACTCCCCACTATTTCTCCCACTCCTTCAACCAGCGGCTGGCTCAGGAAGCCTGAAATCTCCCACTCCTGTGATCCAACTGTGGACACCGCTTCCTTTAAGGGCACCTCTGCCCTCTGACTTACAGCAGGAGCTGCGACTGTTACAGGTGGCAACCGAACATACTGTGCCTCAAGCACCTGTCTCTCCTCGATACTGGAGACCACTTTAACCGCCACAGCATACAGTCCCCAGGGCCCCTCTTTTCTTATGAAGGTCACACAGTCCCACTCTTGCAAAGGCCCCTCATATGCTATGGACCGGCATTAACATAAATTTTGTCACAGGTCTCGACTTCCTGGATGAACCCATATCCTCTTGTATGGTTAAAATACCTCAGCAAGGCCGTGTGTCATCCGGCTGGACATGGTTCCTCCGCCGTGGCACCGTAGTTCCTCTAAAATTTGGCGTTCCCACCGTTTCTTCTCCTCGATGACTCCCGCCACCCACCGAGCCTCTTCTGCTGTGGGAGGCCAAAGCTTGTCTGGGTAGCTGTTGCTGGGAGATGCAGGGACTGAAGATGGCACTGGAACCGAAGTAGGTGCGGGGGTGGGGTGAGGGTGGGTGGTGTCACATTATTACCCATAGATTTTGTATATCCTGTCAAGACCATGGCCACGTTTGCCGACGCGCATTTCACATTACTGTCACTTCCTCAGAGGCCCCCACAGTGTCCCCACACATAGTGTGATGCCTCCACAGTGTACACACAGCTCTAGTACGTCAACACATATATATACCTTACATGTATCCTGCTCTTTGTTTCTGCTGACTAGCTATTGGATGTCTCCTCCACAGTTCAATATGTGCAGAGACTGAATATCCTGCAGGACCTTTAGGTCATGTGAGAATGTCACGTGGCAACAACAAACCACAACAAAACATTAGTACTGCGTTTTTCTCATATTAAGCTCAAAGCACCAATGGGTCATGGCCAGATCTCTAGTCTCTGCATAGTCTGAATTGTGGAGGAGGATCTGATGATTCCCCGCTCCACCACTATATTCAGTAGAATCAGTATCCTGAGTAGAGTTGAGCATTCCGATACCGCAAGTATCGGGTATCGGCCGATATTCGCTGTATCGGACTTTAGATACTTAGTTCCGATATTTTCCATATATCGTATACCGGAATCGGAAGTTCCCATAATTCTTTGAGAGGCAATGTGATTTTAGTCAGCCAATGAGTAATCCTAAGAAGTGTGGGCACATCCTGTACTGCTGCGGTCATGTTAACTAATGGCATGGCTGTGATTGGATGCTGAAATGATGTCAGAATGCACTATAAAAGGCGCCGCCGCCATTTTAGCGTCACTGTGCTGTGAATTCAGTTAGGGACAGAACGCCGCTCTGCTTACTCTGAGGGACAGTTAGAGATTGCGATTTTGTGTACTGTGCTTTAGGCAGGCTAGTTTAACAACCACTGTGTAAAGTTTCCTTTAGCCTTGCAGTGTTGTTTTCACAGCTCTGCAAGGTGTTGTGAATGGGTTTGAGATGAGTTCTGAGCAGAGGCTCCCTCTGGTGGTTACAAGCGGTACTAGTGAGGATTGGGAATCAGGTGTTACTGATTGGTCTTATTTAAGGGAATCATTTTCCCATCAGGGTTGCCGGTGATCAATTGTTCTGGTCTGAATCCTTCTTTCCAGTTTCCCTTGTAGCCTGCTGTGTCGTGTCTGCATCTCCTGCTATCAGATAAGACAATTTCTTATTTTGTGTTTTTGCTATATTTTTGCATTTTGTCCTGCACTTCTGTGGGGGCCTTCTGGGTCCCCTCCGGGGGCTTTTGCCCTCTCAGTTTAGTCCAGCCACTGTGTTTTGTACTTTTGCTTTTTGCAGTTTTTTCAGTGGCTGCTGTTTTTGTTACACCAGAGAACTAATTTAGGTGGTAGAGGTCGTGTGATCTCAGGTGATTTTGAAATTAGTATGTTGGTGTTTTTCAGGGTTTTCTGGGATTGCAGTAAGTACCCTTCCTGTCCTTTTCTATTTAGATAGTTTGGGCCCCAGCGTTTGCTCATACTATTTTCTTTCTGTGTCAGTATTTCCTCTTGTCTAACCGCCATTACATGTTTGGGGGCTTTCTATTATCTTTGGGGTTCTGCTCCGGGGCAGATAGCTTTCCTATTTCTATCTTTAGGTGTAGTTAGTTTCTCAGGCTGTGACGAGGCGTCTAGGACCATCGTAGGAACGCTCCACGGCTGCCTCTAGTTGTGGTGGTTAGTCAGGGTACTGCAATCTCATAGATTCCAACTGCTCTGGTGTATTTCCTTTTTTACCTGCACTCCTCAGCTACCGTAACATAACAGTATCACCGGCCATAAAAATTGTATGGTACTCACAGAAGGGAAAAAAAAAAAATATATTTTGAAGGAAGAAAAGTTGTCAGAGATATTTTTCTGTTTGTTGCATTTTTTTTTTTTTTTTTTTTTTTCCCTCTGTATCTCTGGGTGCTGGGGAGGATCTTTTCTCCCAATGGAGTTTGCACAGTTGTCTGGCCGTGTGGATCAGCTTGCCACTGAGGTTCAGAGTATTGCTGCATATCTTGCTAGGTTGCCTGTTGTGGAACCTAGGATCCCCATGCCAGATTTGTTTTCAGGGGATCGAGCTAAGTTTCAGAATTTCAAAAATAATTGTAAATTGTTTCTTGCCTTAAAATCTAAGTCCTCAGGAAACGCAGCGCAGCAGGTTCAAATAGTCATCTCTCTCCTGCGCGGCGATCCTCAGGATTGGGCTTTTTCCCTGACACCTGGGGATCCTGTTTTGAGTGATGTTGATGTATTTTTTCAGGCTTTGGGGTTATTGTACGATGAGCCTAATGTCACTGATCAAGCTGAAAAAGCCTTGTTGGCATTAAATCAGGGGCTTGATGACGCTGAGTTATACTGTCAGAGATTCCGTAGGTGGGCAGTCCTGACCAAATGGAATGACGACGCTTTGGCGGCCCTTTTCCGGAAGGGTCTGTCGGATAATGTAAAGGATGTTATGGTGGGATTCCCTGTCCCCTCTGGTCTCAATGATTCTATGTCATTAGCGATTCAAATTGACAGACGTTTGCGTGAGCGGAGAAGTATGCGTGGAGTGGTGTTGCCTTGTGAGCCAGCTGCTGAGCCCATGCAGTGTGATGGAGTGGTGTCTGGGGCACAGCGTCATGAGTTTCGAAAGCGCAATGGGTTATGTTTCTACTGTGGTGATGCCTCTCATGCTATTTCAGTCTGCCCTAAGCGGGGAAGACGTTTTGCACGCTCAGTTGTCTTGGGTAGTGTTCAGACTAAGTTTTTATTAACTGTCACTCTGATATGCTCTCTGTCCTCATTTTCTGCTCAGGCTTTCGTTGATTCTGGAGCAGCTATTAACCTGATGGATTATGATTTTGCTAAACGTTGTGGATTTCCCTTGATACCCCTACAGAAGTCTATTCCCCTACTGGGGATCGATTCTACCCCTTTGGCTGAGAATAAACCCCAGTTTTCTACTCAGGTGATAATGAGGGTTGAACCTGATCACCAGGAGTGCTGCAAATTTTTGGTTCTATATAATCTGCATGACATTATCGTGCTGGGTTTCCCTTGGTTACAGTCTCATAATCCTGTTTTGGATTGGAAATCTGTGTCTGTAACCAGTTGGGGCTGCCAATGTGTTAATACCAACACTCCTGTTTTTTCTGCCTCCCCCAGGCTGAGGATGTTCCTGACTTTTTGTTTGATTTTTCTGATGTGTTTAGCGAAAGTAAATCTGCATCCTTACCTCCCCATAGGAGCTATGACTGCGCTATTGAATTAGTGCCAGGTAGTAAATTCCCTAAGGGTCGCCTCTTTAACTTGTCTGTACCTGAACATGACGCTATGCGGTCTTATATCAAGGAATCATTGGAGAAGGGTCATATCAGACCATCCTCTTCACCGTTAGGTGCCGGTTTTTTCTTTGTGGCCAAAAAAGATGGTTCATTAAGGCCGTGTATTGATTATCGTCTCTTGAACAATATTACTGTGAAATATCAATACCCGTTACCCTTGATTTCTGACCTGTTTTCCAGGGTGAAAAACGCTACTTGGTTTACCAAGCTTGACCTCAGGGGGGCGTATAACCTTATTCGCATTAAGCACGGGGATGAATGGAAGACGGCATTTAACACCCCTGAAGGGCATTTTGAGTACCTTGTGATGCCCTTTGGGCTCACTAATGCTCCTTCCGTCTTCCAGTCCTTCATGAATGACATTTCAGGGATTTTGTGGACAAGTTTCTGATTGTTTATTTGGATGATATCTTGATTTTTTCTAATGACTGGGACTCTCATGTGAAACATGTTCGAACTGTATTCCAGATTTTGAGAGAGAATGCTCTGTATGTGAAGGGATCAAAGTGTCTTTTTGGCGTACAGAAGATCTCATTTCTGGGATTCATTTTGTCCCCATCTGTTATTGAAATGGACCCGGTCAAGGTTCAGGCCATCTGTGATTGGGTCCAACCTACTTCATTAAAGGCTCTTCAGAGATTTTTGGGTTTTGCCAATTTTTATCGTAAATTTATTGGTAATTTCTCTGTTATTGTTAAACCATTAACTGATTTGACCAGAAAGGGTTCTGATGTGGTGAATTGGCCTCCTGAGGCAGTCTCTGCGTTTCAGGAACTTAAGCAGAGATTCACTTCTGCTCCTGTTCTACGGCAGCCTGATGTTTCTCTGCCATTTCAGGTGGAGGTTGATGCCTCTGAAATTGGGGCAGGTGCCGTTTTGTCCCAAAAAGATCCAGAGACCTCTAAAAGTAACCCTTGTGCCTTTTTCTCTCGAAAATTTTCTCCTACTGAACGTAATTATGACGTGGGTAATCAGGAGTTATTGGCCATGAAGTGGGCTTTTGAAGAGTGGAGACATTGGCTGGAGGGAGCCAAACATCAGGTGGTGGTCCTTACGGACCATAAGAATCTGGTCTATCTGGAATCTGCCAAGCGACTCAATCCTAGACAGGCCAGGTGGGCCTTGTTTTTCACACGTTTTAATTTTGTGGTTTCCTTTCTTCCTGGCACTAAGAATGTTAAGGCGGATGCCCTCTCGAGGAGTTTCCTTGCGGACTCTCCTGAGCTATCTGATCCCTCTGTTATTTTGAAGGAGGGTGTAGTTCTTTCCGCCATCTCGCCTAATTTGAGACTTGCTCTGGAGGGGTGTCAGGAGGATAGGCCCGAGCGCTGCCCTGTTGGAAAATTGTTTGTCCCGGACCAATGGAAAAAGAGTGTGATGTCTGAGATTCATTGTTCCGCATTGGCTGGGCATCCCGGAATTTTTGGTTAGTCGGTCCTTTTGGTGGCCTACCTTGTCTCGCGATGTCAGGGAATTTGTGCAGTCCTGCGGGACTTGCTCTCGCTCCAAGCCTTGCTCTCGCTCTAGTGGTTTGTTGATGCCATTGCCTGTGCCCAAGAGACCATGGACCCATATCTCTATGGATTTCATTTCCGATCTTCCTGTTTCTCAGAGAATGACCACCATCTGGGTAATTTGTGATAGGTTTTCCAAAATGATACATCTTGTGCCATTACCTAGGTTGCCTTCCTCCTCTGAATTGGTGCCGTTGTTCCTTCAGCACGTGGTTCGTTTACACGGCATTCCTGAGAACATTGTGTCTGACAGAGGAGTCCAGTTTGTTTCCAGATTTTGGAGGACTTTTTGTTCTAAACTGGGTGTTCAATTGTCTTTCTCCTCGGCATTTCATCCTCAGACCAATGGTCAAACTGAGAGAACAAACCAGACATTGGAGACTTATCTA
The DNA here is from genome assembly GCA_033576555.1 of Oophaga sylvatica. NCBI lineage: Eukaryota > Metazoa > Chordata > Amphibia > Anura > Dendrobatidae > Oophaga > Oophaga sylvatica. The sequence continues at coordinate 22,181,053 of JARQOD010000007.1, forward strand.
AGATGCTTTGTGTCTGCTGATCAGGATGACTGGGTCTCTTTTTTGCCTTTGGCTGAGTTTGCTCTTAATAATAGGGCTAGCTCTGCCACTTTGATGTCTCCGTTTTTCTGTAATTCTGGGTTTCACCCTCGATTTTCTTCAGGACAGACGGAGGCTTCTGTCTGTCCAGGTGTTGACTCTGTTGTTGAGCGTATGCAGCAGATTTGGGACCAGGTAGTGGAGAGGTTGTCCCTCTCTCAGGAGAAGGCCCAGCGGTTTGCTAACCGGCATAGGACTGATGGTCCTCGGTTTAAAGTGGGGGACTTGGTCTGGTTGTCCTCAAAGAATATTCCTATGAGAGTAGCATCTCCTAAATTTAAGCCTAGGTTCATTGGACCTTATAAGATCATGGAGATTATTAATCCTGTTTCTTTTCGTTTGCTTCTTCCAGGGACATTTAAGATCCATAACGTGTTCCACAAGTCCTTGTTGAAGAGGTTTGTTGAGCCAGTGGTTCCTGCTGCTGTGCCTCCTGACCCTGTTTTGGTTGAGGGCAATCTGGAGTATGTGGTTGAGAAAATATTGGATTCTCGTTTTTCTAGACGAAGACTCCAGTATTTGGTTAAATGGAGAGGTTATGGTCAGGAAGATAATTCTTGGGTGTTTGCTTCGGACATCCATGCTAGGAGACTTATCCGTGCGTATCATAGAACTCATCCTGACCGACCTGGTTGCTCAAATGAGGGTTCGGTGACCCCTCCTCAAGGGGGGGGTACTGTTGTGAATGGGTTTGAGATGAGTTCTGAGCAGAGGCTCCTCTGGTGGTTACAAGCGGTACTAGTGAGGATTGGGAATCAGGTGTTACTGATTAGTCTTATTTAAGGGAATCATTTTCCCATCAGGGTTGCCGGTGATCAATTGTTCTGGTCTGAATCCTTCTTTCCAGTTTCCCTTGTAGCCTGCTGTGTCGTGTCTGCATCTCCTGCTATCAGATAAGACAATTTCTTATTTTGTGTTTTTGCTATATTTTTGCATTTTGTCCTGCACTTCTGTGGGGGCCTTCTGGGTCCCCTCCGGGGGCTTTTGCCCTCTCAGTTTAGTCCAGCCACTGTGTTTTGTACTTTTGCTTTTTGCAGTTTTTTCAGTGGCTGCTGTTTTTGTTACACCAGAGAACTAATTTAGGTGGTAGAGGTCGTGTGATCTCAGGTGATTTTGAAATTAGTATGTTGGTGTTTTTCAGGGTTTTCTGGGATTGCAGTAAGTACCCTTCCTGTCCTTTTCTATTTAGATAGTTTGGGCCCCAGCGTTTGCTCATACTATTTTCTTTCTGTGTCAGTATTTCCTCTTGTCTAACCGCCATTACATGTTTGGGGGCTTTCTATTATCTTTGGGGTTCTGCTCCGGGGCAGATAGCTTTCCTATTTCTATCTTTAGGTGTAGTTAGTTTCTCAGGCTGTGACGAGGCGTCTAGGACCATCGTAGGAACGCTCCACGGCTGCCTCTAGTTGTGGTGGTTAGTCAGGGTACTGCAATCTCATAGATTCCAACTGCTCTGGTGTATTTCCTTTTTTACCTGCACTCCTCAGCTACCGTAACATAACAGCAAGGTCTGTGTGTGAGTGCAGGTGACGCGCTGCAGTTTGCTCTGCATCCAACACTGTTTGTAGGCATCTGCACGTGTCACTCACAGACTCTTTTTTTTTTTTTCTTTAGTGTAATTCTTGCAGCTCCATTCAATTGAAATTATAGTGTGACGTGCTTCCATCCGTATCCAATACATTGGTTGCAAACACTATAGAAGTCCACAAAGGAGCCTTTCACAGATAGTGACCAGTTGTGTGCACTGCAGTGTTCACTCTAGTCTGTGATATATATTTTTTTGCTGAGTGCAGATCACGCTCCAGTTAGTTCTTAAACCACTGCTGGTTATAGTCTGCTGAACGTGTGTCACTGCCTCATCCTTGTCATTTTTCTAGAATTGTTGCTGCTCCATTCTATTTAAAATAACTCCAATCTATTAGTGTGACGCGCTTCCATCCGTATCCAATACATTGGTTGCAAACACTATAGAAGTCCACAAAGGAGCCTTTCACAGATAGTGACCAGTTGTGTGCACTGCAGTGTTCACTCTAGTCTGTGATATATTTTTTTTTTGTTGAGTGCAGATCACGCTCCAGTTAGTTCTTAAACCACTGCTGGTTATAGTCTGCTGAACGTGTGTCACTGCCTCATCCTTGTCATTTTTCTAGAATTGTTGCTGCTCCATTCTATTTCAAATAACTCAAATCTATTAGTGTGACGCGCTTCCATCCGTATACAATACATTGGTTGCAAACACTATAGAAGTCCACAAAGGAGCCTTTCACAGATAGTGACCAGTTGTGTGCACTGCAGTGTTCACTCTAGTCTGTGATATATTTTTTTTTTGCTGAGTGCAGATCACGCTCCAGTTAGTTCTTAAACCACTGCTGGTTATAGTCTGCTGAACGTGTGTCACTGCCTCATCCTTGTCATTTTTCTAGAATTGTTGCTGCTCCATTCTATTTCAAATAACTCAAATCTATTAGTGTGACGCGCTTCCATCCGTATACAATACATTGGTTGCAAACACTATAGAAGTACACAGAGGGGCATTTCACAGCTAGTGAACAGTTGTCTGCAGTGTTCACTGCAGTCTCTGCGGAATAACAACACTTAGGCCTTTTAACTTTTCTGACTTTCTTTATCAATCTACCAAGATGAAGAAGGCAGGGAGTAAGGCACGTGGTCGTGGCCGTGGAGTTTCAGCAGGGAGAGGACGTGGGGATTCTGTGGCTGCTGCCGCACCCAGTGACACAGCATCCACCAGTTTTCCCCGTGAGCGTTCCTTTATGTGCAGTTTTGTAGGAGCTCGGCGTACCTGTCACGCGGTCTTATGATATGTGTACGATGTCAGTAAACTATTCTTAAAAGAACAACACTCTATACAACATATAGATTAGCAACATCAGCATGTAAATATAGAATAGATTTACCTGACACAATATCCGTTGAAACTCAGGGTTAATCTTGAGGACTTGATACACTGTCACAGGAAAGAGGAGGACCGGGGGTCTAACCTGACCCTAAACTGGGGTCCTAACTAATCCCTCACCTTGGAGGTACTGATAATGGTTCAGAGGTCCAAGTCTCCAGCCTAACCCTGTCTCCTATCAGTCCCTGAACCCTGTAATCAGTCCTAAGAAGGATTCTGATTACCACCAAAGGGATATGGGCTGATCTCTGCTAAATACACAGATTAGACATATAAGACAGACTGGAGAAAACACAGACTTGCATACACACTCAAACACAGAAGGAACATAAATGATCTGGGATATTAAACTCTAAGTAAGGTGAGCTTAAAACAACTAAGGAGCTCTTTAACTTAAGTCTATACAGATACAATCCTATCTGTGGTCTGCATGAAGAATTTCACTGGCAACTCCCAACACAGACAACCAGAGATTTAAAGGAAACCAATCAACAAATAATTAATTGCAGCCGGGAGAAAACTGCACCCAGTCCCAGAACTGAGCACAGACAGAATTAACTCCCTAGCTGCCAAACACAAAGAAACAGCAACTCAGCTGTGAGAAGTCAGAATGTGCAACCGCGACGATCTTCGTGGCGATGCACACATGACAGTACCCCCCCTTCTACGAGGGGCCTCCGGACCCTCAGGGCCAGGTTTGCCCGGGTGAGTTCTGTGGAAGGTCCGCACCAAACGATCTGCGTTAATGTCAGACGCAGGAACCCACGTCCTCTCCTCTGGACCATACCCCTTCCAATGCACCAAGTACTGAAGGGACCGGCGATTCAGACGTGAGTCAATGATCTTTGACACTTGAAACTCCAAGTTACCATTGACCACCACTGGAGGAGGAGGTAGAGGTGATGGTATGACTGGTGCCACGTACCTCTTAAGTAATGACTTGTGGAACACATTATGAATTTTAAACGTAGGAGGGAGGTCCAGACGAAATGCCACAGGATTAATTATGGAACTGATCTTGTACGGCCCGATGAATCTGGGGCCCAGCTTCCAGGAGGGAACTTTAAGTTTTATATTCCTGGTAGACAACCATACCAGATCGTTCACATTAAGATCTGGACCAGAAACTCTCCTCCTATCAGCCATACGTTTATAACGGTTCCCCATAGCACTCAGATTATTCAATACACCTCTCCACACTGAAGCAAGTGACGACGAGAAACGCTCCTCCTCAGGAACCCCAGAAGGGCCCCCCCATTGAATGTACAAAACTGGGGATGAAAACCATATGCCCCAAAAAACGGGGACTTACCAGTGGACTCGCTCCGCCTGTTGTTAAGAGCGAACTCTGCCAGAGGCAAGAAAGAAGACCAGTCCTCCTGGTTCTCTGAGACAAAACACCGAAGATAAGTCTCTAGGCTTTGATTCAGACGCTCTGTCTGACCATTGGTCTGCGGATGAAAAGCCGAGGAAAATGACAATTGCATCCCCCGACGTAAACAAAATGCCCTCCAAAACTTGGACACAAACTGAGACCCCCTATCTGACACCACATCAGAAGGCAACCCATGAAGTCTCACAATCTCCCCAATGAACACCTGCGCCAGAGTTTTAGCATTAGGGAGGGCAGGAAGAGCAATGAAATGTGCCATCTTACTGAACCTGTCAACAACCACCAGTATGACAGTCTTCCCTGACGACTGAGGAAGGTCCGTGATGAAGTCCATAGACAAATGAGTCCATGGACGCTCCGGAAGTTTCAAGGGTAAGAGGGTCCCAGACGGACGGGTATGAGGGGTTTAGAGCGAGCACAAACCCCACAGGACGCGACAAAAGTTAAAACATCTTTATTAACGTTAGGCCACCAAAACCGGCGAGAAAGGAGATCTAAAGTAGCCTTACTCCCTGGATGTCCTGCTAAAGCAGAATTATGATGTGCCTCAATAACCTTTTGTCTCAACTGATTTGGGACAAACAGTCTCCCTGGAGGTCCTGCAGGGGCGTCCCCCTGAGCCTCTAACACCTCCTCCTCAAGCTCAGAACATACAGCCGACACTACCACCCCCTCCTGAAGGATAGGAATCGGGTCATCCATTTTCCCGGCCCCTGGGAAACTGCGAGACAAGGCATCCGCCTTAACATTCTTAGATCCAGGGCGATAAGTGACAACAAAATTAAACCTGGTAAAAAACAACGACCATCGAGCTTGTCTGGAATTCAGACGCTTAGCAGATTCCAAATACAGCAGGTTCTTGTGATCAGTAATGACGGTGACCGGGTGGACTGCCCCCTCCAAAAAGTGCCGCCATTCTTCAAAAGCCAACTTAATGGCCAAAAGTTCCCTATTGCCGATATCATAATCCTTTCGGCGGACGACAATTTTTTAGAAAAGAAAGCGCACGGATGCCATTTACCAGGGGACGGACCCTGGGACAATATTGCACCCACCCCTACGTCAGACGCGTCCACCTCCACAACGAACGGCTGTGATGCATCTGGTTGGATGAGAACGGGTGCCGAAGCAAAACATTTTTTCAAAGAAGAAAAAGCTTGGCAAGCTTTGTCCGACCATTTAGAAAAATCCGTCCCTTTTCTTGTCATGTCAGTGAGAGGTTTGACAACAGATGAGAAATTACAAATAAATTTCCGGTAGTAGTTAGCAAACCCCAGAAAACGCTGCAGAGCCTTAAGATCCTCTGGCTGATCCCATTCAAGCACTGCTCTCACCTTTTCAGGGTCCATACGGAAACCGGAGGCTGACACCAAGAAACCCAAAAACTGAAGTTCCTGTACGGCGAATACACACTTTTCCAGTTTGGCGTATAGTTTATTGTCTCGCAAGATCTGCAACACCTGTCTCACATGCTCCTGGTGAGACACAAGATCTGGTGAGTAAATTAAAATGTCATCCAAATATACGACCACAAACAGCCCCACCAGATGACGAAAAATGTCATTAACAAAATGTTGGAATACTGCTGGTGCAGTAGTCAGACCAAAAGGCATGACAAGGTTCTCATAATGTCCCTCCGGCGTGTTAAACGCCGTTTTCCACTCATCCCCCTCTTTTATCCTAATCAGATTATACGCCCCCCTGAGATCCAATTTAGAGAACCATTTGGCGCCAACAATTTGATTGAAGAGATCAGGAATCAGAGGGAGTGGATACGGATCTCGAACAGTAATCCGATTAAGTTCGCGGAAATCCAAGCAAGGGCGTAGGCCTCCATCTTTTTTCTTCACAAAGAAGAACCTCGCGGCCACTGGGGAAGATGAAGGTCTAATATGCCCTTTGGCCAGACTTTCCGAAATATAATCTTTCATAGCCTGCCTCTCAGGACCAGGAAGGTTATATAACCTAGCTTTAGGTAACTTAGCATCAGGAAGTAAATTAATAGAGCAGTCATACACGCGATGAGGAGGCAACTCCTGACACCCCTCCTCAGAGAACACATCCCCAAAGTCCTCCAAAAAAGGAGGCAAAGTACTAGGCACGACCGCACTGATGACTGTGTTCATGCAGTTACTTTTGCAAAACTCCCCCCATTGGCTTATATCTCTGGACTGCCAATTAATCACAGGGTTATGTTTAACCAACCAAGGAAGTCCCAACACAATAGGAGTAGGTAGACCCTCCAACACATAACAAGATAATAGTTCCCTATGTATTGCCCCTACCCGAAGGTCAATGTTATGAACCTCATGAACAAAGCTACCTTGGCCGAGAGGCCTGGCGTCAATGGAGAATATAGGGATCGGTTTGACCAATACACTCAGATGCATACCTTGAGCCTGAGCAAACTGAGCGTCAACCAGATTAGCCCCGGACCCACTATCAAGAAGAACAGAAAATCTCTCCACTCTCGTACCAACCACCACCTCCACTGGTACAAGGAACTGAGAAGAACTAGCGGACGAAATACATACTCCCAGGTTGTCGTCCACCACACAACCTGGGATTAACAGTTTTCCGGCGACTTTTTGCTCAACAAGGCACGGGATGGACATCCCCCAACAAAATGTCCCTCTTTCCCGCAGAAGAAACACCTTCTAGTCCTGCGGCGTACCGCCAATCCCCTCCTACGAAATGATGTCCCTCCCAACTGCATAGGCTCCTCCGAACAGACAAGGGGAACCTCAACATAAGGGACTTTAGTAGTAGGTGGAGTAACAACAGGGGCGGAGTTACCTCGCACCTCTCCCGGAGCCGTCTATCAGTACGGATAGCTAGGGCCATAGCAGCCTCCAGTGATGGAGGAGAATCATACTGAGCCAAAACGTCCTTTAATTTGTCAGAAAGCCCATGACAAAACTGGCTCCTAAGAGCTGGGTCATTCCACTGAGTATCTGTGGCCCATCTACGGAACTCAGAAGCAAATTCCTCCGCCGGACGATCTCCCTGCTGTATCTTACGTAATTTTGTCTCAGCAAGAGAGACCCGATCGGGGTCATCATATACCAAACCCAGGGCAGTAAAAAATCGATCTACTGACTGTAGAGCCGGGGATCCCGGAGGAAGGGAGAAGGCCCAGGATTGAGGGTCCCCTTGTAGGAGCGAGATAACAATTCCCACTCTCTGCTCTTCACTCCCTGATGATCGAGGCCGAAGCCGAAAATACAATTTACATGCTTCCCTGAAGGTAAAAAATTTGTCTCGCCCACCAGTGAACCTGTCCGGGAGAGCTACTTTAGGTTCAAATCTGGTTTGCTCCGAGGGAGACAAAACTTTGGACTTAATGTCCGTCAGCTCCATGGATAATCCCTGCAACTGCAGAGCCAGCTGGGCTACTGGATCCATGGCAACTGGGAATAATTTTATGGGCCAGTGAAAATGTCACGCGGTCTTATGATATGTGTACGATGTCAGTAAACTATTCTTAAAAGAACAACACTCTATACAACATATAGATTAGCAACATCAGCATGTAAATATAAAATAGATTTACCTGACACGATATCCGTTGAACTCAGGGTTAATCTTGAGGACTTGATACACTGTCACAGGAAAGAGGAGGACCGGGGTCTAACCTGACCCTAAACTGGTGTCCTAACTAATCCCTCACCTTGGAGGTACTGATAATGGTTCAGAGGTCCAAGTCTCCAGCCTAACCCTGTCTCCTATCAGTCCCTGAACCCTGTAATCAGTCCTAAGAAGGATTCTGATTACCACCAAAGGGATATGGGCTGATCTCTGCTAAATACACAGATTAGACATATAAGACAGACTGGAGAAAACACAGACTTGCATACACACTCAAACACAGAAGGAACATAAATGATCTGGGATATTAAACTCTAAGCAAGGTGAGCTTAAAACAACTAAGGAGCTCTTTAACTTAAGTCTATACAGATACAATCCTATCTGTGGTCTGCATGAAGAATTTCACTGGCAACTCCCAACACAGACAACCAGAGATTTAAAGGAAACCAATCAACAAATAATTAATTGCAGCCGGGAGAAAACTGCACCCAGTCCCAGAACTGAGCACAGACAGAATTAACTCCCTAGCTGCCAAACACAAAGAAACAGCAACTCAGCTGTGAGAAGTCAGAATGTGCAACCGCGACGATCTTCATGGCGATGCACACATGACAGTACCCCCCTGCTGCGGGAAGAACAAATTGAAGCCGTTGTTGGTTGGATGGCAGCCAATGCATCGACTTCAATTGCTTCCACCTCCTCTCAGGACCACAACACTGTTGAGCAACCATCTGTCTGTTCACCGCCTGTCAAATTGCCCAGGCAGTCAGAGAGTTCTGAGCTGGAGCCAGCTGAATCTCTGCTTCTGTTCTCAGAATCTGTTGGCTTGCAAACAGGGGCCCAGCCAAGCAGCATTCTGGAATGTGAAGAAGAGGGAGTATGCAGTGATGCGCAACAGCTGTGTCTCTCTGAATCAGAAGAGGCGGGTGAGCCAGTGCCGATGGTCAGCACACCGCAGAACGCATCTGATGATGATGAGACTCAGGTGCCAGTTTCTGTTGAGCATGGTGCTGGCCAGACCACCCAACAGCAGCAGGTGTTGGAAGAGGGTAGTGGAGATGATGAGGTCCAAGACCCAACATGGTGTGAGGGACAGGAAGGTGGTGGGAGCAGCTCTGAGGATGAGATTATCCCAACGGTACAAACAGGAGGGAGAGGTAGGCTGCAGACTCGGTTGCCTCTAGCCTCCAGTTTGGCACCTGTTGGGAGCAGTTCTCTTCCAAAAGTCAAAATGGGCGCTCCCAGGACTTGCACTGCGTGGTCCTTTTTTGACAGACTTGCAGATGATATTTGCTATGTTAAATGCAAGCTGTGTAAGCAAAAAGTAAAAAGAGGTAAAAATTGCAGTAACCTCAATACCACAAATATGTGGAAACATGTGCGGACAAAGCACGTAGTTGAGTTACAAAGACACACTGGAGATGTAGGCCAACCTACAGCAGCACCTACATCTTCAGGTCGTGTTGGAGCCTCTACCTCCAGCTCACACACAGCTGGTTCTGCTTCCTCACAGGATCGCCATGGAAGAACCTCGGTCACTGTTGTCCAGAGACAAAGTGTTATTCCACCCACAGCAGAAAGTTCCCTGTCATCTTCACACTCCCAGGCCACAAAACAGCCATCGGTAGCACAGGCATGGGATAAAAGACAGTGTAAGGTTCTGTGTACATGTTCCTGAAACTCAGTTTGTTTGTCAGCCATTTTACTTTCTGTCTTGCTGCAGCTATCTTGCCCTCAGTCAAAATGGAGTTTCCAGCTTGCATGTTCCCGCCCTGATTCTCTCCTTTTGCTTCTTAAGCAGCCACAGCTGAGCAATCAGTGCTTCAGAATCTAGCCTGCAGTGAACCTGTGACCTGACTCCTAAAGCCTTGGACCTTGTACTCCAGCTATTCCTACTGAGGAACTCTGAAGCACTTGTGGACTCTGAACCCTGCTCTTTGAAAGACCCACGTTTGCATGGACTTACGGTAACAGAGAAGAAGATCCTGAACCTGTTGTGGAGAGTGATTGCTGAGCTTAGATTACTCTGGCCTGCTGTGTCTCCTGCTTCTGTGTCTGCAAACTGTGTGACTATTTTTGCCAACTTGTATGAAGTAATACAAGACTTTCTATATCAAACCTGTGTCTCATGTATTTTCATCGCACCCAAGCACAAGACGCTATATGAACTGTACTACATACATTACAAGATTCTGAAGCCAAAACGTTAGTGTCTGCTGGGTCTGGAAAGGCTGTGTCTGCTGTAACTGTGGATATCGGATGTCCGGTTGTACTTTCTGTGATGACAGTGGTTGTGACTTCTCACAACCATTCCGGGTGAGCAATTCCCTTAAGTGTTTTTTTTTTTTCTGCAGTGTTACCACAGGTAAACACTATTGTTTTTTTTTTCTTTTCTCTTTTTTTGTCTGCTGTAACTGTGGATATCAGATGTCCGGGTGAACTTTCTGTGATGATAGTGGTTGTGACTTCTCACAACCATTCCAGGTGAGCAGTTCTCTTAATTTTTTTTCTCTCTGCAGTGTTACCACAGGTAAACACTATTTTTTTTTTTCCTCCTCTCCTCTTCTTCCAATACTCCTGTCTTAAAAGATCTGGAAAATGGAGGCCCGCATAAAGGAACTTTGCGGAGTGACTGATAATATCCTTGCAGATTTGCAGAATATAAAGACCCGTTTTTCAAGCCTACAGGACCTCACTAATCACAATTTGCAAGTGTTTGGACAGACTGCCCAGGATTTGCGAGCCGGGATTGAGGTTCTAGAAGAGCGAGTCCAGGCTCCTGCCGTAGCCCCGAGTTCTGGGATTCCCAAGTTGCCCCCTTTTCGTTTTGGCGGTGAACGTGAGAAATTCAGGGGATTTATTAATCAATGCAATCTTTTTTTTTCTGCACATGCTTCACAATTTCCCACTGAACGATCTAAGGTGCTTACTATAATTATGTTGCTTACCAACAAGGCTTTGATGTGGGCAAACCCTCTGATTGAGACTGAGGATGATTGTTTGAATCACCTTGATGCTTTTATTTCAGCCATGGGGCAGGTGTTTGATGACCCCAATCGAGGTGCAACAGCTGAAGCAGCCATGTTAGCTTTGCGCCAAGGTAAGCACTCGGTAGCTGAATATGCCTTGGATTTCAGGAGATGGGCCCTTGATACCACCTGGGACAGTTCCGCCAAAAAATCTATTTTTCGAAAGGGTTATCTCCACTGATTAAGGATGAACTTGCTCGTGCCGATCCTCCCACTGCGTTAGGTGACTTTATTAACTACTGCATCCGTATTGATACTCGTCTGACTGAACGCAGGCAAGAGAGATGGTTCGAAAGCAATCGCACTAACCTTTTCCTACCTTCCTCTCCAGCTAAGGAACCTTTGAGTAGGATTACACGGGAACCTGAACCTGAACCCATGCAGGTAGACTCTTTACAACGACGGGTTAGTGATGCACGCAAGGAACATCGTTTTAAGGAGAATCTATGTTTCTATTGTGGTAAGTCAGGGCACTTCATTATAAACTGCCCCAGCCGTTCTCGTAAGACTACTGCAGCACTCATTCATTGTGAGTGTTGCGAGAGGGGATCTGTCAGGTCCGAGCCTCAGGCTCCAGAGAGATCTGCAGCAACAGATCTTGATTTCTCGGACTTAAACTCCGTTACCTCTGAGGACGTTGACTGTGTAAACGCTGCCATTTTTCAAGTTTCCTCAGCGGTGTCCCAGCTGAGTTGTAAGAAAAACAATTCTCATTGCTTTCTTTCCATCAAACTCTGGGTTGACTCAGCTTGGGTGTCTAGCTCTGCTATGATCGACTCAGGGGCAAGTGGAAATTTTATGGATGTCTCCTTTGCTCTGAAACAGGGATACGTTCAGTGAAGAAGGCTACTCCAGTACAGATGGAAACTGTGGATGGCTCCCTGCTGACCTCTGGACCAGTGGATCAGGAAACAGAGCCTTTGAGGGTTCTTATGGGTAAAGATCATCAAGAGAAACTGTCCTTTATGCTTATCTCTTCTCCCCACTTTCCCATTATTCTAGGGCTACCATGGCTGCAGGCTCAGAATCCTACCATTAACTGGGAGACCAAGGAATTACACTTTCCAGAGAAACAGATGAGTCCAAAAGTTTCAGCTTGCTCTGTTCCTAAAGGAACCATGTCAGTCCCTGAACTACCAGCTGTATACCAGGACTATGTGGATTTATGTGACAAGAAGAACACTGACCAGCTTCCTCCTCACCGTCCATATGATTGTCCAATTGAATTATTGCCTGGAGCAGAGATACCTTTTGGTAAGATCTACCCCCTGGCGGGGCCCGAGCTAAAGGCTTTAAAGGATTACATAGACGAAAATCTAGCCAAGGGCTTCATACGCCCCTCTTCATCTCCTGCAGGTGCACCCATCTTCTTTGTAAAGAAGAAAGATGGATCTCTGAGACCATGCATAGACTATAGGGAACTCAATAAGGTTACTATTAGAAACCGTTATCCATTGCCTTTAATCCCTGAGTTATTGGAGAGAGTGCGACATGCCAAAATTTTCTCTAAACTAGATCTTCGTGGGGCCTATAACTTAGTCCGTATTAGACCTGGGGATGAATGGAAGACTGCATTCAGGTCACGCTATGGACACTTTGAATATCTAGTTATGCCTTTTGGTCTGAGTACCGCCCCAGCCACTTTCCAACACTTGGTGAATGACATCTTCAGGGATCTCCTAGATACATTCGTGGTAATTTATTTGGATGATATTCTAATTTTTTCTAACTCCACAGAGGAACATCATGGACATGTGAGAATGGTCTTGGAACGTCTAAGACAAAATCATCTTTACATCAAACTTGAAAAGTGTGAATTCCATAGGACCGAAATTCAATTTCTGGGTATGTACTGTCACACAAGGAATTAGTATGGATGGAAGCAAAACCCAAGCCATCAAGGATTGGCCAAGTCCTAGAAATGTGAAGGAGGTACAGCGCTTCATCGGGTTTGCCAACTTCTATAGACGTTCATTAGAAATTTCTCTGAGGTAGTGTCACCTATCACCCAACTTACCCGGAAAGAGTCTAGGTTCTCCTGGACTCCCCAAGCCCAGGAAGCATTTTCCCGTCTAAAAGATAAATTTACCACTGCACCTATCCTAGTACATCCCAACCCCGAGCTTGCCTTCATAATAGAGGTGGATGCTTCAGACTGTGCCGTTGGAGCTATACTCTCTCAGAGAACAGGTGAGAAGAATGTCTTGCATCCCTGTGCCTTCTTTTCCCAGCAGTTGTCTTCGGCTGAGAGGAACTACGATGTGGGCAATAGAGAGTTGTTGGCCATTATTGCCGCCTTCAAAGAATGGAGACACCTTCTTCAGGGAGCTGCACAGCAAATAGTCGTCCTGACAGACCATCGTAACCTTGAGTTTATCAGGTCGGCTAAGTGCCTGACTCCTCGCCAGGCTCGCTGGAATCTTTTCTTAAACCAATTTCATTTTATCATTTCTTATAGACCAGGATCGCGCAATGGAAAGGCTGATGCACTCTCTAGGATTTACTCAGCAGAGACACGTCCAATTACTCCTCCTAAGACTATTCTTCCTGACTCTAGATTTCTAGGAGTAATTCATAATCAAGACCTACTTAAGGACATCAAGGAAGCATACCATGCGGATTCCTTTTTGGCACAACCCCCAAGGGACGTAAGTCTTGTCTTTAAGAATGGTGTGTGGATTCAGGGACAACGCCTGTATATTCCTGAAACAGTCAGATTGAGAGTATTGCAACTCATTCACGATTCCAAGATAGCTGGGCATAGAGGAATTCTAAAGACACAGGAATTTCTCTCTCGTTTCTTTTGGTGGCCCACTTGCAGGAAGGATGTTTTAAACTATGTCACTTCATGTGAAGTCTGTGCAAGATGCAAAACACCTCGCTCCTCACCAACTGGTCTGTTACAGCCTCTTCCCACCCCGTCCCGCCCGTGGGGATCCATTTCTATGGACTTCATTGTGGAGTTACCAACCTCTCAGGGGAAGAACACCATTCTAGTGGTGGTTGACCGTCTAACAAAGGCAGCTCATTTTATCCCTTGTGTCGGCTTACCCACTGCAAAACAGACATCAGATTTGATGATTAAAGATGTGTTTCGCTTACATGGAGTACCGGATGAGGTTATTTCGGATCGAGGGGTGCAATTCACTTCTAGGTTTTGGCAAAATTTCTGTGCAGCATTGGACATTAAAGTAAACCTTTCTTCTGCTTTTCATCCCCAGACTAATGGACAGACGGAAAGAACCAATCAAACCCTGGAGCAGTATCTCCGCTGCTTTATCTGCCACCTACAGGATGATTGGGTGGACTTACTTCCATTAGCTGAGTTCTCGTATAACAACTCTCAGAGCGCCTCCACTAAGCAGTCTCCTTTTTACTCTAATCTAGGTTATCATCCTAACATTCTACCACGATTTCCCATAGAAACGCCTTTACCAGCAGTGGCTGAAAGAATCACGTCTTTACAGAAGAATATGGATCTTCTAAAGGAGAATCTGGAATCGGCTCAGGAAAGGTACAAGAAAGCAGCAGATAAATTTCGTAAACCTGCACCAGCTTTCAAGGTAGGAGACTTGGTCTGGCTGTCAACCAGAAATCTTAAGTTAAGGATTCCATCGTCTAAGTTGGGACATAAGTACATTGGACCCTATAAAATCAGTAAAATTATAAGTGCCGTTGCTTGTCGTCTTCAACTGCCCAGAACTATGAGAATTCACCCTGTCTTTCATGTATCCCTACTAAAGGCTGCGACACCCAATACGTTTCCTGGACGTTCTTCTCCTTGCCCTGACCCAGTGCTAGTCGATGGTCAGGAAGAATTTGTGGTGGAAAGGATTTTAGATTCCAGGTTGTATAGAAATCAGTTATAATATCTGATTAAATGGCAGGGCTACCCAGTGGAGGACAACTCATGGGAACCAGTCAATAACGTTAATGCTCCTCGCTTGCTCCGTCAGTTTCATCAGAGGTACCCACACAAGCCTGGCCTGAGGTCATCCGGAGGCTGTCCCTAAGGGGGAGTAATGTAAGGTTCTGTGTACATGTTCCTGAAACTCAGTTTGTTCGTCAGCCATTTCACTTTCTGTCTTGCTGCAGCTATCTTGCCCTCAGTCAAAATGGAGTTTCCAGCTTGCATGTTCCCGCCCTGATTCTCTCCTTTTGCTTCTTAAGCAGCCACAGCTGAGCAATCAGTGCTTCAGAATCTAGCCTGCAGTGAACCTGTGACCTGACTCCTAAAGCCTTGGACCTTGTACTCCAGCTATTCCTACTGAGGAACTCTGAAGCACTTGTGGACTCTGAACCCTGCTCTTTGAAAGACCCACGTTTGCATGGACTTACGGTAACAGAGAAGAAGATCCTGAACCTGTTGTGGAGAGTGATTGCTGAGCTTAGATTACTCTGGCCTGCTGTGTCTCCTGCTTCTGTGTCTGCAAACTGTGTGACTATTTTTGCCAACTTGTATGAAGTAATACAAGACTTTCTATATCAAACCTGTGTCTCATGTATTTTCATCGCACCCAAGCACAAGACGCTATATGAACTGTACTACATACATTACAGACGGCCATACTCGGCAAACCATCCACGAGCACAGGCTCTGAATGCTGGCATTGCAAAACTCCTGTCCCTTGAAATGCTGTCATTCAGGCTGGTGGAGACTGACAGTTTCCGTAACTTAATGGCATTGGCAGTCCCACAATACAATGTGCCAAGCCGATTTTATTTCAGCAGGCAAGCCATCCCCGGTCTGCAAAAACATGTCGAGGGAAACATTAAACATGCGCTACTAAACGCTGTCTGTAGCAAGGTCCACCTGACCACCGATGGTGGACCAGTACCCATGGCCAGGGACGATACCTTTCCCTCACTGCCCATTGGGTCAATGTTGTGGAGCCGGGTACAGATCTTGCGAGTGGCGCTGTACGTGTTCTGCCAACGCCAAGGAATTGCAGGAATCCAGTCTGTACACATTGACTCCTCCTCCTACTCCAGTTCCTCAGAATCATCGCTGCAGGAGCCGTCACGGTCTACCTCCACATGGACCCGTGAACGCTTACCTGTTGCGACCGATATGAGCACAGCCGTGGCCAAACGTCAACAGGCCGTCCTGAAATTAATTTCCATGGGGAATCGAAGCCACACAGCGCAGGAGGTCTGGAATGCCATCAAGCAGGAGAGCGACATGTGGTTTTTGCCAGCGAATCTCCAGCCAGGCTTGGTAGTGTGTGACAATGGCCGAAATCTGGTTACAGCTCTGGGCCTTGGCAACCTCACTCACATACCATGTGTGGCACATGTGCTCAACTTGGTCGTGCAGAGTTTTTTGAGGGACTATCCGGATCTTGCTGAACTGCTGCAGAAGGTCCGCCTAGAGTGCGCTCACTTGCGACGTTCCAGCATAGCCAGATCGCGCATTGCTGCTCTGCAACGCAGATTTCGCCTTCCTGAACATCGCATCATATGTGACGTACCCACCAGGTGGAATTCCACCTTACATATGTTGGAGCGGTTGTGTGAGCAACAGCCAGCAGTAATGGAGTATCAGCTGCATCAGGCGCAATCAACTCGCAATTTGCGCCGTTCACACTTCACCACTACTGAGTGGACCTCTATGAAGGACATCTGCCACGTTTTGCGTGCGTTTGATGACTCAACGCGGATGGCGAGTGCAGATGATGCACTAGTCAGCATGACTGTCCCCCTTATCTGCCTGCTTCAAAAATCACTGCAAGCACTAAAGGATGAGGTTTTGGAAGAGGTGGAGGATGAGGAGTCACAAATTCACTCACCTTCTGGACAGTCAGCGCAACTTGGTTCCTCACAAAGGGCTGGGCAGGGCTCACTTTGTGAGGAGAATGAGGAGGAGTCAATGGAGGAGGAAGAAATCCCTACAGAGGGAGGTACACAACGCTCTAGTCAGTATGTAGAGCGAGGGTGGGGCATTGCAGAGCAGGCAGAGATGACGCCTCTTCCAGAGGACAGCGTTTGTTGGGCAGTTGGGAGTCTGCAGCACATGGTTGATTTCATGCTGCAGTGCCTGAGAAACGACCGCCGCATCGCCCACATTCTCACCACATCAGATTGTTGGGTGTACACCCTCCTAGACCCTCGCTACCGGGACAACTTACAAAGCCTCATCACACCGTTGAACCGGGAGCGTAAAATGCGGGAGTACCAAGACAGACTGGTGCAATCCATAATATTCTCCATTCCAGCCGAGAGCACTGCTGCTGCTATTGCTTTACAAAGAATCTCTGTGCGTCGAGGCAGTGGAGACACCTCTGCAACAAGAGGGAGCACAAGCAGCGCCTCTGCACAGGGCAAGAGCAGTATGTTACAAATGTGGCGAAGTTTTGTGTCAGCGCCACCAATGTCTACACCATCCGAGACGACTCCACTCACCATGAGGCAACGTTTACGTAAGATGGTGACAGACTACATGTCTTTCCCTCTCAGTGTACTCCCAGATGGCTCTTCCCCTTTCAAGTTTTGGGTCTCTAAGCTGGATACATGGCCAGAGCTTAGCCAGTATGCATTGGAGGTGCTGGCTTGCCCTGCTGCCAGTGTATTATCTGAGCGCGTCTTTAGTGCTGCAGGTGGTGTACTAACAGACCGTCGCATGCGACTATCCTCAGAGAATGTAGACCGGCTTACTTTTCTGAAAATGAACAAGGCATGGATCTCACCTGAATTTGCCTGCCCGTTTTCAGATTAAATAACTGTTTGCCAACGTTTTCCATGTCTCCTGTTATGTTCATCTTTCTACCACCTGAACTCTACTCCCTGGGCTGCAACACTGCCAGTCACAGGGGAATGATCAGTTACAAAACAAAATGTTATCCCCAACAAATAGACTCAACGTAGGGTCACGGAGTTGCGCCGTACCAAAATTGTCACCTGACACATTTAAGTATTACAATTCTGTTCCCGGTGGCAAATCTTCCATCTCCCCAACTAACACTTCTATAGGAGAGGTGTTTTCCTCCTCCACCGAAGGCAAAGGTAATACTGACCACTGCACACATGTGTTATGCATAGTGAGACTGATAGTAGCCAAAGTTGTTGTCCATGGGCTCAGTCAGGTGGGGGCAATCAGCTCTCACATGTCATGGTTCTTGGCACCGCCAACAGATTATGGGGCCCCTTTCGTTCCCCGACCCTTCCTGGGCAGCCCTCAGAGTCTCTGCTCGCCGAGCTGTGGGTGAAGGTTTGGTGAATTTAATTGGTAGCTTCCGGGTAGTCTCTCCCTGTATCTCCTTGGTAGGCCCATATCTTTCAATGAGGTCTACCATTTGGAGACCATCAGTAGGGGCTGCCTGTCCAACCCATGTTTGAAGGGTGTGGGGCAAAGTTCGCCCGAATTTATCAGTCACTATACGATCCAGCATATCGCGGGGTGACAACACCTCAGGCTGAAAGCACTTTTCTATCAGGTGTATCAAGTCATAATACTGGGACCGAGCTGGCTCGGAAGGGGAAAACTTACATTGTTGTACACGCTGGGCCAGGAAAAAAACATTTACCCCAAGACGTGCAAGTATCTCACCATTCACGCTCTCATAGTCCTCCTGTTGCTGGGGGGTAGGTCCCTATAGGCTTTAGCGGGTCCTGAAGTCAAAAACAGAGCCACGATCTCGGCCCACTGGTCCCGGGGCAGTCTCTCCCTTTTAGTCACGCCTTCAAACATCTCCAGCTACACCTCAACGTCATCTGATTGCTCCATCTTTCGGATCGCTGTACGCACCGCTTTCCGGACATCATGGCATCCCCGGGCAGCTCTTACTGTCTGCGGCGCTGTGATGTGCTGCATCAGTAAACTATTGGTTTCCTGTTGCTGTCGATTAAATATCTGCTGCTACACAGCCTGCTGCTGTATAGCCTGCTGCCGCTGCATAGCCTGCTGTTGCTGCTGTGTAGCCTGCTGTTGCTGTCGCATGGCCTCCACTAGCATTTTTATTTTGTTCTCCATCTTCGGACAGTTATCCAGCCGGTTTTGGTGCACTTTCTAAAACCAGGACATTTACTGTCATGCATGAAAAACAGCCTGACCTCACTGCGTTGCCCGCATTCTCCACTAATTGTAGGGAACCGCTGTGGTAGGCAGGGCTGGGCCGCAGTAATGAGGCAAACACACAGCCTTTTATTTCAAAGTTCAGTGATTTTAATCATGAGTTCAACAAAAAGTCCATATAACAAAATGAAAACACAACATAAATCACTCCAGTTTGGAGAACCACTGGTCACAGACTCACCCTTGCTTGTGACCGGCTTAACTAAGCGGCTGCAGGTCAGCTGAGACCGCCAGGTCACATTCCGGGTGGTCTGTTACTCGCTTCCTGGTGCACACTGCCACACAGTAACAAAACAATGTTCCAGGCTTACTCCAGCCAAACTCCTTCCTTCCACACAACAACTACAACAGCTCCTTGTTTTATAGGCCTACAAAACACCATCAGGTGACATACACATCAGCTGACCAGATCACGTGACTATGACCTCATCACAGGTCGTAGTAATCATGGAAAATCATGAGCATACTTCAGTCTGGTTGAAGAAATATATCTCCCATCTTGTCAAATCAATTGTCTACCACCTCTTCTATAATATTACGCAGGCGATTTCTGTAGAAATAATGCACTTGTAGAGTTTCAATAAAGTGAGAAGGGGGCTAATTGAATTTTTCCATAATCTCCTTGGATGTCAGCCACCTACACTCTTTTAGGTGCATGAGATGGAATACTGTATGTATACCTTTAGTATGCCACGTCTCAAAAACGCGGTCTGTCACTCCCACTGGGAATTCTGGGTGAGCCCATAAAGGCATGTGTTTAGATAACTGAGAAGACAACCCATGCGCTCGTCTGGTTGCCTTACAGGCAATTACTGTATCGCGTAGTAGCTCTGATCACTATGACCGGGAGTTTACAAATCACAGTGTCAACACTTGAGGCCAAAATACAACCCTCTGTCAGTCCAGATTCCAGCAATACATCTGAGTAGGACTAAGTCCCCTTAAACCAATCTCTCCCCACTCTGATCAAGCACTAAAAGTTATAACTCCTAACGTTTGGCACGGCCAGGCCCCCATCTTTTACTGCACGCATAATTTTTCGTATTGCTATTCTGGGCCGTTTTCCCCTCAAGATGAATCTGGTCAATGCTTTTTTTATCCGTGAAACATCATCTTTACGTAACAGGATTGGAATAGTCTGAAGCGGGTATAATAGCCTTCCAAAAATAATCATCTTAAGAAGGTGACAACGGCCCAGAAGAGACAGGGGCAAATCATGCCACCGCTCCAATTGACGTACAACCTTGTCCAATTAGGGTTCATAGTTAAGTTTGTATTGAGAACTAGAATCTCGTCCTATTTTGATTCACAGATATGTTATAAATAAAGGTTTTAATTACTTCTGTCCCCCATCAGTAAGCACACCAAAGCTCACGAGGATTAGGCTTTAACAATTGAAAAATTTCACTCTTGTAGTCTTTGAAGCGAAACCACAGAATTAGTTAAAAAATTTTTATCCAGTCTAATAGCCCTTTGAGATGGTCTTGGGGATGTGCCATATAAATGAGTATATCGTCTGCAAACAATGTGAGTTTGATCTGCCGACCCCCTACTTTTATACCGTCATATACTGTGTTATCCTCCACGTATGTAACTAATGGCTCAAGGGCTATATCAAAGAGCAAAGGTGATAATGGACATCCCTGAGGAGTTCCCCTCTGTATTGTGAAAGTAGCCGAAAGGTGACCTGTGTTGTGTATTTGTGCCTGTGGGTTGGCGTAGACACCTGATAGGAAAGTCATAAACGTGCCTCTCATGGCAATTTTGTCCAGGACCATTGGCAACCAACTTCAGCTCACCCTATCAAATGCCTTATCGCCATCTAAGGATAGCATGACAGGACTCGATGTTGTCAGACAACGATATTTATCTACAACTGCTATTACTTTCCTAATGTTATTCATGGGCGATCTTGGTGTAACAAAGGCCACTTGTGATGGCCCTATCAGCGTAGGAAGAATGCTACTCAAATGATCTGCCATGATCCTGGACAAAAGCTTGATATCCTGGTCAATGAGTGAGAATGGACGATAGGATCCAGCCAGATGTGAAGGTTTGTTGGGTTTTAGTAGCACCTTCATGTGTGCCATGTTTGAATGGATGGGCAACCCTCCTGTCTCCAATATATGATTGAAGGTGCCTACCAATGTGGACGGGATATCCTCACTCAATAATTTTAATAATTTGGCTGTAAAGCCGTCAGGTCCTGGAGCTTTCCCGGATTTAAAGTCACTTATCGCCGCTGTCACTTCCGTCACCTCAATTGTTTTTTTTAAAAGGAGAAGCTGATAGTTTGTGAAGGATGGTAACTATATTCCATCTAGAAAGGTCTGACCCTCCGCACTATCCGTATGTTCCACCTTATATAAGTCTGAGTAGTATTCTTGTAGAATCGTGATTATGCTTCGAGGGTCTGTGTTCATGATCCCATGTTTATTCGTTAACGCAGTAATATGTTGATGACGAATGTGATTTCCTTTCGCTAGTCATGCTAATAGTCTCCCTGATTTGCTACCATAACGATATACATCGGCTCTATAATTCATATTACTGCTTCTCTCGCGTCGATATACCCATACGTGTAAGTCAGCCTTAGCCTGCTTACATCTATTTTTAGCCTGTGTTGATGAAGTTGTCTTGTTTGCCGTGTAGCTATCGCGTAATATCCTGCTAGCCTGCGAGTAGTTTGTCGCTATCTTCTTTTTTAGCGTTGTCTGATAACCTATTAGTTTCACGCGCATTAATGCCTTCCCTGCTGCCCATAAAAGTTCCGGCCTATCCCTACTATCTCCATTATCACTTACATATTCCAAACACCATTGCTTCATCTGATGTCGAAACTTCTCATCCATTAACAAATAGGTAGGGAAGCGCCAAGTTTGGTCTGGCCCCATCTGAACCATATCTGGCAGGGTCACTGATACGGGCGCGTGGTCAGATATAGCTACGTTGTGCACATCTGCCTCTTCCACTCCCCTTACTAGCTCCTGTGATAGCAATATATTATCTCTTCTGGACCAAGAGTCATGTGGCGCCGAATAGAAGGAATATTCACTGCCATCTGGGTTCAGGTGTCTCCAAAATTCTACAAAGTTATTCGTGTCTAGCAAGGGTTATAAACGTGTGTCATGTGATCGCACATTCGTTCGCATCGACCTACAGTTCTTCACTGGTTCGATTCACCGTATTTAAGTCACGACCGGGGGTGGTTTTAATGCTCTCCTATCGGCCCGATATGCTTGGACACCTGGGAGAAATTCAGGAGCGTCTCCAAACTCCCTCCTCACATGTCAGCGCAGGAACCGGAAGAGGGAATGTGCTTGTTTTGTTGCTCATAGGTGGAGTTTTATACAGTAAATGATTACTGCTGTCTTATTTTTTGCATCCCTAGGGCAGAATAAGGCTGCGTAAAGTCACATTTTACAGACACTCATATAATAGACACACGCTACCCTACCCGTCACACAAGGAAGGTATTGTTACAGGTTAAAGCCTTGCGCAACCAGACATGCTTTTACCCTCTTCAACATTCTACAAGCCAAAAATGCATGATTGCAGCCACAGCCTTTATTGACGTACAGTATAACATCGACATTACCCATCAGAGGCTGCCCACTGTCTACAACAGACATAGTATATACCTTTGCTATCCGTAGCCTTTGTTTCACCTCCACTTGCAGGCACCCACTTAAATTGTGACAATGTTTTTTTTTTATAAATTTTTTTTTTTTTTTTTTTTTTATCGTACATTAGTGCGTCATCTCATCACTTTGATGAGTCCATGCTGGACATGTAATAAATGCTGTCCGAAATAACAATTTTCGTGAGTGAAATAATTGAAATCTGTGTGACTGTCACAGATTTCTTGTAATGATGATGATGAGTGACTATTACAAAATCCATTGTCTTCACTATGTTATGGTTTAACATAGCGTTCCTTACGCATCATTCCTAAATACAAAAATGGACTTTTATTCATAAATTTACATCACTATATTTTGTAAAAATAATTTTGGGTGGTGTGTTGTTCCATTTCTTGTTGCCATGTGCTTATATGCGTTTACATTTTAAGGGTGTTTATTTTTATTCTTGGAATTGAAATTCATCATTTTATTGTCCTAGTAAAACTTCATTTTTTATAGTTTGAAGTACATACATTTGCAATGGCCACGTAACAAGGCAATAACTCAATATTTAAATTTAAAACCCTTCTTGACCCTGGGCTTCAACAACGCCAGTTGCTGATCAGAAGTGTTGGATGCACAGATCAAAACAATCGCTGATGTGTTTGTGGGGTTCAGTAACGCCTGCTGTTCCCTGCTGGGTGTCTGGCAAAAATTTTTGCTGCTAACTCCAAATTTAACTTCAAACATCTCATATTAGGCCTCTACCTACACCCTCCTTGACCCTGGGCTCCAACACCGCCAGTTGTTGCTCGGAAGTTCTGTTAGCACAGTCAACACTTGCTCCTGTGTTACTGGGGTTCACAAATGTCAGCTGTTCCCTTGCTGTGTGTACAGCAAAAAGTCCTGCTGCCTCCACCCTGTTCTCTTCTCATCCCTGAATTATTTAAGAAATTAAATGAAATTAAATGGAAATTAAATTCAGGGAAATTAAATTCATAGAAAGAGGTTATACTTTACACTTTATGGGTTAATATGAAGAAGAAGAATAGTTTAATAAGAACAATCTGAGTAATGTTAACAAAAAGATGAATAGCAAGAAGTTTAAGAAGAAGATAAAGAAGGTGAAGATGAAGAATAATTTGATGACAAAGTTGATGCTGCTGAAGATTATGAAGGAGAAATTGTGGCAAAAGTTAAAAAGGTGAAGAGCATGGAAGTTTTGAAACATACATATTTGCCAAAATAGAAAAAAGGTTAACAACATTGTCAATTTCTTCGTCAATCCGAACGTATTTAAAAAAAATATATATTAATGCTATTCCATTGGATTGGATTAAACATCTATGCCTTTAATGTCTCCTCAACCTCCCCCAATACATTCTACATTACTCTTTGTTGTTTTCCTTCATGTACAATTATCCAACAAGGCAAGAATGGGTTTTTTTTAATTCCGATATTTTGTTCCCATAGACTTACATTGGATTTCCGGTATCGGTATCGGGTATCGCCGATATTTTGTGTGTATCGGCGATACCATTCCGATCCGATATTTTTGGATATCGGAAGGTATCGCTCAACTCTAGTCCTGAGAAATCAGACACAGCTGAAGTCAGGAAATTCCCTTAGGCCTCTTTCACACTTCAGACTTTTGGCGTCAGTCCCAATCCGTCAAAGTGTGAATAAAACGGATCCGTTGCAGGTTGTCAAAAACTGATGCAGCGGATCCGTTTTTTCGATGGATCAGTCAAGGTTGCCGAAGTGAACTTTTGAACTCTGTATGAGAGAGAGAGAGAGAGAGAGAGAGAGAGAGATCAGTGCCAGAAGGGAATCTGGGTAAATTTTATGAAAGGAAAAAATGTTCCAAAGTCCGTCTACTCCAGACGGCGGATGATAAAATTCTGACGGATCCGTCGAATGACAGATGGAACGGATGCCCATCCGTCGCAATCCGTCGCTAATGCAACTCTATGGGATAAAAACGATTCTGCCAAAAAAAAGGCGGATCCATTTTTTTTCCGCAAAAAGGCGGATTTTGACTGACACCAAATGACTGAAGTGTGAAAGAGGCCTTAACCCCCAGTAAAACAGCTCCCCAAATTCAGGACAGTAAGGTCACATCTCCGTTTTCTCCACATCTGAGAAAAATGGTTAGGTATTCTGATCAAACTGTGATCAGACTTGCATTAGTTTTTTTCAAACGAGGAGAGTGAAAAATAAAGTTTCTCCACCCTTTCCATTTTGTCAGTCCAAGAAAATTAAACCGCACTTAGATGTCATTCAAGTGCAGTTTAGAGATTTTCATGGACTCATAGACTTTCATTGCTAATTTTGATCTGAAAATTGGACGTGCACAACCCCATAGAATATCATAGGTACAAGTGAAAACCACTGTGAGACAGTGGCATTGTTGTAAATGGCCGGTATGTGTCGCAGAGGAGGTCCTCTGCGCAGTAAGCCAGTAATGTTGCTCTGGGACTTGTAGTCCTAGGAGCCTTGTTTTTTTTTTCTAAGGAGCACCTACAGGGTTAGCCGGAGAGCTGATCGGGACTGGCTAACCACACACACACCTCCCACCTATAGGGGTGGCTACAGTTACATAATGTGACACAGCTTGCTGTCGATCTGAAGGTCCACAAAAAATTTTTTCAAGACAGATGGCTGTGGATCGGCGGGTCCATGAACTCTAAGCATCTGGTGCGGCTCGGCGGGGTCACAAAGATTACAAGCATCTGGCAGTGGATCGGCGGGTACACAAAGATTACAATCTTCTGGCGGTAACTTGGCGGGGTTACGAAGTTTTCAGAGCTGTCTGGAGGTCTGCAGAGCCGTCTGGAGGTCCGCAGAGCCGCCTGGAGCCGTGCAGAGCTTGGCTGAGCCGTGCAGAGAGGTGCAGAGCATTGAGGAGCCATGCAGAGCAGTGTAGAGCCTCACTGTACAGAGCCGTGCAGAGCCTTGCGGAGCCGGACAGAGCCTGGCAGAGTGGTGCGGAGCCTTGCAGAACGGCTGCAAGAGCAGCAGCAGCGGCTTGTGATTGGCAGCCGGAGGTGTCAGGAGAGCCAGTGGCTACAGCAGGAGCTGAGCCAGTGCCAGCAGGAGCTGGTGAGGTGTCGTAAGAGGACATCGGAGGTCCAGGTCGTACAAACTCTTTAAGCTACCGGCCTACTGAGGGTCTGGAACTGTCGGGAGTGCCCTGGTCGCAAGGACGGTCATCCCAGTAGGCAGCTTCCCCAGGAGACAGGACTGACAGGAGTCAGCATGTGGTGCGAAGCTTAAGGAAGGTAATGTAATGTATGTAGTACAGTTCATATAGCGTCTTGTGCTTGGGTGCGATGAAAATACATGAGACACAGGTTTGATATAGAAAGTCTTGTATTACTTCATACAAGTTGGCAAAAATAGTCACACAGTTTGCAGACACAGAAGCAGGAGACACAGCAGGCCAGAGTAATCTAAGCTCAGCAATCACTCTCCACAACAGGTTCAGGATCTTCTTCTCTGTTACCGTAAGTCCATGCAAACGTGGGTCTTTCAAAGAGCAGGGTTCAGAGTCCACAAGTGCTTCAGAGTTCCTCAGTAGGAATAGCTGGAGTACAAGGTCCAAGGCTTTAGGAGTCAGGTCACAGGTTCACTGCAGGCTAGATTCTGAAGCACTGATTGCTCAGCTGTGGCTGCTTAAGAAGCAAAAGGAGAGAATCAGGGCGGGAACATGCAAGCTGGAAACTCCATTTTGACTGAGGGCAAGATAGCTGCAGCAAGACAGAAAGTAAAATGGCTGACGAACAAACTGAGTTTCAGGAACATGTACACAGAACCTTACATTACTCCCCCCTTAGGGACAACCTCCGGATGACCTCAGGCCAGGCTTGTGTGGGTACCTCTGATGAAACTGACGGAGCAAGCGAGGAGCATTAACGTTATTGACTGGTTCCCATGAGTTGTCCTCCACTGGGTAGCCCTGCCATTTAATCAGATATTGTAACTGATTTCTATACAACCTGGAATCTAAAATCCTTTCCACCACAAATTCTTCCTGACCATCGACTAGCACTGGGTCAGGGCAAGGAGAAGAACGTCCAGGAAACGTATTGGGTGTCGCAGCCTTTAGTAGGGATACATGAAAGACAGGGTGAATTCTCATAGTTCTGGGCAGTTGAAGACGACAAGCAACGGCACTTATAATTTTACTGATTTTATAGGGTCCAATGTACTTATGTCCCAACTTAGACGATGGAATCCTTAACTTAAGATTTCGGTTGACAGCCAGACCAAGTCTCCTACCTTGAAAGCTGGTGCAGGTTTACGAAATTTATCTGCTGCTTTCTTGTACCTTTCCTGAGCCGATTCCAGATTCTCCTTTAGAAGATCCATATTCTTCTGTAAAGACATGATTCTTTCAGCCACTGCTGGTAAAGGCGTTTCTATGGGAAATCGTGGTAGAATGTTAGGATGATAACCTAGATTAGAGTAAAAAGGAGACTGCTTAGTGGAGGCACTCTGAGAGTTGTTATACGAGAACTCAGCTAATGGAAGTAGATCCACCCAATCATCCTGTAGGTGGCAGATAAAACAGCGGAGATACTGCTCCAGGGTTTGATTGGTTCGTTCGGTCTGTCCATTAGTCTAGGGATGAAAAGCAGAAGAAAGGTTTACTTTAATGTCCAATGCTGAACAGAAATTTTGCCAAAACCTAGAAGTGAATTGCACCCCTCGATCCGAAATAACCTCATCCCGTACTCCATGTAAGCGAAACACATCTTTAATCATCAAATCTGATGTCTGTTTTGCAGTGGGTAAGCCGACACAAGGGATAAAATGAGCTGCCTTTGTTAGACGGTCAACCACCACTAGAATGGTGTTCTTCCCTTGAGAGGTTGGTAACTCCACAATGAAGTCCATAGAAATGGATCCCCACGGGCGGGACGGGGTGGGAAGAGGCTGTAACAGACCAGTTGGTGAGGAGCGAGGTGTTTTGCATCTTGCACAGACTTCACATGAAGTGACATAGTTTAAAACATCCTTCCTGCAAGTGGGCCACCAAAAGAAACGAGAGAGAAATTCCTGTGTCTTTAGAATTCCTCTATGCCCAGCTATCTTGGAATCGTGAATGAGTTGCAATACTCTCAATCTGACTGTTTCAGGAATATACAGGCGTTGTCCCTGAATCCACACACCATTCTTAAAGACAAGACTTACGTCCCTTGGGGGTTGTGCCA
Organism: Oophaga sylvatica; assembly: GCA_033576555.1. Lineage (NCBI taxonomy): Eukaryota > Metazoa > Chordata > Amphibia > Anura > Dendrobatidae > Oophaga > Oophaga sylvatica. Next base: position 22,208,965 of record JARQOD010000007.1, read on the forward strand.
AAAAGGAATCCGCATGGTATGCTTCCTTGATGTCCTTAAGTAGGTCTTGATTATGAATTACTCCTAGGAATCTAGAGTCAGGAAGAATAGTCTTAGGAGGAGTAATTGGACGTGTCTCTGCTGAGTAAATCCTAGAGAGTGCATCAGCCTTTCCATTGCGCGATCCTGGTCTATAAGAAATGATAAAATTAAATTGGTTTAAGAAAAGATTCCAGCGAGCCTGGCGAGGAATCAGGCACTTAGCCGACCTGATAAACTCAAGGTTACGATGATCTGTCAGGACGACTATTTGCTGTGCAGCTCCCTGAAGAAGGTGTCTCCATTCTTTGAAGGCGGCAATAATGGCCAACAACTCTCTATTGCCCACATCGTAGTTCCTCTCAGCCGAAGACAACTGCTGGGAAAAGAAGGCACAGGGATGCAAGACATTCTTCTCACCTGTTCTCTGAGAGAGTATAGCTCCAACGGCACAGTCTGAAGCATCCACCTCTATTATGAAGGCAAGCTCGGGGTTGGGATGTACTAGGATAGGTGCAGTGGTAAATTTATCTTTTAGACGGGAAAATGATTCCTGGGCTTGGGGAGTCCAGGAGAACCTAGACTCTTTCCGGGTAAGTTGGGTGATAGGTGACACTACCTCAGAGAAATTTCTAATGAAACGTCTATAGAAGTTGGCAAACCCGATGAAGCGCTGTACCTCCTTCACATTTCTAGGACTTGGCCAATCCTTGATGGCTTGGGTTTTGCTTCCATCCATACTAATTCCTTGTGTAGACAGTACATACCCCAGAAATTGAATTTCGGTCCTATGGAATTCACACTTTTCAAGTTTGATGTAAAGATGATTTTGTCTTAGACGTTCCAAGACCATTCTCACATGTCCATGATGTTCCTCTGTGGAGTTAGAAAAAATTAGAATATCATCCAAATAAATTACCACGAATGTATCTAGGAGATCCCTGAAGATGTCATTCACCAAGTGTTGGAAAGTGGCTGGGGCGGTACTCAGACCAAAAGGCATAACTAGATATTCAAAGTGTCCATAGCGTGACCTGAATGCAGTCTTCCATTCATCCCCAGGTCTAATACGGACTAAGTTATAGGCCCCACGAAGATCTAGTTTAGAGAAAATTTTGGCATGTCGCACTCTCTCCAATAACTCAGGGATTAAAGGCAATGGATAACGGTTTCTAATAGTAACCTTATTGAGTTCCCTATAGTCTACGCATGGTCTCAGAGATCCATCTTTCTTCTTTACAAAGAAGATGGGTGCACCTGCAGGAGATGAAGAGGGGCGTATGAAGCCCTTGGCTAGATTTTCGTCTATGTAATCCTTTAAAGCCTTTAGCTCGGGCCCCGCCAGGGGGTAGATCTTACCAAAAGGTATCTCTGCTCCAGGCAATAATTCAATTGGACAATCATATGGACGGTGAGGAGGAAGCTGGTCAGCGTTCTTCTTGTCACATAAATCCACATAGTCCTGGTATACAGCTGGTAGTTCAGGGACTGACATGGTTCCTTTAGGAACAGAGCAAGCTGAAACTTTTGGACTCATCTGTTTCTCTGGAAAGTGTAATTCCTTGGTCTCCCAGTTAATGGTAGGATTCTGAGCCTGCAGCCATGGTAGCCCTAGAATAATGGGAAAGTGGGGATTATAGATAAGCATAAAGGACAGTTTCTCTTGATGATCTTTACCCATAAGAACCCTCAAAGGCTCTGTTTCCTGATCCACTGGTCCAGAGGTCAGCAGGGAGCCATCCACAGTTTCCATCTGTACTGGAGTAGCCTTCTTCACTGAACGTATCCCCTGTTTCAGAGCAAAGGAGACATCCATAAAATTTCCACTTGCCCCTGAGTCGATCATAGCAGAGCTAGACACCCAAGCTGAGTCAACCCAGAGTTTGATGGAAAGAAAGCAATGAGAATTGTTTTTCTTACAACTCAGCTGGGACACCGCTGAGGAAACTTGAAAAATGGCAGCGTTTACACAGTCAACGTCCTCAGAGGTAACGGAGTTTAAGTCCGAGAAATCAAGATCTGTTGCTGCAGATCTCTCTGGAGCCTGAGGCTCGGACCTGACAGATCCCCTCTCGCAACACTCACAATGAATGAGTGCTGCAGTAGTCTTACGAGAACGGCTGGGGCAGTCTATAATGAAGTGCCCTGACTTACCACAATAGAAACATAGATTTTCCTTAAAACGATGTTCCTTGCGTGCATCACTAACCCGTCGTTGTAAAGAGTCTACCTGCATGGGTTCAGGTTCAGGTTCCCGTGTAATCCTACTCAAAGGTTCCTTAGCTGGAGAGGAAGGTAGGAAAAGGTTAGTGCGATTGCTTTCGAACCATCTCTCTTGCCTGCGTTCAGTCAGACGAGTATCAATACGGATGCAGTAGTTAATAAAGTCACCTAACGCAGTGGGAGGGTCGGCACGAGCAAGTTCATCCTTAATCAGTGGAGATAACCCCTTTCGAAAAATAGATTTTTTGGCGGAACTGTCCCAGGTGGTATCAAGGGCCCATCTCCTGAAATCCAAGGCATATTCAGCTACCGAGTGCTTACCTTGGCGCAAAGCTAACATGGCTGCTTCAGCTGTTGCACATCGATTGGGGTCATCAAACACCTGCCCCATGGCTGAAATAAAAGCATCAAGGTGATTCAAACAATCATCCTCAGTCTCAATCAGAGGGTTTGCCCACATCAAAGCCTTGTTGGTAAGCAGCATAATTATAGTAAGCACCTTAGATCGTTCAGTGGGAAATTGTGAAGCATGTGCAGAAAAAAAAAGATTGCATTGATTAATAAATCCCCTGAATTTCTCACGTTCACCGCCAAAACGAAAAGGGGGCAACTTGGGAATCCCAGAACTCGGGGCTACGGCAGGAGCCTGGACTCGCTCTTCTAGAACCTCAATCCTGGCTCGCAAATCCTGGGCAGTCTGTCCAAACACTTGCAAATTGTGATTAGTGAGGTCCTGTAGGCTTGAAAAACGGGTCTTTATATTCTGCAAATCTGCAAGGATATTATCAGTCACTCCGCAAAGTTCCTTTATGCGGGCCTCCATTTTCCAGACCTTTCAAGACAGGAGCACTGGAAGAATAGGAGAGGAGAAAAAAAAAAAACATAGTGTTTACCTGTGGTAACACTGCAGAGAGAAAAAAAAAAATCAAGGGAACTGCTCACCTGGAATGGTTGTGAGAAGTCACAACCACTATCATCACAGAAAGTTCACCCGGACATCTGATATCCACAGTTACAGCAGACAAAAAAGAGAAAAGAGAAAAAAAAAAAACAATAGTGTTTACCTGTGGTAACACTGCAGAAAAAAAAACACTTAAGGGAATTGCTCACCTGGAATGGTTGTGAGAAGTCACAACCACTGTCATCACAGAAAGTACAACCGGACATCCGATATCCACAGTTACAGCAGACACAGCCTTTCCAGACCCAGCAGACACTAACGTTTGGCTTCAGAATCTTGTAATGTATGTAGTACAGTTCATATAGCGTCTTGTGCTTGGGTGCGATGAAAATACATGAGACACAGGTTTGATATAGAAAGTCTTGTATTACTTCATACAAGTTGGCAAAAATAGTCACACAGTTTGCAGACACAGAAGCAGGAGACACAGCAGGCCAGAGTAATCTAAGCTCAGCAATCACTCTCCACAACAGGTTCAGGATCTTCTTCTCTGTTACCGTAAGTCCATGCAAACGTGGGTCTTTCAAAGAGCAGGGTTCAGAGTCCACAAGTGCTTCAGAGTTCCTCAGTAGGAATAGCTGGAGTACAAGGTCCAAGGCTTTAGGAGTCAGGTCACAGGTTCACTGCAGGCTAGATTCTGAAGCACTGATTGCTCAGCTGTGGCTGCTTAAGAAGCAAAAGGAGAGAATCAGGGCGGGAACATGCAAGCTGGAAACTCCATTTTGACTGAGGGCAAGATAGCTGCAGCAAGACAGAAAGTAAAATGGCTGACGAACAAACTGAGTTTCAGGAACATGTACACAGAACCTTACAGGTAACTCCAGACAAACAGGGGTTATAATAATGGCAGAGAAGTATCTGCCATTGGAACAAACTGTCGGTGTTTATTATGTTCCGGTGATGTATATAATGGATTGTTCGTGGTGCGGTTTATGATTGCATAATAAATCGCATGGACTTGTTTATGTGAGAAACCCGGTGCTGTGTGCCTTTATCCCGTTGCCAAGCAAGTGTTCCCCAACACACACAGTGAGCGCTATCTTGCACCACGGATAGCACTCGTTCGAGAAAATCAGACTGATACTGCACTAAATCAATTATACCAGATGCACATATAATTAAATTATACAATTTCTACATAAAAATATCCCATGAGATCACTAATTCTTAGTTTTGCCATTTTTAAAGGGATTGTCAACTTTCAAATGGTCCCCGCAGTGTGTAAAGTACATAACATAAACTCAGCAGAGACTTATCCCCCCAAGGACTAAAGCCAGCTAACACAACTGTGTTGCATCTAGAGGAGTGATGTCATGTCAACAGCATGTGTCACCACTCTAGTCAGCCAGTTACTAAGCTCAGCTTCATGTGTTGTCATCCTCTGTAATGTGTCTACTTTCTACTCACCGATGGGCCAGCTCACTGTCCTGCAATGTCGAGTTTACACAGACAGACAGGGGCGTAACCAGCGCACGCTGTGGGGAATGATGTCATCAGCCAAGAGGACGAGGCAGCCTTAACCTTTTCATGGCTTGTCATTCTCTTCCTGCAATTACTAACATGTAGATGAAGCAGACATCTGCGAGTCACACAACAGGCGCTACATAGTTGGATATCCCTGTCCTAGAGAAAGAAAACGCCCCAACTTTAACTAGGTTTCTGAGCATGTGAACTGTAAGAAGACAGAACTAATCTCTTCATCTCACCTCCTGCATGATTAGACAGTGTTGGGTATAGAGCAGAGATGACTCATACCTTTCACATAAGGTCGATGTGGGGAAAGGGGCAGCACAACTATGTTTAGCTGTGTCACATTGCAAACCATTCTATTAGTTCTCCTCAGGGTTGCCAACTGTCCATAAATTCCTGGATAGGCCTTAAAAATACTATACCTTTTTTGCCGTTCACAATTTTTTTTTTACGTGACCATGATTTTTTAAAGCTTGACAAACCTGTACAGTTTGTTATGACTGTAATTATCATTTTTTGTTCACAGTAAATGCAGCTAATGTATTCATATCAGAATTAAGAGCTTTAAATATCTCTTAGAATCTTAAAAAAATATTTAGACTTGAGAGTCCTCAGTGGTTGATACCTTTTAATGGCTAACTGAAAAGATGGTAACAAATTGCAAGCTTTCGAGACTACGCAGGTCTCTTCATCAGGCAAAGACTAAAACAAAAACTGAAGAATCACATATTTATACACAAGAGGACATTTATAATGGGTTTGTAATGGGACACAGCTAAATTCCGCTGTGCTGCCCCTCCCTCACATCAACCTTACCCAAAAGGTGTGAGTTATCTGTGCTCTATACCCAGCACTTTCTAATGATACAGGATGTGAGACCAGGAGATCAGGGCTGTATCTTCATATCTATCACATTGAGAAATCTAAACTATATTTGCCTTGTGTCCTCTCTTTAAAATGCTGCTGCCTGTTTATGATTGGTCAACTCATACAGGCAGAAGAAGTACACCTCCTAGTGAAAACTAGCTAATAACACCCACTTGGACTTAAAAAAGTAAACTTATTAAAGACCAATATTTTAATTGCTAATATCTCTGCAACAAAGAGGCGAAATAAGAAAAAAAATACAAGACATTTTATTCTGCTCTGCACCTACTAATACATCATGTGTCAAGTTCAAGGTGAACAATTTGGTGAAGGGTCCACTTCCTAGATGTATCTAAACAGAGAAGAATAACTAGATAATGAAAAGTTCAATATTGTAATATGGTTTGGGACCACTGAATAATATTTGTTCTTAGAAAATGTATGATCTTTGCCCATGGCCACCAGTTTCATTGCTCCTTTTTAAAAAATATGATTTGGGATGATCAAATCTAGAATTTGATTGTTTTCTATAATTAACAGGAACAGATTTTATGCATATAGAAATACACAATGTGTTTCAACTTTGGACTACAAAGCTTTTCAAGTACTCGAAAATAAACACTGGCCCAGAAGCACAGCCTGTTATCATCTGAAAGTCAAAATTAAGGTTGTGTCTTTTACAATACACAAATTAGACCATGAGATGATTACCTATCTTATGGAACCCCGGAAGAAGCTGGATGCGAAACGTGCGTTGGGGTGAGAAGGGACACTGAGGCTTCTGCGTAGCTGCAATATCCACCTCTATACCTGCTGTCCTGGTAATATGTACTGCTTATTTTCTATTGAATATATATCATTGACCTAACTTGGCAGCCTGATGCATTGTGCAGTTGTCTGAGTTCTTTTAAGTCACTGGACTTTAATCTTATTGGCCAGAGGTATTTAATATTGGTGTTTGATTTGCCGGATGTTCAGCACACAGTTCAATGTCCCCCATAGTTAGGGCACTCTGATACTTTATTTTTATTTTTATGATTTTATCATGTGTTATGGTTTTAACAATATTATAAATAAAGCATTGTAATTTTTACTATTAGCTACTTTCTGCATCTCTTCATTCGGCAACTTGATATATGTGAGTCGAATTAGTTTGGTTTATCTGTTGTGAAGTTCTAGCCCCCTTTACCACTGGACACCCTTATATAATTAGTTAAAGAATTAAGAGGTCTTAGGCTAGGTTCACATTAATAGAGCACTCTATTCCAAGCACTTTGTTGAGATTTCTGTAGGAATCCCAAAAAACAGTATTTTAATGGGAACTCTGAAAGAGCAACAATGAAGCCATTCACTTGAATGAAGCCAAATGAGTCACTGTGGACCCTGACTGGCTTCTATAATGGAAGTATTTATCTTTTTTAGACTTATACTTATGTATAAGAATATGGCATAAGCACTGTGTAATGGACTGAGTGGTGGAAACACTGTGCCGTGAACTGAGAGCCTGTAAAGGTGAGACTAGGTGCCTCACCAAGTCCTCGGATGCATGGCGGCTGATGATACCGCGATCTTAGCAGGGATGAGGGAGGCAAGACCAGGTGCTACACCAGGACTGATCTTGGGTGGATGGCAGCTGACCCCCAAGGCACAAGAGGCAGGAATGGCCAGGAATGGTAGTCTTGGCAAGTGCCGTCCATTGCTGCTGGTGTAGTGACTGGCATGACAGACACACGTGCAGGTAGGTACTGGCGAGCATGACTGGTATACAGACAGGGGGGCACAGGACAGGTATACTGGGATAACAGCACTGGGACCTGAGAACTAGCAAGCATGTTTAATAAAGAAACTAACAGTGTTGCACAAGCACCTCAATGTAGTTGGAGGTGACTTAAATAGTAAGTGTCTCCCAGCCATTGGCTGAGGACACTTTAGGATGGTGCACGCTTGGCTCCTTTGAGAAGGAGAAAGTGCGTTCACCCTAAGCACAGTGCCAGGGGATCTGCGTGCTGTGCATGTACCCCGGGAAACAGCTGAGGAGGAAGGAGAAGGAGGAGTGGGACATGAGCCGCAATGGGGAGTTATTGGGTGTCCTTGTCAGGGAGAGAGACAGCGTGCAGGGATGCTGATGCTACAGTACCCCCCCTTTTTGCTCCCTCTTTTTCAAACCGTCAAGAAATTTCTCCAGGAGGAGAGGTGCATGGATATTTTTCTGGGCTTCCAGGACCTCTCCTCAGAACCAAACCCCTTACAATCCACAAGAAGGTCTTTCATCTTACCCTCTTGGTGGCCAGAATGTTCTCTACCTCAAAAACGTCTTTAGTGCTGACTGGAGCAGGAGTGGTACCAGGATCTAAAATTGGAGATGCATAATGAGGCCGGGAGTTTGAGCTTGTAGGTTACTGGATTCATCTGTTTCAGAAGCTCGGATGGACCGATGAAGCGAGGACCCAGTTTATAGGAGGGTACCTTGAGACAGACATTCTTAGAAGACAGCCAGACCTTGTCCTCAGGACCAAACAGAGGCAGATCCAAACTATCCTGATGATGCTTGGTCATCTTCACTTGGTCTACCTGCATGGACACAGGAGAGGGTGCCAGAGCTGAGGCTTGATGCATATCTGGTCTTTGAAAGGTTAGAGCCAGGCATACAGGTCTTCTTTCGTGGTTCACCTGAACCTGATGTATAGCCATGTTGCTAGAGACAGCAGGTCATCCAATGAGGTGGGTATATCAAGATCGGCCAGCTTGTCCTTGATTCGCCCAGACAGGCCTACCCAGAAGATGGATACCAGAGCTTCATTATTCCAGGTGAGTTCAGACAGGGTATGGAAACATACAGCACACTGGTCCACTGTGTGGAGAATGTAGGACGATTTCGGGTGGCCCTTTTAAGAAGAAGGGAGCACGCGTGCCCTAATCACAGTGCCCGGGGATCTGCCCTGTGTGCGTATCTCGGGCAGCAACAAAGAAGGAATTAGAAGAAGAAGCGTGACGTGGACCATGGCACTGAGTTAGTTAGTGTCCAAGCCGGAGGAGAGGTGCAGTGTGCATTGATGCAGGCGCTACACACTGTTTTTTGTTCATGTCTGTAAAAGATGAATGTACTGTGCTCTAAATGTGGTTGAAAACACTGTATTGATGTGAACCTAGCCTAACACAGGTGCTCTATGAAAGAAAAGCATGGTCAGTCACAAATTTTATTACAGAGAAATAAAATTAGAAAACGTATTTCAGTTATACTGGACTGGACTAGAAAGGCACTACTATGGGTACAGCTTTCATGCGAACTGCCTTCTTGATTTTGTGAATTGCCTAACAAGTGCACAATTAACAGGCCTGGCCACAGTACACATTATAGAAAAGTCATCCCAACCCACCAACTTCAACAAGACAGCCAACCATATGCTATGAACGAAGCTTCTCAAATTTCAGGATTTCAATGCCCAGTGCTTTTGTTCCACCAAGAGAAAAACAACACCAGAGAAGTCAGGTAGCTGTCTACTTTGCTCTCCTCATTGACCAAACCGAGCATGCATGTGTATAAGTGATTTGGCTGAGACAGCTGTTGTCTCAACCAGTTTTCAGTGGACATTAATCTATGGTATAAAGGCAGCTTAGGGTAGTCTGAATGTAACTACTGTCTCTTACTGCTGCCCTTTCCCTCCATGCCCTTGCTTTTGCATGGATATCTTGCTTTGCTCTCTATTTGACCATAGGGCATTATATGGCACACTTTGAATTGTTGCATATAGAAATGATTTTGAGTTTTGCCCGAAATGTGCCTTTAAGATGTGCTTGTGCCTACAGTATTTATTTAGAGAGTGTTAGGTAGTCACAGTTGAATTTCTTTTCTTGGAATAATGGCTCTGCAGGATCAAATTAATCTATTTTAGACAGGCTCATTAATCTTGAAGAGAAAGTCTTTGTAGGAGAAAGAAATTCAGTGGTGGCTACTTGATTAAATCTACTTGTCAAAGGTAGGCACCAGGACAGCTAAATCAGTCAGTGCAAGAACTCAGCACACAGCAGTCTAGATCTCTGGATCCATGTGAGTTTCAGATTTCGTGGATAGAGAAATGGTGCAGTCAAGTCAGTAAGTGCAGCAAATGCCATACATCTGCATTTATAATATCTCCATATGGATTACACATAGATATAACTATGTCTCATTTATCAAGCATACAACCATTACATTTATTTACATCTCAGAGCTGGCCATATACATTCCTTTACCTTTTGGCACCACTACAGGTTGGAAAATGTCCAGATCAATACTGGCCTTAAGTCTCTGAAAGCATATAGAGCTGTCTGCTGAAATGAGAGGAGTTACTTATTATTTTCCCAGTGGACATAGTAGCTACAAAACACATTTAGCAAATAGCAGTATGGTCTTTGGTAGCACTTACTGTAGTCAAAACATGTTTGTTTGATTTTTTTTAATTAGCAAATTACAAAATACGGCTTTATCAATTCAGTCTCCTAAAAGTTTTTGACCTCAAAAACTTATGGTTTTTATAAAGCGTACACCATAAATTAATTTCTATTATTTCGGAAGTTCATATGGGATTGGCATAGACTATACTATTGGTAAAGTTTATCCATTATCAAGTTTTGCCTATTTTAAAAATACTGTATATGTTTTGTTATTAGCAAAGGAAGGGATTACATAGACAATTATAGCAAAGACTAGAAATAATCCATAAATATTTAGAGGTGCTTGAAAGTTTGTGAAATCTTCAGAATTTTACATATTTCTGCATACATTTGATCCAAAACCAGGGCCGACGTCAGCACCCGGCATACCTGGGCGAGTGCCAGGGCCATGAGTAGGCGGGGGGGCCCACTCGCCGTCGGGCACCCCGACGCCCGTTAGCGTGCCAGCGCCGCCACGGGGCCCCCCCGCTTGCTCAGGGCCCCGGGAACAGCAGCCGGTGCAGTACTTACCTCTCCCCGTGCCTCCGATGCCGCATCTCCAGGCTCCAGGGGGCGCCTGCGCCGGCGCTTCCTCTCTCACAGCAGCGCCGTTGAATGATGTCATCATTCAGCGGCAGGCTGTGGCAGAGAGAGAGCGGACGCCGGACAGGTGAGGTGTGTGTGTGTGTGCCTGCGTGTGTGTATGTGAGAGAGTGCTGCGGTGCTGTATGTGTGATGGTGGTGGGGGAGGCAGTGATGGTGGTGAGGAGGCAATGATGATGGGGAGGCAATGATGATGATGATGGGGAGGCAATGATAATGGGAAGGCAATGATGATGATGATATTAATGGGGAGGCAATGATAATGGGAAGGCAATGATGATGATGATATTAATGGGGAGGCAATGATAATGATGATGATGGGGAGGCAATGATAATGGGCAGGCAATGATGATGATGATACTGTGATCGCTGAACCAGCATTTTTTCTTAGAGCTAGCATTTTTCTAAAGTTCAGAGGCCTTGTTCTCTTTTTAACCGACAGGCTGACGTGTACCAGTAGACAAGATAAGATGTTCCTCATTTTAGTCAATACAATACACACCCCCCCGCCTGAGAAGAGACGCTCTGTGCCAGGAGCTAAACAGGGCCAAAAGCCAAGAATGGAGTTTTTAAAGTGAAACTAGCATTTTATGTTTATGTTGTATTAACTGCCATATATGGTAATTCCGCTTCCTGCTTCAGGGGTGTATATGAATCCCTTTGTTAGCAATAAACCGCAGAGCTTATTGACGCATCCTTTGGTCTGTGTCTTATTCTCTCTGGTACCACATTCCGAGGAGGAAAGGGTTAATGAGATAACAGCGATGACAACTGGCACCCGACCAGGGGCCTGAGTTATTTTATTCTGAGGAAGCCCGACCGGTCCGGAAGACGTGGGATGAGCGGAGGTCTCTGTTGGTGATATACACAGCGCTGGGGTAAGAATACTTATTATATTCTACCTAAAATCTATATCACTGTATAGTGGACTCCCTCTTCCCCGAGCGGTCGGCTTTCCAGGTAAATCACAGGTATTCCTGGCTCAGGTCCCTTTGAACCAGTAGACCTTCAGATTAATTGTCAGTCCTGCCTTTCCTCCTTTGACAAATGACAGTATGGATCCAATGATTGTGGTGTGGTTTTGTCTTGGTGTTGGTGTGATTGGATTGTTTATTTGGTTGGCATACAAATCTTGGAAAGCGAGCAGTGGAATGGTTCAGAAACCTTTGTGGCCCATTGTCTTGGTGACAGAGTCTTGGTGACAAACTTGTCTCGGTGACAAGAGAATCTCTTCTAGGTGAGGAGATACAAAAATGGGGAACCAAAACACCAAGGAAGGTGTTACTGCTAAAGATTGTGTAAAGCAGGCATGAATGAAAACGGAGAATTGAACAGTGAAAATGGAAAAGGTTCTTTAACTCACATCATGGATGGTTGAGAGACAAAGGGCTGTTGAAAACAGTGAACCTGTGGATGAGTGCGTGTGATTACTTAGAAGAAAAGACTGAAGAATTAGGAGACGGACATTACGGACTGACAAAAACAGGGATGACTGATTTACCCTCCTGTCTGCCTCCCCCCCCCAGACAGCAGAAATGTACAGACCATGGAGCCCTACAGAGCAGTTGGCTCTAATAAAGCAACTAGACAGGATTTGCAAGCGCTTATAAGAAGGGAAATTGGCAGATGAAGCTAGATACGATAGACTGATAGATGAGACATACAAGTGTTATGTTGGTAGGAACGGACCTGATAATGCAGAAGTCAATGACGCAGAAGCAGGGGGTATGTTTACAGAAGCGTTGAAAAAAGCATGTAAAGATAGACAGGCAGAGAAGAAAGTTACACTAGTTCAGGGAAAGGAAGAAGAGCCAAAAGATTATTTCTGGGCTCTAAGAAAAACTTGGGTAGAAATGGGTTTTGTCCCGGAAAACAAGACTAGTGAGAGAGTACTAGCAAGTGCATATATGAATGGGTTAAAAAAAGGAAGTGACGGACAAGGTGAAAGTAAGTAGACCGGATTGGAGATCAGTAAAAGAGAGGATCTAGCCAGAATAGCACAAGGGGCACAACATGATTTAGCGCAGGCAAAAAGAGGAGCAAGGATACATGCTGTAGGTACTCGTCCTGCAAACCACAGGGAGAGGAGACGTGTGCCAGGAGATGGGCAGAAGTTGTGCCACGAGTGCAGGAAGCCAGGACATTTCAGGAGAGATTGCAGAAACTGGTAGCAAGTGGTGTTTTAGTTAAAACCTAGCCCCCACCTTTGGCATCTCTGCAGCTAAGGTTTCTTATCAGTGGCTTTGACAGTAAAACTTCAACTTCAGCTTCCCCCTTCAACTACGAGATTTAACTCTCTATGTATTGGCTGGTACAAGATATATATATATATAAACTTTTGTTCCAGATATCTCAGGATGCTGCTTGGTTCACAGTTATTGATTTTGCCAATGTTATTTTTATAATATGTTGATGACTTACTGATTTGTGCCCCCTCCAGGAAACAGTGTCGCACTGCAACAATATTACTCATGTTGTTTCTGTACCAAGCTGGTTGTAAAGTGTCAAAGGATAAACTGCAATTCTGTAAATCTTCAGTTATCTTTTTGGGACATTGCATTACACCGGAGGCGTGACATCTGACCAGCGCTCGCAAAGAAGCTGTACAGAATTTTCCTATTCCTGTTAATGTTGCCGCTCTTAGGACATTTCTTGGACTGGTTTCCTACTGCAGGCTGCAGCCTCTCTATGACTGTATCACCATTGTGCCTTTTAAACTAACTCCTGAAGGTATAGACTGTTTTTATTCCCTCAAAAACAGGATTGTGGCAGCTCCAGCGCTAGGAACCCCAACTATGAGCTACCATTCACCCTGTATCTCCATGAACAGCAGGGACACGCGGCAGGAGTATTGACTCAGTTACATGGTGACAATCAAAGGCCAGTAGCCTATTTCAGTGGAAGACTAGATGCAGTGGCTAGAGGTGCCCGTCCTGTGTACGGGCAGTACATGCTGTAGGACTATTGCTCCACAAATCGTCAGACATCGTGCTTGATCATCCACTGACAGTACTTACACCTGATGATGTATATACCATACTGAACCAGGTGCAACCGGCACACCTTTCAGCTGCACGTCATCTTCGATTGCAATGTGCACTTTTAATGCCTCCAAATGTTTCTTTGCAGAGATGTACCACACTTAATCCTGCCACATTGTTATCTCTCTTGGATCTAAAGGAGGGGTCAGGTACGGTATTGTACAAAGAAGATCCAAGAGAGGAGATTCCTCATGATTGTGTTCAGCTTATGGCACAGGAAACAGCAGGCCTACCCACAGTGTTTGAAACTGAAAGACTTAATGCTGATTTTGAATTTTTTGTAGATAGATCTCGCCACCAAGATGACTCAGGTACCTTCCACACCGGGTATGCCATCGTCTCCCTGAATGCAGTAATCAAAGCAGAACCAATGCTCCCACATCAGTCAGCCCAGAGGCTGAACTTAAGGCTCTGACCGAGGCCTGTAAGATAGCTGAAGGTAGAATTGTTAACATCTACACAGATTCTAGATACGCATTCGGTATAGCTCATGATTTTGGTCCAATTTGGAAATCTAGAGGATTCCTGACGGCAGCAGGACATCCCATTAAAAATGCTGACGCAGTCCAGCAGTTAATTGATGCATTACAATTACCAAAAGAAGTAGCTGTTATAAAAGTTAACCCCTTCACCCCAAGGGTGGTTTGCACGTTAATGACCGGGTCAATTTTTACAATTCTGACCACTGTCTCTTATGAGGTTATAACTCTGGAACGCTTCAACGGATCTTCACGATTCTGAGATTGTTTTCTCGTGACATATTGTACTTCATGTTAGTGGTAAAATTTCTTCGATATAACTTGCGTTTATTTTTGAAAAAACCGCAAATATGGCGAAAATTTAAAAAATTTTGCAATTTTCAAACTTTGAATTTTTTTTCCCTTAAAACAGAGAAATATGTCACACAAAATAGTTAAGAAATAACATTTCCCACATGTCTACTTTACATCAGCGCAATTTTGGAACCAAAATTTTTCTTTGTTAGGAAATTAGAAGAGTTAAAAGTTGACCAGTGATTTCTCATTTTTACAACAAAATTTACAAAGCCATTTTTTTAGGGACCACCTCACATTTGAAGTCACTTTGACGGGTCTATATGGCAGAAAATACCCAAAAGTGACACCATTATAAAAACTGCACCCCTCAAGGTACTCAAAACTACATTCAAGAAGTTTATTAACCCTTCAGGTGCTTCACAGGAGCTGAAGCAACGTGGATGGAAAAAAATAATATTTAACTTTTTAGCCACAAAAATGATCTTTTACAAACTTTTTTTTATTTTCACAAGGGTAAAAGGAGAAAATGGACAGATAAAGTTGTTGTGCAATTTCTCCTGAGTACGCCAATATCCCATATGTGGGGGAAAACCACTGTTTGGGCACACGGCAGAGCTCCTAAGGGAAGGAGCGCCGTTTGACTTTTTCAAACTAAAATTGGCTGGAATTGAGATTGGACGCCATGTCGTGTTTGGAGAGCCCCTGATACGCCTAAACAGTGGAAACCCCCCACAAGTGACACCATTTTGGAAACTAGACCCCCTAAGGAACTTATCTAGATCTGTTGTGAGCACTTTGAACCCCAAAGTGTTTCACAAAAGTTTATAATGCCTGGGTGTGAAAAAAAAAAAAAACAATTTTCCACAAAAATGATTTTTTAGTCCCAAATTTTTGATTTTTCCCAAGGAAATTGGACCCCAAAACTTGTTGTCCAATTTGTCCTGAGTACGCTGATACCCCATATGTGGGGGGGAAACTGTTTGGGCGCACGGCAGGGCTTGGAAAAGAAGCAGTAACGTTTTGGAATGCAAACATTGATGGGGGTCATGTTCCGTTTGTAGTGCCCCAGATGAGCCTAAACAGTGGAAACCCCCCACAAGTGACCCCATTTTGGAAGCTAGACCCCCTAAGGAACTTATCTAGATCTTTGGTGAGCACTTTGAACCCCCAAGTGCTTCACACAAGTTTATAATGCCCGGGCATGAAAATAAAAAATCCTATTTTTTTCCCACAAAAATTATCTCTTAGTCACTAATTTTTTATTTTCCCATAGATAACAGGAGAAATTGGACCACAAAATTTGTTGTCCAATTTGTCCTGAGTACGCTGATACCCCATATGTGGGGGGGAACCACTGTTTGGGCGCATGGCAGAGCTCGGAATGGAAGGAGCACTATTTGACTTTTTCCAACCAAAATTGGCTGGAATTGAGATTGGACGCCATGTTGCATTTGGAGAGCCCCTGATGTGCCTAAACAGTGGAAACCCCCCACAAGTGACCCCATTTGGGAAACTAGACCCCCTAAGGAACTTATCTAGATCTGTTGTGAGCACTTTGAACCCCCAAGTGCTTCACACAAGTTTATAACGTAGAGCCGTAAAATTAAAAAATTATATTTTTTCCACAAAATTGATCTTTTCACCCCAATTTTTATTTTCCCAAGGGAAAGAAGACTCCAAAAGTTATTGTGCAATTTGTCCTGAGTACGCTGATACCCCATATGTGGGGGTAAACCACTGTTTGGGTGCATGGCAGAGTTTGGAAGGGAAGGAGCGCCGTTTGACTTTTTCAACGCAGAATTGGCTGGATGCCATGTCGTGTTTGGAGAGCTCCTGATCTGCCTAAACAGTGGAAACCCCCCACAAATGACACCATTTTGGAAACTAGACCCCTCAAGGAACTTATCAAGATGTGTGGTGAGCACTTTGAACCCCAAAGTGCTTCACAGAAGTTTATAACGTACAGCCGTAAAATAAAAAAATTCTTTTTTTTTTTTACAAAAATGATTTTTTAGCCCCCAATATTTTATTTTCACAAGGGTAGCAGGAGAAATTGGACCCCAAAAGTTGTTGTCCAATTTGTCCTGAGTATGCTGATACCCAATATGTGGGAGTAAACTACTGTATGGGCGCACGTCGGGGCTCGGAAGGGAAGTAGTGACGTTTTGGATTGCAGACTTTGATGGAATGGTCTGGGGGAGTCATGTCGCATTTGGAGAGCCCCTGATGCGCCTAAACAGTGGAAACCCCCCACAAGTGACCCCATTTTGGAAAATAGACCCCACAAGGAACTTATCTAGATGTGTGGTGAGCACTTTGAACCCGAAGTGCTTCACAGAAGTTTATAACGTACAGCCGTAAAAATAAAAAATCCTTTTTTTTTTACAAAAAATGATTTTTTCGCCCCCAATATTTTATTTTCACAAGGGTAACAGGAGAAATTGGACCCCAAAAGTTGTTGTCCAATTTGTCTTGAGTACGCTGATACCCAATATGTGGGAGTAAACTACTGTATGGGCACACGTCGGGGCTCGGAAGGGAAGTAGTGACGTTTTGGATTGCAGACTTTGATGGAATGGTCTGGGGGAGTCATGTCGCATTTGGAGAGCCCCTGATGCGCCCTAAACAGTGGAAACCCCCCACAAGTGACCCCATTTTGGAAAATAGACCCCACAAGGAACTTATCTAGATGTGTGGTGAGCACTTTGAACCCCGAAGTGCTTCACAGAAGTTTATAACGTACAGCCGTAAAAATAAAAAATCCTTTTTTTTTTTACAAAAATGATTTTTTCCGCCCCAATATTTTATTTTCACAAGGGTAACAGGAGAAATTGGACCCCAAAAGTTGTTGTCCAATTTGTCCTGAGTACGCTAATACCCAATATGTGGGAGAAAACTACTGTATGGGCACACGTCGGGGCTCGGAAGGGAAGTAGTGACGTTTTGGATTGCAGACTTTGATGGAATGGTCTGGGGGCGTCATGTCGCATTTGGAGAGCCCCTGATGCGCCTAAACAGTGGAAACCCCCCACAAGTGACCCCATTTTGGAAAATAGACCCCACAAGGAACTTATCTAGATGTGTGGTGAGCACTTTGAACCCCGAAGTGCTTCACAGAAGTTTATAACGTACAGCAGTAAAAATAAAAAATCCTTTTTTTTTTTACAAAAATGATTTTTTCGCCCCCAATATTTTATTTTCACAAGGGTAACAGGAGAAATTGGACCCCAAAAGTTGTTGTCCAAATTGTCCTGAGTACGCTGATACCCAATATGTGGGAGAAAACTACTGTATGGGCACACGTCGGGGCTCGGAAGGGAAGTAGTGACGTTTTGGATTGCAGACTTTGATGGAATGGTCTGGGGGAGTCATGTCGCATTTGGAGAGCCCCTGATGCGCCTAAACAGTGGAAACCCCCCACAAGTGACCCCATTTTGGAAAATAGACCCCACAAGGAACTTATCTAGAAGTGTGGTGAGCGCTATGAAGCCCCAAGTACTTCACAGAAGTTTTATAACATACAGCCGTAAAAACAAAAAAATCATTTTTTTTTTTACAAAAATGATTTTGTCGCCCCCAGTTTTTTATTTTCCCAAGGGTAACAGGAGAAATAGGCCAAATTGCACAATAACTCTTGGGGTCCAGAGTATGCTGATACCCCATATGTGGGGTAAACTACTGTTTGGGCGCATGGCAGAGCTCAGAAGTGAAGGAGCACCATTTGACTTTTTCAACGCAGAATTGGCTGGAATTGAGATCAGACGCCATGTCACATTTCGAGAGCTCCTGATGTGCCTAAACAGCAGAAACCCCCCAATTCTAACTCCAACCCTAACCCCAAACACCAATAACCCTAGTCCCAACCCTAACCACAAACCTAACCCTAACACACCCATAACCCTAATCCCAACCCTAATCCTAACGTTAGCGCCAACCCTAACCCTAATACTAATGTTAGCGCCAACCCTAACCCTAACTTTAGCCGCAACCCTAACCCTAACGGGAAAATGGAAATAAATACATTTTTTTAATTTTATTATTTTTCCCTAACTAAGGGGGTGATAAAGGGGGTTTGATTTACTATTTATAGCGGGTTTTTGTGATTGGCAGCTGTCACGCTAAAAGACGCTTTTATTGCAAAAAATAGTTTTTTGCATCACCACATTTTGAGAGCTATAATTTTTGCATATTTTGACCCACAGAGTCATGTGAGGTCTTATTTTTTGCGGGACGAGTTGACGTTTTTATTTGTACCATTTTTGAGCACGTGACATTTTTTGATCACTTTTTATTTCGATTTTTGGGTGGTTAGAATGAACAAAAATCAGCAATTCATGAATTTCTTTTGGGGGAGGCGTTTACACCGTTCCGCGTGTGGTAAAATTGATAAAGCAGTTTTATTCTTCGGGTTAGTACGATTACGGCGATACCTCATTTATATCATTTTTTTAGGTTTTGGTGCTTTTATAGAATGAAAACAATTTTATATAAAAAATCATTATTTTTGCATCGCTTTATTCTGCGAGCTATAACTTTTTTATTTTTTCGCTAATGATGCTGTGTGATGGCTCGTTTTTTGCGGGACAAGATGACGTTTTCAGTGGTAGTATGTTTATTTATATCGGTCTTTTTGATAGCGTGTTATTTCACTTTTTGTTCGGCAGTATGATGATAAAGCATTGATTTTTTGCTTCGTTTTTTTTTTTTTTAAGGGGTTCACTAAAGGGGTTAACTAGTGGGACAGTTTTATAGGGGGGGTCGTTACGGACGCGGCGATACCAAATATGTGTACTTTTATTGTTTTGTTTTTTTTATTTACAGGAAAAAATGAATTTATTGGGGAATATTTTTTTTTTTTTTATGATTTTTTTTTACACTTTTTATTTTTACTTTTTTTACTTTTTTACTTTGTCCCAGGGTGGGACATCACAGTATTTTATCAGATCGCTGGTGTGACAGTGTGCACAGCACTCTGTCACACCAGCGATCGCTCTGGCATCGCTGCAGGCTTCCCAGCGCCTGCTCTCAGCAGGCACTGAGGAAGCCGCCTCCCTGCAGGACCCCGGCGCCATCTTGGATCCGGGGACCTGGAGGGAGGACGGACCCTCGGAACAGCGCGACACATCGCGCTGCTCTGAGGGTCTCAGGGGAGCGCGCAGGGAGCCCCCTGCCTGCGCGATCCTCCCCTGTGCCCCGGGTACACCGCGATCATGTTTGATCGCGGTGTGCCAAGGGTTAATGTGCCGGGAGCGGTCCGTGACCGCTCCTGACACACAGTCACGGGTGTCAGCTGTGATAATCAGCTGACACCCGGCGGCGATCAGCTGCGCTCCCCCCGGGAGCGCAGCTGATCACCCATGACGTACTATTCCGTCCATGGGAATTAGGTCCAGGGTCACATGGACGGAATAGTACGTCTGATGGCAGAGAGGGGTTAAAGCACATACCAGATGCACTGATCAGATGAGTAAAGGAAACGCAATGGCCGATGCAGCAGCAAAAACAGCAGCCAGTAGGCCACTCCAAGGGGTAACGATGCACCAGGTAAGCGCTCCCAAAAATCCCTTTGTGTCGGAGGATGCCTTATCCCAGATGCAGGCTCAGGTGCGCCAGGAGGAAGTAGAAAAGTGGGAAAAAGAAGGTGCATGTCTGAATGAAGCAAATGGGGTATGGGGAAGAGGGATGCGTCGATGCCTTCCAAGGGTGTTGTACCCTGCGGTCGCCCAGTTGTTACATGGGCCAACCCACCAGTCCAAAACTGCTGTAATGAGCGTCATGCAAAAGCATTGGGTGGCACCAGGCTTTTCCACCTGTATAGAAGGTTTGATCCAGGGATGCATGGTATGTGCTACACATAATCAGGGAAGGGTAGTCAAGACACCACCCAAACACACCCCTCGGCCCCTCTATCCTTTCCAGAGACTGCAGATTGATTATATTCAGCTGCCAAAATCAGGGTCATGGGAGTACGTGTTGGTGTGTTTTGATTTATTCTCAGGTTGGCCGGAGGCTTTCCCGATTGCCAAGGCTACGGCTGCGGCGACCGCAAAGAAGCTGCTTGCGGAGGTGGTGTGCAGGTGTGGAGTACCAGAGGTGATCGAGAGTGGCAGAGGTACACATTTCACAGGTGAAATAATGAATGAAGTCTTGACAGCTCTGGGAATTCAACAAGCTTTCCACACCCCATATCACCCACAAAGCAGTGGGAAAGTAGAAAGACTAAATGGGACATTGAAGTTAAAAATTCAAAAGGCCATGGCTGAAACAGGGAAATCTTGGCCTGAATGTTTACCATTAGCCCTATACTCAGTAAGGTACACTCCAAATAGAAAAACTGGACTTTCTCCGTATGAAGTACTATTTGGCAAAGTGCCTAGTTTAGGATGTTTCTTTCCCCAAGCACTGGAAATGAGTAACCATGTCTTAAGCTCATATGTAAGGGATTTGCATAAAAGACTCAAGAAAGTACATGATAATGTCTTCAGTTCTCTTCCAGTTCCGAACCAGGATCCTGGGAGTCACAGCCTGCAGCCCAGAGACTGGGTAGTCATTAAAAGACACGTGAGAAAGAGTCTGGATCCGAGATTTGACGGACCTTTTCAAGTTCTACTGACGACAAGTACCGCAGTCAAGCTACAAGGCAAGGAAACTTGGATCCACGCATCGCATTGTAAGAAGATCCTTGGAGAGCCTCCAGAAGAGGAATGATGCTACTAATGACATTTGCTTGCATCCTTGCAGTAACGGATGCTTGGAACAGACTTAGCCGAGTAGATGGTGATGATAACAGGTTCATTAGACACCACTTAGCTTTAGTGGATGGACTGAAAGAACAAAACCAAAATGTTGCAAACTGTTGGATTTGTACACATGCGCCGGTGACATCCACCAGTCTACCATTTCTTGCAGTCCCAGTCTCGTGGGAAGAAATTAACTCTTGGGGATACTGTTCCCCACTAGGACAAAAGCCCGGATGGTGTATGATGAGTAACATTTCAAAGTTTATAGATTTGGCACACCGATTAGTATTACAGCATTCAGCTATATGGAACCTTCCACCATCAATGTATTGGGTATGTGGGGACAAGGCATTTAAGTGGCTTCCAGTAAGAGTCACCGGGAAATGCACCCTAGCTAGATTGACACCAGCCACCTATCTCATCACTCCAGATAGATTAAATCCATTGTCTATTCCAAAACACACACTACATAAACGATCTGCAGACAATAGACCTCGCCCAAATGGGAGACCACACATAGTGGAGATGGGGATAGCAAATAAATTTTTCAGTGCATTATTTATCTACCCTATGATAACTCAGACATGGGACAAGTTGGTAGAATCCACAGACTACCTAGATGATCAAATATGGGATATTTTAGATATCATGAATGGGTCCCTTGCAGTACAGAACCAGTTAATTATTGTTACTAACCAACATACCCTCATGTTAGATTACCTGACTGCAGCTCAAGGAGGGATGTGCCAGATTATTGGACCTGCATGTTGTCATTATATTGATAATTCTAGTGTTTTAACCCTTAAACATAAGCTAGAGGATGTCATAAAGTTAAGGAAACTAAATGGAGGAAACTATATGATGAGGCAAATCTGAAGAACCAAGATTCATGGTGGGCAAATACTTTCTCCTTTCTTAACCCGCAAATTGGTTCAAAGGTATAGGGGGATGGCTGACTGGGATATTACAAGCTGGCCTACAGGTTTTATTGATATGTCTTGCCATCTATTTAGTGTTTTAAATTTGTTTGATGTGTATTAAACGATGTACTAGGACACAGAGGAGGTATGAAGATGTGTATTGATCAAATGAAGGAACAAAAGGAGGGAAATGTGATCGCTGAACCAGCATTTATTCTTAGAGCTAGCATTTTTCTAAAGTTCAGAGGCCTTGTTCTCTTTTTAACCGACAGGCTGACGTGTACCAGGAGACAAGATAAGATGTTCCTCATTTTAGTCAATACAATACACCCCCCCCGCCTGAGAAGAGACGCTCTGTGCCAGGAGCTAAACAGGGCCAAAAGCCAAGAATGGAGTTTTTAAAGTGAAACTAGCATTTTATGTTTATGTTGTATTAACTGCTATATATTCCGCTTCCTGCTTCAGGGGTGTATATGAATCCCTTTGTTAGCAATAAACCGCAGAGCTTATTGACGCATCCTTTGGTCTGTGTCTTATTCTCTCTGGTACCACATTCCGAGGAGGAAAGGGTTAATGAGATAACAGCGACGACAATACTAATGGGGAGGCAATGATGATGATGATTAGGAGGCAATGATAATGGGGAGGCAATGATTATGATGATGGGGAGGCAATGATGATGATGATGATGGGGAGGCAATGATGATGATGATGGGCAGGCAATGATGATGATGGGGAGGAATGATGATGATAATGGGCAGGCAATGATGATGATAATGGGGAGTCTTTCCACAGCGCCCTTTCCTGAGCCGTAACAGTGCAGAACGCGGCACAGTGTAGAGGAGAGCTTCATATTTTGTATGGAGCATTATATGTGGTCCAGTATTCTGTATGGAGCATTATATTGGGTCCAGTATTCTGTATGGAGCATTATATGGGGGATGGCGGGGTGACATCCTGCATGGGGTATTATATGGGTGATGAGGGGGAGACTATGTGGTGCCCATAATATTGTATGGAGGACTGTACTGTCCAGTCTCTACTGTGCGCTGTGAGGATTTGGCGGTTTTTGAGCTATTGTACAATTTACAATAGGTATCAGTTATGTAATGGAAGAAGAGAAGTGTTTGGCGTTGTGCTATACCCATATTTCTCTGCAGTATCTGTGCATCATGAATCGAGGTCTGTGTTAAGGGGGCCCACTGAGATTCTTTCGCCCGGGGCCCATAAAAACCTGGAGCCGGCCCTGTCCAAAACTATAACAGACTTTCCCACTATCCAAGAGAAGAAGAAAAAATCCAGCTTCACGATTCCAGAAAAATCTTTATTCCACAAATTATGATAATTCCAACTTCATAACAGCATACAGTCACCACCAAGGTGGGATTGAACAGACGCGTTTCGAGCTATATGCTCTTATTCATTGCTCAAAGATACATTCATTGCTCTTGGATACTTTTTTCCTGCTGCATTGCAGGCATCCGTGCTTCCGTCTCTGGATACCAGGAGGGTGAGCTGACTTTGTTTATTATATTCCCTTAGATTTTCCCACTAGTCCTAAAAGTAGATAAAGAGAACCAAATCAAACAAATAAATAAAAAAATAATAGACTTTATCATTTTTTGAAAGGAGGAAAATGATCCAATATCACTTTTGTGAGTGGCAAAAGAATGTGAACCTTTGCTTTTGGCATCTCGTGTGGCCACCTAGTCCACAATAACTGAATATAGATGGTTCCAGTGGTAATTGTTGATTAGTCCTGCGCTTTTACTTAGAGAAATTTTAGCCTATTCCTCTCTACAAAACAGCTTCAAATGTGTTATGTTGGTGGGTTTTCTCCCCTGAACTGCTTGCTTTTGGTCTTTTCACATTAAGAAATAGGATTAAGTTTTGGACGTTGACTTGGCCATTACAGAACTTTGGCCCCAATTCATTATTGCATTTTTTAAGTCAATTTAAATTTTTTTTGTGGTATTCACTAATGTTTATTGCATCACATTCATCAAAACGGCACACGTGGTTCATGAGTTTTATGCAAAATCTAAAATGGTCTTCTTTTCTGACTTTAATTATGTTTACGACTTTTTGAGCCAAAAGCAGTATCATTTTCAAAATGTCTTAAAAATTGCTAAAAAATTCCAGGCGTGCAAAAAAATCACTCAAGGGGGACTGTAGTACATTTGCAACAAATTTTGCAACTTTTTGATAAGTCCACAACTAATGAATCAAGAGAAAACAACTAAAAACTCCAAATGACTCACATAGTGGTAAAAAAATTTTAAACAAAACAGGGAAAAATATCAAATCCACTTCATAAAAAGCTCAAATGGAAAGATGAATATGATGCAAACAAAAATTAGGTGCGAAAGAAGAAAAATTTGCCAAAAAACACTCGCTAATGCAATAATAAAGAAATTAGCTACTACTTTTTTATTGATAGTCTATTCATAGGATAGGCCATTAATATCTGATAGCGGGGTATAAGACCCAGCACCCTCATCGATCAGCAGTTAGTGGCTCCAGTGGTGGACAGAAGTTCACAGATTCTACAAAAACACAGCAGCAACATCATTTCTACAATGGTCATGGGTACTGCAGATTCACCCCCTATTTAAATGATCTGCAGTGACAACTATAGTTTTGGCAGAGCTGCTGTGCTCTGGTAGCATCTGAGAACTTCCAGCCGGTGCTGGTAATATCTGATCGGCGGTATATATATCAGTGTGCTAGGATTGCCATCAAAGGTGATCAAAATATTGTATGTACCCCAAAGTAGCATAAATAAAAACTATAGCTCACAACCACTCACAAATGTCTAGAGATAGGAAAATATAAAAGTTATAGATGTCAGGAAAAGGCGACAAAAAACAATTTTTTTTACAAAGTTTAAAACTTTTTTAATCATTAAAAAACATACAAGTTTGGTAATACAAAATCTAAAAAACAACAGCAGATTTGCATTTTTTGACCATTTCATCATGGAATATATTTCAGGGATTTTTTCAATTGTGTATATATATATATATATATATACACCGAAGATACTCGAGTATAAACTCACCCGAGTATAAGCGACACCCTAATTTTGCCACAAAAAAACTATGAAAACTTATTGACTCGAGTATAAGCCTAGGGTGGAAAATGCAGCAGTTACTATTAAATTTAAAAAATAAAAATAGATGCCAATAAAAGTAAAATTAATTGAGACATCAGTAGGTTAAATGTTTTTGAATATCCATATTTAATCAGGAGCCCATATAATGCTCCATACAGTTCATGATGGCCCCATAAGATGCTCCATACAAAATACGCCCCATATAATGTTGCACAAAGGTTAATAATGTCGCCAAAAGATGCTCCATAGGTTATGCCCCATATGCTGCTCCATAAAAGTTATGGCCCCATAAGAGGCTCCATAGATTATGCCCCACATGCTGCTCCATAAAGGTTATGCGGAGGACAGAGCGGAACACATTGGTGGAACGGGGAAAGGTGAATATAGCATGGCTCCCCATCCTCCCCTTCATACACACCCCCTCCTTGTGCATCTCTGCAGCCCCTGCTTCTCCCATGGTCTGCGCACCGCAGCTCTTCCTTTTTTCAGCGGTCACATGGTACCGCTTATTAAAGTCATGAATATGCACATATTCATGACTTTAATGAGCGGTACCACGTGACCGCTGAACACAGGTGCTGGAGACCATGGGAGAAGAAGGGGGACAGCAGGAACCATGCCAGGAGGGGGTGAGTATATGTGACAGCCGTGCTCCCCCTCCCTCGCCGACCCCTGGTATATGACTCGAGTATAAGCCGAGAGGGGCACTTTTAGCCCTAAAAAATGGGCTGAAAATCTCGGCTTATACTCGAGTCTATAAGGTATATATACCATATTTTTCGCTTTATAAGACACACCTGATTATAAGACGCACCCCGAAATTTGAAGAAAAAGATTAAAATTTTTTTATGTTAAATGGGGGTCTGTCTTATAATGCCAGTGTCCGTCTAACAAATCATATATATGTCCCTCATCCTGGTATCTATATAACCCCTATCCTGGCACATGGCCCCCTTGTGCTGGCACATGGCCCCCCCTGTGCTAGCACATTGCCCCTGTGCTGTTGGCACATTGCCCCTCTGTGCTGCTGCCATATCGCCCCCTTGTGCTGGCCCATAGCCCCCCATCCCATCCTAGATATGGCCCCTCAGTCACTATATACCCCCCTGCTGGCACGCACATAGCCCCCCTATTTTCCCCCCCTGCTGGCACGCACATGGCCCCCCAGTCTCTATATGCCCCCTGCTGGCACGGACATGGCCCCTCGTCACTATATGCCCCCCTGCTGGCACACACATGATAAAATAACAAACACTTAACTCACCCTCCGATGAGGGCTCCGGGCTCCCAGCTCCTCGGTTGCGCTTCCTATTTCCCGGGCATCGGATCATGTGACCTGGGCACACAGTGACGACATCACTGTGCTGTGCCGATCACATGATCGGATGTCGGCACAGACACAGGAACAGCCACTGGGGAGCTGGGAGCACAAAGTGTTGTGAATGGGTTTGAGATGAGTTCTGAGCAGAGGCTCCCTCTGGTGGTTACAAGCGGGGCCGGTGATACTGCTATGTTACGGTAGCTGAGGAGTGCAGGTAAAAAGGAAATACACCAGAGCAGTTGGAATCTATGAGATTGCAGTACCCTGACTAACCACCGCAACTAGAGGCAGCCGTGGAGCGTTCCTACGTTGGTCCTAGACGCCTCGTCACAGCCTGAGAAACTAACTACACCTAAAGATAGAAATAGGAAAGCTATCTGCCCGGAGCAGAACCCCAAAGATAATAGAAAGCCCCCAAACATGTAATGGCGGTTAGACAAGAGGAAATACTGACACAGAAAGAAAATAGTATGAGCAAACGCTGGGACCCAAACTATCTAAATAGAAAAGGACAGGAAGGGTACTTAAACTGTTGTGAATGGGTTTGAGATGAGTTCTGAGCAGAGGCTCCCTCTGGTGGTTACAAGTGGTACTAGTGAGGATTGTGAGGACTGGGAATCAGGTGTTACTGATTGGTCTTATATAAGGGAGTCATTTTCCCATCAGGGTTGCCGGTGATCAATTGTTCTGGTCTGAATCCTTCTTTCCAGTTTCCCTTGTAGCCTGCTGTGCCGTGTCTGCATCTCCTGCTATCAGATAAGACAATTTCTTATTTTGTGTTTTTGCTATATTTTTGCATTTTGTCCTGCACTTCTGTGGGGGCCTTCTGGGTCCCCTCCGGGGCTTTTGCCCTCTCAGTTTAGTCCAGCCACTGTGTTTTGTACTTTTGCTTTTTCCAGTTTTTTTTCAGTGGCTGCTGTTTTGATTTTTTTACACCAGAGAACTAATTTAGGTGGTAGAGGTCGTGTGATCTCAGGTGATTTTGAAATTAGTAGAGTTGGTGTTTTTTCAGGGTTTTCTGAGATTGCAGTAAGTACCCTTCCTGTCCTTTTCTATTTAGATAGTTTGGGCCCCAGCGTTTGCTCATACTATTTACTTTCTGTGTCAGTATTTCCTCTTGTCTAACTGCCATTACATGTTTGGGGGCTTTCTATTATCTTTGGGGTTCTGCTCCGGGGCAGATAGCTTTCCTATTTCTATCTTTAGGTGTAGTTAGTTTCTCAGGCTGTGACGAGGCGTCTAGGACCAACGTAGGAACGCTCCACGGCTGCCTCTAGTTGCGGTGGTTAGTCAGGGTACTGCAATCTCATAGATTCCAACTGCTCTGGTGTATTTCCTTTTTTACCTGCACTCCTCAGCTACCGTAACATAACAACAAAGCCATCATCGGAAGGTGAGTTAAGTGTTTGTTAATTTATAATGTGCATGTCAGCAGGGGGCATATAGTGACCGGGAGGGGGGGCATATCCATGATGGGAGGGCGGGAGATTGCAGGCACATGCAATATGCGCCGCTCCCCTGTCAGCCAACTTGGCGTGGCTTCAGCATTGAGGTGATGGACAGCGGGTGCAGCGAATATTACATTAGGCTAATGAGCAAGAGCACGTGATCTCCCGCTGTCTCTGCAGCCCGCAGCCAGCCCACTCCAGCCCCCTGACACCACTCCAGAGCTGTCCCCCCCTCCTCTACAGCACAGCACACAGATTTGGATTATAAGACGCACCCCCACTTTCCCAAAAAATTTAGGGGAACAAAAGTGCGTTTTATAATCCGAAAAATATGGTATACATATATACAGTCATGGCTAAAAGTTTTGGCGCACTTGAAATTGTTCCAGAAAAAGAAGTACTTCTCCAGAAAATTATTGCAATTACACGTTTTATTATGCAGATGTTTATTTCCAAAAGAACAGAGAAAAAAAGGCAAATTGGACATAATTTCACACAAGACCCCAAGAATGGGTAGTACAAAATTGTTGGTGCCTTTCTAAAAATGTGGGTAAAGAAATTAAAAAAATTTAGACTTGAGAGTCCTCGGTGGTTGATACCTTTTAATGGCTAACTGAAAAGATGGTAACAAATTGCAAGCTTTCGAGACTACTCCGGTCTCTTCATCAGGCAAAGACTAAAACAAAAACTGAAGAATCACATATATATATATACACAAGAGGACACAGGAATAGTGCAATAGGTAAGACAAGTGACGTGAAGCAGAACTGTCATTATGGCAGAGGGATGAACATAAATATTGTAACAGATCATAGATAAGGAGAGAGTTTTATTACCCTCTGATTGGGGTCTGCAAGAGCCACCAGAATATCAAGGAATCACCTGCTACATTACAAAACTAAAGAAGAAAATAACCGGGTGCCTCTAGTGGTCACCTACAATCCAAATCTGGAGATGCTAAGGGGAGCTGCACGGAAACTACAACCTTTACTACAAAAAGATGCCCGATTACAATCCATATTTCCAGACCCCCCACTACTATGTTTTAGGCAGCCCCCAAATCTAAGAAGCATCATTGTCAGAAGCTCCCTGTCCTCCCCAACAGCTGCAGGAACCTTTCCTTGCAAACAGAAGAAGTGTAAAACATGTGCATCTATAATGACCACGGACAAGATAAAGATACCCAACTCCCATCAGGACTACAAGATCCCAGGTACTTTCAGCTGCATCACATCTAATGTGGTGTACTTAATTATATGTACTAAATGTCCAACTGGGGGTCTGTATGTGGGGGAGACTGGGCAAAAACTGAGAACAAGGATGAATTCTCATCGCCACACGATAAGAGAAAAAAGAATGGATTTACCTGTGGCAAAACACTTTTGTATGCCCGGTCATAGCATAATGGATATGGAATTACTGGTATTAAAATCTAACTTCAAATCTGAGAAAGATAGAAAGGTTTGGGAATACAAACTTATGATGACCTTTGACACTCTGAGTGCTGGAATGAACGTGTCACATGGATTCATGTCATTCTATATCAATTAAGGAATCTGCGTCTCTGACCTTCTAGGGGCATCAAAACACAATACCAGACCCCAA
Organism: Oophaga sylvatica; assembly: GCA_033576555.1. Classification (NCBI taxonomy): domain Eukaryota; kingdom Metazoa; phylum Chordata; class Amphibia; order Anura; family Dendrobatidae; genus Oophaga; species Oophaga sylvatica. The sequence continues at coordinate 22,238,486 of JARQOD010000007.1, forward strand.
TCAGAGGGTAATAAAACTCTCTCCTTATTTATGATCTGTTACAATATTTATGTTCATCCCTCTGCCATAATGACAGTTCTGCTTCACGTCACTTGTCTTACCTATTGCACTATTCCTGTGTCCTCTTGTGTATATATATATATGTGATTCTTCAGTTTTTGTTTTAGTCTTTGCCTGATGAAGAGACCGGAGTAGTCTCGAAAGCTTGCAATTTGTTACCATCTTTTCAGTTAGCCATTAAAAGGTATCAACCACCGAGGACTCTCAAGTCTAAATATTTTTCTATCTACTGGCTAACACGGTACGAAGATACACATCTTTCCTAGGTAAAGAAATTAGTTTTAGGACTGTGATTCTCGTTCAAATTCACCTGTGGCAAGTAACAGGTCTGGGCAATATGAAAATCACGCTGACACTGATGCACCCTGAACCTGCAGGACAACTTGAACTTCTTTGGAACTTGATTGCAGCTGCTTATCCACCATCTTGACTATTTTGTGTTGCTTGCAACCTTTCATCAATTTTTCTCTGCTGTCCGTGTCCAGGGAGATTAGCTACAGTGCCATGGGTTGTAAATTTCTTGGTTATGTTGCGCACTGTGGACTAAAATCTTAAATCAAAATAAAAATGTGATTTTCTTTGACCTTACTGCATTTTAAAACCATTAATTATCCGAGAGAATATGTATGCCGCGAATTTAAATTATGTATGATTTTTTTTAAATCCTGAGTATAATAGCCAAGTTAAGGAAGAAGTGGAAGTTTTCTAAAAAGTATTGTCTTATAAACAGGGATCAATGATCCCAGTGACATCGACATTTAAACTCTATGATTTAATTTGTGCACATGAATCTTTAGGTTGTTCACCCTAAGAATTGCTATTTGTATCAGCTATATTTATACAAGATGGGCACTATTAAAAGGACGTATCAAATGAATTTGCATACTATACACATACATTTTAGCTTGAAAACACTTCTCTTCCATGTGCTCCAGCAATTTTTTTTCCTTCTCTGCGTGAATAAAAAACTTCCCTGCTTTTTGTTACAATTTAAACGTGCAAAAGAAAGGAAATGATAAGACTAAGAATAAAGAAAAACACATAATTAAAAATGATGTAGTACAGAAGCAGTAGATGAAAATCCTACTCACCCTCCTGCACACCCTCGCAGCATCTCGTTGGTCCCGGTGCCCTCACAGCATCTCGTTGGTCCCGGTGCCCTCACAGCATCTCGTTGGTCCCGGCTCCCTCGCAGCATCTCGTTGGTCCCGGCTCCCTCGCAGCATTTCGTTGATCCCGGCGCCGGCAGCTCTTCCTGTGCCAAGCGATCACAAGGCCCCGCTTATGCACGTGCACTTTATAAGTAATAACTTGGCTTGTTCATGAGTATATGCATTTTATATCATTTTTTTTTGTCAGATGAACTTGAGTAAATTATTCTTTCAAATTTATTTATTACCAAAGTTCTTTCCATGGATGTATCATAGGATCCCTGGGCACATGTCCCTCGCATTTTGAGGCATCTTTTTATTAATACTTTTGAGTGTAATTATTGTAACAATAAAAATTGTCAATTTTTCTACATTATTGTTCCTTTTTGTGCTTTTCTGGTCACCTTGTAACCCCTCCCCACACGGAGTATCTTGGTGACTCAGACGGGTTTCATACATTCAAAATGTACCTGCAAAGTTAGGCATTGTGTGCACATAGCAGAATTATGTTTGCCGAGCCTTTATAGCAGCACAAGGGCTCAGAGTACGGGTTCATATATTTTTATGGGTGCAATATTATGGTTCCATGAAACTTTTTAAGGTGGCCATATACCTAGCTGTCTCTTCTGAATATCCCATACATATAAATGCTTAACTTCTTCAAAATGGGGAGAGCATAGTAAAATACTGCTGGACATCTCTAGCAATTGAGTTATCTAACTCTGAAGAACAAAAACATTGGGCATATTATCTGTCGGGGGAGAGTCATGACGCCTCCATACACATCAGATGGTCAGCTGGTCATGCCAAAATTCACTTTAATTTAATCTGTATGGGGGTCTTAACCCCTTTCTGCCATCTGACATACTCTCCAGTCCATGGTACCTGGGCCCGTATGACCAGGGACGGGATAGTACGTCGCATGCGATCGGACGCGCTCCCGGAGCGCGTCCGTTCGCGGCCGGATGTCAGCTGATTATCACAGCTGACACCCGGCACTATGTGCCAGGAGTGGTCACGGACCGCTCCCGGCACATTAACCCCTGGAACACCGCGATCAAACATGATCGCGGTGTACAGGGGGCAAAGGGAAGCATCGCACAGGGAGGGGCTCCCTGCGTGCTCCCCTGAGACCCTCCGAACAGCGCGATGTAATCGCGCTGTTCTGAGGCCTTCCTCCCTGCAAGACCCCGGATCCAAGATGGCCACCGGGTCCTGCAGGGAGGCGACTTCCTCAGCGCCTGCTGAGAGCGGGCGCTGAGGAAGCCTGCAGCACTGCCTGTCACATCGCTGTCGTGACAGAGTGCTGTGCACACTGTCACACCAGAGATCTGACCCTATACTGTGATGTCCCACCCTGGGACAAAGTAAAAAAGTAAAAAAAAATGAAAATCACAATTGTAAAAAAAAAATTCCAAAATAAAGGAAAAAAAAAATCCCCAATAAATTCATTTCTTCCTGTAAATAAAAAAACAAAACAATAAAAGTACACATATTTGGTATCGCCGCGTCCGTAACGACCCACCCTATAAAACTGTCCCAGTAGTTGACCGCTTTAGTGAACCCCTTAAAAAAGCAAAAAATCAATGCTTTGTCATCATACTGCCGAACAAAAAGTGGAATAGCACGCGATTAAAAAGACCGATATAAATAATCATGGTACCACTGAAAACGTCATCTTGTCCCGCAAAAAACGAGCTGCCATACAGCATCATCAGCGATAAAATAAAAAAGTTATAGCTCGCAGAATAAAGCGATGCAAAAATAATTATTTTTTATATAAAACAGTTTTTATTGTATAAAAGCGCCAAAACATAAAAAATATATAAATGAGGTATTGCCGTAATCGTACTAACCCGAAGAATAAAACTGTTTTATCGATTGTACCACACGTGGAACGGTATAAACGCCCCCCCAAAAGAAATTCATGAATTGCTGATTTTTGTTCATTCTAACCTCCCAAAAATCGAAATAAAAAGTGATCAAAAAATGTCACGTGCTAAAAAATGGTACCAATAAAAACGTCAACTCGTACAGCAAAAAATAAGACCTCACATGACTCTGTGGGCCAAAATATGCAAAAATTATAGCTCTCAAAATGTGGTGATGCAAAAAATATTTTTTTGCAATAAAAAGCATCTTTTAGCGTGACAGCTGCCAATCATAAAAACCCGCTATAAATAGTAAATCAAACCCCCTTTATCACCCCCTTAGTTAAGGAAAAATAATAAAGTTAAAAAAATTTATTTATTTCCATTTTCCCATTAGGGTTAGGGTTAGGGTTGCGGCTAAAGTTAGGGTTAGGGTTGGGGCTAAAGTTAGGATTAGGGTTAGGGTTGGGATTAGGGTTAGGGGTGTGTTAGGGTTAGGTTTGTGGTTAGGGTTATGGTTAGGGTTGGGACTAGGGTTAGGGGTGTGTTGGGGTTAGGGTTGGAGTTAGAATTGGGGGGTTTCCACTGTTTAGGCACATCAGGGGCTCTCCAAATGTGACATGGCGTCTGATCTCAATTCCAGCCAATTCTGCGTAGAAAAATTCAAACGGTGCTCCTTCACTTCTGAGCTCTGCCATGCGCCCAAAAAGTGGTTTACCCCCACATTTGGGGTATCAGCGTACTCAGGACAAATTGCACAATGACTCTTGGGGTCCAATTTCTTCTGTTACCCTTGGGAAAATTAAAAATTGGAGACGAAAATATCATTTTTGTAAAAAAAAATGATTTTTTTGTTTTTACGGCTGTACGTTATAAACTTCTGTGAAGCACTTGGGGCTTCATAGCACTCACCACACATCTAGATAATTTCCTTGTGGGGTCTATTTTCCAAAATGCGGTCACTTGTGGAGGGTTTCCACTGTTTAGGCACATCAGGGGCTCTCCAAATGCAACATGACGCCAGCAGACCATTCCATCAAAGTCTGCAATCCAAAACGTCACTACTTCCCTTCCAAGCCCCGACGTGTGACCATACAGTAGTTTTCTCCCACATATTGGGTATCAGCATACTCAGGACAAATTGGACAACAACATTTGGGGTCAAATTTCTCCTGTTACCCTTGTAAAAATAAAATATTAGGGGCAAAAAAAAATCATTTTTGAAAAAAAAAAAGGATTTTTTATTTTTACGGCTGTACGTTATAAACTTCTGTGAAGCACTTCGGGGTTCAAAGTGCTCACCACACATCTAGATAAGTTCCTTGGGGGTCTATTTTCCAAAATGGGGTCACTTGTGGAGGGTTTCAACTGTTTAGGCACATCAGGGGCTCTCCAAACGCTATATGATGCCCGCAGACCATTCCATCAAAGTCTGCAATCCAAAACGTCACTACTTCCCTTCCGAGCCCTGATGTGTGCCCATACAGTAGTTTTCTCCCACATATGGGGTATCAGCATACTCAGGACAAATTGGACAACAACTTTTGGGGTCCAATTTCTCCTGTTACCCTTATGAAAATAAAAAGTTGGGGACTAAAAGATCATGTTTGTGGAAAAAATATGATTTTTATATTCTCATGCTCGGGCGTTATAAACTTTAGTGAAACACTTGGGGGTTCATAGTTCTCACCACACATCCAGATAAGTTCCTTGAGGGGTCTAGTTTCCAAAATGGTGTCATTTGTGGGGGGTTTCCACTGTTTAGGCAGATCAGGAGCTCTCGAAACACGACATGGCATCAAGTCAATTCTGCATTGAAAAAGTCAAATGGCACTCCTTCCCTTCCGAGCTCTGCCATGCACCCAAACAGTGGTTTACCCCCACATATGGGGTATCAGCGTACTCAGGACAAATTGCACAATAACTTTTGGGGTCTTGTTACCCTTGGGAAAATAAAAATTGGGGTGAAAAAAATCATTTTTGTGGAAAAAATATGATTTTTTAATTTTACGGCTCTACGTTATAAACTTGTGTGAACCACTTGGGGGTTCAAATTGCTCACCACAGATCTAGATAAGTTCCTTAGGGGGTCTAGTTTCCAAAATGGGGTCACTTGTAGGTTGTTTCCACTGTTTAGGCACATCGGGGGCTATCCAAACGCAACATGGCGTCCATTCTCAATTCCAGCCAATTTTGGTTGGAAAAAGTCAAATGGTGCTCCTTCCATTCCAAGCTCTGCCGTTCGCCCAAACAGTGGTTCCCCCCACATATGGGGTATCAGCGTACTCAGGACAAATTGGACAACAACTTTTGTGGTCCAATTTCTCCTGTTACCCTTGGGAAAATAAAAAATTGGTGACTAAAAGATAATTTTTGTGGGAAAAAAAATAGGATTTTTTATTTTCACGACTCTATGTTATAAACTTGTGTGAAGCGCTTGGGGGTTCAAAGTGCTCACCACAGATCTAGATAAGTTCCAAAGGGGGTCTAGTTTCCAAAATGGGAAGTTTCCACTGTTTAGGCACATCTGGGGCACTGCAAACGGAACATGACCCCCATCAACGTCTGCATTCCAAAACGTTATTACTTCCTTTCCAAGCGCTGCCGTGCGCCCAAACAGTTCCCCCTCCACATATGCGGTATCAGCGTACTGAGGACAAATTGGACAACTTTTGGCGTCCAATTTCCTTGGGAAAAATCAAAAATTTGGGACTAAAAAATAATTTTTGTGGAAAATTGCTTTTTTTTCACACCCAGGCATTATAAACTTTTGTGAAACACTTGGGGGTTCAAAGTGCTCACAACAGATCTAGATAAGTTCCATAGGGGGTCTAGTTTCCAAAATGGTGTTACTTGTGGGGGGTTTCACTGTTTAGGCGCATCAGAGGCTCTCCAAACACGACATGGCGTCCAACCTCAATTCCAGCCAATTTTGGTTTGAAAAAGTCAAACTGTGCTCCTTCCCTTCCGAGCCCGGCCGTGCGCCCAAACAGTGGTTTTCCCCCACATATGGGGTATTGGCGTACTTAGGAGAAATTGCACAACAACTTTATCTGTCCATTTCTCCTTTTACCCTTGTGAAAATAAAAAAAAGTTTGTAAAAGATCATTTTTTGACTAAAAAGTTAAATATTCATTTTTTCCTTCCACTTTGCTTCAGCTCATGTGAAGCACCTGAAGGGTTAATAAACTTCTTGAATGTGGTTTTGAGTACCTTGAGGGGTGCAGTTTTTAGAATGGTGTCACTTTTGGGTATTTTATGCCATATAGACTCCTCAAAGTGACTTCAAATGTGAGGTGGTACCTAAAAAAAATGGCTTTGTAAATTTTGTTGTAAAAATGAGAAATCGCTGGTCAACTTTTAACCCTTATAATTTCCTAACAAAAAAAAATTTTGGTTCCAAAATTGTGCTGATGTAAAGTAAACATGTGGAAAATGTTATTTATTAACTATTTTGTGTGACATATGTCTCTGTTTTAAGGGAATAAAAATTCAAAGTTTGAAAATTGCTAAATTTTCAAAATTTTCGCCATATTTGCATTTTTTTTAAAAATAAACGCAAGCTTTATCGAAGAAATTTTACCACTACCGTGAAGTACAATATGTAATGAGAAAACATTCTCAGATTCGCGAAGATCTGTTGAAGCGTTCCAGAGTTACAACCTCATAAAGAGACAGTGGTCAGAATTGTAAAAATTGGCCCGGTCATTAATGTGCAAACCACCCTTGGGGGTTAAGGGGTTAAATGGGTTGCCTCATGATATTGGATATGCCATAAATGTCTAATAGATTCTGATCCCACCTCTTAGCACAAATAAGGCCACCCCTTCTGTCAATGCAGGTCAATAGCAGTCATCACAAGGGATTATCGTTCTGGAGACAAGTGAGAGTCCCAGACCTGAGATCCACATCTAATGTTGCATAATGTGTGGCTATGGCATAAATGTGTGTCTAGAGATGACTCTTTGTAGTACCTTTGTGTGTTATCATTGTCATTCAGCAACCATGGAGCATGCAGAGGAAGCAAAAGTCTAGATGCTGCTGGGCAGTTGACCACTATGTGTCGGTGGCAACAGCTCAAAAAAATTGTACCAATGCATTGCTGCTTCCAGGTTTACAATTTGATCCTTACTAACATTTTATCCCTTAATTTAGCAAAGTATAAGATCATAGTTCTTCTGTGAACTTAGTTTTGAGCTACCAAGTTAGATATTTTCAAGTACATTAAATCTGTTGAAATTCCATTTCTTAGACAGCAAATGATGAATTTTGGAAAAATGTGTTATATCAATAGCAGAAGTCACCTTGACGAGCTTGAAGCAATTTGAGTTTAACTGAAATTCTTTATCCTACAATGCCAGCCTGGAAAGCATAGCTTATTCCTCTATGTATTTTTGCACTTTTAACGTTTCCACTTTATTATACACAGTGATATAATATTTTATCATCTTTCTATAATATTTTACAGACACTTTTCTTTCTGTGACTGTAAATTGCATAAACTTGGTAAAAATACTGACCTTGAAAATGTTGATGTTATTCATAAAGCTCCCAACCCCACCTGGCAAAGTAGAGTAAATATGTCGGCACACTGATAAGATAAGGTGATCTATTGCAGACTGCAGGTCACAGGACATTGGAAGGCATTACAGGCAGCATTAATAAAATCTCACAAACCTCAGTAAGATTGGGAGAGGTGGGAGGATGTATGGGACTATTTCTCTAATCATATTTCTCCTTAGCACAAATATTTAGTCAAAAGTGACATCCATTTATATTGAGAAATAAAGTAAATGCAGGGCTGAAAAAAACATAAACCCTTCCTGTATCAAGGAATGTCTGTTTATTATCTTTTTCCTTTTTCTTACTTATTTCACACCTTTAGCACAAACTGTATTTGGATTAACCTGTGAAGGTCCAACAACTTGACAAAATTCATTACAACAAACTGGCTACAGTATCTCTGTTTTAAAGCAATTAAAGGCGTTGCCCAGTAAAAACAAGTTATCAGTAGGGTTGAGCATTCCGATACTGCAAATATCGGGTATCGGCCGATATTGGCTGTATCGGAATTCCGATTCCGAGTTCCGATATTTTCGTCATATCGGATACCGGAATCGGGATGTCACTGTCACTGTGAGTGTCCGTCGGTCGGGTCTGTCAGGAGTCAGCGGCACTTACCTGGCAGAAGATCTCCGGCGGTCACGGGCTGGACTGCTTCATGGCCGCAATCTTCTTTCCCCGGCGGTCACATGCAGTTTCTCGCGATAACTGCAGTGACTGCTGGGTAATCCCGGCCGTAAAGCAGTCAGTCCGATGACGTCACCGCCGGGGAAGCAGGTAATCAGCTGTGCTGCGTTGCGATGACAGGCTCTGCCTGTCATTGCGATGTAGCAGAGCTGGATCGTCGTGGGACTGTCGTTATGGACTGCGTCGGACAGGTGGTATACTGTTGGTTTGTTTTTTTTTTTTTTTACAGGAGATCGATGGCGTCGCAGGAATGAGAGTATAATAAAATTAATGAAAACTGTGTTGTCTCTTTTATTTCATTAAAAGACTTTTTTCTTGCTGTGTCTTTTTTAAACATTTAAAAACTTTGGGATTAATAATGGATCGGTGTCTTATTGACACCTCTCCATTATTAACCGGGCTTATTGTCACCGTGCAATCAACGGTGACATTAACCCCTTATTACCCCGCTTGCCACCGCTACAGGGCAAGTGGGAAGAGCCGGGTAAAGTGCCACAATTGGCACATCTTTTGATGCGCCAAATGTGGGGCTGCTGTAGCCTGGTATTATCAGGCTGTTGAGGGCCAAAATCCATGGGCCTTGACAGTCTTTTAATACCAGGCCGCAGCAGTCTGCATTTTACTTGGCTGGTTAACAAAAATAGGGGGGATCCCCACGCCGTTTTTTTTTCGAGGGGATCCCCTATTTTTGTTAACCAGCCAAGCTAAGCAGACTGCTGTGGCCTGGTATTATCAGGCTGGCAAGGTCCATGGATATTGGATCCTTACCAGCCTGAAAATCCAGGCCTCAGCGGTCTGCTTCATCTGGCTGGTTAACAAAAATAGGGGGGACCCCACGCCATTTTTTTTTCGAGGGGATCCCCTATTTTTGTTAATCAGCCAAGATATGCAGACTGCTGTGGCCTGGTATTATCAGGCTGGCAAGGTCCATGGATCTTGGCTCCTTAACAGCCTGAAAATCCAGGCCTCAGCGGTCTGCTTCATCTGGCTGGTTAACAAAAATAGGGGGGACCCCACGCCATTTTTTTTTCGAGGGGATCCCCTATTTTTGTTAATCAGCCAAGATATGCAGACTGCTGTGGTATCGCTGATCGTCGCTGAAATGTCAGGACTAGTGTTGAGCGATATTGCTCGATATCTAAAAATATCGTATCGAAATTGTATCGCCGATAGCACTAAATATCGTCGATATCCGATTTCGATACCGGAAGTCCCATGTAAGTCTATGGGAACAAAATATCGAAATTAAAAAAAACCATTCTTGCCTTGTTGGTTAATTGTACATGAAGGAAAACAACAAAGACTAATGTAGAATGTATTGGGGGAGGTTGAGGAGACAATAAAGGCATACATGTTTAACCCAATGCATTGGAATAGCATTCATATATTTTTTTTTGGAAATACGTTTGGATTGACTAACAAATTGACAATGTTGTTAACCTTTTTTCTATTTTGGCAAATATGTATGTTTAACAACTTCCATGCTCTTCACCTTTTTAACTTTTGCCAGTGCCACACTTTCTCCTTCATAATCTTCAGCAGCAGCATCATCTTTCTCATCAAATTATTCTTCATCTTCACCTTCTTAATTTTCTTCTTAAACTTCTTGCTATTCATGTTTTTGTTTACATTACTCATATTGTTATTATTAAACTAATTAATCTTCTTCATATTCAAATTCTTCATCTTCTTCCTCTTCATCTTCTTCATCATATTCTTATTTGTGACAGAGATTCCTGTACTTGTAATCTGTAAAAGTATGAATTGTTCATCCTTCCGTTCTTGCTGTCACAAAAGATTTAAATTACAACAGTATTTGACTTTGTCCGTGTTCAGTTTAGCCTGCAGCAGCAGCAGGCATTTTCCAGGGGCACCACGAGGAGGAACGGACTCACCCCCATACACTGCTTAGTCTTCTTCTGCTTAGAATTTAGAGCATATATTTTGCTCTTCATTTTGGTCTTATACTTCATGTTCTTCTGCTTTTTGATCTTCTGCTTATTGTTCTTCTGTCTCTTGTTCTGTATCTTGTAGTTTGTCTTAACCTTCTTTGTCCTGTTGGTGATCTTCTGTCATGGGTGCATCGCCACAAAGATCGTCGCGATTGCACATTCTGACTTCTCACAGCTGAGCTTCTGTTTCTTTGTTTTTTGGTAATGTGAGAGTTAATTTTTCCTAGCTCTTTGCTAAGGCTAGGTGCAGCCTCGCCCGGCTGCTTTTGATTATGTTCTAATTAGTTTCCTTTATATTTCTGCCAGTCTGGGTGTTAGACGCCGGTGAAAGCATTCATGTAGTTCAGCAGTCTGGATCGGTTCTGAGAATATTTAAGCTAAGAGTTCATTAGTTGTTTTTACTCTTATAGCTTATAGTTTATCTCTGAGACCTTAGGTGTTCCTACTGTGTGTGAGTGTTGTATGTAAGACTTTATTTACTTTATTCCTTCTCTTTCTTGTATGTCTTTCTGTTCATTAACCGTTACCTGTTCATTCCCTTTGGTGGTAATCAGGGTCCTTCTTAGGACTAGATTACAGTTGGCAGGGATTGATAGGAGACAGGGTTTACGCTGGTGGCCTGGACCTCTGTACCTTTAACAGTACCTCCAGGTTGAGGGATTAGTTAGGACCCCAGTTCAGGGTCAGCTTAGACCCCGGTCACCCTCTAGCCGGAGACAGCGTATAACGGATTCCGTTTTGACCCACTGGACATTCTATCAGGTAAATCCATGTTATAATATATCTATGCGCATGTTATATAGTATGTTGCCCTTTTGATATAGATTACTGACATCTCATATATATATCTGCTATACAGCGTGACATTTTCACCGGCCCAAAAAGATTCTCCCCAGCTGTCATGGATCCTGTAGCCCAGCTGGCCCGACAGTTGCAGGGGTTGTCCATGGAATTTGCAGACATTAAGTCCAAGGTTTTGTCCCTCCCAGAGCAAACCAGATTTGAACCTAAGGTTGCTCTCCCGGACAGGTTCACTGGTGGGCGGGACAAATTTTTTACTTTCCGGGAGGCATGTAAATTGTACTTTCGGCTGCGGCCTCGGTCATCTGGGAGTGAAGAGCAGAGGGTGGGAATTGTTATCTCGCTCTTACAAGGGGACCCTCAATCTTGGGCGTTCTCTATTCCTCCAGGCTCCCCAGATCTCCAGTCAGTGGATCGATTTTTTACTGCCCTGGGTCTGGTATATGATGATCCGGATCGAGTTTCCCTTGCTGAAACAAAGTTACGTAAAATACGGCAGGGAAATCGTCCAGCGGAGGAATATTCTTCTGAGTTCCGTAGATGGGCAACAGATACTCAGTGGAATGACCCAGCTCTTAGGAGCCAGTTTTGTCAAGGGTTGTCTGACAAATTAAAAGATGTGTTGGCTCAGTATGATTCTCCTCCATCACTGGAGGCTGCTATGGCCCTTGCTATTCGCATTGATAGACGACTTCGGGGAAGACGCGAGGTAACTCCGCCCCCCATGATGACTCCACCTACTACTAAAGTCCCTTATACTGAGGTTCCCCTGGTCTGTTCTGAGGAACCCATGCAGTTGGGAGGGACATCTTTTTGTAGGAGGGAATCGGCGGTGCGCCGCAAGGCTAGAAGGTGTTTCTTTTGCGGGAGAGAGGGACATTTTGTTGGGGGGTGTCCATCCCGGGCCTCTTTGACCCAAGGAGTTAACCTGGGAGTCTGTATTTCGTCCCCAAATCCCTCTCAGTTTATCGTGCCTGCGGAGGTGGTGATTGGTACTAGAACTGAGAGGATTTCTGTTTTTCTTGATAGTGGGTCCGGGGCTAATCTTGTGGACGCTCGGTTTGCCCAGGTGCATGGTATGCAACTGAGTGTATTGGCCAAACCGGTCCCTATACTCTCTATTGATTCTAGACCTCTTGGTCAAGGTAGCTTGGTTCAAGCTGTTCATAACATAGATCTTCGAGTAGGGGCAATACATAAAGAGCAATTGTCTTGTTATGTGTTGGAGGGTCTACCTACTCCTATTGTGTTGGGACTTCCTTGGTTGGCTAAACATAACCCAGTGATTGATTGGCAATCCAGAAAGATAAGCCAGTGGGGTGAATTTTGCAAGAATAACTGCATGAGCACGGTCATCGGTGCAGTTGTGCCTAGGACTTTGCCTCCTTTTCTGGAGGACTTTGGGAGATGTTCTCAGAGAAGGGGTGTAAAGAGTTACCTCCTCATCGCGCATATGACTGCTCAATAAAGTTGCTTCCTGATGCCTTATCTCGTACTTTCCCAGGGATCGGGAGGATGGATGATCCGGTTCCTATTCCTCAGGAGGGAGTTGTGGTGTCAGCTGTATGCTCTGAGCTTGAGGGGGAGGTATTGGGGGCTCAGGGGGACGCCCCTGTGGGACTTCCAGGGAGACTGATAGTTCCAGATCAGTTAAGACTGAAGGTTACGGAGAACCGTTACAAACGGATGGCTGATAGGGGGAGAGTTTCTGGTCGAGATCTGAAGGTGAATGATCTGGTGTGGTTGTCTACCAGGAATATTAAACTTAAAGTTCCCTCCTGGAGGTTGGGTCCCAGATTCATCGGGCCGTACAGGATCAGTTCCATAATTAATCCTGTGGCATTTCGTCTGGACCTCCCTCCTACGTTTAAAATTCATAATGTGTTTCACAAGTCATTACTTAAAAAGTATGTGGCACCAGTCATACCGTCACCTCTACCTCCTCCTTCAGTGGTGGTCAATGATAACGTGGACGGACCTTTCACACAACTCACCCGGACAGACCTGGTCATGAGGGTCCGGAGGCCCCTCGTAGAAGGGGGGGTACTGTCATGGGTGCATCGCCACAAAGATCGTCGCGATTGCACATTCTGACTTCTCACAGCTGAGCTTCTGTTTCTTTGTTTTTTGGTAATGTGAGAGTTAATTTTTCCTAGCTCTTTGCTAAGGCTAGGTGCAGCCTCGCCCGGCTGCTTTTGATTATGTTCTAATTAGTTTCCTTTATATTTCTGCCAGTCTGGGTGTTAGACGCCGGTGAAAGCATTCATGTAGTTCAGCAGTCTGGATCGGTTCTGAGAATATTTAAGCTAAGAGTTCATTAGTTGTTTTTACTCTTATAGCTTATAGTTTATCTCTGAGACCTTAGGTGTTCCTACTGTGTGTGAGTGTTGTATGTAAGACTTTATTTACTTTATTCCTTCTCTTTCTTGTATGTCTTTCTGTTCATTAACCGTTACCTGTTCATTCCCTTTGGTGGTAATCAGGGTCCTTCTTAGGACTAGATTACAGTTGGCAGGGATTGATAGGAGACAGGGTTTACGCTGGTGGCCTGGACCTCTGTACCTTTAACAGTACCTCCAGGTTGAGGGATTAGTTAGGACCCCAGTTCAGGGTCAGCTTAGACCCCGGTCACCCTCTAGCCGGAGACAGCGTATAACGGATTCCGTTTTGACCCACTGGACATTCTATCAGGTAAATCCATGTTATAATATATCTATGCGCATGTTATATAGTATGTTGCCCTTTTGATATAGATTACTGACATCTCATATATATATCTGCTATACAGCGTGACATCTTCTTCTTGGTAATCTTTTATTTTTTCTTTGTGATGGTGTTCAGGCTGGTTGGCTTCATGCTCGTCGTCCTTGTTGTCGTCATCTTCTTCTGGGTGGTCTTTAATGTCGTCTAATTTCCGAGAAACAGCTGACGTTACTGGAACCCTGACGGGTATCAGATGGAGCAAGAGACAATGGAAGTTACAAGGACCAGCTGACTGTGCTGGACCCCGGACGGGTAGCAGAAGGAAAAGAGGCAATGTCACAACCGAGTACCAGCTGACGTTACTGTGACACGGTTACTAAGCAGGAGGTACCTGTGCTTCAAAGCACTACCAAGGACCAGCAGACGTTGCTGGAACTCGGATACGGAGATGGAGGCACCTAGGCCAAAGGCACTGGGGAGAACCACTTGACGGTACTGGACCCCGGACGGGTAGCAGAAGGAAAAGAGGCAATGTCACAACCGAGTACCAGCTGACGTTACTGTGACACGGTTACTAAGCATGAGGTACCTGTGCTCCAAAGCACTACCAAGGACCAGCAGACGTTGCTGGAACTCGGATACGGAGATGGAGGCACCTAGGCCAAAGGCACTGGGGAGAACCACTTGACGGTACTGGACCCCGGACGGGTAGCAGAAGGAAAAGAGGCAATGTCACAACCGAGTACCAGCTGACGTTACTGTGACACGGTTACTAAGCATGAGGTACCTGTGCTCCAAAGCACTACCAAGGACCAGCAGACGTTGCTGGAACTCGGATACGGAGATGGAGGCACCTAGGCCAAAGGCACTGGGGAGAACCACTTGACGGTACTGGACCCCGGACGGGTAGAAGAACGCACCCATGAAAATGTAAGTTGACAGGACGCAAGCCGTCCGCAGTTACAGAATCACACAGTCCTACAGTGGGTGCTTATCCTATTGTCACAATGGAAACCGCCTTTATTTACATATCCCACAGCACACATAGGAATCACCTAAACTGCAGGCACCATAGAGTCGGCTAACCCGAATGCAACACGACAGCACAACTTATTGGAGGATAATTGACGTTCACACTGCCAGGAAACAGCTGTCGTGCTGTAACCAGGCTGGCCAGGAGTCAGTACCCCTGCCAATTACTTACGAGCAACAAATGGCGGTGTTGTAGCCCAGGGAGTAGAGTTCAGGTGGTAGAAAGATGAACATAACCGGAGACATGGAAAACGTTGCCAAACAGTTCATTTAATCTGAAAACGGACAGGCAAATTCAGGTGAGATCCATGCCTTGTTCATTTTCAGAAAAGTAAGCCGGTCTACATTCTCTGAGGATAGTCGCATGCGACGGTCTGTTACTACACCACCTGCAGCACTAAAGACACGCTCAGATAATACACTGGCAGCAGGGCAAGCCAGCACCTCCAATGCATACTGGCTAAGCTCTGGCCATGTATCCAACTTAGAGACCCAAAATTTGAAAGGGGAAGAGGCATCTGGGAGTACACTTAGAGGGAAAGCCAAGTAGTCTGTCACCATCTTACGGAAACGTTTCTTCCTGGTGACTGGAGCCGTCTCGGATGGTGTAGACCTTGCTGGCGCTGTCACAAAACTTTGCCACATTTGTAACATACAGTTCTTGCCCTGTGCAGAGGCGCTGCTTCTGCTCCCTCTTGTTGTAGAGGTGTCTACACTGCCTCGACGCACAGAGCTGCTTTGTAAAGCAGTAGCAGCAGCAGCATCTCTCTCGGCTGGAATGTACAACAGTATGGATTGCACCAGTGTGTCTTGGTACTCCTGCATTTTACGGTCCCGGTTCACCGGTGTGATGAGGGTTTGTAAGTTGTCCCGGTAGCGAGGGTCTAGGAGGGTGTACACCCAATAATTTAACGTGCTGAGAATGTGGGCGATGCGGCGGTCGTTTCTTAGGCACTGAAGCATGAAATAAACCATGTGCTGCAGACTCCCAACTGGCCAACAAAGGCTGTCCTCTGGAAGAGGCGTCATCTCTGTCTCCTCTGCATCACCCCACCCTCGCTCTACATACTGACTACAGCGTTGTGTACCTTCCTCTGTAGGGATTTCTTCCTCCTCCATTGACTCCTCCTCCTCCTCATCCTCCTCACAAAGTGAGCCCTGCCCAGCCCTTTGTGAGGAACCACGTTGCGCTGACTGTCCTGAAGGTAATTGAATTTGTGACTCCTCATCCTCCACCTGTTTCAAAACCTCTTCCTTTAGTGCTTTCAGTGATTTCTGAAGCAGGCAGATAAGGGGGACAGTCATGCTGACTAGTGCATCATCTGCACTCGCCATCCGCGTTGAGACATCAAACGCACGCAAAACGTCGCAGATGTCCTTCATAGAGGCCCACTCAGTAGTGGTGAAGTGTGAACGGCGCAAATTGCGAGTTGAGTGCGCCTGTTGCAGCTGATACTCCATTACTGCTGGCTGCTGCTCACACAACCGCTCCAACATATGTAACGTGGAATTCCACCTGGTGGGTACGTCACATATGATGCGATGTTCAGGAAGGCAAAATCTGACTTGCAGAGCTGCAATGCGCGATCTGGCCATGCTGGAACGTCGCAAGTGAGCGCACTCTAGGCGGACCTTGTGCAGCAGTGCATCAAGATCCGGATAGTCCCTCAAAAAACTCTGCACGACCAAGTTGAGCACATGTGCCAGACATGGTATGTGAGTGAGGTTGCCAAGGCCCAGAGCTGCCACCAGATTTCGGCCATTGTCACACACTACCAAGTCTGGCTGCAGATTAGCTGACAAAAACCACACGTCGCTCTCCTGCTTGATGGCATCCCAGAGCTCCTGCGCTGTGTGGCTTCGATTCCCCATGGGAATTAATTTCAGGACGGCCTGTTGACGTTTGGCCACGGCTGTGCTCATATCGGTCGCAACAGGTAAGCGTTCACGGGTCCATGTGGAGGTATACCGTGACGGCTCGTGCAGCGATGATTCTGAGGAACTGGAGTAGGAGGAGGAATCAATGTGCACAGACTGGATTCCTGCAATCCTTAGAGTTGGCAGAACACGTACAGCGCCACTGGCAAGATCTGTACCCGGCTCACAACATTGACCCAATGGGCAGTGAGGGAAAGGTATCGTCCCTGGCCATGGGTACTGGTCCACGCATCGGTGGTCAGGTGGACCCTGCTACTGACGGCGTTTAGTAGCGCATGTTTAATGTTTCCCTCGACATGTTTTTGCAGAGCAGGGACAGCTTGCCTGCTGAAATAAAATCGGCTTGGCACATTATATTGTGGGACTGCCAATGCCATAAAGTTCCTGAAACTGTCAGTCTCCACCAGCCTGAATGACAGCATTTCAAGGGACAGGAGTTTTGCAAGGCCAGCATTCAGAGCCTGTGCTCGTGGATGGTTTGCCGAGTATGGCCGTCTTTTATCCCATGCCTGTGTTACCGATGGCTGTTTTTTGTACTGGGAGTGTGACGATGACTGTGAACTTGCTGCAGTGGGTGGAATAACAGTTTGTCTATGGACAACAGTGACCGAGGTTCTTCCATGGAGATCCTGTGAGGAAGCCAAAACAGGTGTGTGAGAGCTGGAGGTAGAGGCTCGAACATGACGTAAAGATGTAGGTGCTGCTGTAGGTTGGCCTACATCTCCAGTGTGTCTTTGGAACTCAGCTACGTGCTTTGTCCGTGCATGTGACCACATATTTGTGGTATTCAGGTTCCTGATATTTTTACCTCTTTTAACTTTTTGCTTACACAGCTTTCATTGAACATAGCAAATATTATCTACAAGTCTGTCAAAAAAGGACCACGCAGTGCAAGTCATGGGAGCGCCAATTTTGACATTTCTAAGAGAACTGCTCCCAACAGGTGCCAAACTGGAGGCTACAGGCAAGCGAGTCTGCAGCCTACCTCTCCCTCCTCTTTGTACCGTTGGGACAATCTCTTCCTCAGAGCTGCTCCCACCACCTTGCTGTTGCTCACGCCATGTTGGGTCTCGGACTTCATCATCTCCACTACCCTCTTCCAACACCTGCTGCTGTTGGATGGTCTGGGCAGCACCATGCTCCACAAAACCTGGCACCTGAGTCTCATCATCATCATAAGATGCGTTCTGCGGTGTGCTGTCCATCGGCACTGGCTCACCCGCCTCTTCAGATTGAGAGAGACACAGCTGTTGCGCATCACTGCATACTCCCTCTTCTTCAAATTGCAGAATGCTGCTTGCCTGTGCCCGTGTTTGCGAGCCAACAGATTCTGAGAACAGAAGCAGAGACTCAGCTGGCTCCTGTACAGAACTCTCTGACTGCCTTGGCAATTTGACAGGCGGTGAACAGACAGATGGTTGCTCAACAGTGTTGTGTTCCTGAGAGGAGGTGGAAGGAATTGAAGTCGATGCATTGGCTGCCATCCAACCAACAACGGCTTCAATTTGTTCTTCCCGCAGCAGGGGGCACGCCGAGCTCCTACCAAAGTGCGCATAAAGGAACGCTCACGGAGATAAATGGTGGATGCTGTGTCACTGAGGGCGGCAGCAGACACAGAATCCCCACGTCCTCTCCCTGCTGAAACTCCATGGCCACGACCACGTGCCTTACTCACTGACTTCTTCATCTTGGTAGATTGATAAAGAAAGTCAGAAAAGTTATAACTTAAGGCCTAAGTGTGGTTATTACGCAGAGACTGAAGTGAACACTGAAACACAACTGTTCACAAATCACAATCTGTGAAAGGCTACTCCTTTGTCTACTTCTATAGTGTTTGCAACCAATGTATTGGATACGGATGGAAGCGCGTCACACTAATAGTTAAATTGCATGGAGCAGCAAGAATTACACTGAAGGAAAAAAAAAGAGTCTGTGAGTGACAGGTGCAGATGCCTACAGACAGCGTTGCATGCAGAGCAAACTGCAGCGTCACCTGCACTCACACACACCTTGCAGAGCTGTTAAAACACTGCAGGCAAAAGGAAGCTTTACACAGCGGTTGGTGCTGAGCCTGCCTACAGCACAGTACACTAAATCGCAATCTCTAACTGTCCCTCAGAGTCAGCACAACAGCGTTCTGTCCCTTACTGAATTCACAGCACAGTGACGCTAAAATGGCGGCGGCGCCTTTTATACACTGAAGAAAAAAAAAAAAGAGTCTGTGAGTGACACGTGCAGATGCCTACAGACAGCGTTGCATGCAGAGCAAACTGCAGCGTCACCTGCACTCACACACACACCTTGCACAGAGCTGTTAAAACAACACTGCAAGGCAAAAGGAAGCTTTACACAGCGGTTGGTGCTAGCCTGCCTACAGCACAGTACACTAAATCGCAATCTCTAACTGTCCCTCAGAGTCAGCACAGCAGTGTTCTGTCCCTTACTGAATTCACAGCACAGTGACGCTAAAATGGCGGCGGCGCCTTTTATAGTGCATTCTGACATCATTTCAGCAGCCAATCACAGCCATGCCATTAGTTAACATGACCGCAGCATTACAGGATGTGCCCACACTTCTTAGGATTCCTTATTGGCTGAATAAAATCACATTGCCTCGCAAATAATTATGGGAACTTCCGATTCCGGTATTCGATAATACGAAAATATCGAAACGAATTATCGAAAGGCCGATAGAGCTAATATCGGCCGATAGCCGATATTTGCATTATCGTATCGCTCAACACTAGTCAGGACCTTTTCTTGATCGCTGGTTTCCCTCTGACAGGCACGCATCGCTGCGTGTGACAGGCAGGAGACCAGCGATCCGCTGGTAACCAAGGTACACAGCGGGTTTCCAGGCGCGGGGCTGTGCCTAAAAACCCGCTGTGTACCTTGGATACCAGCGCCCTGATGCAGGGAGCTGGTATCCAAGGTACACAGCGGGTTTCCAAGCGCTGCGCGGTGCCTGGAAACCCGCTGTGTACCTTGGTTACCAGCGGATCGCTGGTCTCCCGCCTGTCACACGCAGCGATGCGTGCCTGTCAGAGGGAAACCTGCGATCAAAAAAAGGTCCTGACATTTCTGCGACGATCAGCGATACCCGGCAGGGGGGCTGATCGTCGCTGAATGTCACACACAGCGATATCGCTGGTGAGCTCGCTGCTGCGTCACAAAACTAGTGACTCAGCAGCGATCTCGGTAGCGATATCGCTATGTGAGACGGGCCCTTAAGCGATGTTACCCGCAGTGTCGCTGTCCCAGATCGCTGCCTGAGCTGCCTGTTTGGCAGCTCAGCAGCGATCATGTAGCGATACACCAGCGATCCTGACAAGTGCATATCGTTGTCGGGATCGCTGGTGTATCGTTATGTGACACCCAGCCTTTACTCTCCTGTCAGCCAGGAGAGGAACTCATTCATTTGGGGGTTTACTGTGAGGCTGCAGCAATAGCTGCGGTCCCTGCAGTAAACATTAACCCTTTCTGAAGGATTACACCGTGGGACCTGACTGTGCATGGGATAGGTAAGAATAATTTTGCTTTTTTATTTTATTTTTATTACAGGAAATGGTTTTTGCAGTAAAATAAAAGATGGTCAAAAACATGTGTCTTTATTTCATTAAAATGATTTTTAATTAAAGTGTGTGTGTTTTATTTTTATTTCATGCAATAGGATTAATAATTGATAGTTGTCTAATTGACAGCTCTCAATTATTAACCTGGCTTAAGGTCACCTTTCAATAGCAAGGTGGCTTTAACCCCATATTAACCCATTCGCCACCGCTACAGGGCAATGGGAATAGACGGGCAAAGTGCCAGAAAGGGCGAATCTAATTATAGATTTGTCTTTCCTGGGGTGTCTGGGGCAGATGTTAGTAGCCGGGGGGGGGCCAAAAATAATGGTCCCTCTCTGGGCTATTATTATCTGCCCCCACTCACTGGCTTTGTCTGTCTGGTTGCGAAAATAGGCGGGAGCCCACGCATTTTTTTTCAGCAATTTTACACCTCATTATATATATATATACATGTCATTGAATTTGTGACACATATATATATATTTATATTTGTAGTTCATACACTTCTACATAGTATAATAGCCGCTAATTTAATTGCCGGCTTTTGTGAAAATGCAGAACCCGACATGAAATGACACTTGGTGTACATAGGGTTAACCATGTCTTTTCATGTCCTTTGCTATCTAATTTGCACAAGCAATTAAATCAGTCTATGTGTGCAAAATTTCACACCTGTAGGGGTTAATTAAAGGTGTAAATTCGTAGCAAAAAAGTCCGTTTTTTTTACAACGAATTTACACCTTTAATTAACCCCTACAGGTGTGAAATTTTGCACACATAGACTGATTTAATTGTTTGTGCAAATCAGATAGCAAACGACATGAAAAGACATGGTTAACCCTATGTACACCAAGTGTCATTTCATGTCGGGTGCTTCTGTCTTTTCACAGAAGCCGGCTTTACCCGGCAATTGAATCAGAGGATATTTTACTATGTAGAAGTGTATAAACTATACATATATGTATATATATATATGTCACAATGACATGTATATATATATGTATTCTATGTGTGTATATTTAGTGTTTACAAGGAAAGAATGGGGTTTTTTTAGTTACGACATTTTGTTCCCATAGACTTACATGGGACTTCCGGTATCGGTATCGGGTATCGCCGATATTTTAATGGTATCGGCGATACCATTCCGATTCCGATACTTTTGGATATCGGAAAGTATCGCTCAACTCTAGTTATCAGCCATCAGCAAGATAACTTATTGATCGTTGCGGATGAGACCACTGAGACCTGGACCGATCGGCAGAGCAGGGAATATTGCTGTTACAAAATAGAATGGCACATCGGATATCTGACCACGACTCCATTTCTAGACCATGTACCAAGGTGGTCTCTCCCAGAATGCAGCGGGTAAGGACAAAGACCACGACCAGACAATTTGTCAAGAAACAACTTTTTAGTGACAGCAGAACTTGAATTACCCTGACAATGCAAAAAAGAAACACAACTATCTTTACACACCTAGCCTGTGTCGGCTTGGAACCTCGCACAACCTCTATCCCCAGGATGTTCTATCAGATACTCTGAACTGTGCTTCTGCCTAATGCAGTAACTGAGAGTTAACTAAGGGCAAGGGTGTAATTAGATGGGTGCAAGAGGCGGCCCCTGCAGTAGTGTAGCGCAGAGGTTCACAAGCTTAACAAGATTAAAATTCTGATAGGCTATATGTGTATACAGTTGAAACTAGAAGTTTACATACTGTGACATTTCCAGGGGGTTTAGCTCTAGGATCGCTGTCTGGGTAGACAGAATGGCATATAAACAGTTCATTCAGACAGCAGTTCTGGTGCAAAACTGGCCGCAACCAGCTTTATTAAAGTCCACAGCAAACAGATTAAAACAAAGCATAAACAGAAAACCTAGGCTTGTCTAGCCTCTAATTACACTTAGATAGATGGCCCTCTCTATCCGGGACCCAGACTCTACCAGTCTGTGCCCAAAACAACACATATCACATATGTTACCAGTATGGAGCTTCACAGATACTCCTCCTTGTGTCTGAAGGCACCTTCCATGTCCAGACTTGAGAGAGATCCACTCCTATTCAGCCGCTCTTCACACGGATTCGCACTGAGACTACTCCTATGTCCGGGGTCCTTCCTGCACCCAAACTGAGATAGCTCAAACACTCTTGGAGACTGCTTCCTTGTGCCAGGACACCTCTCTGTGTCCAGGCTAAAGACAGCTCTAACACTCTTGGAGACTGTTTCTTGTGCCGAGACACCTTCCTGTGTCCAGGCTAAACTAGCTCTAACACTCTTGGAGACTGTTTCTTGTGCCAGGACACCTTCCTGTGCCCAGGCTAAACTAGCTCTCAGATTGTGTTTGCAGACACCTACTTCTGGTCTCCTAATTAAGACCTGAGTAGTTTCAGGCTTGTGCTGCAAGTGTGTGCTGAATGTGAGGTGTAGTGACCTTTCTCTACCACTAGGTTTACAAAGCCACACATTTCCCTTATACCTAGGTGAAATGTACACCCCATTCATCACATATTCACTCACTGTCTCACATATCCCCTCCCTCTTCTCCAGACCGGAGGGCTGGTCATCCAGACCGGAGGGCTGGTCAACAATCCAACAGAGACAGTGAACTCTGGACCAGTCATGGCCCTCATCAGCTTCATCCTCACCACTGTCATAGCCAACATCAGTTTTCTCTTCATCTGAAGCATCCGCACTACCCTGTACCCTCCCAGGCCTATACTCTCTGCGGGCCTCGGGTATCCTGCACGGTTTCATCTTGACCTTAGGGCCGGGCTCATTTTCGATATAGTGCCTGGCCAGAGAAGTATGACCCGACACATCAGAACACTTCTGCTGACTCTTCCTCAGAAACTCACGTACCTCCTGTCCCTGGTGCACTGACCATGTGTCACCAACTATCACAGAAGGTATGGGGGTTTTTCACTTTTCTCCAGTTCCCCACTTTCAGGCTCTTCTGGCAGGACATGCCCAGAAGCCCCACCGTCAGTCCTAGACTCTACCTCTTCAGCCATCACTTTGGTCTCCAATATCTCCATTTATTCCAGCCCTCAAGTTCTCCTTGATAGCGGCATCTGTATACTCAGAACCCGCCGGATTCTTCTCTTCCACCACGTTCTGCATCCCATCTGGGCTCCCGTGTGTCTGCAGCGGCAACGGAGTGACACATCGCTTTTCCCATTTGTTGGGACGTGGCTCCGATGTAGCCTCCCTGAAAGTGCGCTTGAGCTCACCAATGCCAGCTACTGATCCGGACCGTAACCCGTCCACGCCGCTGTCTTCGGCAGAAACAGATTCCTGGACAGAGTCAGTCCCCATATCTTCAGTCTTGCTCCTCACAGCTTCACTTGAAACCTCAGCTTCTGATGAGGCATCTGGCTTGGTGACCACCACTTCCATGGCTTTTTCCACCTCTGCAGCATCACCTTCAGAGTCCTTGGCATGATGCAGATCCACACCACACACTGACAACTTCTCATCTTCAACAGCATCCACTTGTGCTGTGTTCAATTTCAGAGTCCTGCCTTTAAAGCTCAGCTCTCCTCCTTTCACCTTAGTCTTCGCCAGGGAACCGGCCAACTGTAAAACATCTTCAGATGCCATCTTCTGTCTGGCTATAAGGTCAGCATCAGCTTTCTTCTCAGGACTCTCAACCTCCTCTGCTACCATGCCTTCCTCATTTGCACTGGTTGCTTTATGGTCATCAGATAATTCACTATCACTATCTGACCCCTTTTTCTCAGCCACATCTGGCTCACTGTCAGGGCTATACACTTCATTTTCATTCACATCCTGCTCACTGTCAGGGTTATACAATTCATTTTCATTCATATCCTGCTCACTGTCAGGGTTATACAATTCATTTTCATTCACATCCTGCTCACTGTCAGGGTTATACAATTCATTTTCATTCACATCTTGATCTGGAACCTTAGTTAACATGTCATCCACAACATTAACTTCACCATCTGGTCCCTCAAGTATGTGACTATGTGACAACCCCAGCACTATACTTCTATATAGCTCAGGTACCAGGAGATGACTCACGACCTCTCCCTGGACTTCAGTGTCCCTATACAATAGGCTATTGTTCATGGCAGCATGAGGAAACCTCTCCTCAGAGCCAGGCTCCTGGGAAACCTCATTTAGAACAATCATATTTTCCTGTGCCGTTTTAAGAGAGGGGTCTCGCCACTGCTCACTCTCAAAATTGTCACAGGACACAGGTAAGTCAGGGACACTCGGTTCTCGAGAACCACCATCCTCGTCTCCCAACATCACCTGCAAAGGAATTTCATCACTATCACAGTCATCATTATTATCAATATCATTATCATGACTATGATCAGTATCATCATCACTATCATGATCATCATCACTATCATTATCAGCATCAGCATCATCATCATGGTCATCATCATTATCATGATCATCATCATCATCATTATCATTATCATCATCATCATTATCATGGTCATCATCATTATCATGATCATCATCATCATTATCACATAAGTTTAACGGCCCACTAGCATTGTGTTCCGCCCCTCGGGACTGCGCACCCTCAATAGGAGCTTCATCACACTGTCCATCAGAAACATTTTTCCCCCAGAGATCCTTAGACCGGGGAAAGTCATTACCCAATATAACGGGTTGCACCAGGGTCTTCACTACCCCCACTTCACATGAAACCTCCCCGAGTTTGGGGACCAAGTCCACGGCAGTCTCTGGGTAGACTTTGGTGTCTCCATGGATGCACACCATACTCAGGTGCTTATCAGGGATGAAGTCCCTATCAATCAGGCTGTCACATACGGAAGTCACTGGACTCTCTGAGTCCAAGAGGGCCTGTGCTGGGCAGTCATTTACAACCACCGGGGACCCCTGTGGTCCAGTCTCTTCGGCTGAGGTGGACACACACACAGGTTCTGCGCAGAGAGAGAGGGATCTGCCAACATCACAACACATAGGCTCCCCCTCTATTGGACAGTTGGCTGCAATTTCACGCCAGCTCCAACACTGTCCATCACACTCTCCCACCCACATGTCCCCTCGGGCCTGAACCCGCTTATCAGCATACCCCATGTCCCCAACAGCTGGAACGCTCTTACCGCGAGAGTTCAGTGTCCGGGAACTCTGAAGTGACGACCTCTCAGACGGCTGTACCTCAGGAGGACGTGCTCGGGTGTAGCGGTTCACTATCACCTTTTCAACTCCATAATCAGGTTTGCTTACTGCAGACTCCCAACTGCATCTCCAGTCATGAACTCCCCTGGCACGGGCTGTCACCGTAACACCCAGCCGGGTAAGAATCGCCGCTTTCAACTTGGCATAGTCTTCGCTGTCCTGCTTGCTCAGGTCAGCCCAGACTTTTTGGGGTTCCCCAATCAGATAGGGTACGACCGCCATGGCCCATTCAGATAGTGGCAGATTCTCCTTCTCTGCCAGTCTCTCAAGCCTAGTAAGATATACCTCCACATCATCACGAGGTGTCATTTTTCTCAAGGACCGTCTTACCGCCTTCTTTATAGCGGACAACGCCGGTGCCTTCACAACATTACTTCGGGACGCGGCACCGAAATCCTTTTTTGGTGCTGTCATCTGCTCAACAAATAACCGGTTATTCTCCTGCTGCTGCTGCAGGAATTGCTGCTGGGCCTGCTGCATGCGCTGCTGGTGCTGCAGGCGCTGCTGCTCCATGCTCTGCTGCATGCTTGCTGGGCCTGGGCCAGGTACTCAATGAGCTCCTCCATACTGCCGGACTTATCTGTCTCAACCACGGAAGTCTTATGTTGCACATTAACTTGCGCCATTTGTTCAAACAGCGCCTCCATGCTGTCATCCATGCTGTCAGACTTCTCTGTCTTAACAACGGCAGTCTTCACTCAAGACATACACACTCTACAGTCTTTTTCATAGAAAATTCAGCTCTGCTGTGCAGACACTTTTTTTTTTTTTTTTTCTTTGCAAAGTCTATTAGGGCCACTGTCTCTTTAAGACTGCTCCACAGACTTTTCTTTTGCTGCTGCACATTCCACAGTCATTTTCACAACAAGTTCAGCTTTGCTGTGCATACATTTTCTCTCTGCAGACCCTATCAGGGCCACTGTCTCTCCAAGACTGCTCCAAACAGACGTTTCTCTTGACACACTTTTTTTTTCTCTGCTGCTATTTCAACAGACCTCACCCTTCTTGCTGTCTTTAAGCCTCTGTGCTGCATGCACCCTCCAGCACTAACTGTATCAGCCACTGCGCTGCCCCAGCATTCTCCGCCAATTGTGACATTTCCAGGGGGTTTAGCTCTAGGATCGCTGTCTGGGTAGACAGAATGGCATATAAACAGTTCATTCAGACAGCAGTTCTGGTGCAAAACTGGCCGCAACCAGCTTTATTAAAGTCCACAGAAACAGATTAAAACAAAGCATAAACAGAAAACCTAGGCTTGTCTAGCCTCTAATTACACTTAGATAGATGGCCCTCTCTATCCGGGACCCAGACTCTACCAGTCTGTGCCCAAAACAACACATATCACATATGTTACCAGTATGGAGCTTCACAGATACTCCTCCTTGTGTCTGAAGGCACCTTCCATGTCCAGACTTGAGAGAGATCCACTCCTATTCAGCCGCTCTTCACACGGATTCGCACTGAGACTACTCCTATGTCCGGGGTCCTTCCTGCACCCAAACTGAGATAGCTCAAACACTCTTGGAGACTGCTTCCTTGTGCCAGGACACCTCTCTGTGTCCAGGCTAAAGACAGCTCTAACACTCTTGGAGACTGTTTCTTGTGCCGAGACACCTTCCTGTGTCCAGGCTAAACTAGCTCTAACACTCTTGGAGACTGTTTCTTGTGCCAGGACACCTTCCTGTGTCCAGGCTAAACTAGCTCTCAGATTGTGTTTGCAGACACCTACTTCTGGTCTCCTAATTAAGACCTGAGTAGTTTCAGGCTTGTGCTGCAAGTGTGTGCTGAATGTGAGGTGTAGTGACCTTTCTCTACCACTAGGTTTACAAAGCCACACATTTCCCTTATACCTAGGTGAAATGTACACCCCATTCATCACATATTCACTCACTGTCTCACAATACACTATATAAAAAGACACATCTGCTTGTTTTTCTCAATATCTGACATGAAATCAGAATAAACCTTTCCCACTTTAGGTCAATTAAGATTACCATAATTATTAATATTTGCCAAATGCCATAATAATGAGGGAGAGAGATTGTTTTAAGGCATTTTTATTACTTACTGCAAAGTCAAACGTTTGCATACACTATGCCTTTAACCAATGAAACCAAATGCGACATAGAAGGAGCAACACAATCAAAAATATAATGCATTGTAAAAATATTATTACATATTAATAATAAATATTAATTCAACGTAAATACAAAGAATAGCAAAAATAAATTAATAGTAAAGCCTTCTGGTTTCAACTGTATGTTCCCCCTAATGAAATGAGTATCTAGCTCTGGTTCATACAGTTCTACTACCAAACAATGTCTCATGCTGAGAATCTACATTTGGCACCAAATACTTTCTCTGAGCCTGCGTGCACGCTCTCACCATGATCACTGTGGCAAGGCCTGAGCTCAGGACTTACTGAAACCTGGTGGCAGAAGAGGCCAACTGATTATCTATTTGTCCATCAGCTGGGAGGCCAAGGTATCGACGCTGGGCTTGTTACCTGGAGCGTAATTTTAGCCCAGTAGGCTAACAGGACGCCCTTCATGTCACTGCAGATGTCTTGGGGGGAATCCAACCGTAGTCATCCCCCCAAAGTAATTCTTTCCTCTAAGGCATGTTCACATGTCAGTATTTGGTCTGTATTTTAAATCAGTATTTGTAAGCCAAAACCAAGAGTGGAATAATCAGAGAAAAAGTATAATAGAAAACATCACCACTAGAGATGGGCGGACACCTGGATGTTCGGCCGGACAGTTACGAAAAGTTTGGGTTCAGGTACCAGAACAGTACCCAGACCCGAACCCCATTCACTAGAATGGGGGGCCCGAACATCCAATGTTTGCCGCGCTGTCATGTGCATGACAGCGTGGCAAACACTGCTTCTGATCAGCAGTAAAATCATCACCGCTGGTCAGACAGCCATGGTTCCCATGCTGTCAAATGACAGCGTGAGCACCCAACTGTGATCGGAGGTAAAAAGTTTACCTCCGGTCACTAGGGTCAGATGATGGGACTACTGCTCCAATCAGCCGATGCCTGCTGTATCTAATAACAGCAAGAGCAGGAGCGGCTGATGGGAGTATTCATCAGCCAGCACCTGTGCTCTAAATAAATAATTTAAAAAAAAGGCGTGAATTCCTCAGCCTTAAAATAGCAACCTGCAGCCGCCCAGAAAAGGCGCATCTATTCGATTTGCAAATTCTGGAGCTTTGCCCTGTAGAGGTGGCAAATGGGGTTCATTTTTGTGGGGTTGATGTCACCTTTGTATTGTCCGGTGACATCAAGCCCACAGATTAGTAATAGAGAGGTGTCTATAAAACATCTTTCCATTGCTAATCCTATAGTTGTGTTGTTAATAAAGACAGCAAGTATAAAGTCCTTTATATCAAATAAAACAAAACACACTTTTCCATTTTTATTTAAAAATAACAAACATAGTTATACTCACCTAACATCCATTCCATGGAAGCCCTCCTCTCCTTTCATAAAACAAAAATAAAATACAACCATATCCTTCATCTCTCCATCTCTGTCCCATGCCATAATCCATGTCTGGGGATATATAGTTTTCAACCTGGACGGTGACAAGATGCAGCATCTCATTCATCAGTGATTCTCAGCCTGGATGGTTGCATGTTGTTTTTTATTTTTGTTTTATTACAGGAGACAAGGGAAATAAAGGGAAATTTTTAAATAAAAAGTAAAACAGTAGGTGTTCTTTACGGATGCCACACTTTACTGTTCGGGTTCGCCCATCTCTAATCACCTTTTCTGTATTTATCAACCACTCTTGGTTTTGGCTTACGAATACTGATGTAAAATGCTGACCAAATATTGAA
Organism: Oophaga sylvatica; assembly: GCA_033576555.1. Classification (NCBI taxonomy): domain Eukaryota; kingdom Metazoa; phylum Chordata; class Amphibia; order Anura; family Dendrobatidae; genus Oophaga; species Oophaga sylvatica. Next base: position 22,267,844 of record JARQOD010000007.1, read on the forward strand.
CGTATGAACACAGGCTAACAGGCATCACGGAAACAGGTAAACGTTTCTTTAGTATTCTGGTCAGTTTCCGGTACACAACGGATTCTGGGCTCCCAGGATGGCAGTCGATTTCTCTATCTTTTCCCTAAGACACCTTGATATTTTCTTAAAACATAGTCCAGCACTATTCTAGAGATTAATATGAGGACCACAGCAAGTATTGTGTTTACCATACTTCTTCCTATGTGTGTTAGTCTTTGCACCTTGCACTTTGTGGCATGCAACGCATATTATTTTAAGTTATTTAATAAAAGTAAATTTTTATGCCTATTGCTATATCATACTATACTTCTCGTTGGGTCCCCAATAGTGTTGAGCGATACTGCTCGATATCTAAAAATATCGTATCGGAATGGTATCGCCGATATCACTAAATATCGTCGATATCCGATTACGATACCGGAAGTCCCATGTAAGTCTATGGGAACAAAATATCGCAACAAAAAAACCCCTTTCTTTCGTTGTAAACACAAAATATACACACATAGAATACATATATATATATATATACATGTCATTGTGACATATATATATATACATATATTTATAGTTTATACACTTCTACATAGTAAAATAGACTCTGATTCAAGTAGTGACATACCCATAGAAGTCGACGGGCTCGGTGCCGAGTACCCCCAAAACCTCTGGCTCTGTGCGACTCAACTTGGGCGTCACGAACAGGATTCTGTAGCTCGCTATAAGCGAGTCCTGTGTGCCTGAATTGAACTGGTTTTGTGCTTGAGAATTGCTAAAATCATCAGAGAATGTATTTGCCATTTTTCCGCTATTTCTGCGTCACGACGAGGCACTGGTGAAGAAGAAGGGCGTGCTCTTCGTGGGTGTACACTCACTCAGTGGCGCGAAAACGATGGCCGACCACTCTAAATGGTACTGCAATGTAAGATCGTGCCCCACAGCTCTTCAGTTCCGCCTCCTCATCCTCCTCAGTGTGCGGAAACTAACACGAAGGTCCCGCCTCCCTACAAAAGAGGGGCCCTCTCCAGATGCTAATGACACATGTGACTTGGCAGAGATGGCTAATGGACACGAGCAGAAGTGTGAAGGGATGGAGCAGTCAGAGCTCTCCCCCACGGAAGCGACCCGATCGCCACGGAACCACCGTTGGGCACCCAGCCTGGAAACCCTCCTACGCTGCAAGAAGCGGAGGATACCCTAAGAGGCCTGGCCCGGCACCGGGAGGAGGTCGCCAGGATGGAAGCCAGCTGGCGTGCCCTAAAACTAAACTTGGAGCAGCGCCAATCCCTCTTACCTGAAGTGTCTGTACCGGAAGGTGAGGCACCCGTTCTAGTAGAGGAGTCCGTGCGGGCATCCCAGCCCTTGCAATGTGATCCGGTTGACGTTGTCGCAGTGGAGGCACCCGTTCGTGCAAAAAACTCTGCACCGGCAGCACCCCAGATCCCGCTGTCTGCCCCCGTCGCTGAGACAGAAGAAGCAACACCCGTCCTCATGGAGGAGGCCGCGCAGGCACCAGAGCACTACCTGCCTGTACCGGAGCCCCAACTGTCATCTGTTCCAGAGCCGGCTGCTTCCTCCGCAGCTGAGCGCCGCCAGGACTGGGGGGCGCCAGGAGAGCTGCCGCAAACCGGGCATCGTAAGCTGGCATTTGATGGTGGAGACATGGAGCAGCTGGTGGAGGAGAATTACAACCGGCGTCAGGAGGAAGAGTGGAGACGTTGGGAGCGGGAAGCAGAGCGACAAAGGGAGCAGCGAGAATCCCAAAAGCTTCGGCAACGTCAACTGGAGAAGGACCGGGCAGATAAGGACCGGATGAGAAAAGATAAAGGAACCCTGTGGGAGCCGCGGCGTAAGGGTGCAGTACGGAGCTTTAAATTGAAAGGTGGTTGGGGCTTCATCCAGGAGCCTGGACTTTATTTAGAAGTCTTTGTGACCCGGCGGGACGTGGAGACTCACCTCCCAGAAGGACACCCGGGGAGGGACCTGTTGCCAGGAGACTTGGTGACTTACACCCGACACTGGGGTTACAATGGATGGTACGCCCTAAATGTTACCAGGTGCGACCCCTACTCCCCAGAGTGTCAGGAACCTGTGAGACCCTCGGAGCCTTCAGCCTCCCACATCCAGGCCTCTGCACAAGTGCCCACCCCACGCCGTAAATCTCCCCAGCCTCCCTCAGTGGTCTCCTCAGCAGCCCCAGCTATGGACATGATAACTATAGCTGGCCCGTACCCGGCGCCTGTTAGGCCCCTGGGGTTCGTTCAGTCCGTGACATAGGGCTCCAGACCCGGAGGGAGATGAAAGAGGTGGCCACACAGACACAGATAGCGGGTCACGACTTGACTGTACAGGCCACACAACGTCATCAGGTACTGGTGGTCCTTGGTGTCTCGGATGTTTGGCAAGCATCAGAACAGTACCAGGTGGTACCTGGAACACCCCTGCCAAAGAATTATAAATAACCCGGACAGGGTCCCTGTATGTAAATAGTTAAATTGTTGATGTACCCGGACGGGTGAATGTTCATAAAAAAATTTTTAATTTAATAAAAAACACAACACAGTTTTCATTACTTTTATTACAGTCTCATCCTGCGACGCCATCGATCTCCTGTAAAAAAATGAAAAAAAAAAACAGCAGTATACCACCTGTCCGACGCAGTCCATAGTAACGAGTGTCCCACGACGATCCAGCTCTGCTACATCAGAATGACAGGCAGAGCCTGTCATCCCGGCGCAGCACAGCTGATTACCTGCTTCCCCGGCGGTGACGTCATCGGACTGGTTTACGGCCGGGATTACCCTGCAGTCACTGCAGTTATCGCGAAAAACTGCATGTGACCGCCAGGGAGAAGATAATGGCGGCCATCAAGCAGTCCAGGACGTGACCGCCGGAGATCTTCTGCCAGGTAAGTGCCGCTGACTCCTGACAGACCCGACCGACGGACACTCACAGTGACAGTGACAAATCCGATTCCGGTATCCGATATGACGAAAATATCGGTACTCGGAATCGAAAGCCCGATACAGCTAATATCGGCCGATACCCGATATTTGCAGTATCGTATCGCTCAACACTAGTCCCCACTTATTTGCTAATTATTTTAACCGCTTTCTGCCATCGGACGTACTATCCCATCCATGTGACCTGGGACAATCAGACCATGGACGGCATAGTACGTCATACCCTTTAATGCGACATCGCGACTTAAGTTGCGGTGATCGCATTAAAATTCCGACGCCATCTTACCTGGAGGAAGATGGTGTCGGCATTCCAGGGACTGTCTCCGCCCACCCGGCCTCCCGATGCTGTGATTGGCTGTTCAATTCTGAACAGCCAATCGCAGCCTTTCTCATTGTTTCAGCCAATTAGATTGGCTGAAACAGTGAGATCCCAGGCTAGGATCGAGTACCGATGTACTCGATCCTAGGCCCGTGCCTGGCAACGCCAGGCATGGTCCAGACCCCCCCCCCTGGATTGGCGCGATCCACGATCACATCGATCGCGCCAATCGAAGGGCACAGCCTCGGTATTACCTGCCTGGATCGGTGCAGTAATAGCACCGATCCTAGGCCAGAGCCTAGGACAGGCCCAGCAGGGCCTGCATCTGCTGATTGGCGCGATCGATATCATCGTTGATCGCGCCAATTACAGGGCACAGCCGCGGTGTGACCGCTCTGTGCCCTGCTTGATGACCTGCCTAGTAATCGGAGCTGTGAGCTTCGATACTAGGCCGGTGCCTAACAACACCGGCATAACAAGGGTCTCCTCTGATTGATGGGATTGATGTGATCATCAATCCCACCAATGACAGGTCACAGCAGCGATATGACCGCTCTGTGACCTGTCTACAACCTGTCTCTGACCTGTGTGACTGCTCTGCAGGGGTCCTCACACTTGCTGAGGATTCCTGCAGAGCGGTCACGCTGCCAGATCTCCTCCTGTGCTGGGGCCTTGTGGTGCCACAGTACCCTGTGACACCACAATTCCTGCTAAAGAAAGAAGAGAGAAGAAAGAAGAGAGACTACAAACGCAAGTTTTGATCCCCGATCCCTGCCTGATCATCCACCCCAATCCTCCCATTACCCTCTCCCCCCTTCCCTTTCCCCCTTTTTACCCCCCCTTTGCGCCGTCTCTGTGCACATTTAGCAGCCGCCAAGCGTTGACTGGTGACGCAGTTCACCGATCAACACTCGTGCTCGCTTTTCTTTTGCACCCCCCTCCGTGCGCACTTCCAGCAGCCACCGAATTTTGATAAGTGACACCATTCACTTATCAGAGCTCGTGCCTGCCATTTTTTTTTCACTCCCCTTTCCGCCACTCCCGTGTGCACTTCCAACAGCCGCGGAACTTTGATAAGTGACACCGTTCATATATCAGAGCTCGTGCCTGCTATTTCTTTTTTTCACTCCCCTTTCCGCCACTCCCGTGTGCACTTCCAACAGCCGCGGAACTTTGATAAGTGGCACCGTTCACTTATCAGAGCTCGTGCCTGCTATTTCTTTTTTCACTCCCCTTTCCGCCACTCCCATGCACACTTCCAGCAGCCGCGGAACTTTGATAAGTGACACCATTCACTTATCAGAGCTCGTGCCTGCCGTTTTTTTTTTTTTCACTCCCCTTTCCGCCACTCCCGTGCGCACTTCCAGCAGCTGCGGAACTTTGATAAGTGACACTGTTCACTTATCAGAGCTCGTGCCTGCCGTTTTTTTTTTTCACTCCCCTTTCCGCCACTCCCATGCGCACTTCCAGCAGCCGCGGAACTTTGATAAGTGACACCGTTCACTTATCAGAGCTCGTGCCTGATGTTTTAGATTATTTTCACAGGCATTTTTTTTCCCTATTTGCTTTCTTTTCTATTAGCTTTTTCTTTTCAGAATAGTTTGCACCAAGCACTATCCCCCCACACACACATACAGTTAGGTCCATAAATATTTGGACAGAGACAACATTTATCTAATTTTGGTTCTAGACATTACCACAATGAATTTGAAACAAAACAAATCAGATGCAGTTGAAGTTCAGACTTTCAGCTTTCATTTGAGGGTATCCACATTAAAATTGGATGAAGGGTTTAGGAGTTTCAGCTCCTTAACATGTGCCACCCTGTTTTTAAAGGGACCAAAAGTAATTGGACAAATGACTCCAAGGCTATTTCATGGACAGGTGTGGGCAATCCCTTTGTTATGTCATTCTCAATTAAGCAGATGAAAGGGCCGGAGTTGATTTGAGGTGTGGTGTTTGCATTTGGAAGGTTTTGCTGTGAAGGAAACATGTGGTCACAGGAGCTCTCCATGCAGGTGAAACAAGCCATCCTTAAGCTGCAAGAACAGAAAAAAACCCATCCAAGAAATTGCTACAACATTAGAAGTGGCAAAATCTACAATTTGGTAATCCTGAGAAAGAAAGAAAGCACTGGTGAACTCATCAATCCAAAAAGACCTGGGAGCCCACGGAAGACAACAGTGGTGGATGATCGCCGCATACTTTCTTTGGTGAAGAAGAACCCGTTCACAACATCAACTGAAGTCCAGAACACTCTCAGTGAAGTAGGTGTATCTGTCTCTAAAGGTACTGCCACACTAAGCTATCCCGCTAGCGATCTCGTTAGCGTTGCATACTAATGAGATCGCTAGCGGGATTGTTTCTATATCGCTAAATGCTGCCGCATTTAGCGATATAGTTAACGACGCTATCGCCGTTAGCGATCTTCTTAACGACTTTAGCGGTACAAAAGTACCGCTAAATCGCTAAGAAAAGGTGCCACACAGCGATAAGATACTTACCCAGCGGGAGCGCCAGCGATGAAATAGGGTCCGGAGCGATTCCAGCGACGAGCGAGATCACAGCAGGAAGCTCGTCGCTGGAAGCTGCCGCACTGAACAATATCGCTAACGGGATCGCTAAATAGTGACGTTTTTTAGCGATCCCGTTAGCGATATTGTTTAGTGTGGCATACCCTTAAGTCAACAGTAAAGAGAAGAAAGTAAATACAAAGGGTTCACATCTAGATGCAAACCATTCATCAATTCCAAAAATAGACAGGCCAGAGTTAAATTTGCTGAAAAACACCTCCAGAAGCCAGCTCAGTTCTGGAAAAGTATTCTATGGACAGATGAGACAAAGATCAACCTGTACCAGAATGATGGGAAGCCAAAAGTTTGGAGAAGAAAGGGAACGGCACATGATCCAAGGCACACCACATCCTCTGTAAAACATGGTGGAGGCAACGTGATGGCATGGCCATGCATGGCTTTCAATGGCACTGGGTCACTTGTGTTTATTGATGACATAACAGCAGACAAGAGTAGCCGGATGAATTCTGAAGTGTACCGGGATATACTTTCAGCCCAGATTCAGCCAAATGCTGCAAACTTGATTGGACGGCGCTTCATAGTACAGATGGATAATGACCCCAAGCATACAGCCAAAGCTACACAGGAGTTCATGAGTGCAAAAAAGTTGAACATTCTTCAATGGGCAAGTCAATCACCAGATCTTAACCCAATTGAGCATGCATTTCACTTGCTCAAATCCAGACTTAAGAGGGAAAGACCCACAAACAAGCAAGACCTGAAGGCTGCGGCTGTAAAGGCCTGGCAAAGCATTAAGAAGGAGGAAACCCAGCGTTTGGTGATGTCCATGGGTTCCAGACTTAAGGCAGTGATTGCCTCCAAAGGATTCGCCACAAAATTTTGAAAATAAAAATATTTTGTTTGGGTTATGTTTATTTGTCCAATTACTTTTGACCTCCTAAAATGTGGAGTGTTTGTAAAGAAATGTGTACAATTCCTACATTTTCTAACACATATTTTTGTTCAACCCTTCAAATTAAATGTTACAATCTGCACTTGAATTCTGTTGTAGAGGTTTCATTTCAAATCCAATGTGGTGGCATGCAGAGCCCAACTCGCGAAAATTGTGTCACTGTCCAAATATTTCTGGCCCTGACTGTAGTTATAAAGTCCACACAAAGCACCACATTCACAAAAAAATGTCCCGCCTGTCACGTTCATCCCAACAGCGCTATTCAGTGGAGGAGGCATACGCTTTCCTTGCCTCCGACACTGATAGCGAGGGAGAGGATCCCACATTTCTTTACTTTTCAGATTCTTCATCCTCTTCTTCTTCTTCTTCTTCCTCCTCCTCATCTTCCTCCTCGGGTCCTGGGAACCGCCACGCAGACGCACCAGGACAGAAGATGAGGCAGCGCCCACTTCTGAAGATGAACCAGCGCACCCCTCTTCGGACCCCGTATGGACCTCGCCCCCCAAAAAATTATGAGCCACTGATTCCTGATTTTGTGGCAGAATCAGGAATCAAGTTTGACACCACCGGCCTCAGAGAAATAGACTTTTTCAAAGTCTTTTTCTCTGAGGATTGAATTAACCTCATGGTGGAGCAAACGAATTTGTACGCTCGGCAATTTTTGGCGCAAAACCCCGTGTCATCATTTTCCAACTGGTCTCCTGTAGACGCAGTTGAAATGATGCATTTTGGGCCTGGTTCTCCATATGGGGATCCTGAAGAAGCCAGAAATTCGGCAATATTGGAGTGTTGATATTTTATACAACACTCCAGTGTTCCGAATGGTCATGGCCCGGACGCGTTTTGAGGCCATCCACAAATTCCTGCATTATAATGATAATGCACAGTGTCCCCCACAAGATGACCCCAACTTTGACCGCCTGTTCAAAGTTCGGCCAGTCATCGAACACTTCAACAAAAAGTTTGCTGAAGTGTACGTGCCCCAACGGGACATCTGCGTGAATGAGTCCTTGGTTCATTTTAAGGGAAGGCTCCGATTCCGACAGTACCTGCTGTAGGGATCCGCTCTGGTAGGCAGGGGCCGGGCCGCAGTAATGAGGCAAACACACAGGCTTTCAGTTCAAAGTTCAGTGGTTTTAATGACGGGTTCAAAAAAAGTCCAGATAACAACATCAAAACAGAACATAAATCACTCCAGTTTGGAGAACCACTGGTCCCAGACTGACCCTTGTTTGGGATGGGCTTAACTAAGCGGCTGCAGGCCAGCAGAGACCGCCAGGTGCCGTTCCGGGTGGTCTGGAACTTGCTTCTTGGTGCACACTGACACACTGTAACAGAAAAATCACTCTTCCAGGCTGACTCCAGCCAAACTCCTTCCTTCCACACCCACCTACTACAACAGCTCCTTGTTAAGTAGGCCTAGTTGCCACCCACAGGTGAGGTACACGTCAGCAGATCTGCTCACGTGACTATGACCTCATCACAGGTCCTTGTGGTCAGGGAAAATCCTGACCAAACTTTAGTCTGCTGGGAGAAATATATCTCCCATCCAGCAAGACCCCCTTTGGTGTACCACATACCTCCCTCCTTTGTTCAACCTTAGGAGGGTGGACACATGACATACAGTGAACTCTGGACAGTGCATCTGCGTTCCCCTGTAGTTTGCCTGCCCGATGTTCCACTGAAAATTTAAAATTTTGCAGGGACAGAAACCACCTGGTAACTTGTGCATTCCTCTCTTTTGCTTGACTCATCCAGGTCAAAGGAGAATGATCAGGAACCAACCGAAACGTTCTCCCCAGCAAATAGTAGCGCAATGACTCCAGTGCCCATTTGATGGCTAGGCACTCTCTCTCCACAATGCTGTATCTGGTTTCAGCTGGAGTAAGTTTCCGACTCAGAAAACTAATGGGATGCTCCTCCCCGTTAACCTCCTGAGACAACACGGCCCCAGACCTACCTCTGTCTGGACAATAAATTCTCTTTTGAAGTCGGGTGTGATCAGAACTGGTGACTCACACAGTGCCCCTTTTAGCTTTACAAATGCTTCTTCAATCTGATCATTCCATTGCACCATTACTGACTTCCTTCCCTTTAGGCAGTCAGTTAATGGTGCCGACAAGGTTGCAAAATTGGGAATAAACCGCCGGTAATATCCCACTAACCCCAAAAACCCTTTCACTTGTTTTGTGGTGAGGGGATGGGGCCAGTTTCGGATTGCCTCCACTTTGTCTATTTGGGGTTTGAGAACTCCCCTCCCAATTGCATACCCCAGGTACCGAGATTCCTCCAGCCCTATGGAACACTTCTTTGGGTTGGCAGTTAGCCCTGCTTGTCGCAGAGAACCAATCACCACCTGTACCTTTGCCAAGTGACTTTCCCAGTCTGTACTGTACACCACAATATCGTCCAGATAGGCCGCGGCATATCGGCGATGAGGACGAAGAACAAAGTCCATTAACCTCTGGAATGTCGCTGGAGCGCCATGCAACCCGAAGGGTAGGACTATATACTGGAATAACCCCTCGGGTGTTACAAAAGCCGTTTTCTCTCTCACCGCTTTTGTTAGGGGCACCTGCCAATACCCTTTGGTGTGGTTAATTACTGAAAAATACCGGGCCTGCCCAAACCGCTCTATTAACTCATCAACCCGGGGCATGGGTAGGCGTCGAACTTAGAAATTTCATTCAACTTTCTAAGTCATTACAGAACCTTAGTGTCCCATCCGGCTTTGGTATTAGTACTATTGGGCTGGCCCACTCACTCTGGGACTCTTCAATGACCCCTAACTGCAGCATCTTTTTTACCTCTTCCGAGATGGCTTGTCGCCGGGCCTCAGGTACCCTATAGGGCTTTAGTCGGACTTTGGTCATGTTGGATGAGGGAGGTACGACCAGGGAGTTCTGAAAAAAACATCGGTATTTCGGCTAACAAACTCCCGTACCTCCTGAACTTGTCTAGGAGACAGAGTGTCTGCTATTTTGACAGCGGAGAGGACTTCTTTTGCCTCCTCCTGAGGCAAGGGAGCCTTCTCTACTGGAAATGCAGGCCGGGGGCAATCCTCACCCAGGTGGTCTCTATCTTTCCAGGGTTTGAGCAAATTTACATGGTATATCTGTTCGGGCTTTCTCCGTCCTGGTTGGTGTACTTTATAGTTTACTGGACCCACCTTCTCCATAATCTTGTAGGGTCCCTGCCACCTTGCAAGGAACTTACTGTCCACTGTAGGCACAAGTACCAACACCCGATGCCCAGGGTTAAAGGACCTTACCCGTGCCTCCCGGTTATAGACCTACCTCTGCGACCTTTGGGCTGCTTCCATATGTTCTCGGACTAATGGTAAGACTGTCTCCATTCTCTCTTGCATTTTGGCCACATGTTCTATCACACTATTGTGGGGAGTTGGTTGGTTCTCCCAGGCCTCTTTAGCTATATTGAGTAAGCCACGGGGATGTCTGCCATATATAAGTTCGAAGGGTGAGAACTCCGTAGATACCTGGGGCACCTACCGCACTGCAAACATCAGGTATGGCAAGAAGAGATCCCAGCCCTTACCATCTTTAGAGACTGCTTTTTTCAACATATTCTTCAGGGTCTTATTGAACCTTTCTACCAAACCATCTGTTTGGGGATGATAGACCGATGTATGCAACTGTTTAACACTTAACAAGTGGCAGAGTTCCTTCATGATTTTGGACATAAAGGGGGTCCCCTGGTCTGTTAAGATTTCTTTAGGGATTCCCACCCGGGAGAACATACCCATGAGTTCTTTTGCGATAAGTTTGGCGGAGGTGTGGCGCAGGGGAATGGCCTCAGGATACCTAGTAGCGTAATCTAGAACTACGAGGATGTGTTGGTGACCCCTCGCTGATTTATTAACAGGCCCCACCAGATCCATGGCTATTCTCTCAAACGGGACCTCTATAATTGGCAATGGCACCAAGGGACTCCGAAAATGAGGCTGCGGACTGGTTACCTGGCACACGGGACAAGAGTTACAATACCGTTTAACTTCTTCATAGACCCCTAGCCAGTAAAACCGTTGTAGAATTCGGTCTAGGGTTTTCTTTTGGCCCAGATGTCCCCCCAGTACATGCGCATGCGCTAGGTCCATTACCAACTTACGATACGACTGAGGTACCAGCAATTGCTCGACAATTTCCCCATGTATTTTCTCAACCCGATACAGCAAATCTTGGTTCAGCTCGAATGGGGGAAATACTGTAGCTGCCCCGGGTTGTTGGGGTTCCCCATTGACAACCAATACATTTTCCCGGGCTCGAGCCAACGTAGGGTCCTGAAGTAGCGCCGTACCAAAATTGTCACCTGCCACATTTAAGTCTGACAATTCTGGTCCCAGTGGCAAGTCTTCCACCTCCCCAGCTAACACTTCTATAGGATAGGGTTTTTCCTCCTCCACCGAAGTAACAGGTACTCCTACCGCCAGCACATCTTCCTCTGGGCCACCAGGTTCATGCCCGATTTCTGGAGAATGCAACTTGTGCCAACGACTGTTCCGTGGGAGGGCTAATTACAGGCCAAAGCACAGAAAATAACGGAAAATCTCTCCCCATTATTACATCATAATGCAAATTAGTCACCACCCCCACCTCGTGGCACCTCCTCTCCGCTGGCGTGTTTATCATCACCAGGGCGGTAGGATAATGTTTTAGGTCCCCATGTATACACAATACACCCATTTTCCGACCAGTATACTTGCTGATTTGGACGTGGCTGGCTCGTATTAGGGTCACGAGACTCCCTGAGTCCAGTAGAGCCACAGCAGGGTTACCCTCCACCTCCACTTTACACAAATGGTTCATACTGGGTCCCTCTGGTTTGCCCACTGCACACCTGTGTTCGGCATAGTGAGACTGATAGTACCCACAGTTGGTGTCAATGGACTCAGTCAGGTGGAGGCAATCAGCTCTCACATGTCCTGGTTCTTGACACCGCCAACAGATTATGGGGCCCCTTTCGTCCCCAGACGCGTCCTGGGCGGCCTTCCGAGTCTCTGCTTGCCGAGCGGCGGGTGAAGGTTTGGGGAATTTACTCATTACCTTCCGGGTAGTCTCTCCCTGTATCTCCTTGGTAGCCCCATATCTTTCAATGAAGTCTACCATCTGGAGGCCATCAGTCGGGGCTGTCTGTCCAACCCATGTTTGAAGGGTGTGGGGCAAAGTTCTCCAGAACTTATCAGTTACTATACGATCCAGCATAGCGCTGGGTGACAACACCTCCAGCTGCAACCACTTTTCTACCAGGTGTATCAAGTCATAATACTGGGAATGAGCTGGCTCGGAAGGGGAAAACTTCCACTGGTGTACCCGCTGGGCCCGGTGTTATGAATGTGCTAGAGATGGTTTCTGAGCAGAGGCTCCCTCTGGTGGTTACAGACAGTACTGAACCTTACAGCGAGGAATGGTAATCTGGGATCACTGACTGGACTGATATAAGGGAAGTTCCCTCCCATGATGGTCGCCGGTGATCAATTGTTCTTGTCTCAATTGTGGTTCCTGGTTCATTTGGAAGTTTGCTGGAGTCTTGCATGCATCTGCTGCTTTCAGATAAGATATTTTCTGCTTTTCTTTTGTGCTTGCTTTTTGCATAATTTTCTGCACTTTTGTTTAGGTCAGCCGGGTCCCCTCCTGGGGCCTGTGCTCCTCTCAGTTTATCTGTAGCCACTGTTATTTGTTCATTTGCTTTTTCCTGTTTTTTCAGTGGCTGCGGCTTAGTTTTGCTACACCAGAGATCTGATTTAGGTGGTGGAGATCGTGTGATCTCAGGTGTTTTTGCAATCAGAAGAGTTGGTATTTTTTAGGGTTTTTTGTTGGATTGCAGTCAGAATTCTTTCCTGCATTTTTCTGTCTAGACAGATTGGGCCCCAGCGTTTGCTCATTCTATTTTCTGTCTGTGTCCGTGCTTCTTCTTGTCTAACCGCCATTACATGTTTGGGGGCTTCCTATTTTCTTTGGGGATCTGCTCCGGGGCAGATAGCTTTCATATTTCTGCCTTTAGGTGTAGTTATCTCTCAGGCTGTGACGAGGCGTCTAGGATCAACGTAGGAACGCTCCACGGCTACCTCTAGTTGTGTGGTTAGTTCAGGTTACTGCAATCCAATAGGTTCCAGCCTCTCTGGTGTATTGCCGTTTTTGCTTTTTCTCCTCAGCTACCGAAACATAACAGTATCACCGGCCAAAACTGAAAATTATATAGTACTCACAGAAGGGAAGAATAGTGTGGAAAGAAAAAAAAAAGCGGTCAGAGTTGTCAGAGATTTTTTTTTCTGTTTGTTGCATTTTTTCCCTCTTTTTCTCTGGGTGCTGAGGAGGATTTTTTTTCTCTCAATGGAGTTTGCACAGTTGTCTGGCCGTGTGGATCAGCTAGCCACTGAGGTTTGGAGTATTGCTACCTATCTTGCTAGGTTGCCGGCTATGGAACCTAGGATTCCCATGCCAGATTTGTTTTTGGGGGATCGGGCTAAATTTCTGAATTTCAAAAATAACTGTAAGTTGTTTTTTGCCTTAAAACCTAAGTCCTCGGGGAGCGCAGCACAGCAGGTTCAAATTGTCATCTCTCTCCTGCGCGGCGACCCTCAGGATTGGGCTTTTTCCCTGACACCTGGGGATCCTGTTTTGAATGATATTGATGTATTTTTTCTGGCTCTGGGGTTATTGTACAATGAACCTAATGTCACTGATCAAGCTGAAAAAACCTTGTTGGCATTAAATCAGGGTCTTGAAGACGCTGAGTTGTACTGTCAGAAATTCCAAAAGTGGGCAGTCCTGACCAAATGGAATGATGATGCTTTGGCAACCCTTTTTCGGAAGGGGCTGTCAGAGAATATAAAGGATGTTATGTTGGGATTCCCTGTCCCCTCTGGTCTCAATGATTCTATGTCATTGGCTATTCAAATTGACAGACGTTTGTGTGAACGCAGAGGTATACGTGAGATGGTGTTGCCTTGTGAGCCAGCTCCTGGGCCCATGCAGTGTGATGGAGTGACTTCTGGGGCTCAGCGTCATGAGTTTCGAAAGTGCAATGGGATATGTTTCTACTGTGGTGACGCCTCTCATGCTCTTTCCGTCTGCCCTAAGCGGGGAAGACGTTTTGCACGCTCAGTTGTCTTGGGTAGTGTTCAGACTAAATTTCTGTTGACTGTTACCCTGATTTGCTCCCTGTCCACATTTTCTGCTCAGGCTTTTGTTGATTCAGGAGCAGCTATTAACCTGATGGATTTTGACTTTGCCAAACATTGTGGGTTTCCCATGATACCCCTGCGGAAGTCTATTCCCCTACTGGGCATTGATTCTACCCCTTTGGCGGAGAATAAACCCCAGTTTTCTACTCAGGTGATAATGAGGGTTGAACCAGATCATCAGGAGAGTTGCAAAATTCTGGTGCTGCATAATCTGCATGACATTATTGTGCTAGGTTTCCCTTGGTTACAGTCTCATAATCCTGTTTTGGATTGGAAATCTGTGTCTGTGACCAGTTGGGGCTGCCAATGTGTTAATACTGACACTCCTGTTTTTTCTGCCTCTCCCCAGTCTCAGGATGTTCCTGACTTTTTGACTGATTTTTCGAATGTATTTAGTAAAAGTAAATCTGCATCCTTGACCCCTCACAGGAGCTATGATTGCGCTATTGAATTAGTGCCAGGTGGTAAATTTCCTAAAGGTCGCCTTTTGAACTTGTCTGTACCTGAACACGATGCTATGCGATCTTATATCAAGGAGTCATTGGAGAAGGGTCATATCAGACCATCCTCTTCACCCTTGGGCGCCGGTTTTTTCTTTGTGGCCAAAAAGGATGGTTCATTGAGGCCGTGTATTGATTATCGTCTCTTGAATAATATCACTGTGAAGTATCAATATCCGTTACCCTTGATTTCTGACCTGTTTTCCAGAGTGAAAAGTGCTAGTTGGTTTACAAAGCTTGACCTCAGGGGGGCGTATACCCTTATTCGCATTAAGCACGGGGATGAATAGAAGATGGCGTTTAATACCCCAGAGGGGCATTTTGAGTACCTAGTGATGCCCTTTGGGCTCACTAATGCTCCTTCCGTCTTCCAATCCTTCATGAATGATATTTTCAGGGATTTTGTGGAAAAATTTCTGATTGTTTATTTGGATGATATCTTGATTTTTTCCAATGACTGGGACTCTCATGTGAAACATGTTAGGACTGTGTTCCAGATTTTGAGAGAGAATGCACTGTATGTGAAGGGATCAAAGTGTCTTTTTGGCGTACAGAAGGTCTCATTTCTGGGATTCATTTTGTCTCCATCTGTTATTGAAATGGACCCGGTCAAGGTTCAGGCCATCTGTGATTGGGTCCAACCTACTTCATTAAAGGCTCTTCAGAGATTTTTGGGTTTTGCCAATTTTTATCGTAAATTTATTGGTAATTTCTGTTAAGCCATTGACTGATTTGACCAAAAAGTGTTCTGATGTGGTGAATTGGCCTCCTGAGGCAGTTTCTGCATTTCAGGAACTTAAGCAGAGATTCACTTCTGCTCCTGTTCTATGGCAGCCTGATGTTTCTCTACCATTTCAGGTGGAGGTTGATGCCTCTGAAATTGGGACAGGTGCCGTTTTGTCCCAAAGAGATCCAGAGACCTCTAAGAGTAACCCTTGTGCTTTTTTCTCTCGAAAATTTTCTCCAACTGAACGTAATTATGACGTGGGTAATCGGGAGTTATTGGCCATGAAGTGGGCCTTTGAAGAGTGGAGACATTGGCTGGAAGGAGCCAGACATTAGGTGGTGGTCCTCACGGACCATAAGAACCTGGTTTATCTCGAATCAGCCAAGTGACTTAATCCTAGACAGGCCAGGTGGGCCTTGTTTTTCACACGTTTTAATTTTGTGGTTTCTTTTCTTCCTGGCACTAAGAATTTTAAGGCGGATGCCCTCTCGAGGAGTTTCTTTGCGGACTCTCCTGAGTTATCTGATCCTGCTGTTATTTTGAAAGAGGGTGTAGTACTTTCCGCCATCTCGCCCAATTTGAGACTGGCTCTGGAGGGGTGTCAGGAGGATAAACCTGAGCACTGCCCTATTGGGAAATTGTTTGTCCCAGACCAGTGGAAGAAGAGTGTGATGTCTGAGATTCATTGTTCCGCGTTGGCTGGTCATCCCAGGATTTTTGATACCAGAGACTTGGTGAGTCGGTCCTTTTGGTGGCCTACTTTGTCTCGTAACGTCAGGGAATTTGTGCAGTCCTGTGGGACTTGCTCTAGTTCCAAGCCTTGCTCTCGTTCTAGTGGTTTGTTAATGCCATAACCTGTGCCCAAAAGGCCATGGACCCATATCTCTATGGATTTTATTTCCGACCTCCCTGTTTCTCAGAAAATGACCGTTATCTGGGTAATCTATGATAGGTTTTCCAAGATGATACATCTTGTGCCATTACCTAAGTTACCTTCCTCCTCCGAATTGGTGCCTTTGTTCCTTCAGCACGTGGTTCGGTTACATGGCATTCCGGAGAACATTGTGTCTGACAGAGGAGTCCAGTTTGTTTCCAGATTTTGGAGGACATTTTGTTCTAAACTTGGTGTTCAATTATTTTTCTCCCCTGCATTTCATCCTCAGACCCATGGACAAACCGAGAGAACAAACCAGACCTTGGAGACTTATTTGAGATGTTTTGTGTCTGCTGATCAAGATGACTGGGTCTCTTTTTTGCCTTTGGCTGAGTTTGCTCTTAATAATAGGGCTAGCTCTGCCACCTTAATGTCTCCATTTTTCTGCAATTCTGGGTTTCACCCTCGATTTTCTTCGGGACAGGCGGAGGCTTCTGTCTGTCCGGGTGTTGACTCTGTTGTGGAGCTTATGCAGCAGATTTGGGACCAGGTAGTGGAGAGGTTGTCTCTCTCTCAGGAGAAGGCCAACGGTTTGCCAACCGGCATAGGACTGATGGTCCTCGGTTTAAAGTGGGGGACTTGGTTTGCTTGTCCTCAAGAAATATTCCTATGAGGGTTGCATCTCCAAAGTTTAAGCCTAGGTTTATTGGACCTTATAAGATCATGGAGATTCTTAATCCTGTTTCCTTCCTTTTGCTTCTTCCAGGGACATTTAAGATCCATAACGTGTTCCACAAGTCCTTATTGAAGAGGTTTGTCGAGCCAGTGGTTCCTATCGCTGCGCCTCCTGACCCTGTTTTGGTTGAGGGCAATCTGGAGTATGTGGTTGAGAAAATATTGGATTCTCGTTTTTCTAGACAGAAACTGCAGTATTTGGTTAAGTGGAGAGGTTATGGTCAGGAGGACAATTCTTGGGTGTTTGCTTCGGACATCCATGCTAGGAGACTGATCCGTGCCTATCACCGAGCTCATCCTGATCGGCCTGGTTGCACAACTGAGGGTTCGGTGACCACTCCTCAAGGGGGGTACTGTTATGAATGTGCTAGAGATGGTTTCTGAGCAGAGGCTCCCTCTGGTGGTTACAGACAGTACTGAACCTTACAGCGAGGAATGGCAATCTGGGATCACTGACTGAACTTATATAAGGGAGGTTCCCTCCCATGATGTTCGCCGGTGATCAATTGTTCTTGTCTCAATTGTGGTTCCTGGTTCATTTGGAAGTTTGCTGGAGTCTTGCATGCATCTGCTGCTTTCAGATAAGATATTTTCTGCTTTTCTTTTTGTGCTTGCTTTTTGCATAATTTTCTGCACTTTTGTGGAGGTCAGCCGGGTCCCCTCCTGGGGCCTGTGCTCCTCTCAGTTTATCTGTAGCCACTGTTATTTGTTCATTTGCTTTTTCCTGTTTTTTCAGTGGCTGCGGCTTAGTTTTGTTGCACCAGAGATCTGATTTAGGTGGTGCAGATCGTGTGATCTCAGGTGTTTTTGCAATCAGAAGAGTTGGTATTTTTTAGGGTTTTTTGTTGGATTGCAGTCAGAATTCTTTCCTGTACTTTTCTGTCTAGACAGATTGGGCCCCAGCGTTTGCTCATTCTATTTTCTGTCTGTGTCCGTGCTTCTTCTTCTAGGATCAACGTAGGAACGCTCCACGGCTACCTCTAGTTGTGTGGTTAGTTCAGGTTACTGCAATCCAATACGTTCCAGCCTCTCTGGTGTATTGCCGTTTTTGCTTTTTCTCCTCAGCTACCAAAACATAACAGCCCGAACCAATACATTTATCCCAAGACGTGCGAGTATCTCACCCTTGACGATCTCGTAGTCCCTCTGGTGCTCGGGGGGTAGGTCCATATAGGCTTTCACGGGTCCTGGAGCCAAAAATGGAGCCACGATTTCGGCCCACTGATCCTGGGGTAGTCTCTCCCTCTCAGCCACGCCTTCAAACATCTCCAGGTACACCTTGACGTCATCTGATTGCTCCATTTTTGGAACCGCTTTCCGGACATCCTGGCGTTCCCGGGCAGCTCCTGCTGTCTGCGGCGCTGTAGTGTGCTGCAACAGAAGACTGTTAGTTTCCTGTTGCTGTCGACTAAATATCTGCTGCTGCTCCACAGCCTGCTGCTGTATAGCCTGCTGTTGCATAGCCTGCTGTTGCTGCTGTGTAGCCTGCTGTTGCTGTAGCATGGCCTCCACAAGCATTTTTATTGTGCTCTCCATCTCCAGACAGTTCTCCACCTGGTTTTGCCTCACTTTCTTCACCCAGGACATTTACTGTCATGCAGAGAAAAAACAGCTTGACCTCACTGCGTTGCCCGCATTCTCCACCAATTGTAGGGATCCGCTCTGGTAGGCAGGGGCCGGGCCGCAGTAATGAGGCAAACACACAGGCTTTCAGTTCAAAGTTCAGTGGTTTTAATGACGGGTTCAAAAAAAGTCCAGATAACAACATCAAAACAGAACATAAACCACTCCAGTTTGGAGAACCACTGGTCCCAGACTGACCCTTGTTTGGGACGGGCTTAACTAAGCGGCTGCAGGCCAGCAGAGACCGCCAGGTACCATTCTGGGAGGTCTGGAACTTGCTTCTTGGTGCACACTGACACACTGTAACAGAAAAATCACTCTTCCAGGCTGACTCAGCTAAACTCCTTCCTTCCACACCCACCTACTACAACAGCTCCTTGTTAAGTAGGCCTAGTCACCACCCACAGGTGAGGTACACGTCAGCTGATCTGCTCACGTGACTATGACCTCATCACAGGTCCTTGTGGTCAGGGAAAATCCTGACCAAACTTTAGTCTGCTGGGAGAAATATATCTCCCATCCAGCAAGACCCCCTTTGGTGTACCACACTGCCCAGCAAGTGGGCCAGGTACGGAATCAAACTCTATAAGCTGTTTGAGAGTACCTCAGGGTACATCTACAGCTTTAGAGTTTACGAAGGAAAGGACACCAGGATTCAACCCCCTGAGTGTCCCCCCGTCCTGGGAGTGAGTGGGAAAATTGTGTGGGATTTGGTGCACCCACTGCTGGATAAAGGTTATCACCTTTACACCGATAACTTTTATTCCAGCATCCCACTCTTCAAATCCCTCTCTGTGCGAGGTACCGCAGCCTGCGGTACTGTCCGTAAAAATCAGAGAGGCCTCCCAAAGACGCTACTTGGGCAGATGCTCAGAAAGGGTGAGAGCAGAGCCCAATGTAGCGACCACCTGCTGGTGGTCAAGTACAAGGACAAGAGGGATGTTCTTCTCTTGACCACCATACACGGTGATGGCAGCGCCTTCAGCACTTGTTGGGTACCTCTACACAGGTCCGCAAACCAGACTGTGTACTTGGGTACAACAAATACATGGGAGTGTTGATCTCTCCGATCAACTCCTCCAGCCGTACAGTGCTTTGAGAAAGGCCAACGTGTGGTACAAAAAGCTGGCCGTGCACATTGTACAGATGGCAATGCTCAACACTTTCCTGCTGTCACGATGTGCACGCAACAGCGATACGTCATACCTTCAGTTTCAGGAGGTAGTGGTTAAGACCCTGATGTTTGGCGCTCAGGAAGGAGCGGGCCCCAGTACTTCCGGAACTGAAGGTGCTCGTATCATACCAGGTCAGCATTTACCGGGGTGGTCCCGCCAACTGGAAAAAAAGGTAAGCCGCAAAAAAGGTGCCGAATATGTTACAAAAGGGGAATACGCAAGGACACCTCTTACCAATGCGACACCTGCCCCGAAAAACCTGGCCTGTGTATGAAGGATTGCTTCAAATTGTACCACACATCAATGCACTACTAATTTACTTTCCAGGAAACAGATTAGTTCCAAAAGGGGAGCACATCTACAAAAGTTCCTTAGGAGTCTAGTTTCCAAAATTATGTCACTTGTGGTTTTTTTTTTTACTGCTTAGGCACATCAGGGGCTTTGCAAACGGAACATGACGTCCTGCAGACCATTCCATCAAAGTCTGCATTCCAAAACGTCACTACTCCCCTTCTGAGCCCGACTTGTGCCCAAACAATTTGATCCTACAAATGGGTACCAGTGTACTCAGGACTAATTGGACAACAACTTTTGGTGTCCAATTTCTCCTCTTAACCTTGGGAAAATAAAAAATTGGGGACTAAAACATCATTTTTGTGAGGAAAAAAGTAGGATTTTTTATTTCCACACCCGGGCATTATAAACTATAGATAAGCACTTGGGGGTTCAAAGTGCTCACCACACACCTAGATAAGTTCCTTAGGGGGTCTAATTTCCAAAATGGGGTCACTTGGGGGTTTCCACTGTTTAGGCACATCAGGGGCTCTGCTAACGGAGCATGACGCCAGCAGACCATTTCATCAAAGTCTGCATTCCAAAACGTCACTACTTCCCTTCTGAGCCCTGCCGTGCGCCAAAACAGTGGTTCCCCCAACATATGGGGTATCAGCATACTCGGGACAAATTGGACAACAACTTTTGGGGTCCAATTTCTCCTGTTACCCTTGGGAAAATAAAAAATTGCGGATAAAAAAATCACTTTTGTGGAAATTTTTTTTTTTTTTTCACGCCAGGGCATTATAAACTTTAGTGAAACACTTGGGGTTCAAAGTGTTCACCACACACCTAGATAAGTTCCTTAGGGGCTCTAGTTTCCAAAATAGGGTCACTTGTTGGGGGTTTCCACTGTTTAGGCACATCAGGGGCTCTGCTAACGGAACATGATGCCCGCAGACCATTCAAAGTCTGCATTCCAAAACGTCATTACTTCCCTTCCAAGCCCTGCCGTGTGCTCAAACAGTGGTTCCCCCCAACATATGGGGTACCAGCATACTCAGGACAAATTGGACAACTTTTGGGGTCCAATTTCTCCTGTTACATTTGGGAAAATAAAAAATTGGGGACTAAAAAATCACTTTTGTGGGAAAAAAAATTATTTTTTTTCGCGCCAGGGCATTATAAACTTTAGTGAAACAATTGGGGGTTCAAAGTGCTCACCACACACCTAGATAAGTTCCTTAGGGGGTCACATGTGGGGTTTCCATTATTTAGGCACATCAGGGGCTCTCCAAATGCAACATGGCGTCCGTTCTCAATTCCAGCCAATTTTGGTTTGGAAAAGTCAAATGGCGCTCCTTCCCTTCCGAGCCCTGCCGTGCGCCCAAACAGTGGTTCCCCCCACATATGGGGTATCAGCGTACTCAGGACAAATTGGACAACAACTTTTGTGGTCCAATTTCTCCTGTTAACCTTGGGAAAATAAAAAATTGGGGACTAAAACATCAAGTTTGTGGAAAAATGATTTTTTTTCTTCACGGCTCTACATTATAAACTTGCGTGAAGCACTTGGGGGTTCAAAATGCTCACCACACATCTAGATAAGTTCCTTAGGGGGGTCTTGTTTCCAAAATGGGGTCACATGTGGGGGTTTCCACTGTTTAGGCACATCAGGGCTCTCCAAACGCGACATGGCATCCAATCTCAATTCCAGCCAATTTTGGTTGGAAAAGTCAAAGGCACTCCTTCCATTCCGAGCCCTGCTGTGCGCCCAAACAGTGGTTTTCCCCACATATGGGGTATCGGCGTACTCAGGAGAAATTGCACAACAACTTTTTCTGTCCATTGTCTCCTTTTTCCCTTGTGAAAATAAAAAAATGTTTGTAAAAGATAATTTTTGTGACTAAAAAGTAAAATGTTCATTTTTTCCTTCCACGTTGCTTCAGCTCCTGTGAAGCACCTGAAGGGTTAATAAACTTCTTGAATGTGGTTTTGAGTACCTGGAGGGGTGCAGTTTTTAGAATGGTGTCACTTTTGGGTATTTTCTGCCATATAGACCCCTCAAAGTGACATCAAATGTAAGGTGGTTCCTAAAAAAAATGGTTTTGTAAATTTTGTTGTAAAAATAAGAAATCGCTGGTCAAATTTTTACCATTATAACTTCCTAACAAATAAAAATTTTGTTTCCAAAATTGTGCTGATGTAAAGTAGACATGTAGGAAATGTTATTTTTTAACTATTTTGTGTGAATATTCATCTGTTTTAAGGGAATAAAAATTCAAAGTTTGAAAATTGCAAAATTTTCAAAATTTTTGCCATATTTGCATTTTTTTTCAAAAATAAACGCAAGTTATACCAAAGAAATTTTACCACTAACGTGAAGTACAATATGTCACGAGAAAACATTCTCAGAATCGCGAAGATCCGTTGAAGCTTTCCAGAGTTATAGCCTCATAAAGAGACAGTGGTCAGAATTGTAAAAATTGGCCCGGTCATTAATGTGCAAACCACCCTTGGGGGTGAAGGGGTTAACAGGACGCCCTCCATGTCACAGTAGATGCCTTGGGGGGAATTCAACTCTGAATCGAACCATAGTCATCCCCCCAAAGTAATTATTTCCCTCCATCAGGCATCACGGAAATAGGTACATGTTTCTTCAGTACTCTGGTCAGTTTCTGGTACACAACGGATTCTGGGCTCCCAGGATGGCAGTCGATTTCTCTCTCTCGTACTCCTCCAGTCAACTCCCTGCTCCAACTGACAAAACCCTACCAAACTCCAACTGTCCAACATCATGAGGCTCCTACTGTTAAACACCATGAAGTCTGCAAAAGTCTATTCAAGAGGCAACAGTGACCACTTGAGGCCGGAGTCCGAAACTTCAAATCTATTCATTACCATCTCACACATTCATTCTCCATGGGTGTGCCAGAAAAAGCTGAGTGCAATGATTAGCAGCCCCTTTGCCAATTACCGTAATTATAATGGCAGTTGAACGTGTACACTGCCGCTCTATTTGGAGGTAAAAGTGCCCATAAATTCTGATTGGTGAGAGTCCCAGAAGTCAGATCTCTACTTACCAATAAGTTACCACTTATCCCGTGGATAGATGATAGCTTGATTTAACTCCTTCCATTTTTTTCATTTTGTTGTTTTTCTCCCCTCTTCCAAGAGCCATCATTTTTTTATTTTTCCATCCGCATAGCTGTATAGGGCCTGTTTTTCATGGAACGAGTTGTGCTTTTGAATAACTTAAAGCAGGTAAAAAATTCCAGATGCATTAAAATTGTAAAAAAAAGGGAAATTTCACATTTTTTTTTATTTACCATATTCAATATATGGTAAAATTGACCTGCAATATGATTCTCACGGTCAATACGATTAATCAGATACCAAACATGTATTGTTCTTTTTTGTATAAGTGGTGAAAAAAATTTGGAATTTTGTAAAGAAAAAAAACCCTTTGCTTGTGTCACAATTTTCAGAGACCCATCAGGCTTTCCATTTTTCTGATATAGCTCTGTGGGATGGCTTATTTTTTGCATGCTTGATTGATTTTTTTTTACTGATACCGTTTTGGGGTGAATACAATATTTTGATCGCCTCTTATTGTAATGTTGCAGCAGACAAAAAACGTAATTCTGCAGTTTTGAAGGTTTTCTTTCGTTACACCATTTAAAAGTCAGATTAATTTACTTTATCCTTTGATAGATCTGACTTTTACGAATGCAGCAATAACAGGTGCAATTTTTAATTGTCTTAGTTTTAATGAGACAAATGGGGGTGAATTGAACTTTCATGTTTTTTTATTTTTTTCCATATTTTTAAAAACTTATTTTTTTTTACTTTATATAATACTCCCCTTAGGGGATTGAAGCTGCGATCGTCTGATCGCTTTTACTATACATAGCAGTGCATCAGCATATTTCTTCACCAAAGGAATCGCAGACAGGGAAGAGAAAACCCAAGGTACAGTCCAGCCTTTTTGCACCAAAACCTAATTAGTAAGAATGAGCAGACCCGTGGATGTTCGAATTCGTCGAGTTTCGGCCGAGCTGTAGTTCAAAGTTTGGTTCGGAATCTGAGTTTGACCCCGAACTTGACCCCAAGCCCAAGAGAAAGTCAACGGAGTCCCGAACGCTGGTGCTTTAAAATGGCTGTAAAATGGTTGTAGTTAAGGCAAGGGGGCTGCAAAAGAAAGTAAAATGGGGTAAGAGCAAGACACTTGCCCTGCAAACAAATGTGGAAATTACTTAAAAGAACATAGATTTTAAAAAAAATAATCTTGAACCAGAAGGCGGAGGTCCAAATGGAGTTGGAAGTGGAGATGGATGTGGTGGTGTAGGTGGAAGAGGCAGGAGAGGAGGAATCCAACACTGTTTTTGTGGTTTTTTTGTAGTTTTTTTAGGGAACTGACTTACATGAACATAAAATAAAAAAAAATAACAATCTGGAACCAGGAGGCATAGGTCCAAGTGGAGGATAAAGTGGAGTAGGTAGAGGTGGAAGCAGCGGTGTAAGTGGAAGAGACAGGTGAGGAGGAATCCAAAATTGTTTTTGTTTTCTTTTGTTTGCTTTTTTTAAGGGAACTGACTTAACCCCTTAGTGACAGAGCCATTTTGCAGTTTAATGACAGGGCCAATTTTTACAATTCTGACCACTGTCACTTTATGAGGTTATAACTCTGGAACGCTTTAACGAATCCAGCTGATTCTGAGATTGTTTTTTCGTGACATATTGTACTTCACGTTAGTGGTAAAATTTCTTTGATATGACTTGTGTTTATTTATGAAAAAAAATGGAAATATGGCGAAAATTTTGAAAATGTAACAATTTTCAAACTTTAAATTTTTATGCCCTAAAATCAGAGAGATATGTCACACAAATTTCTTAATAAATAACATTTCCCACATGTCTACTTTACATCCGCACAATTTTGGGAACAAAATTTTTTTTTGTTATGAAGTTATAAGGGTTAAAAGTTGACCAGCGATTTCTCATTTTTACAACACCATTTTTTTTTTAGGGACCACATCACATTTGAAGTCACTTTGAGGGGTCTATATGATAGAAAATACCCAAAAGTGACACCATTCTAAAAACTGCACCCCTCAAGGTGCTCAAAACCACATTCAAGAAGTTTATTAACCCTTTACGTGCTTCACAGGAACTGAAGCAATGTGGAAGGAAAAAATTAACATTTATCTTTTTTTGCAAAAACTTTAATTCGGAACCAATTTTTTTTATTTTCACAACTGTTAAAAGAAAAAATGAACCACAAAATTTGTTGTGCAATTTCTCCTGAATAAGCTGATACCCCATATGTGGGGGTAAACAACTTTTTGGGCGCACGGTAGAGGTCGCAAGGGAAGGAGCGACATTTGACTTTTTCAACGCAGAATTGGCTGGACGCCATGTCGCGTTTGTAGAGGCCCTGATGTGTCTAAACAGTGGAAACCCATCACAAGTGACCCCATTTTGGAAACTAGACCCCCTAAGGAACTTATCTAGATGTGTGGTGAGCACTTTGAACCTCCAAGTGCTTCACAGAAGTTTATAACAAAGAACAGTGAAAATAAAAAATCATATTTTTTCCACAAAAACAATCTTTTCACCCCAATTTTTATTTTCCCAACGGTAATAGGACCCCAAAAGTTTTTGTGCAATTTGTCCTGAGCATGCTGATACCCCATATGTGGGGGTAAACCACTGTTTGGGTGCATGGCAGAGCTTGGAAGGGAAGGGGCGCCGTTTGACTTTTTCAACGCAGAAATGGCTGGATGTCATGTCGTGTTTGTAGAGGCCCTGATGTGTCTAAACAGTGGAAACCCCCCACAAGTGACCCCATTTTGGAAACTAGACCCCCTAAGGAACTTATCTAGATGTGTGGTGAGCACTTTGAACCTCCAAGTGCTTCACAGAAGTTTATAACATAGAACCGTGAAAATAAAAAATCATATTTTTTCCACAAAAACGATCTGTTCACCCCAATTTTTATTTTCCCAAGGGTAACAAGACCCCAAAAGTTTTTGTGCAATTTGTCCTGAGCATGCTGATACCCCATATGTGGGGGTAAACCACTGTTTGGGTGCATGGCAGAGCTTGGAAGGGAAGGAGCGCCGTTTGACTTTTTCAACGCAGAATTGGCTGGATGCCATGTCGCGTTTGTAGAGGCCCTAATGTGTCTAAACAGTGGAAACCCCCCACAAGTGACACCATTTTGGAAACTCGACCCCCTAAGGAACTTATATAGATGTGTGTGGTGAGCACTTTGAATCCCCAAGTGCTTCACAGAAGTTTATAACTCCCGGGCATGAAAATAAAAAGTCATATTTTTACCACAAACCTGATCGTTTAGTCCCCAATTTTTTATTTTCCCAAGGGTAACAGGAAAAATTAGACCACAAAAGTTGTTGTCCAATTTGTCCTGAGTACGCTGATACCCCATATGTGGGGGGGGGACCACTGTTTGGGCGCACGGCAGGGCTTGATAGGGAAGGAGTGCCGTTTGACTTTTTCAAACCAAAATTGGCTGGAATTGAAATTGGACGCCATGTCGCGTTTGGAGAGCCCCTAATACGTCTAAACAGTGGAAACCCCCCACAAATGACACCATTTTGGAAACTAGACCCCTTATGGAACTTATCTAGATGTGTGGTGAGCACTTTGAACCCCCAAGTGCTTCACAGAAATTTATAAACCTAGAGCCGTGAAAATAAAAAATAATTTTTTTCCTCAAAAATGATTCTTTAGCCCGCTATTTTTTTTATTTTCCCAAGGGTAACAGGAGAAATTGGACCCCAAAAGTTGTTGTGCAATTTTTCCTGAGTACGCTGATACCCCATATGTGGGGTGAAACCACTGTTTGGGCGCATGGGAGTGCTTGGAAGGGAAGGAGCACCATTTTGTAATGCAGACTTTGATGGAATGTTCTGCGGGCGTCATGTTGTGTTTGCAGAGCCCTTGATGTGCCTAAACAGTAGAAACCCCCTGCAAGTGACACCATTTTGGAAACTAGACCCCCCAAGGAGCTTATCTAGATGTGTGGTGAGCACTTTGAACCCCCAAGTGCTTCACAGAAATTTATAAACGCAGAGCCGTGAAAATAAAAAATATTTTTTTTCCTCAAAAATGATTGTTTTAGCCAGCTATTTTTTATTTTCCCAAGGGTAACAGGAGAAATTAGAACCCTAAAATTGGTGTGCAATTTGTCCTGAGCATGCTGATACCCCATATGTGGGGGTAAACCACTGTTTGGGTGCATGGCAGAGCTTGGAAGGGAAGGAGCGCCGTTTGACTTTTTCAACGCAGAATTGGCTGGATGCCATGTCGCGTTTGTAGAGGCCCTAATGTGTCTAAACAGTGGAAACCCCCCACAAGTGACACCATTTTGGAAACTAGACCCCCTAAGGAACTTATATAGATGTGTGTGGTGAGCACTTTGAATCCCCAAGTGCTTCACAGAAGTTTATAACTCCCGGGCATGAAAATAAAAAGTCATATTTTTACCACAAACCTGATCGTTTAGTCCCCAATTTTTTATTTTCCCAAGGGTAACAGGAAAAATTAGACCACAAAAGTTGTTATCCAATTTGTCCTGAGTACGCTGATACCCATATGTGGGGGGGGGACCACTGTTTGGGCGCACGGCAGGGCTTGATAGGGAAGGAGTGCCGTTTGACTTTTTCAAACCAAAATTGGCTGGAATTGAAATTGGACGCCATGTCGCGTTTGGAGAGCCCCTGATACGTCTAAACAGTGGAAACCCCCCACAAATGACACCATTTTGGAAACTAGACCCCTTATGGAACTTATCTAGATGTGTGGTGAGCACTTTGAACCCCCAAGTGCTTCACAGAAATTTATAAACCTAGAGCCGTGAAAATAAAAAATAATTTTTTTCCTCAAAAATGATTTTTTAGCCCGCTATTTTTTTTATTTTCCCAAGGGTAACAGGAGAAATTGGACCCCAAAAGTTGTTGTGCAATTTTTCCTGAGTACGCTGATACCCCATATGTGGGGTGAAACCACTGTTTGGGCGCATGGGAGTGCTTGGAAGGGAAGGAGCACCATTTTGTAATGCAGACTTTGATGGAATGTTCTGCGGGCGTCATGTTGTGTTTGCAGAGCCCTTGATGTGCCTAAACAGTAGAAACCCCCTGCAAGTGACACCATTTTGGAAACTAGACCCCCCAAGGAGCTTATCTAGATGTGTGGTGAGCACTTTGAACCCCCAAGTGCTTCACAGAAATTTATAAACGCAGAGCCGTGAAAATAAAAAATATTTTTTTTCCTCAAAAATGATTGTTTTAGCCAGCTATTTTTTATTTTCCCAAGGGTAACAGGAGAAATTAGAACCCTAAAATTGGTGTGCAATTTGTCCTGAGTATGCTGATACCCCATATGTTGGGGTAAACCACTGTTTGGGCGCACGGCAGGGCTCGGAAGGGAGGGAGCGCCATTTGACTTTTTGAACGCCACGTCGTGTTTGGAGACCCCCTGATGTGTCTAAACAGTGGAAACCCCCCACAAGTGACCCCATTTTGGAAACTAGACCCCTTAAGGAACTTATCTAGATGTGTGGTGAGCACTTTGAACCCCCAAGAGTTTCACAGAAATTTATAAACGCAGAGCTGTGAAAATAAAAAATCATTTTTTTTCTCAAAAATGATTTTTTTAGCCAGCTATTTTTTATTTTCCCATTGCACGGCAGGGCTCGGAAGGGAAGGAGCGCCATTTGACTTTTTGAACGCCACGTCGTGTTTGGAGACCCCCTGATGTGCCTAAATAGTGGAAACCCCTCAATTCTAGCTCCAACACTAACCCCAACACACCCCTAACCCTAATCCCAACCCTAATCCTAACCTAAATCCCAACCCTAATTTCAACCCTAATTGTAGCCCTAACCTTAATTGTAACCCTAACTCTAATTGTAACCCTAACCCTAATTTTAACCCTAACCCTAATTGTAACCCTAACCATAATTCTAACCCTAATTATAACCCTAACCCTAAGGCTTTGTTCATTTTGCGTTTTACCAGCCCGTTCAACACATAGCGTTGACAGGCTGGTAACGGTATAGCATAACACGATCACATTATGCTATACCCGCTAGCGCAGATGAATCAGCAGATGATTCATCTGCGCTAGCGGTGACGGAGCCCAGCCTAACCCTAACCCTAATTATAACCCTAACCCTAATGCTAACCCTAACCCTAATGCTAACCCTAACCCTAATTATAACCCTAACCCTAACGGAAAAATGAAAATAAATATAATTTTTATTTTTTATTATATGTCCCTAACTAAGGGGGTGATAAATGGGGGGTTATGTACTGTTTTTTTTATTTTGATCACTGTGATAGTTTATCACAGTGATCAAAATGCACTTTTATGAGAATGAATGAAAAAATTTTGAATCTGCCGCCAAGCAGATCGGCGGGCGCACTGCGCATGTGCCCGCCATTTTTTTTTTCCAGGAAGAAGACGCCAGGATCCTGGGGCCTGCGGAGGACCGAGGACACCGGCAAGTATAGGGGGGGCTATCGGGGGACCTGGGGACCCTCATTTTCTCCCCTCTGATGTGCGATCACATCAGAGGGGAGAGAAATCATTTTTTTTTTTTTTATGCGGTCGCTGTTATACTTAGTATAACAGCATCGCGACACCGGGGTCGGTAAATACCGACCCGGATCATGTTTTCTGGGGTCTCGGCTACCCCCTCTGACATCAGAGGACAGAGAAATTAAATGGAACAACATTTATTTTTTTTTTTGTTGCGGTCGCCGTTATAGGGTTAATAACGGCGATCGCAACATCGGTGTCGGTAAAAACCGACCCGATTCATGTTCTCTGGGGTCTCGGCTACCCCCGGTAGCCGAGACCCCAGAGAAAATGCGCCTCTGGGGGGCGCTATTCACTTTTTCCACAGCGCCGTTAATTAACGGCGCTGTGGTTTAAGTACCCTTAATGACCACCGTTAAAAGGCGTATCGGCGGTCGTTAAGGGGTTAAATGAACATAGAATTAAAAAAATAAATAGATAACAATCTAGAACCAGGAGGTTGAGGTCCAAGAGAATGAGGTTGAGGTGGACGTGGCACTGTAGGTGGAAGAGGCAAGGAAGGAGTTTTTTTTATTGAACTGACTTGAAAGAACATAGAATTAGCAAACAAAAATAAATAACAATCAAGAACCAGGAGGCAAAGGTCCAAGTGGAGGAAGAGGTAGAGTAGTTCAAGGAGGTGGAGATGGATGAGGCAGTATAGGTGGAAGAGGTGTAGGAGGAAGCAGCTAACACTGTTTTTTTTTTTTTTTTTTTATTTGGGGAGGCCCCAAAATTAAAAGAATAGTAGATAGAGTTGAACAATAACTGGATACGGCTGGTATAGTTGTCTAGTCAGCCAAAGTTATGGAAAAGTCCTCTGAGATACACGGCAGGTTCATTTTATTGAATGTTAGCTTCCCCATGTTGGCTGAGGACAGGCGGATGTGCCTGTCTATGATCACACACCCTGACGTGCTAAACACATGTTCCGACCGTACACTTGCCACAGGGAAAGCCCGCACCTCCAAGGCAAAAAAGGCAAGCTCAGGCCATGTGTCCAATTTGGAGACCCAGAAGTTAAGTGGGGCAGACCC
>JARQOD010000007.1:22298477-22372873 GCA_033576555.1 Oophaga sylvatica
TTTTTTGTCTGCACTTTTGTGGGAGGTTAGCCGGGTTCCCCTCCAGGGGCCTGTGCTACTCTCTGTTTTTCAGTAGCCACTGTTTATTTGTTCCATTGCTCTGTCCCTGCTATAGAGTGGCTGCGGGTTAGCCGCTTGTTCACACCAGAGATCTGATTTAGCGGGTGGCAAGATAGTGTGGTCTCAGCATTTTTGAAATCAGAAGTGTAGGAAGTTTTTCTAGGGTTTTGCTGGGTTGCAGATAGTATTCTGTCCTGTCTTATCTAGGCAGTGTTTGGCCCCAGCGTTTGCTCACTCTATTTTCTGCCTGCGTTTGTATTTCATCTTGTCTAACCGCCATTATATGTGTGGGGGCTACCTATTCCTTTGGGGCTCTACTCCGGGGCAGTTAACTTTCCTGTTTCTATCTTTAGGTGTAGCTAGCTCTCCGGCTGTGCTGAGGAGTCTAAGTCACTGTAGGTACGTCCCACGGCTGCTTCTAGTTGTGCGGTTAGTTTAGGGATCTGCAACCCATTAGTTCCCAACCTCTCTGGGTGTTCGGCTGCCTTGGCTGTTTTTTGCTCCCGTCCTCCTCAGCTACCAAATCATAACACTAAACCCACTATGGGAGAGAGGGGACCCGCTGGTTAATGATCTTCAAACTTTCCTAGAGGCTTTTCGCAGGACCTTCGATGAACCTCGTTGTACCATCTCGACCGCTTCAGCCTTGCTTTGCTTACGCCAAGGAACTCTCACGGTGGCTCAGTATGCTGTTAGGTTCAGCACACTCTCGTCTGAGTTCTCTTGGAACAACGAGGCCTTGGTGGCTAACTTTTGGGAAGGCCTATCAGGAAGAATCAAGGATGAGCTGGCGGGACGGGACAGACCTACCATCTTGGAAGATCTAATATCCTTGGCAACCCGAATTGACCTGCATTTTCAGGAGCATTACATGGAGATCAAGCGAGACAAAAGGTCCTATCACCCTGACTCTAGTTCTTTCAAAACGGTTACTTCGCCTTGCTCTCCTGAGGCCATGGAGGTCAACCGTGCAAATTTGGCCAAGAGGCGCGTCGCAAAGAAGGAAGTTGTTTCTACTGTGGTATTTCCGAACATCTGATCCGTTCCTGTCCTAAGAAGTCCGGAAACTCCAGTGCCTAGGTTCGGTAGGAGAGGCCACCCTAGGTAGAGAACATTCCTCTCCCTCATTGCAAATCTCGGTCTCCGTGTCTTGCGGAGCAATAAAATTTTCTGGACTCTGTCTATTGGATTCCGGAGCCACCGGGAACTTTATCCATCAGGCGCTTGTGGAACATTACCGCTTACCTGTCCAGCGTCTTTCTGACCCTTTGCTGGTGAGCAAAGCCACTGAGCGAACCCGTCCACCTCCAGACCGAGCCTGTGGAACTCCGGGTAGGTCTAATACACTCAGAAATAATCCGTTTTTATGTGTACCCTGGTTTGTCTCACCCCTTGCTTTTAGGTCTGCTATGGTTCCAGATACACGAACCGGTTCTTAATTGGAGAACAGGGGAGATTCTGCGTTGGGGAGATTCCTGTACGGACCGTTGCTTAACCCGGATTGAACCAGTTTCATCCTCTGTCCAACCTGATACATTGCCAGGATTACCATCCTCGTACTGGTCCTTCTCGGATGTCTTCGGGAGAAAGGAGGCAGAGAAACTTCTTCCTCACAGGTCGTATGACTGTCCGATTGATCTACCTGGTACGTCTCCTCACCGTGGGAGAGTTTACCCTCTTTCCCAAGCAGAGACTCAAGCTATGTCGGACTACATCCAGGAGAATTTGGCCAGAGGATTTATCCGAAAATCTTCTTCACCGGCAGGGGCAGGATTCTTCTTCGTGAAGAAAAAAGACGGATCCTTGCGGCCCTGTATTGACTACCAGGGTCTAAACCAGATCACGGTAAAAAAACAGGTATCCGTTGCCTCTTATTTTAGAACTATTTGATCGTCTCCGAGGGGCCAAAATCTTCACTAAATTGGATCTCAGAGGGGCCTATAATTTGATCTGAATCCATGAAGGAGACGAGTGGAAAACTGCCTTCAACACCCGTGAAGGTCACTTCAAATACCTGGTAATGCCGTTTGGACTAAGCAATGCACCCAAGGTTTTTCAGGAGTTTGTCAATGACATTTTCAGAGATCTGCTCTATACTTGAGTTGTTGTCTACCTGGACGACATTTTGATCTTTTCAACCGACTTGTTCTCGCACTGGAGACAAATACGTCTAGTCTTGCAGAGACTCAGAGAGAACAGGCTGTATGCCAAGTTTGAGAAATGCCTCTTTGAACAATCCTCTTTGCTTTTCCTCGGTTACTTTTTTCCTCCACAGGATTAAAAATGGATCCAGAAAAGTTGTCGGCCATACTCAGGTGGCCACGTCCGTCTGGGCTGAAAGCCATACAGAGATTCCTGGGCTTCGCCAACTACTACAGGCAATTTATTCCAAACTTCTCCACCCGAGTAGCACCCATCTGTGCTTTGACCGGAAGGGTACAAATCCCAAGGATTGGCCTCCCGAGGCGGAGGAGGCCTTTGTTTCTCTCAAAAAAGCCTTTGCTGCCTCACCTGTTCTTCATCGTTCAAACTCTAATGAGCAATTTTTTCTTGAGGTTGATGCTTCCTCTGTAGGTGCAGGAGCTGTACTTACCCAGAAATCGTCTGCTTGTCAAATGTACTTGTGTGGTTTCTTTTCCAAGTTTTTTTCTTCCGCAGAAAGGAAATATTCCGTCGGAGATTGGGAATTGTTGGCTATCAAATTAGCTAAGCAGGAATGGAGGCATCTTCTTGAGGGAGCTCTTCACCGGGTAGTCATATTCACCGACCACAAAAACTTTTCTTACCTCCAAACCGCACAGAGGCTGAATCCCCGTCAGGCCCGCTGGGCTTTGTTGTTTGCTCGATTTAATTTTGTTCTTCATTTTCATCCAGCTGACAAAAACGTCAAAGCAGATGCACTTTCCAGAAGGTTTTTGCCCCCTGACCAAGAGAAAGAACCGCAGCACATCATTGAACCTGCAAGGTTAGTCACAGTGGCTTCTGCTGATCTCACCTGACTTCCCCCTTGGAAGACTATTGTGTCTGCCTCTGAACGTAATCGAGTCCTACGGTGGGGTCACTCTTCCAAGTTGGCTGGTCATGCCAGCCAGAGGAAGACTCTGCAACTCATCACCCGTTACTACTGGTGGCCTACTATATCTAACAATATCCAGGAGTATGTCACAGCCTGCCCTTCCTGTGCTCGTAACAAGACAGTTAAACGCCTACCCGCCGGTAGGCTTCAGCCTCTTCCGATTCCATCTGCTCCTTGGCAGCACATCGAAATGGACTTCATCACGGACCTTCCAATCTCATCCGGCAGTTCAGTGGTGTGGGTAGTGGTCGACCGCTTCTCTAAGATGGCCCACTTCATTCCGCTACCCGGTCTACCGACTGCTCCAGAACTTGTGGATCTGTTCATTTGGCACATCTTCCGTCTCCATGGTCACTCTACATAGTTTCCGACAGAGGAGTCCAGTTCACTTCAAAACTCTGGAGAGTGGTTTGTAAGCTGGTAAAAATTAGAACTGGATTTTTCCTCAGCATACCATTCCCAATCCAATGGACAAGTGGAGAGGACTAATCAAATCCTGGCTGGATTCCTGTGTCACTCCGTCAACGTGCATCATGACTGGGTAGACTTACTGTCCTGGGCAGAATTTTCCTACAACAACCAAGAAAGTGAATCTTCTAGAAAGTATCCCTTTCAGATTGTCTTTGGACTGCAACCCGGAATACCTCTTCCCATATCTGGAACTTCTGGCATTCCGGCTGCTGATACTTTTTCTGAGGATTTCTCGAAGGTCTGGCAGGACACCAAAACTGCTTTGGAGAGAGCCTCTCAACGCATGAATAGGCATGCGGACAAGAGACGTCTGGATGCTTTTACCTTTCGCCCCGGAGACAAGGTATGGCTCTCCTCCAAGTATATTCGTCTGAAGTTGCCATCATACAAATTGGGTCCCTGGTTCATTGGGTCCTTTGAAGTCTTGTGACAAATCAACCCGGTCTCTTACAAACTGAAATTGCCTACTTCCTTATGTGTGCCTAACTCCTTTCATGTTTCCCTCCTCAAACCAGTAGTTTTGAGCTCCTTCTTTAAGGACCACTCCAGATCCGGTCTCTGAGGATGATGTTTTTGAGGTAAAGCATATCTTGGCCACTAAGAAAGTAAGAGGTAGGACCTATTACCTGGTGGACTGGAAGGGCTTTAGTCCTGAGGAGAGGTCTTGGGAGCCTAAAGAGAACATCCAGGCCACTCTCCTTCTTAAAAAATTTCACACAGGCTTGAAAAAGAGGGGGCGTAAAAAGGGGGATACTGTTACACCCTGTCCCCGTGCTGGCTCTGCTCCCCATTCTGGTTACTCACCTCCTGCTTTTCACGCTGTTCCTGTGCAGCAGCGAGCTCCAGCAGATCTTCAGGGAAAACTATTAGGACGCGAGCGCGCATTCCTCTGGTTTCTTAAAGGGACAGCATGCATTTTTTTGAATTTTGTAATTATACAATGGCAGCGCACTGATTACTATTTCTGGTCTCTCCTCCACTGGGAGAGCGCTGGAGCAACAAGTATCTACCATTGCTACATCCGGTTCTGTCTCTGACCTGTCTGCGCTGCATTAGCAGTCTCTGTGCATTTGCTCATACTATTTGTCTCCACAGAGTATCGGTATCCTGAATTCTGCTATTCCTGACAACCTCTGAAATCACTTGTGCAAGTGTCATCCTGTTCTGCCAACAGCCATCCAAATCCATAGACTGTGACAAGGTTACTGGAGCCAGCTTGCTACCATCTACCAGGAACCAGGACCTTCCTCACCTTTGTCTACCTCTCCACGGTCTCTTCCATTATATCTATTATCCCTTTTGGTCACGCTGGGACAGCTGCCACGTGTCCGGGGTCTAACTGGAGGTAGCACCTGTGTCCTCCGAGTATTGCATTCTGGTCCTGTTCAAGGGGTCTTACTACAGGTACCCGGGGCTCACTAGTTCACCCCCTTCGGAGCCCCCCGGAACATGGTACCACTTCAAAAATAAAAAACGAATGTGAACTTTACCAACTCTGCCTCCGCTTCCATTCGTTACACCATGTATCTGTGGCTATGTGGTCACACCAGATTTGGTCCACATTTGTGTGCAGTGCAGGGATGGCCCACCTGGAAAAGTAGTGGTGGCTGGAAGCAACGTACTGCAGGACAGCCACTGCCATCAAATTTTTAAAACTGTCCATCTCCAACAGCTGTAATGGCAGCATTTCAAAGGCCAGTAATTTGGAAATGCTGTCATTCAAGACCTTGGCTCGTAGGTGGAGTTATTTCCTCTTTCTCTCAAGGGTTTGGAGGATGGAGAGCTGAACACTTCCATGGGATGGTGTGGAGATGCTCAGTGACACTGGTGGTGGTAGTGGTGTGGCTGTCATATCCTTTCTTTGTCCAAAGGCCGGTGGCCTTGTTGATCATAAATGGAGCCTCAGATGTGTCATGCTTTTTAAAGTTGTGTACTCCATTGTACTTCATGCTTGGAAATCAGATGACTCGTCGTGCAGGTGGTGCTTAGATTCAGAACATTTATGCCTTGCTTCAGACTCTGATGGCATAGCATACAAACGACTGTTACTGAAATCCTTTGAGCTGGCTTTAATGTTCTTATTTCCTCTGTGCGGCAGGCAGTAGCAGATGACATACTGGCTAAGAATTGCCCACTGCGCTTTTGCACCCTTCTCTCTCTTTAGATGTGCTGCTGGGGCAATGTGACCACTTCCTCTTACTCCGAATTGCGCACATCACAATGATGGCCTTCGGTCCATGTGAGGTCTACGACCTGATCATCCCCATCATCTTCCACCCTCTTCTCATCCCTGCCCTACTTGCCGGTCTGCATACTGCAGAAATACGCTTCAGTTGACAACTGTTTTGTCATCCTCTGAGATATGCTGCATTGGTCCACTGATCATGTGCCCTAGCCCTCTCACATACTCATTCTCCAACCTGTCAAAATTCCACCCCTCAGTGTGTCAGGGATGCAGTTACTGACGGATTAGTCCTCCAATCTAGTACAGGGGCATGCTGAAGCTTTCAGTACTTTGATTGACAGCTCAGTCGTCCAGTCTGGTGCAGAGGTATGCTGAGCTGTTGGCATTTTGACTGACAGCTCTGCCAATCAGTCTGAGACTGGGAGGTGCTGGCTGTCTCCAGGTGTTCAATGTTCCAGGTGATTGCCAAACTACTTAACTGGGCTGTTAGTCCCAGACCTCTGCCAGATGTACATTTGGCTTTTATGTGGTTTGTCTCTCTGGGCTTTGTTTTCTGTTTGTTGATTTTTCATTGCCTGACCTTGGACCTCATTCTGTTCACACGCTGAGTGATGGGGTGGCGAATTTGACGCAGATGACTCTGGCTAAGGAATACCAGAGTTTGGAGTCATCACAATATCAGTTGCAGGGTCAGATAATTAATTTTATGAATGCCTCCTATAGCCCTCCACTGCTGTCAGTGGCTGTGACGTCAGTACTTTTTGATGTACAGTTGATCTCTCTCGAAGCTGTAATGACCCTCCCTGATAAATTTTTGGGAGGGAAAGACGAGTTTAGGGCATTCAGGGAGAGCTGTGAGTTATTTTTTACAATGCGCCCCTGATTGTCAGAGTTCCTGGAACCTGAGCATTTTTGTTGTCCCTACAAGCCCCAGACCGGTCTTCTATTGACACCTTTTATGACAGTTTTTGTCTGATCTATGATGAACCCGACAGGATCCAGGTCATTGAGGCAATGATCATAAACCTGGCACAGGTGGGTCGCCCAGCTGAGGATTACTGAGTTCCAGCAGTGGCACACTGAAGTTCTCTGGAACGATGCAGATTTCAGGAGCCAGTTCCACAAAGGCCTTTCCGAAACTCTTAAGGATGCCTTGTTACTTCATGATGCCCTTGTTTTCTGGCAGAGGTCATGACACAGGCCATACGAATGGACTGCAGAATCCATGACAGATGTGGGTAACAGCAGGCTGTCCGTTATTCTTCCTAGGAGCAGTTCCATTTAGTACCAGAGGTGGAGCCATTGGAGGTTAGAGTTGCCAGTCTTTGTGTTGTGGAGAAAAGACGTAGACAAGATCTTGAACCCTGTCTATACTGTGGTCTCTCTGGATACTTTGTCAAGTATTGCTCAACTCATCCTCAGGCTAGCAAATCATAGGGAGAATGTCTGAGTCTGGGTGACAGCCAAGGAGGTCACCCAGACTCCAAGGTATCTTTTTCTTCCTTATATAAAGTTCTGATAAGTACACTGTTTGCATAATTATTAGGCAAGTTGTATTTGAGAGGATTCTTTTTATTATTGAACAAAAACTATGTTCTCAATCAACCCAAAAAACTCATAAATAACAAAAATTAAGATTTTTGTAAGTTGGAGTGGGTTTTTTTTTTATTTGGCTATCTTAGGAGGATATCTGTTTGTGCATGTAACTATTACTGTGCAGAATTATTTGGCAACTTAATAAAAACAAATATATACCCATCTCACTTGTTTATTTTCACCAGTTAAAGCAATATAAACAACACAAAATTTAGAAATAAACATTTCTGACATTCCAAAACCAAAAAAAAAAATCAGTGACCAACATAGCCACCTTTCTTTATGATGACACTCAAAAGCCTTCCATCCATAGATTCTGTTAGTTGATTGATCTGTTTACAATCAACATTGAGTGCAGCAGCCACTACAGCCTCCCAAACTCTGTTCCAAGAGGTGTAATGTTTTCCCTCCCTATAGATCTCACATTTTATGAGGGATCACAGGTTCTCATGGGGTTCATGTTAGGCATCGGGCGATGGCGGGATCTGAACCTGGATCCGAGGAGTCTGTGGTCTCCCATCCGAACCCGGCAGGGGCAGATGCTGCTCGGCTTCGCCGTTGATCCCAATGCCTAGCCAATACCCGAGAGGCACGAATAGTTACTCGTGTCTTTGTTCACAGTAGCCTTAAACCTAGGTTACGGAACAAGAAAAGGCTGTTGCAAGCCTAAGTCCGGAAATGCCTGCACTGAGCATGTCCCTGACATGGCGAGCCATGATTGGTGCTTAGTGTCAGCTGATCCTCTGACCTGGCATCGCCTGATTGGTCACGGATGACGTCATCGGTGATGCAATTGACGAGATGGCTGGGGGCGGAGCTTAGCCCTTAAATAGCTTGTCTGTCCGCAGTGCGGCGCAATCAGATCATACTAAATAGGCAGTGCTCATGTGTGGACGTACCAGAATCTGGGCTCCACGTGCTCTCTAGCTTTGCTCTCTGGACCTTGCCAGAGTACGCTCGGCTTATTAGCTCCGGTCCTTCAGGCAGGTTCAGCTTATGCCAGGTAGGTAGCCAATGTCGCAGTCTTGCTACGAATATAGGGTAGCTATACACCCTGAGCAGACTGTGGGGTGCGTATCCTGGGCATCACCTGCCAGTTGAACAGAGAAGCTTTGTCAGTCCGGTCTCCTACCAGCTGACAGCACGCGGGCATCCCACCAGCTGAATATTGAAGCTGCGCAGTCCGGATATAACCCGGTTGGCAGCACGCGGGCATCGCCATCAGCTGAATAGTGAAGTTGCTCAGTCCGGTCGCACACCAGCTGACAGCACGTATGCCTGGCGTTAGTCGCACGCACTTCCTAGCGGCTGGCACGTAGCTTCAGTGTAGTCTAACAGTGCTATGTCTATACCAGCTTGCAGCACATAGTGCTAACCCAATATCTGGCAAGTGGTTTCTGTGCCATTAACAGGGCTACTTCTATGCCAGTTGATAGCACATCTCCCGTGAAGTTAACGGAGAAAGTGCAAATGCTATATATATTGCTCAATGTGAAGTTCACAGGCAAGATCTTTATATTTTAGTTGTATTTATTACCCTTCTAACCAAAGGGTGTTCGGCAGCAGTGAACATAAACTGCATCGTGGACCCCGTGTTCGGTTGCAATCCATTATACCTTAAAGTTGTTGCAACCGAGCGCATAACAGTTTCTGACCGCCCCCGGGTTCTGACATCATTATTTATCCGTCACGTTTTCCGTCTGCATGGGATGCCTGATAGGATTGTTTGTGACTGAGGTCCTCAGTTCACCTCTCAATTTTGGAGAGAATTGTGTAATTTGTGTAGCATTGAACTGAACCTCTCTACTGCCTATCACCCGGAGACCAACAGCCTGGTGGAACGTACTAATCAGACGCTAGTGACATACTTGCGTCATTTCGTTTCTGCCAATCATAACAATTGGGCAACTTTGCTTCCTTGGGCAGAGTTTGCTCTAAATAATGCAGTGGCAGATTCCACAGGACAGACTCCTTTCCTATTGAACAATGGTTAGCACCCACGTATGCCAGTCCCTATGCCAGTTACCTCTGGGAAGCCTGGGGTCAGAGATTGGGCTATGGAGGCGCGGGACGTCTGGGATCAGACGCAGGAAGCATTATTGGCCTCCAAAAATCGGATGACACAGTTGGCTGACACTCATCATAGTCCAGCTCCTGTTTTCTCTCCGGGCGACAGGGTCTGGCTCGAGGCTTGTAATATTAGAGGTCGCAGGGGAAACGGCTAAATTTGCCCCTCGGTTTATTGGTCCTTTTAAAATTCTGGCCCAAGTAAATCCCGTGGTGTACCGTCTGCAATTGCCCCGGCACTTGAGGATACATGATACATTCCATGTGTCACTCCTGAAACCCGTTCGCCTGATGAAATTCTCGGAAGCTCAGCAAGCCTCTGACACCGGGGGTGAGGATTTCGAGGTAGAGGCAATTGTAGGGTCTAGAGTGGTGCGCGGCAAAAATTTTATTTTGGTACACTGGGGGGATCGCAGTTCTGAGGATTGCACTTGGGAGCCGGTGGACCATATTCATGCTCCCCTGCTCATTGAGGAATATGAGCATCAAGTGGGGGGATGTTAGAGGGGGGATAATGTTAGGCATTGGGCAACGGCAGGATCTGAACCTGGAACCGAGGAGTCTGTGGTCTCCCATCCGGACCCGGCAGATGCTGCTCGGCATAGCAGTCGATCCCAATGCCTAGCCAATACCCGAGAGGCACAAATAGTTACTCGGGTCTTTGTTCACAGTAGCCTTAAACCTAGGTTACGGAACAAGAAAAGGCTGTTGCAAGCCTAAGTCCTGAAATGCCTGCACTGAGCATGTCCCTGACATGGCGAGCCATGATTGGTGCTTAGTGTCAGCTGATCCTCTGACCTGGCATCGCCTGATTGGTCACGGATGACATCATCGGTGATGCAATTGACGAGATGGATGGGGGCGGAGCTTAGCCTTTAAATAACTTGTCTGTCCACGGTGCGGCACGGTCAGATCATACTAAACACTCAGTGATCATGTGTGGACGTACCAGAATCTGGGCTCCACGTACTCTCTAGTTTTGCTCTCCGGGACCTTGCCAGAGTACGCTCGGCTTATTAGCTCAGGGCTTATTAGCTCAGGTACTTCAGGCAGGTTCAGCTTATGCCAGGCAGGTAGCCAATGTCGCAGTCTTGCTACAAATATAGGGTAGCTATACACCCTGTGCAGACTGTGGGGCGCGTAACCTGGGCATCACCTGCCAGTTGAACAGAGAAGCTTGCTCAGTCCGGTCTCACACCAGCTGATAGCACACGGGCATCGCCACCATCTGAATATTGAAGCTGCGCAGTCCGGACGTAACCCGGTTGGTAGCACGCGGGCATCGCCATCAGCTGAATAGTGAAGTTGCTCAGTCCAGTCGCACACCGGCTGACAGCACGTACGCCTGGTGTTAGTCGCACGCACTTCTTAGCGGCTGGCACGTAGCTTTTGTGTAGTCTAACAGGGCTATGTCTATACCAGCTTGCAGCACATAGTGCTAACCCAATATCTGGCAAGTGGTTTCTGTGCCATTAACAGGGCTACTTCTACACCAGTTGATAGCACATCTCCCGTGAAGTTAACGGAGAAAGTGCAAATGCTATATCTTGCTCAATGTGAAGTTCACAGGCAAGATCTTTATATTTTAGTTGTCAGTTATTACGCTCCTAACCAAAGGGTGTTCGGCAGCAGTGAACATAAACTGCATCGAGGACCCCGTGTTCGGATGCAATCCATTATACCTTAAAGTTGTTGCAACCGAGCGCATAACAGTTCAGATCAGGTGAACCACACCCCTCCTCATTACAGAGATGCAAATCACCTTATTTACATAATTGGCAGTTGGCTTTCAAGCCTATACAACTTGGAGTAGGACAACATGTATAAAAAGGATGATATGATCAAAATACTCATTTGCCTAATAATTCTGCACACGGTGTATTCTGTTATCCTTCAAGAACCAAGTGTTATCAACATGGTTGTTCATTCACTGTGGGTCTGCTGCTAACTTTATTGATTCGGACTGGTTCTGAAGTTAGGGATAGGGATAGTTTGTTTAGAAATACCAATTCAAATCTTCACCCTTGACAAGACACCGTTAGATTGGAATTTGTTCAAGTGGGTAACGGTGGATTTCACACTCCAAGTGGAAGCACTCCACTTTGAATCCATCTCCTGTTTTGTTTTGGATAATATACCTTCTGGGTTGGGACTGGGGCTACCATGGTTGAAGATTCACAATCTTGTTATTGATTGATGTCAGAAGGAGATTGTTAAATGGATCCCCAATTGTTGCAAGAAATGTCTGAAACCTGTACAAATATGCTCCACTAGTCAAAAGTGTCTGCAGGGGTACCTGAAGGACGTTGGAGATGTGATTTCAGAAAAAGAGAAGGATATACTATCTCCCCATCTTCATTATGATTGTGCTATTAATCTTGTCACTAATGCCAAATTACCTAAAGCTCGCCATTACAATTTGTCTGGTCCTGAACGGACTGCCATGAAAGAATATGTTAACAAAAGTTTACAGAAGGGTCATATCTGTCCTTCCTCCTCCCCTGTAGCTGCCAGATATTTCTTTGTAAAAAAAGGAAGTTGGGAGTATCCATTAGTGATGAGCGGGCATGCTCGTCACTACTCGTGACTTGCTCGAGAATCAGTGTGCTCGGGATGCTTGTCACTTGGCGAGTATTTTTTTAGTTCTCGAGCAAGAGCTCAAGTCCCAACCTCACGTTTGGCGCTTTTTAGACAGCAAATGAACATATGGGGATTGCCTGTCAGTC
Source organism: Oophaga sylvatica (assembly GCA_033576555.1). Taxonomy (NCBI): domain Eukaryota; kingdom Metazoa; phylum Chordata; class Amphibia; order Anura; family Dendrobatidae; genus Oophaga; species Oophaga sylvatica. The sequence goes on from JARQOD010000007.1 coordinate 22,310,659, forward strand.
ACTGTAATGCCATAGCCATCTTGGTTGTGGCATTACTGTGATTGGCTGGCCGCATAGTGTCATCAGGTCTATATAAGACCCGTGACGCCATGCTCGGCACACTGTACCCCGGACACAGGCAGCATAGGGAGAGGTGCTTATGAGAGAGGGACAGAATTGTAGCTGCATATTAGCTAGGGATTCAATCACATTTACAAGTATATTTCTGTGAAGTACAACAACAGCCCTTCTTAGGGCTAATTATAATACATATTAATACTGCTGTTAGGAGCACTTAGGGAGAGATTGTGCAGAAGGGAATCGTGTAGGATAGGGTGAATTGCATGTCCTTTATGCTGCAGAATGCAACTGATACCAAAACCCCTTTTCAGGGCTAATAATATTCTTTTTGCTCTTAATCCTGCAAATTGTTCCGAGCAGGGAAATATTATACACCATTTTTACTGCAACAGAAGCTACAGCCAGACTTGGTTGGATCTCAATAGCATTGCTGTATTGATACCGCAGTCTCATACATCCATCTGAAGTGTGCAAATTTGCCTATCATTGTAATACAGCCTTTTTTGAGCTGTGAAATTTTACATGCCATGTAGCATTTTACAGCTAGGCCTCAAAACCCCCCAAAAAAGAAATTGTTAAAAACTTGCAGTGCTATATTTATACTGCAATCTCATACGTGCGTCTGAGGTGTGAAAATTTTGCTGCCATTGTAATACAGCCTTTTTTGAGCTGTGACACTTTATACAGCATTTATGCTAGAGTGGGCCTCAAAAGCTCCACCCCCCAAAAAAACCTTTATTAAAAAAATTGCATTGCTATATTGATACTGCGGTCTTATGTGTCCATCTGAAGCAGGCACATTTTGCTTGCATTGTAATACTACAATTTTTTTCAGCAGTCATATTTTATATGGCATTTATCGTCAAAGAATTGAGTCTCAAATCACACACAGAATAAATTTGGTTTCAAACAGCATTGCTATATTGATACTACCGTCTTATACGTCCATCTGTAGTGGGCAAATTTAGCTGGCATTGTAATACTATTAATCTATGTACAAGTCAAAATATAATTAGGCTGAAAAGTGCATAAAATGTATCAAGTTTTACAGAAACTGTGTGACGGATCATAATTTTCCTCTTTCTGAAATGGTCCCATTTCAGAAAGAGGAAAATTATGATCCATCATACAGTTTCTGTAATCCTTGGCTTGATGGTACAGAGACCTTCCAAGGTTTAGCAGCTGATCTGTTTGATCTGCAGATTTCTGATGTACAGAATATGGGCTGTCTTCCAGAGGACCCATCTCAGAGTTACTACAACTGGTTACAGCACTGTGGCCGTACAAAACCTTCTAGTTGTCCATATTGATTAAGGCAATAGTCACTGCTGAAGACGGAAATAAATGTTGCCCTGTTCATCCTGCCACTTTTTGAAGTACAGCTCTGATGGTTTGCACACAATCATGGACAAAATACTTTGTTTTTACCACGTTCTTTATACTGGTCATACACTTAGTATGTGTTTAATGCAAAACTTGATACATTTTGTGCACTTTTCAGCCTAATTATATTTTGACTTGTACATAGATTAATCATATTCTCTATCACTCTTCCATCAATGTCTTTGTAAATGGTGTACTCTTTTGGCATGGTGGAATGACATACAACCACGGTTTGTAAATCACGTATGTAAATGTTTTATGCCATTTCCAAGAGGAAATTTTCTATTATGACTACAACTGTGGTATATTCTAGGTGTGTGCACTAATTTGGTGGCATTGTAATACTGTCTGCAATGTTTTCTGAACAGGGTGTGGTAGATCGGCTCACTTGGCTGCAGAGGTAGACACATGTACAGTACACTGTCACTTTAAATCTTCCGTGGGTTTATTTTACATGTGGCATAAACCAACGCAAAGTGAAAATAAACATGGTCCTTTGGGCAAAACAGGAAAACAAAGCAAAATGGTATAAAGTCTCTGCAGCTGCAGGGATCTGCCCACTCGGGATATAACAGCCAGGTTCAGTATAGTTTAACACAAAACTGCTTCTCTAGAGCTGCCAGTTCAAGACCCACTGAACACCTAATGTCTCAAGAGGCTGACTATTTAAACCCCAGACCACACCCTGGGGTGCAGATAAGGTGGACAACCTCCCACTCACTCAATGTTTGTCCACTAATACCCAGCCCTTAAAATGACCGATTAACTCCTCTCAACACATAGTGTGCTGGAGCAAATTCTGGGTTTCACATCACTGAAGCTAATCACCTCAGTGAAACGCATCTCTCCTCCAGCAATTTGCCAATGACTTTGTCACAAGGGATATATCATACATAATTTTAAATGGGCAAGGTGCACGGTAAGGGACTGGGAATATCGGCCACCTCTCCAGACTGCTAGCCCTGGAAATGTCGCCGTTTAAGCTTGTGGAGACTAAATCTTTCCACAACCTCATGGCAGCAGCCGTCCTTCGGTACTTGGTGCCCAACTTCCACTATTTCTCCTGGTGTGACGTTCCAGCCTTATGTGGCACCCCAGAGTACGGTTATCACGGTGACATTGCCTCCCTCTACAGGGTGGTAATGTCATGCCTGGTAGCAGGAAGAGGTCCCCATGCGAGGTAATACACAGCATCCAACACTTGTTCTAACTCTAGACCAAAAGGTGGCAGATCTTAAGGGAGTGACAGTTGGTGGGAGGAGTTAGTGCTGAGGTAAGCAGATTGTTCTGGAAAGAGTTAGTTAGTCTGAGGTGAAGGAAGAGAGAGGAGCAGAGACAAGGGCTCTGGGGAATTGCAGCTGCATTAGAGCTGATCCTGGAGAGGAGCGCTGATAAAAAGGATGCCAGAGTCCTTGGCTGTGCGGGTACTGTATGCCCCGACAGCCGAATATGGAGGGCAGGGGACTGCAAGCTCCCTGACCACACCGAACACCTGGAGGCACAGCAGCAGACCAAGAGTCCAGGGCTGCCAGTGAACAGACAGTGCCTGTGATAGGCTCACACTGTTTGCCATACAAGTTAAAGCCAACACGCAGGAGAGGTTCGCAACTTAGCTACAGGCAGCAGGGACCAGAAAAGAGAGTGCATCAGGAGGGCCTCTAACCTCTGGCAGGGTGGACCCCCTGAATGCTTCCAGGCTAGCCGGACTATTTCTATCATCTGTAACTAGTACCCCGGATTGGATATTCATTTACCAAGAAGTAAAAGGTAAAGAAAACTGCACTTTTCTGTGTCCCTTGCTTATTCTCTGCACCTCAACGTTCACCATCACCTGAACAGACTGTTATATCTGCCCTGGGGCCTAGCTCTACCCGTGGAGAGCAGTAACATCTCTGCTGTGTCACCATCCACCCCAGTGGACCTGAACCGCAGCATCAGCCATATATAGCAGAACACCACGGGTGGCCTCACAATCTAATTCCCCTTCAAACTACCCCCACCATCATCTTTGACAATTTTATTGGATGCCCAGGGCCATGGACCGGGTCACTGCTGCTGTGACTTCCTCTTTAAGAACTGCCCAGCCAGGGACAGAGTACCCCTTAGCCCTGGTGGGGCGCACCACTAACACAAGCACATGTCCAATAATATCAGCCGTGCAATGACCAACACTGTAACTGGGAAGGTCCACTTAACCACGGACATCTGGACAAGTGCTTGTGGCCTGGAATGCTACATTTCCCTGACAGCACACTGGGTGAACATTGTGAACATTGTGGAATCCTGGACCCAGTCAGGCTCTAGCTACTGATACCGAGGATTTCGGGCCCTAGTTCAATCAAGGTTTCCCCCACCTCCTACAGTAGTTACTGTACCTTGTTCTCCTCCTTACCCTACATCTCACAAATATCAACATCAGTCACAAGCTGAAAGCACTGCCTCGGCCAATCGGAAACAAGCTGTGCTGAAGATGATCTGTTTAGGTGACAAACCGCACACAGCCGGTGTTGAAAGGTCTAACAGACCAGAATGAGCTGTGGCTATCACCCCACAACCAACAACCAGGCATGGTCATGTGTGACAATGGCCATAACCTGGTGGCAGCTCTGAATCTTGGTCATCTCGGACACATACAATGCCTTGCCCAAGTGCTCAACTTAGTATTTCTAGATAGTAGTACAGATGCGCTCACAGTAAAGATAGCGGTGCTGGTCAGACTGGAGTAGATTCCAAGTACTAAAGCAAATAGTATACAGCAGCGCTTGCAGAGGTTCTTTCAGAATGTGTTTGTTTTTTAATTTTTATTTTTCAAATAAGTTCACCACAGTGATAAATATAGTCAATGACAAAATAGAATAAATTTCTGAAGCGATTATCTAACGTTTCGACCCGAGCCCGGGGCTTTCTCAAATTAGCTAGAAATAAAACAAATATTGTTAGTGTGGTGATACAAAAAGATGACATAAATCAAAGCGGAAGAAATTAGGACAAAATCTAATAAATATAGAACAAAATCTAATAAAATGAAAATTCCCAGTTTCTTCCATATATGGAAATTAGAGGTAAACATTACCAAGGTGGGTCATTAAAGCAACATTATCATATCAGAAATAAAAAAAATAATATAAAATTCAATATCATAGAGCCAAATATATGCATATAAAACAGATGAGATGAGCAGAGGTAAGGGAAAAGATATACTGACCATATTTGGGCTGTCATGAGTATAGTAAAGAATAGATATGTTCAGGATAATCTGGTCCCTCGTATAGGGATAGAGAACAAGGAGCTTATTAATGTGGTATGGAAAGGTATAGGGGAGTGGGAAGGGGGGTTTAGGTACATACCAATGGGCTTCAGATTAAAAAATAAGCAAAGGACAACTGTTTTGGTGAGAGTACTTTGCCTGCTAGCACCAACGGGGCTATGGAACAATGACAGGGTGCAAAAGGAGGGCATTGCTAAAATGATACGATAATGTCGCTTTAATGACCCACCTTGGTAATGTTTACCTCTAATTTCCATGTATAGAAGAAACTGTAAATTTTCATTTTATTAGATTTTGTCCTAATTAAAATAGAAGGTATACAAAAATTAATACTGACCAAATTTGGGCTGTCATGAGTGTAGTAAAGATATGTTCAGGATAATCTGGTCCCTTGTATAGTGATAGAGAACAAGGAGCTTAATAATGTGGTATAGAAAGGTATAGGGGGGTGGGAACTAACACATTCCGATAGGATCCCTGCCAGTGCTGATGTATAATATATGCTTTACAACTCAGTGGTTCAGTGGTTTCTCAAAATCTACCCAGATCTGCTTGAGTTACATGTGAAACTATTGCGACTGTGTGCCCAATTCCGCAAGTCAGCTACAATTGATGCCCTGCAGATGCATTTGCAACTTCTAGCTCACCGACCACACCACCACACGTTGGAACTCAACGTTACATATGTTGGCAAGGCTTTGTGAGCAGCAGAGGGCAGTAGTTGAAAACCAGCTACACCATGCACGTCGGTATTCTGGTCAGTCCGACATCTGTGCTATTGTCTCAAACTTTGAGGAGTCAACCAAGATGGGGAGCTTCAATGACGCCTTAATCAGGGTCACCATCCCGCTTCTCTGTCTACTAAAATGCTCGCTGCTCACAATTAAAGAGGAGGCTTTGTAGGCCGAGCAAGTTGAGATGGAGCAAGAAACTATGAGTGATGCTGCACAGCCCAGCCTGATCTCATCTTCTCAACACATATTTGGTGATAATGAGGAGGAGGAGGAATAACAGAAGCTGGTTGCCTGCGCTACAGACGATAATAACCACACCACCTCCATCCCATCTGTTCACAGTGAATGGCCTGAAGACGTGGAGGAGAGGGAGGATGAGAAGGAGGACGAGAAGGATAACATGGACAGTCGCTCTCTTGGTGGGGACAGGGTAGCCTTGGCTGTTGGTAATCTTGCACACATGGCCGAGTTTATGATCTGCTGCCTTTCCCTTGACCCTCGCGTTGCATGAATTTGTACCAACACTAATGACTTCTAGACCCATGTTACAAGGAGGACTTTACATCTAATAAATTGTTGCAGTACTAGATTGCCTAGTTGAAAAAGTATTTAAAAATTCCCATCTGACAATGCTGGCAGCAGAGGTCACACTTTCTTGGACAACCACACTCTCAAAGGTCTGGGACAGTTTTCTCAGACCCTCCTAGTGCCTAGGCTCTGATGCATGGGGTACTCTGATAAGGAGGGAAAAGTTTTTGCAGATGCTACAGGAGTACCTTGCCAACTGTACTAATGTCCACTGTGATTACTCTGTACCTTACAACTCTTGGGTATCCAAGCTAGACACGTGGCATGAACTGTCTCTCTATGCCTTGGAGGTCCTGGCCTGGCCCTGCCTTGCGGCTAGCGTTTGTCATAGTGGGTTTTTAGTGCTGCCGGGGTATTATAACCAATGGGCGTATCTGCCTGTCAACTGAAAATGCTGACAGGCTGACTCTTATCAAAATTAACAAGGGCTGGATTAGGCCAGACTTCTGTACGCCACTGGATGACAGCAGCGGAACATAAACTCAAATTAAGTTTTTTATATCTTCTGGTCAACTCACATGCACCCCTTCCCACCAAAATATGGGTATACGCTTCAGAATTTCTCATCCTCCTTTTCCTCCACCACCATATCAACCTTCGCTATCAATTTTTTAAGAGTGTTTATGATGCCGGCATTAACAATTTTTAGAGGCCTATGTGGCACCCCAGGAGTTCGGTTGCCACAGTGGCCTTGTCTCCCTCCAGGGGAGTGATGTCATGCCTGGAAGCAAAGAAGGGACCCCCTTAACAGGTAGTTCCAGCATACAACACGGTTCCCGTCCAGGCCAGCAGGGGAGCTCTAACCCGATTTTAGGAGAGCTGCTCTCTGGTCTGAAGCAGGAAGTTAGTAGTTAGTTAGTGCCTGAGCAGGGTTGAGACAGGACGTGTGGAGAAGAGCTGGGGAGAGGAGCTGTAGCTGAGCTCATTCCCAGGCTTGAGCACCGAGACCGGGCCTCGAAGCCCGAGGCTGTGTGGGTGCTAAAGCCCCAGCAGCAGAATCCGGAGGGCAGAAGACCGCAGATCCTCTCTCCCCAACTGATACTCGATGACACAGCAGCACGTGTGAGCCGGAGACGCCATACAGGAGCGATCCCTGAAGAAGGCTACAGTTGCCTGTCATGCGAGTGGAGTTCTACCTAAGTAGCAGACAGAGAGAGGAACTTGAATAGAGTTTACAGCAGCAAGTACCTCAGAGAATAGTGCTAGAGAGGAGGCCTCACAACCCATCTGAATAGGGAGATTCCCAAATTGCTTCCAGGCTGACAGACTCAAGAACCATCTGTAACCTGAGCCCCAGACTTTACCTGCACAGCTCAGTAAAAGGTAAAGGAAACTGCACTCTGTTGTGCCTTCTGAATCTTTCCTGCATCATCTGCCCTGCACCACATTCACCTCCAACATTATCTTTAATATCCCAACTGCCCTGGGACATAGCCCTGCCTGTGGAGGGCTGAACCAACTTTGCTCCATCAACAATGGAGCATCTTATGGGGCATAATCTATGTAGCATTTCATGGAACATAATCTATGGAGCATTTTATGGGGCGATAACCTTTATGGAGCAGCATATGGGCATATTATTCTATGTTGCATCTTATGGGGCCATCATGAACTGTACGGAGCATTATATGGGGCTCCTGATTCAATATGGATATTCAAAAACATTTAACCTACTGATGTCTCAATTAATTTTACTTTTATTGGTATCTATTTTTATTTTTTAAATTTACTAGTAGCTGCTGCATTTTCCACCCTAGGCTTATACGCGAGTCAATAAGTTTTCCCAGTTTTTTGTGGCAAAATTAGAGGGGGCGGCTTATACTCGGGTCGGCTTATACACAAGTATATACGGTAATCGCTTTTTTCAGGGATAATTCAAATAGATTCTTTTCTATCATAATAATACCGCTCTTATCTGCAATTCGTGTAGGGTGAGGAGTGTCAGTAGGTTTAGCATATGACAGACATCTAGTCAGGGATTATTGCTTTATAAATTATAACCCTTGCTGCTGGTTTCTTCCATGCACTCATTGACCTATTCATGTTTTTTACTGTGTTCTGTACTAGAGATGAGCGAACCTTTCAAGGTTCAGTTCAGGTGGGATTCGCCGAATGGACCACCGTTTGCTGAATGGTTTGTCGAATGGTTCGCCGAACGTGCCCAAACCCATTGGATTCAACAGGAGGCAAAACCACATACATAGAAAACACCTAAAGAGGTGACAAAAAGCTTCCCAAACAGCTAAAATTAGGGGCAGACATCATGAAATGTGGCATCAATAGACCCACAGTAGATATTTGCAAGTGGCACAGAAGCAGTCAGCCATGGGCCATGCATCAGGTATCAGGGTCTGGCCCAGCATTTACAGCTTCAAACTGAAGTTTTAATGAGGACCTGGTGGTTAAGGGAGCTGTGTAAGGCCTCTTTCACACATCCGGCGGGCGCCTAAACGGCGCCCCCGGCATTTAGCCGCAGCGCCGCATGTGAAAAGCTTTCACACTTCCGGCGGCCAAAATGCGGTTTTTTTGCCGGATGGTTTCTGATGCTTGGAGAGATAAGAAACCATCCGGCAAAAAAAAAAAACGTTACATGCAGCGTTTTGTCCGGCCGCCGCAATGTACATTTGCGCCGCATCCGGACAAAACCACATGCAACGCATTGACATGCGGCGCCATGCGGCGCTAATGCATGTCAATGCGAAAAAAGCCGCATGTGGCGCATCAGATTTTCAGATGCGGCGCTGCGGGAAAATGCCGGGGGCGCCGCAAGGCGCCCGCCGGATGTGTGAAACCAGCCTAAGCCTTCTTAGCTGGGAGACCTCATACCTCATGCAACACCTCCAATTTTTTTTTTTTATTTCAGCCACACTCAGATGGCACAAACATCAGTTTCATAGACTACTATTGATAGAAAAATGTAAGAATATTAACACAGATAGTTGACTGATCAATTGACCCACAGTAGAACTTGTTATAATGGCACAGAAGCAGTCAGTCATGGCCCATGCATGAGGTATCAGGGTCTGGCCCAGCATTTACAGCTTGGAATTGAAGATTTAATGACAACCTGGTAGTTAAGAAAGTGGTGTAAGCCGGTAGGAGACCTCACACCTCATGCATCACCTCCAATTTTTTATTTTTACTTCAGCCACACTCATATGGCACAAACATCAGTTTCATACAGTAATATTGATATTGTAAGGAAAGTAACACAGGTAGTTGACTGAAATTAAGTGCAGGCCTGCCTGTCTGGAAGCCCTACTTACACAGGCAACCCATCAGATGGAGACCAAACTTGGAGTCTCCACATTTCAAAGAAATCATTGTCACACAGTACAAAAGTGGCATCAATTTCCACAGAGTAGAAACAGTATCATAGGCCTCTGACAAATCTTCTATTACAGGCAATCCACCAGATAGAGATCCAACTTGAGGTTTCCACATTTCAAAAAATAATTGTCACACACCACTATAGTAGCATTAATTTGACAGAGTAGAAATATTATAATAGGCATCTGACACACCTTCAACCACAGGCAACCCACCAGATGGAGACCCAACCTGGAGTCTCCACATTTCAAAAAATAATTGTCACACACTGGTAAAGTGGCACTAATTTCCACAGAGAAGAAACAGTATAATGGGCCTCTGACACATGTTCCACCACAAGCAACCCACCAGATGGAGACCCAACTTGGAGTCTCTACATTTAAAAAAAAAATTGTCACTCAGCACAAAAATGGCATCAATTTCCACAGAGTAGAAACAGTATAATAGGTCTCTGACACCCCTTCTACTACAGGCAGCCCACCAGAGACCCAACTTGGAGTCTCCACATTTCAAAAATAATTGTCACACACCAATAAATTGGTATCAATTTTCACAGAGTAGAAATATTATAAAAGGCCTCTGGCACACCTTAAACCATAAGCAACCCACCAGATGGAGACCCAACTTGGAGTCTCCACATTTCAAAAAATTGCTTATAACATCAGTAGCAGTAGCAATAGCAGGCACAGAAGACACCGCAAAGATGGCTCAGATTGCAATAACGCGTGACACATGACACAAAAAATAACACTATAGCCTAGTCTGCCTAATCTGCAAATGGGGTGCAAAAGTCATCGGAAATCAATGACTTGTTTATTTTAATGAAAGCTAGGTGGTCTAAACTTTGAGGGGGCAGTCGGATGTGCTTGTCTGTCAGGACACCACCAGCAGCACTAAGGACATGTTCTGAGAGAATGCTGACTGTCGGACATGACAAAACTTCCAAGGCGTGACAGGTGAGCTCAGGCCACTCTTCCATTTTTGAAAACCAAAATGTAAAAGGGTCCAAACCCCCCTGATGGCATTGATATTGAGCTACAGATACTCCTGCACCATCCTCTCCAGTCGTTCACAAAATGACAGACTTGTACTCTGTTCTGCTGGTGAACAGGTTGGTCTAAAAAATGCGTTAAACGACTCACAGAAATTGCTTATGCCACTTACACTGCTGCTGCTGCTTATGTGTTGGCAATGTCGTCTTGACGTTCCCGGTGTTGGATGTCTACAACTGGGATGCACAATTGTGTGCCTCACTGTTGTCTTGGAGAAAACCACCCTTAAGATTGTCCACAAGTGTATTTCAATACCACTCCATACCTGCATCCCTTTCCAGGGGGAAAACATCTGGCTAAATTTACTCATGTACCGTGGATCTAATAGAGTTGCAACCCAGTAGTTAGCACTATTTCTAACTCTAAGAATATAGGTATCGTGTTGAAGATAATGCAGCAAAAAGGCGCTCATGTGTCGGGTGCTTCCATGAGGTCCAAGTCTATGCTGTGCTGATGGCAGGGTAATACTCAAGGTTGCTTCCTCCGTCCCCTCCCGCCAACCACGAACAACAGTGAGTGTACCATTATCTTCTTCATCTCCTGACTGTTGTGCATCCACAACTCTTGAGCTAGATGACTGCAATCTCCAAGGGGGAAACAAGGGTGATTGCGGTGAACCATGGATGCGCAGTACAGAGTTGGGGGAGATTCTATCTGCACTGTTGGAAGCGTGTATGATTAAGGGAGAGGTTGAGGGCATAGGTGGAGGCCCTAGAGGAGGTGAAGGAATCAGAAGCAGTGGAGGAACTGTTGGATACAGAGATTTGTTCCGCAAGCCTTGAGGATTCAAAGACTTGTGGAGCAGCCCTTTGACCACCTGCCCCCACATCCACCAGTGTCACCCAGAGCCTAATCAGTGAGATGTAATGTCCCTGCACATGTTTGCTTGTCCAGGTGTCAGTGGTGAAATGCACCGTGGCAAACATAGATTTTTTCAGGAAACGGGTGATGTTGTCTGTGACATGCTAGTGTAGCAAAGGCACAGTTTTCTTAGAGAAGTAATGGTGACTGGGCAACTGGAACTGGGGGACTGCGACGACCATCAACTTTGGAAACCATCTATATCCACCAGGCGGTAAGGCAGAATTTCTGTTGCCAACAGATTGGGAATGGTGGAGTTCAAGCTCTTAGCTTTGCCATGTGTAGGATGAAACATTCTTTTACATGACCACAACTGCGGGACCGAGAGCTGGTTGCTGTGCTGAGAGAGGGCGGAGTATGGAGAACAGGACAAACTGCTGGACTGTGAGTGAGGTGCAGGCGTAGATTTTATGGTGGATTGAAAAAGATGTGTTGTGCTAGGTGACACAAAAGCAGCAGTCATGTCTACTTCCATAACAGCTGGCTGGCTCTCACTCACCCCGACTGTGGTGAGTAAACAATTGTAGTTTCTGCAGCCGGAGATCTAAGGGTGAAGAATGGTGACGGAGGAGGGGGATGTGGCAGATGGGGTTGATGGGATGGCCAGTGGATGGCGAGGCCCACTAGACTGCATTTTAGCGCAGTGAAATTCCCACACTAAGGCATGTTGATCGTGCATGTGCCGGTTCATGCATATAGTTGTCAAATCATTGCAATTTTTGCCTCTATTGAGTTTTTATTTTGCAAATTTGACATATAACGTGTGTTGGGTCATCATTTGCAGTCTCAAAAAAGGCCCAGTCTAGGTAACCCTTGCCGCCCCTGCAAACTGCACACTAGCGACTGGCGCTGGCCACAGGCAGAGTTAGGGCTGAGGATGCACTGTTTCTCATGGTTGCATCCCTTTGTGTCTGTGTGGGAAGCAAGGTAACCTCCTCATCTTCCTCCTCCATCTCCTCTGCTGAGCTACTCAGCTGTGTACCTCTGGGTTTACACCAAGTGTGATCTACAACCTCATCATCATTATCACACTCCTCACCCTGAGAGTCACCCTCCTCCTCTTCCTGCCCTGATGCCACAGTACAGTCCACATGCGCCTCTAGTATCTGAGTCTCATCAGGATCACCCCCACCATTGGTGGTTAACGTCTGGTGACAAGGCTCTAGATTCTGCTCAGATCCTACTTCGGATCCACATGAAAACATTTTGGGCATCAGTGCAGATGCTTTCCTCCTCTGGATTCTGTGATTCTTCGGAGCAGACCGCTGATACCCATGGACTGCAATCTGTGAACAGCTCTTCAAAATGGCCCATCTGAGGTTCCTCATAGTCAATTGGGCATTTGGAAATTTTTGACGCGGGGGAAACAAGGGTGATTGGGGTGCCACCTCTAAGGATTGTACTGTGTGTGATGTTAAGGTGGAGGAAGAGGAGGAGAGGCCACTTGATGCAGCGCTTGCCATCCCCTGGAGAACATGATGTGCTATCTGAGCCTCATCTACAAGGCGTACTGCTATGCTTCTCCCAAAGAAAGGGAGTTGATTAGGTCGGCCAGTAACAGATGTCAGTGGTCTCTGGATAGGTCGAGACAGAATTTGTTCAGTTGAGCTCTTATTCACATTAACACCTAACCCACGTACACGTCGAACACCAAGCCTATTCTCCCTTCCACCTTTATCTCGCTTTTTCCCGCTCATGTTGTAAGTAGCCTTCCCCTCTTGTACCCTGCTGTTTCACAACTTTAGGCCCACAGCTGTCAGTCACCTGTCACTAAATGAACAATCACTGCTTATTTTCTTAGATAGTGTGCTTGAACAACACTTTTATGCCTAATGATTTTTAAGTGGAAATCTGGCCTTCTGATTTGCCACTTAAACACAGTTTTAGCACAAATGATTTGGAGTAGCTTACTGGGCATTGTGGCTGCACCACTATAGTAGGCCTAATGAATTTTACATGGAAATCTTGTCTTTTGATTTGCCACTGAAACACAGTTTTAGCACAAACGATTAGGAGTAACTAATTGGGCCTCGTGGCTGCAGCACTATAATAGGCCTAACCGAGCATTACGATTTGCTCGCTCAGTGATAAGTGGAAAACTGCGTTTTTAATGTTGGAGAGTCTATTTGAAAATCTTTCTGTGTTTCAAAATTTTATGAATGAAATTTTCTCTGATTGCATTGGAAGATATGTTGAGATTTACCTGGATGATATTCTAATTTTCTCGCAGGAGTTGAACTCTCGCCAGGAACATGTGCTGTTGTTTTGATTAAAAACTGTTTTACACGGTGTAGATCTACCAGTTCTCTGAATGCTGAGCTCTGAATAACCCTACCAACATCACTAATAGGCATCTTCTTGTGTACCCTGTGCATAATCAAACCTGCCAATCAATCTGGCAGAATCAGGGTGTTAGGGTTCAAGTTCCCACTGCTGCACAAGGAGAGTCTCGAACCAGTCTCACTGCAGTCCCCCATTCATCTCCGTCCACAGTGGAGCCTGCTCAGCTTAGACGTTGGTCCCAGTGTCTCGCCCAGTCTAACAGTGTGCAGAGGATTACTGCTGCTCCTCCAGGCTCTGCTATTGTGGCCAGTACTGGTTAGCGGCGAGCAGACATCTTTAGGACAAAGTCCTTGTTTTCCCCTTCTGAGCATGCCCAGAGTGAGATCTCTCATTGGAGATCAGGGGTCACATGCTCAGGTACTGCAGCAGCTCCTATTGGTCTGCCAGGAAGGTCCTGTGACTACTGGTGTTCTGGAACAAGTTTCATTGGTCCTTGTTTCTGGCAGGTCCTGTAGCTGTTACTATAAAAGGGTAGCATGGCTGGGCCGCCATGCGCTAGTATCAATCGTCATATGCTTTGCGCCAGTGTGGTCATGCGTGTGTGAGATTAGGGTCCAGCTGAAATAAGCCCCTAGAATACCGACTTAATCGGTGAGGAGTTTGGTATGCTAGCTGGTCAGGGTCGGTGTCCTATAGCGCTGCGGCTCTCCTTCTAGCGGCTCTGTGGAATAACAGAGTTCGCACATATTGCCACAGCGCGTTACGGCGTTTATTTTGGCGACTATGCGGGATAACAGAGTTTGCTTCTTGCGCCATTTTACTAGCAGCAGGCTCCGCCTGCACGGTGGACCCGGGCTGCGAACGCACCTTTTTACATCATATATTTGGTGCGTTCCGCAGACCCTAACATAATACTAACGCAAAGGGTCTGGCTAGTAAAATGGCGGATGACCAGCGTCTACTGCAGTACATCCAGCAGCTGGAGGGTAGGTTGGCGGCTCTTGACCGCACAACCTCAGCTGTGGATGTTACCGCAGTCGCTGTTCAGGCTGCTAGCGTGGCTGCAGCCAGTTTGTCCTCTGCCACCTCTGCCACTACATTATCCCACCTCCCGCTTCCTGACAAGTTTGTCGGTGACAGCAAGCAATGTCGGGGATTCGTGAGTCAGTGCTCTATACAGCTCGAGCTTCTGGCTGGACGTTTCCCCACGGATCGGGCACAAGTGGGTTTTGTACTGTCTCTACTCTCGGGCAGAGCGTTGGAGTGGGCAAAAACCGCTGTGGGAGCGCGACGATCGTGTGGTGCGGAGTGCTCCTCGGTTTTTGGAGGCTCTGAAAAAGGTCTTTTTAGGACCTCAGGTCACGCACGATACGGCACTCCAACTGCTGGCAATGTCACAGGGCTTGTCCATGGTCAGCCAGTTCTCAGTCCAATTTCGGACTTTGGCCTCTGAATTAGAGTGGCCAGATAAAGTTCTTATTCCAGTGTTCTGGAGAGGACTGGCAGACCATGTAAAGGACGCTTTGGCTACCAGGGAGATTCCTGCCACACTGGAGAAACTCATTTCTATATCTACCCGCATCGACCTCCGTTTTCACGAGCGGAGGTTAGAGCGGACCCAGTGTAGGCAGAGGTTTCGGCTGGCACCCACCTTTGCCAAACTTTTGGAATTTCCCGTTCGGGCGTCCGACTCCCCAGAGACCGTGGAGACTACTCGAGTGGGATGTAAGTCTCGGACCACTCGAGTATCCGTGGTCTGTAGAGTGTGTCAGCAGCCAGGACTAGGGTTGAGCATTCCGATACTTCCGATACCTGAAATCCAATGTAAGTCTATGGGAACAAAATATCGGAAGTAAATACTTCTGATATTTTGTTCCCATAGACTTACATTGGATTTCAGGTATCGGAACTGGGTTTCGGTATCGGAATGCTCAACCCTAGCCAGGACATTATGCCAACCGATGTCCCCAGCGAATGAGTAAACGGTCATGTTCCGTGACCATGGGTGCAGGGTCATTAGACGCGAGGGATTTTGCTCCGAAAGTGCTCCTTAAAGGGTTAATCTCTCTAGGTTCATCCACTCTTCCCGCCAAGCTTTGTGTGGACTCTGGGGCAGAGGGGAATTTTATGTCCTCCTCCTTTGCCTCTCGCCATTCAATACCGCTGGTGACGCTCGCCGAGCCAATATCGGTGAGAGTGTTGAATGGAGCAATCCTGCCCTCACAAATCACCCACCAGACTGTCTCTCTACCTCTGTCTATGTCTCCTTCACATCAGGAGAATATATCCCTTTTTGTTCTTCCTGAGGGAATAGATGAGGTTTTGTTGGGATTACCCTGGCTTCGCCACCACTCTCCCCATATTGAGTGGTCTTCTGGGAGAATACTGGGTTGGGGTGATCATTGCAGAGACAGATGTCTCAGAGAGGACGTTCAGGTTTCCACAACGGAGATACCCATAGATCTTGATTCTCTTCCCAAGGTTTATCGGTCATACGCGGACGTATTCTCCAAAAAGGCAGTGGAGACTCTACCGCCTCATCGCCCCTATGACTGTCCTATAGACCTCTTGCCTGGAACGGAGCCCCCTCGGGGAAGAGTGTATCCTCTCTCTCTTCCTGAGACGGAGGCCATGTCACAATACATCCAGGAAAATCTGGCAAGAGGGTTTATTAGGAAATCAGTGTCACCAGCAGGGGCAGGATTTTTCTTCGTGCAGAAGAAGAATGGAGAATTACGACCGTGTATAGACTATAGGGGTCTTAACGCCATTACCGTTAAGAACAAATATCCTTTGCCCCAAATATCTGAGCTCTTTGATAGGCTCTGGGGAGCACGGGTATTTACTAAGCTGGATCTTCGTGGTGCCTATAACCTGATCCGCATCCGTGAGGGGGACGAATGGAAGACGGCGCTCAATACCAGAGATGGACATTACGAATATCTTGTGATGCCCTTCGGGCTCTGTAATGCTCCAGCCGTCTTCCAAGATTTCGTAAATGACATCTTCTGGGACATGCTTGCCACCTCTGTGGTAGTCTATCTGGATGACATTCTCATCTTTTCTCCAGATATGGACACCCACCAGAGAGATGTATGCAGGGTCTTCGACCTCTTGCGGGCAAATTCCTTATATGCGAAGTTGGAGAAGTGTGTGTTTGAGCAGGAGTCTTTGCCATTCCTGGGCTATATCAACTCCACTCAGGGATTGGCTATGGATCCTGCCAAACTACAGGCTGTAATGGATTGGCAAGAACCCCACTCTCTTAAAGCGGTGCAGAGCTTTATGGGGTTCATTAATTACTATCGCCAATTCATTCCCCACTTCTCTACTTTGGTTGCTCCCTTGGTAGCCCTCACCAAGACAGGAGCCAATCCCAAATTGTGGTCAGAGGAGGTCTCCAAGGCCTTTACTTCAATCAAGTCCCATTTTGCTAGCGCTCCTATCCTACATCGTCCCGAGGTTGATAAGCATTTTATATTGGAGGTAGATGCCTCGTCCGTTGGTGCTGGAGCAGTCCTTTTTCAAAAGGATGCTCAAGGTCGTAAACATCCTTGCTTCTTCTTCTCCAAGACCTTCACACCAGCGGAGAGGAATTATTCCATTGGGGATAGGGAGTTGCTAGCCATGAAGTTGGCCTTTTCCGAGTGGAGACATCTCCTGGAGGGGGCTCGCTTTCCCTTCCAAGTGTTCACTGACCACAAAAATTTGGTCTATTTACAGACCACCCAGCGGCTAAATTCCCGTCAGGCCAGATGGTCCCTGTTCTTCTCCCGGTTCCATTTCACCCTCCATTTTCTCTCAAGGGAGAAGAACATTCGTGCTGATGCTCTGTCTCGCTCCGTGGTGTCTTCTGAGGAGGTGGAGGAGGAGCCTCGGCTTATTGTCCCCACAGAGAGCCTAAGAACTGTGGCCCCGGTTTCGCTTGAGTCTGTGCCTCCGGGCAAAACTTTTGTGCCCATCAATTTGCGACCGGAGGTACTCTCTTGGGCACACTCGTCCAGGGTGGGTGGACATTTTGGGGCAAAGAGGACATCTGATTTGCTGGCGAGGAAATACTGGTGGCTACATATGGTCCGTGACGTCAGGGAATACGTTCAGGCGTGCGTCTCCTGCGCCAAGAATAAGTCCCCTCGACAACGGCCAGCTGGGTTACTCTTTCCTTTACCGGTGGCAGACAGGCCCTGGGAGATGGTCGGGATGGATTTTGTGGTGGGCTTACCCAAGTCTCGGGGCTGCACCATCATCTGGGTGATAACCGACCACTTCTCCAAAATGGTGCACTTGGTACCGTTACCACGGTTACCATCTGCACGGGCCTTGGCAGCATTATTCATTAGGCATATTTTCCGCCTACACGGTATGCCAGACAAAATTGTCAGTGATCGAGGTCCCCAGTTTGTGTCTCGGTTCTGGAGAGAGCTGTGTCGTTTACTCAGCATTGAGTTGAATCTCTCCTCTGCATAACATCCCGAGACAAATGGGTTGATAGAGAGGGCCAACCAGACCTTGGTCACATACTTGCGACATTTTGTCTCTGCCGGGCAGGATGACTGGGCATCCTTGCTACCGTGGGCTGAGTTCGCTCTAAATAATGCTGTAGCTGACTCCACCGGACAGACCCCATTCCTCCTGAACTACGGTCAGCATCCGCGAGTACCAGTGCCCATGCCCGTGTCTTCCGCCGATTCCAGGGTAGCAGACTGGGCTGTGGAGGCACGGGACATTTGGGACCGCACCAAGGATGCCATTCAGGCCTCCAAAGAGAGGATGAGGTCTTCGGCCGATGCCCATCGGCGCCCCGCTCCTACATTTGCGCCGGGTGACCTAGTGTGGCTCTCTGCCCGAAACATCAGGCTACGTGTAGAGTCCACCAAGTTGGCACCTCGCTTTTTGGGTCCCTTTAAAGTTCTTGAGCAGGTGAACCCGGTGGTTTACCGCCTAGCCCTTCCGCCTCGCCATCACTGACACCTTTCACGTGTCCCTCCTGAAACCCGTGGCCATTTCCCGGTTTTCCGAGTCATCTGCCGGGACGTCGGGTTCATCTACCGATGATCATGAGGTGAACGCCATTGTTGGGTGCAAGGTGGTACGAGGCAAAATATTTTATTTGGTGGATTGGAGGGGTTATGGGCCTGAGGATAGGTCCTGGGAGCTTGCCGAGCATGTTCACACTTTGCAGCTCATCGCTGCCTTTGAGCACAGCGAGGCCCAAAGAAAGGTTTCTAGGAGGGGGGTAATGTTAGGGTTCGAGTTCCCGCTGCTGCACAAGGGGAATCTCGAACCAGTCCCACTGCAGTCCCCCATTCATCTCCGTCCACAGTGGAGCCTGCTCAGCTTAGACGTCTCGCCCAGTCTAACAGTGTGCAGAGGATTACTGCTGTTCCTCCAGGCTCTGCTATTGTGGCCAGTACTGGTTATCGGCGAGCAGACGTCTTTAGGACAAAGTCCTTGTTTTCCCCTTCTGAGCATGCCCAGAGTGA
The DNA here is from genome assembly GCA_033576555.1 of Oophaga sylvatica. Classification (NCBI taxonomy): domain Eukaryota; kingdom Metazoa; phylum Chordata; class Amphibia; order Anura; family Dendrobatidae; genus Oophaga; species Oophaga sylvatica. The sequence continues at coordinate 22,329,701 of JARQOD010000007.1, forward strand.
GATCTGTCATTGGAGATCAGGGGTCACATGCTCAGGTACTGCAGCAGCTCCTATTGGTCTGCCAGGAAGGTCCTGTGACTACTGGTGTTCTGGAACAAGTTTCATTGGTCCTTGTTTCTGGCAGGTGTAGCTGTTACTATAAAAGGGTAGCATGGCTGGGCCGCCATGCGCTAGTATCAATCGTCATATGCTTTGCGCCAGTGTGGTCATGCGTGTGTGTGATTAGGGCCTGGCTGAAATAAGCCCCTAGAATACCGAATTAATCGGTGAGGAGTTTGGTATGCTAGCTGGTCAGGGTCGGTGTCCTAGATGCCCTAGATTACCGGCATAACCGGTGAGGAGTTTGATTGCCGTATTCAGGGCCTGGCGTTCAGACGCCATAGATTGCGGGTATCTCCCGAGGACATTAGCGCATGATCACGTTCTATGTTCGCTTAGCAGTCAACTGTGTACCTGGGTGCCTGACAGGACACAGAAGTTTGTCTCAGCGGCTCTGTGATGTAACAGGGTTCGCTTTCAACGCTAGACAGCGCCCTAGCGTGTTTATTTTGCGACTCAGTGGTGTTAAGTGAGTTCGCACACATCGCCATATAGCGCTGCGGCACTTCTTCTAGCGGCTCTGTGGAATAACAGAGTTCACACATATTGCCACAGCGCGTTACGGCGTTTATTTTGGCGACTCTGCGGGATAACAGAGTTTGCTTCTTGCGCCATTTTACTAGCAGCAGGCTCCGCCTGCACGGTGGACCCCGGGCTGCGAACGCACCTTTTTACATCATATATTTGGTGCGTTCCGCAGACCCTAACACAGGGTCTTTGCCCCTACATAATGTTGCTCTCAGATTAGGTAGCAAAAACTTGGTGATGGATTCCTTTTAACCCCTTAACGACTGTCGATACGCCTTTTAACAGTGGCAGTTAAGGGTACTACTACTTATTCCTCAGCACCATTTTTTTAACGACGCTGAAAAACAAGTGTATAGCGCCCCCCAGCGTCAGAAATTCTTTGGTGTCTCAGCTACCAGGGGTAGCCGAGACCCCAGAGAACATGATTCGGGTCGGTTTTTACCGACCCCAGTGTTGCGATCACAGTTATTCACGAATTAACGGCGACCGAAAAAAAAAGTCAGATTTCCCATTTAATTTCTCTCTCCTCTGATATGATCTAGCACATCAGAGGAGAAAGAAATGGGGTCCTCCGGAGTCCCTGAACCCTAGTGCATCCTCAAGTGATGTCCCCCAGCTGTCGACATCTTCCGGGATGAAAATGGCGGGCACATGCGCAGTACACCCGCCGAGATCTGCTGGCCAGCATCCGGCAACAATAGGAAATTTTTCTTATTGGTTCATTTTGATCACTGTGATGGACCCTATAATAAAAAAAAAAAAAAAAGTAAATCAAACCCCCTTTTATCACCCCCTCAGTTAGGTAAAAATAATAAAATAATAAAATATATTTATTTCCATTTTTCCATTAGAGTTAGTGTTGGGGTTAGAGCTAGGGTTAGGGTTGGGGCTAGAGCTAGGATTAGGGTTGGGCTAAGGTTTGATTTGGGGCTAGGGTTAGCGTTGGGGCTAGGGATAGGGTTGTGCTAGGATTAGGGTTGGGCTAGGGTTAGGGATGAGGCTAGGGTTAGGGTTGGGGCTAGGGTTGGGGTTAGGGTTGTGCTGTGGTAGGGGTTAGGGTTGTGGTTAGGGTTGTGGTTAGGGTTTGGATTACGGTTAGGGTTGGGAATATGGTTAGGGGTGTTTTAGGGTTAAGGTTTTGGTTAGAGTCTGGTTAGGGTTGAGATTAGGGTTAGGGGTGTGTTGGGGTTAGGGTTGAAGTTAGAATTGGTGGGGTTCCACTGTTTAGGTACATCAGAGAGTCTCTAAATGCGACATGGCGCCCGCCATTGATTCCAGACAGTTTTGCATTCAAAAAGTCAAACAGTGGATTTCCTCCACATAAGGGGTATTGGCGTACTCAGGAGAAATTGCAGAACAAGTTTTGTGGTCCATTTTCTTCTGATACGCTTGTGATAATAAAAAAAAAACTGGTTCCAAAGTAAATTTTTTTGGAAAAAGTAAAATGTTAATTTTTTTTTCTTCCATATTGCTTTAGTTCTCGTGAAGCACCTAAAAGTTTAATAAACTTCTTGAGGGGTACAGTTTTAAGAATTGTGTCACTTTTGGGCATTTTCTGTTACATTGACCCCCCAAACTCACTTTAAATGTTTGGTGGTCCCTAAAAAAATGGTTTTGTAAATTTTATTGGAAAAATGAGAAATCATTGGTCAACTTTAATCCCTTATGGTGTCCTAACAAAAAAAATATGTTTCCAAAATTGTGCTGATGTAAAGTAGACCTGTGGGAAATGTTATTTATTATCTATTTTGTGTGACACAACTTTCTGATTTAAGGGTACAAAAATTAGAAGTTTGAAAATTGCAAAATGTTCAAAAATTTTGCCAAATTTCCATTTTTTCATAAATAAATGCAAGTTATATTGAATAAATTTTACCACTAACATGAAGTACAATATGTCACGAAAAAACTATCTCAGAATCAGTGGGATATGTTGAAGCTTTCCAGAGCTATAACTTCATAAAGTGACAGTGGTCAGAATTGTAAAAATTGGCTTGGTCATTAAGTACCAAGTTGTCTCTGTCACTAAGGGGTTAAGACCAAATCACAACTTTGCAGTCTTTCTGGGTATGAATTAGAGTGCTACTTTCAGCTTGTTTGATACAAAAACATTTGGTCACTTATGTCAGATTTGTATAACACTTTACTTGCATAGATTCAGTAAAACATTCTTCCTCCCATTGGGAGGGACTTACAGAATTTTCTCATTCTGGATGATTGCTACGGAGACCTGACAGAAGGAGAAGTAGCAAAAAAAACAGGTTCATGTTACTGCAGCTAAAATAACTGACAACGGCAGTTAGCAGACATCTACTTCTCGTCTCAATTTCAACAAATCTACATATAGGCACAGCAGAGACGCTGCCTAAGAGTCTATTCTATTATTTCTAAACACTGTTTTTCGGTGATTACTTTGTATCTCCGTTCACACTGCACCCACACACAAATGATACACCATTTCAAAGGTAAACTTGCCCCCTTCAGCAAGAAAATAGCCAAACAAACCACACATCCACGATTTGATCACAAAATACAGTTTAAACATTAATTTTCATAAACCTGCAGTAAGGAAAAATGACCTGCAGGTGGCACCACACTACCCCAAAGCACACTACCACAAAGCTGCTTACAGACATCACAAACAAATCCAAACATTTGCCTTGGGATCTTTCCAGCTTGCCCAAGTGCTTGCCCAGCCTATTTCAGGCACATTGGAGGATTGCACACTTCACTGCAGGTGAGTCACATATGTAAACACATTTGTAAACATGCACTGCTTTTTCGGTGATTACTTCACACCACACACACAAATGGTGAGTCACATATGCAAACACATTTGTAAACATGCACTGCTTTTTCGCTGATTACTTCGCGCCACACACACAAATGATACACCATTTGAAAGGTAAACTTGCCCCCTTCAGCAAGAAAAGATCCAAACAAACAGCACATTCATGATTTTATCACTAAATACACTAAATACAGTTTAAACATTCATTTTCATAAACCTGCAGAAAGAAATAATGACCTGCAGGAACCGGAAGACATTTTTTGGCCTCTACTTATCAAACCAATTTATTGTATTACAATCTACATATATAAATACCTGTCTGTGTTCATCATCTCATGAAATACATTTACATTTGACCAGCTTGCTTTTCTGAAATTGCCTGCGCCCCCGACGACGAATGTGCAAAAATTTCGCACGGGCCAAGCTAGTCTTTAAAAAATTTACTCACTGGCAAATAGTTGATTTTTCCGTGTTCAGGAGCTGAGGGTCAGCCTTTATGGTAAGGGGAAGTTATGGGCTTCCTCATATTTCCCCTACTGCTATAGGTTAAATAATAATGCTAAATCTTTACTTATTGTATTCTCACAAGTGATTACTGTATGAATGATGATTGCTGTTTTAAATACCGTAGTAATTCTAGAGGTAGGACTTTCCCGATTTGGATACACCTTGTTGTGATGTCTTTTATGTTACCTTGATCAAAATAGTGCCTACTAAGTGCCTACCTTATTTACATGTGCTATTACTATTTACTTATTAACTTAATGAAGGGTATTTGCTCATTTTGTTTTTATCCTAGGTTATGTTTGCTTATGGCCACAGTTTGAATGTGCACCTACACATTGCACTTATACCAACGTGTGTTCCAGCTCATTTCTTTGGTTTTGATATAGTTATGATAAAGTCTAAAAAAAGGCCTTCTATACACAGTATATACCCGTACTACAGGATTGCACAGTGGAACACATGTTTTCTCATAAATCACTATAGATCAGAACTGGATATTACTCAAACCTTGCTCATGCTTGATCCACTAACTTAATAAAGATAAAAGTGTACTATCAGAAGCTTGGGAACTTCAACTCTCTAACTACTTTTTGAGGTTTTATCTTCACTGAAACCTTTCACTTATGAAGCTTCAAGGATTTTGTGGTTATACTCTTGCAAGCTGATGTATGGATAGTGGTAATGGAGCAGTTACGCACTCTTTCAACCAGCAGTAAAGCTTGGAGGCCTGTAATATTATGGAAAGCTTTTTATATCGGCGGCACTACTGCAGTGAATTGATAGGATTTTATGTGGTCAATTTTGAAAGGTGTCACAAGTAATCAAAGATCTTTTTTATCTTAGAAAATGCATTTGATGAGTCTGAGCTTTGGACATAATTTCTAATCATAAGCCATGAATTCAAAGTTACATATAGGATATAATTATTTATTTCAATGAGTTTTGAAGTTAGTATCATAGAACATAATAATGCCATCGCTCTGTATGATAAATGTTAGGCTAAATGATTAGGGATAAATGTGACATAACCTCCTCCTCTGCAGTTTTGCATATCTTACAAAAGTCTCATAATGTTGATCTGAGAATGCAGCTGTCCTCCAGTTGCTTAATCTAATGGAGACCTCTAGTAGATGCTACAGCTGCACTACCTGAAGAAGAGATCAGCAAAGGTCTTAAATGGATTGCAAGCCTACAATAAAAGCCTTGATTCCCTGGTCCCTGATGAGAGCATCCTCATTATAATTTTTTTCTACAAGTCCTGCTATAGTTTTACAGAGTGAAGTGCCCTTCCCTTTCCTTCTTTTACTTTGCTTGAATCTATTTGTAAAGGTTTTTTTTTGTAAAATGTTCATTCAATGATTGCAGATATGTTTTCCGTACAGTGTCCTATTTGTTGGACTATAGCTGCTAATACACGCATGTGGGTATAGTGCACAAAACATTGAGGTGGGTTTTTGTTAACCCTAGTTATATAAGGAATGAACATGCAACAGTGCAGCATGGCTAAGCTTATGCATGTGCACTCTCATAGCCCATCACAAGTGTCCTAAAATCAAACAAATCTCCATAAATTGTTGCTGCAGTAAAAGAAAATTGAGTTACTCAACAGAACAAGCAGAACGCCATCCTTTTCTCAGAACATATTTTGCAGACAGATATGGAGCAAAAAGCAGCATAACAACTGTGTCACATTCACAGTTTACATAAAGAAATGTAGTCATGGCCAATCACTTTTAGTATGTAGAATACAACTCATTGTGAGCACCACAGCAAATATAAGAAGTCCCTAGGACTGCAAGAGGTTAATTAAAAATACTAATAACAAAACAGTTACCGTATATACTCGAGTATAAGCCGACCCGAGTATAAGCCAAGGCCCCTAATTTTGCCACGGAAAACAGGGTAAGCTTATTGACTCGAGTATAAGCCGGGTGTATAAGCCACCGTCCTGCTCCGTGCTCCCCCATCCAGCCCTGTGCTCCCCCATTCTCCTCTGTTCTCCCCCCCTCCTGCTCCTTCCTCCGCTGTGTTCCCCCCCTCTTGCTCCATCCTCTGTGCTCCCCCCTTCCTGCTCCGTCCTCCCGTCCTGCTCCGTGCTCCTCTGTGCCCTCCATCCTCCCCCGTCCTGCTCCATGCTCCTCTGTGCCCTCCATCCTCCCCCCATCCTGCTCCGTGCTCCTGTGCTCTCCATCCTCCCCCGTCCTGCTCTGTGCTCCTCTGTGCCCTCCATCCTCCCACCCGTCCTGCTCTGTGCTCCTCTATGGTCTCCATCCTCCCCCCGTCCTGCTCCGTGCTCCTCTGTGCTCTCCATCCTCCCCCCGTCCTGCTCCGTGCTCCTCTGTGCTCTCCATCCTCCCCCGCTCCGTGCTCCGTGCCTCCATCTCCGTTCGCCCTCTTGCCCTCCATCCCCCCCATCCTGCTCCGTGCTCCTCTGTGCTCTCCATCCTCCCCCCGTCCTGCTCTGTGCTCCTCTGTGCTCTCCGTCCTCCCCCCCTTCCTGCTCCGTGCTCCTCTGTGCCCTCCATCCTCCCCCCATCCTGCTCCGTGCTCCTCTGTGCTCTCCGTCCTCCCCTCCGTCCTGCTCCATGCTCCTTGTCCTCCTCCATGCTCCCCCCATCCTCCTCCATCATACTCACCCTCCCCGTGCCATCGCTGAACGTCCCGACAATCCTCCGTTGTACCCAGCTTCCTGCAGCTCTCCTGTGCTGAGCGGTGACGTAATACCGCTCATTAAGGCCATGAATATGGATGCCACGCCTATGGGAGTGGAGTCACGTTCATATTCATGGCCTTAATGAGTGGTATTACATCACCGCTCAGCACAGGAGAGCTGCAGGAAGCCGGGTACAACGGAGGATTGCCGGGACGTTCAGCGATGGCACGGGGAGGGTATGATGTCCCAGCCACAGGCTCCTGCCGCGGCACCCCCTCCCCCGCTGGTTTCTGCCCAATGACTCGTGTATAAGCTGAGGGGGCATTTTCAGCACAAAAAAAGGTGCTGAAAACCTCAGCTTATAAACGAGTATATACGGTACTTGTGCTCTGTGGGGGTTGCAGGGTGCTGGATTGGTGAAGGTATTTTGAGAGAAGGGTGATAAGTTAATAGGAAAAGTTACCCCACCCCTATTACCTCATGTGGACTATCAGGAGCCACAATGTCCAATGCCCGGTATTAGATGGTGATGGAGCAGGTTCAGCATGAAGGATCTTCATTAGGGATGAGCGGATCTGTGGAAGTTCGGGTTCATTGGGTTTGACTTAATTTTAGTCCAGGAACCAGAATTTGACCCAAACTTGACCCCCGACCCGAACCTCATATAAGTCAATGCATACCTGAAATTTGGTGCTCTAAAATAGCTGTAAAATGGTCGTGGTAAGGAGGCAAAATGGGGTAGGAAATAGACAACTGCCCTGCAAACAAATGTGAATAAGAAAATTACTTAAAATAACACAGAGCAAAAATTAAAAAAAATAATAATCTTCAACCAAGAGGCAGAGGTCCAAGTTGAGCAGTGCCTTGCTTATGTATTTTATTGTACTTCTTAATAAATAAAAACATAAAAAAAAACTTGGGTTCACCCATATTTTTTATAACCAGAAAAGGGAAAGCAGACAGCTGTGAGATGGTGTTATTATACTGGGGAAGGAGCCAATATTCATGGACCTTTACAGCCTATCAATATTAGCCCCCAGCTGTCTGCTTTGTTAAAAATGGGGGGACCCACAAAAAATTATGTGGGGTCCCCTGTATTTTTAATAACCAGTAGAGGCAAAGCAGACAGCTGAGGGTTCATTAATAGCTTGGGAAGGTCCATGGGTATTGACCTCTTCCCAGCCTAATAAGACCAACCCTCATCCTCCCCAGAAATGATGCATCCATTAGATGCACCAATTCTGATGCTCAGCCTCAACTCTTCCTGATTGCCTGGTGTGGGGGCAATCGGGGTAATAGATTTTGGGGTTGATGTCAGCTGTGTAATGTTACTGACATGCGTTAGTGAAGTCATCGCCTGTGACAAATGACTGTGAGTGACTAGCACAGAGAGTCACTGCCACCCCAGCACAGATCACTACCACCCCACAGGGCACAGCCACCCCACAGAGCACAGTCCCTCACAGAGCACAGCCACCCCACAGAGCACCGCCACCCCACAGAGCACAGCCACCACACAGAGCACAGCCACCACACAGAGCACTGCCACCGCACCAGCCTGGGATGGGATTTCCCGGAGGCCACCGCACCAGCCTGGACCACCGAACGACCCCTGTGACCACTCCTCCACCTGTGCCGATCCCTTCCCTGGGAAGCTGAATTCGGACTGTAAGATGGACCCCTATTTGACACATTTTTTTCCCTATTTTCCTCTGAAAACTTGGGGGCGTCTTATGGTCAAGTGCGTCTTATAGTCCGAAAAATACGGTGTATATATATTACACACTCCTCAACTTTGAAATTACAACAAAAATGTAATGATATATAAATGATGAATGAATGCTAATTAAATATGCAGATGATAAACAAATGGAAACACAATTTTCAAAATATTTCAATATCAATTCATTTAGTTTTAGGTCTGAATGCTAAGTGCAGAAATGCATGCATTTAAATATCTTGGAATGCTATAACATAGATTATTAATAGTTGTCTGAGGAATGTTCCGCCACGCTCAATGCACTTGGCCTGCAAATCATCAAAATCCACTATTGGCAGCTCCCTTTGCACTCAATGAAAGACAAGTCCGAGATGCTGGAGACTATGGTAGCATGTTTATGCCATATTGGCTGATCACTGTAGTATAAGCAAGATGCGGCCTGGCATTCTATTCCAAGACAAAAGTGAAACTCTTCACTGAAGAAGACAAACCTCCAATCCAGCCTCCATTGCCATCTTGTTCTGCACCATGACAGCCTTTGTGAGTGGTAGCACAATGTTAGTGGAACACCTGTAGCTTTATGTCTGGCTTATAGCCTAATGTTATGTCATGCTATCGCCTTTTTATGGTTTGATGACTTAGGCCTGGTATGTGACATCTAATTTCACTTGCAATACAGAATGGATCAGTTGTATCAGTGGTATGGCAGTTTCTCCAAAGTGCTCCAGGAGCTGTTTTTAAACATGACACTGTCAGAACACATGTTGCTTGTGTTACTGTGAGCATCATGTGTGACCTATATGTACTACCATGGATAGCAACATCTTTGGACTTGTCTCACATCGAGCACATTTGGGACGACATTGGGCAGCAACTGCAAAGGGAGCTGCCAGCATTGGATCTTGATGATTCATAGTCCAAGTGCTTTCAGCATGACAAAATATTCTTCAGACAACCATTAGTAACCTCATTGATAGCAGCCAAGGCGTGTAAGTATACTACGGATTCCATAGACAGCGAGGATCACCAACAGAGATGTCTTGAACCAAGCTAAGCCAAAACTGTCACTGGAAGTTAAGATAACAAACAAAAAATAGCTTATTTTGGCCATATTATGGAGAGCCAGTCGGAGAAATACATCATGCTTAGATCATTCAGTGGCAAAAGAAGAGGATAGCCAAGAACCCGTGGTTTGCAGGATCAACACCATCACGTGTGACATGTGAATAATTATTGCCAAACAGAAAGAAGCAACACAGGATATAACTGTCTGGTGAGCACTGATCAATAGAATGACTGACATTCATACTCGACTCGACCATTGCAGCTCATCTTCATTCACTTAAATGTGGATGAACACTAACCACAGTCCATGGAGAAGGGTGCCAATATTTTCTTGTATAGACCCCTAGAAATTATTTATTACAGCATGGCCCAGTTAGATGTAAATTTGTAGTTTCTATGGAATTGACAGTATATTTTGCAAAATCAGGGTTTACTTTCAGAATATAGTCATTGACAACTTCCAGATCACATGAAATACAAAGACAAAGAATAATATGAGTTTGTAGAAAAAAGAAATAAAGAAGCTCACCACGCCGATATTGTTTGGGAAACACCTGAACGTTGAAGAATGGGTGCCAGTTCCTGCTGAAGCTCAGCTATTGTAGAACTGACGGTTCTCAAAGAATAAATTGGTAGACGTAAATTAAACTTGACAATTGAAAATTCTGGCTTCTTATTTTATTAAATAGTTATTTAAAAAAATGTTTATACAAATTACATAACACAGTTTACATTGTATCTCTAATTCTTTACATAAAGAATCACAGTAAAGCTCTTAAATCCATTCATTCTGGCTCAGCCAGCAAATGGAATGATGTCATTTAACCCCTATGCTACCAAAGGAGCATGCAATTACCAAGCCATTCCAAGCGCCTCTGTGAAAGGATTAAAAATGCAGCAGGTGACAAAATACTCAATGCAAATTTCAAAAGTACATAAAAATTTAAAAGATTGAAGGACATCATAAATAGAGAGGGAGGTACAGTAAGTACGGATATAAATTATTTACACATTAAAAAATGTCTTGGTCTGATTATGATCATAAAAACATTCTATATAATCACTTTTAAAGAGGATGTGTCAGCATGATTTTGCTACCTCATCTGAGAGCAGCATGATGATTCCAGAGATGTGTCACTTACTGGGCTCCTTGCTGCACTTTTGATTAAAAATGGTTTTATCTACTACAGAGCTACCAGTTTTCTGAGTGCTGAGCTCTGTGTAACCCCGCCCACACCACTGATTGGCAGCTTTCTGCACACTCATCTGCCAATCAGTGGTGGGCCTGTGGTTGGACTACCTGATAGCAGGTTTACTAGTCCTCTAGTGGTAACCTACTGCTAATAAAAGAGATTTTATAAAAACTACAATAAGCAGCCCAGTAAGTGACACATCGCTGGAATCAGGGTCTCTGCACCTACATCATGCTGTTTTCAGATTATGTGGCAAAAATCCGGTTACTAATTCCTTTTAAAACCAAACACTGATGGAGAGTGGTAAAGTGACTGATTTTTCTGAAAAAAAAAGTGAAATTTGCAGAGTATAATATATTGCTGCTGTAACATTACACATTAAATAAACAAATACAATTTAAATTATGGATGTAAGAGCAGACCCTTCGATTCTACAAAAACATTCTGACTGTCCTATATAAAATTCTAGCTGTTGATCAATTATTTACCCTGGGCACATTCATCTCAGTAAGACTGTTTCTATTCCCAGTGTCATCTGGAGAGTCTTTGCTTATTTCAAAATTCACATTTTGCAAAACTAAAGGGATCTGATTATCTCCTGATGGGGCAATGTTTCTCCAGTGTAGAGAATCAAGCTCACTATTTTCTTAGGGAAGTAAGATTCCAAAAATGTATTGACTAGTGCAGAAACTAGAGGGGGTGCTACATGACAGAGGGCTTCTCTTTGGTGTTCTTACAATTCATGTGTTATGCATTGCCCCCATGAGTCTTACACCAGACATAAAACCGTAATAACAGAAAAGTGTTCGTCATCTCAACACGTTTGGAAGTGCCACCCTCTATAAAGATTCAGAGCTTGTATGATCATATGATGTGTTAATCGGATTCTTTTTTTAGGATAATCTAGTTTTATAGCCAATTCATATGATGGCAATGTCGGAAACCCATACAGAATACAGCTGAATCAGATATTATATATCTAAAGCCAATTGAGATGGTCATTCACTAAATGAGTAGAATGTAGATAATTCTATGGAGAAATAATTGAGTCAATCTCATAACTGGCAAGGAATGAATAATTTGCTTACATGTTACATATTGTCTGAATCTGTACAGTTACTGATTGTTAAATTTTTAATCCAGAATGTTTTGATAACAATGAATGCATTGCTTGGTAAACTGATCACTGCTAACATTTTTATTTTTTTATGCGTTAGATCCTAATCCATTCCTTATACACATCTATATGCACACACCATTAAAATACAGATAGACCAGTTCCTTATTTGTCTTTGCACAAGTAACCGTAATAATGATTGACTATTTGACTGATTAATATTATAGGCATTTGGTATTTCTTATTATGGACCTTATTAACTCAAAAGCCTCTACAAAGAAGTGGGGGTTCCTGCTGAACTCTCCCAGAAATTAAAAGTAGAAGACAAAGGGCAAAATATGCATTTGATACAATGTCATTCTATAGTTACCTTTCCATGAAGCAGTTTAAGACGGCTCTTCAGCTTAAAAAAAGGGCCCCAAACATGTTGGCTTGTAACAGGAGTGTTTGTAGCCAAAATTTTGAGGTATTAGAAATTGATGTAAAGTCCTCAATAATAATTTTAAAAAAAGTAGATTACCATTTTCCTAAGTGTAATTACAGCAGGATAATTCTGCCACTATATGTTTCAAAGGTAAGTAAGTCTTCATACATGAGGAACAACCTTCTGGCTTTATCAGTTTAACTATATAGGTTACATTCAGGGATGATAGCCCGGTCTCGAAGGGCTACCTCGAGGTCTGGATACACTCTCAGATAGCAGTGTACTATAACTGATCATCAGGGCATAGTTAATTGCCGTGGTGGTTTAGAGGTCACGATTGTACAATAAAGCAAACAAACTAAAGAAAATTTTGCAAACTATTCCTTAGACACCAAAAAAAGTTGCACTTTCCACTACAATAATACAATTCTGCCCTGCTGCATCCTATGCATTAGGTATAAACTTTAACCCTAAAGAGGCACTGAACAGTTGGAAAATGCAACAAAACATTCACTTTTCCTTCCACTGTAGTACTAAGTATAAAGGCCCCATCTCACATAGCGAGATCGCGATGTCTGACACGTACCAGCGATCAGGCCCCTGCTGTGAATCGCTGGTCGTGTCAGAAATGCCTGGACTTTTTTTTGATCGCTGGTCTCCCGCTGGCCAGCACGCATCGCTGCGTGTGACAGGCAGGAGACCAGCGATCAGCTGGTAACCAAGGTACACATTGGGTTTCCAGGCACGGGGCTGTGCCTGGAAACCCGATGTGTACATTGGATACCAGCACGCTGCTGCAGGGGAGCTGGTAACCAAGGTACACATTGGGTTTCCAGGCACCGCGCAGCGCCTGGAAAGCCAATGTGTACCTTGGTTACCAGCTCCCTGCATCAGGGGGCTGGTATCCAACGTACACTGCGGGTTTCTAAGCGACGTTACCCGCAGTGTCGCTGTCCTGATCGCTGCTGAGCTGCCTGTTTGGCAGCTCAGCAGCGATATGTAGCGACACACCAGCGATCCTAACAAGTGCATATCGTTGTCGGGATCGCTGGTGCGTCGCTATGTGAGACGGGGCCCTAAGAACAGTTTAATGGGATTAATTCTTGTCATTTCAGAAGGCAGTTCAGCATTTGACTAATCTGTAATGACAAAGAGTGTGCACCATTAATGTGAGTAAATGAACCTTCTCCATGACCCCAGATCCTGTACGAATAATCATCCAATGGCTATATCTATTCAGACTTTGGCAACAGGAACTACACACTTACTACAACAGTTTCTTATCAAACCAAGTTCTAAACATGTAGATCACATTCACATTTGAAAGGGCCCTCAGGAGATCATGGCAATAAAAAATAAGTTCCATCTTCTGAATATCCAAGGCACTTAAGTAGGAAACAGGACTATGTTAAAAGGAAAAGTGATGAATGAAGCTGCTCCTGATATGTAAACAGCCCCTATTTCCTAATCAAAAATACAACAAGAAAACAGCTTCTCGTAGGTATAAGACACTAGATTCTCCTATTTTACCAAAAAAAAAAAAAAAAACAATCATACACAGTACAATGAACTGGGCATTACAATCCATAAATATAACCCATTAAACAAAAGTCAACAAATAGGCACCAAAGCACCAAAAATGCCAGGTATTGCCCCTTGAATTGCTACTAAGTGCTACTTAATGTGAGAGAGAGCACCTATGAAAACTTAATCTAAATATTTTCACCCAATCTGAGGATTCATTATCGATATGTGGGCTGACGTTGGGTTTTCTTTGCTTTGTTGCACCAAATTCTTAGTGACACAACGTAACCAATGTTCGCAAAGAAGCAGATCCAAAACTGGTATGGGATCCTCAAGAAAGAAGAGAAGGTAACTCTTACATTTCTCTTAGTTTTTTTTAATTTAATATTGGATTTATATGCTCCACATCAGAACTGTGTGAACGTGCCATAGTGGTTGGGTAGACCAGAGGCATGCCATTTACCTTGAAATGAACTAATGCTACATGACCACTACATGTAAACAAATGGCTGATGAGTTATGCTACATATAGTTAAGGCAGGCACAGCTAAGAAGTGGCTTCTAGTTTGCTCCTAGCATGCTTTGCTACCCAGTTGGTTATGCATATTTTAAGGCTGTTCATACTTGGGTGCATGCACTGGACAGGCAGACTTTGGAAACTGGACAGATGGACACTATATATATATATATATTATATAGAGAGAAAAATATTCCACATTTCTACCATCAAGAACAGTATCTATTAAAGGAGAGAATGTGTCTCCTATGGAAGTCTCTATGAAGAAAATATTAAATAATGTGTGTATGACATAAATGTATGAACCCAAGGTTAATATTTTCTACTGCTGGTCTGAATGATGCCAGTAGAATAACTTGCCTGTTCTCTTTCTCATTGTAATGATATCAAAGATTAATGAATATGCCATTATTTTCTCTCACTCAATAAATATGTTGCACTAGTACAATCGCAGAAAGGGAACCAAAATAATAGGCATTTAAAAGTGGGCACTGAATATCCTGATCACTGGTGAAAATGAGCTTCTCAAAATGTCCATAATCTATTGTTCTCTTTCTTTAATCCACCTGAAAAGAAAACTGACTAGATAGGTTACTAAAGTGCTTCTCTCTAGTCGTATACAAAAGGCAGCCATTTTGAAGTTAAACCAATGCTCAGAGGAATGCGAAATAGAAATTTACTGGTACCAACATGCCAAGATTTAAGAAGTTTAGAATCCTATAGAATAGCTGTCTCTAGTATTTTATGAAGAAGGGTACACTTTAACAAATCTTTCTACGGCACACTGATAGCAGTTTAGGGGTCAAATGTAACTTTAAAAAGCTTCACCAGAAAACAATACATGAATTGTAATCATCCCCACCCACCCAAACATACAATACATAAAAGGTACAATCAAAGCCAGCTCTGAATATAAAACCCTTTAAAAATGTGTCCTTAGATTTAGGCATTTTGAAAAAAAAAAAAAACTGTAATAGACCACCTGAAGAAGATGGTCACATTTCCATTAGAGACCTGACTGTAGAAAATGGCTCTGAATCACAAGTAATCTTAAGGCTCTTCTACTCATATCTAGATGCTGTCGTGCAACTCTTCACTCCGCGCTGGGAGAAGTTGATCTCGGTCTGCTAAAAGTGCTGTTTCCCAAAGGTCCAAGTGGCAACACAAACAACACTGATACGAGATTTTAATTCACATCACTCCTCCATGGAGAGACATGACAGTCTGAAAAGTTATATATCAGGTCTGCAACATTAGGAGGCATTGTAGTTTTGGGAGGCATTGATTGAGCATAAGAATTGTTCATTCTTCTTAATCTAGTTCCTTCAATTTGTTTTTGTAGAAACACAGTTTCAGTGTCCTAATGAAGAAAGCAGCTGAAACAGCTATTTGATTGCCACCACATCTGATGGCTAGGAGAAAGGGCATTACCAAGTGTTCACAATCACGTAGCTGGAGCATTCCGTCATGCCTCAGAACAACATTTCTGTGGATTCATTTTCACCTTATGTTTTATCCCATCATAAAGCTCAAAATTGTAGTTCTCCAATGTTGTAGAGCTGCGAGAGGAAAGGCCTGTGTAGGAGCACGTGCAGTAGAGTAGTAAACCAGCACAAATGGCCCCAAGAAGGACTCCGAGAGAACTCATCGCAATAATGGTAACCAAAATTGGATCCAAAGTATAAAGCCAACTTTCCTCCTTATCAGATCTTGGAGTTACCACATTATTTGTGGGGAACGTTGTATGCGATTCATAGTCACCTACAATACAGTAAACATTTATTAGGAATCAAACAACAATATATAGTATAATATTCAATATAAAACAGGAAAGAGAGAAGAACAGAGAGAATAAAAGGGTCTCTTACTTATTTTCCCTCCATAGCTACGTCCCTGTGGGTCATGATGTCTTATGATTGGAACATCCACTAAAAAAAGCACAAAATAAAACATTTTTTACATGACAAGTAAACAAGTTAAAATCGTTCGGAGAAAATTCAGAAACAAAAAGCATATATTATATAAATTATGTAATGGAGATTATAATTTATAGTTTCAACTACCAAACAGTTTGAAGGTTTTAGTTTTCTCTACATTTTGCAAATGTTATTAATGTGTGCGAGGTATGTGTTTTTATTTTGCAACGGCTATATAACAATTCAAACTGACAGTTTAACTATTGATAATAGTTGTATTAAAAAAAAAAAAAAACGTATGTACGGTATATGTTATAGGACAATTATTTTTTGCTGCTCAAGGACAAAAATCCAAGTTCAGGAATTTGTAGGTAGTTTAGGAAAAAAATGAATGATCTGACTGGTTACCTTGGGCAGCCCACACATATCTATGCCCGATTAAAATTTTCTATGTGAGATGTTGTGTCGGATCACAGTTTTTTTAATTAACCATGCTAGAGTGCAGAAAAGAACAAATCAAAACTTATTTTTATTATTTTTTTGCAAATAATATGTACATTTTTTAATATACCAGAAAGAGAGTAAAAGTAACGGGAAGTCTCTAGAGTCTAGATCAAGATTGGTTATAAGTCTATAGTTAAATAGCCAAGCCATTTTTAGCACTGTCAATAATAAATTTGTAAATCGCCACCAGAGAACATATTAGTTCAGAGCAGCTAAAATTATCCATGCCATGGACTGCTCACGTCATTCCAGATCAGTTAGTACATGGTAGTTGGCACCCACATCAATCCTGCTAAACCAGACAATTTATATTTCTGAGAATATGATATACATGCAAGTTTGTACCTTATTTCAGATTTATTTTTTTGTTCTTGCGAATACATTTATATGAACATAAAAATAAATCCTCCATCATAAAAAACTGAACTAGTACAGACACAATTTGCTGTATTGTACCAAAGATTTCTGTTGCCTAAAAATGACTAATTAACTAACGGACCAATGTATTAGAAAATCAGTCATGCTCTTATAATATTGGCAAGCCAAGGAAGGGTTTTAATCCTATAATCCATTTGCATACCGACTCATCTTGTTATACCAGATTGCCTAATCGCATAAAAGATAATGTGCTGAATGGGGGGGTTACAGGCCACATGTGACTCTTAAGCCCCCGTCTCACATAGCGAGATCGCTGCTGAGTCACAAGTTTTGTGACGCAACAATGATCTCCCCAGCGATATCGCTGTGTGTGACACTTATCAGCGACCGGCCCCCCTGCGGGGTATCGCTGATCGTGCTCGAATGCCCTGGACATTTTTTTGATCGTTGGTCTCCCGCTGCCCAGCACGCATCGCTGCATGTGGCAGGCGGGAGACCAGCGATCAGCGAGCTGGAGCTGGTAACCAAGGTAAACAACAGGTTTCTAAGCGCGCGCGGCGCTCAGAAACCCGATGTGTACGTTAGATACCAGCGCGCTGGTGCAGGGAACTGGTAACCAAGGTAAACAGCGGGTTTGTAAGCGACGCGCAGCGCTTAGAAACCCGATGTTTACCTTGGTTACCAGCTCCCTGCACCAGCGCGCTGGCATGCGGGTAACTAAGCGACGTTACCCGCGTAGTCGCTGTCCTGATCGCTGCAGAGATCTGCCTGTTTGCAGCTCACCAGCGATCATGTAGCGACATACCAGCGATCCTGACAAGTTCATATCGTTGTCGGGATCGCTGATGAGTCACTATGTGTGACGGGGCCCATAGAGAGACGCAGTTATATCCCATACTTTCCCATATCACCTTCTACTCCTTTTTCACCGTACATACAGCTTCTCACAAAACACTGGATGAACATTGCATCAGCTGAGAAACTAAGTCTGGTGAGATCATCTCAATAAATTTCTGCTAAGCTGCTGATGTACACCAGCATGATTGTGTTGCTTACTTCTGTCCTTTAGGGAAAGGGAAAAATGATGTCCCATTTTGTTGATTACCCCAGAGAGAGGACAATCTTCATTATAATCACATTCGGGCAATTTAGCACTTAGCAACTTTCGTAAAATCCGGGAACTACCATCATTGTCGTCTCAGGTGACAGGCTGATTGAAACTTCAAGACAGTAAGCAAAATGCTGATACCATAAGACAGAGAAGATGATGGGGAACAAAAAAAAAGCTGTGAATTTGTTTAAGTGCTTGAGAGCCAGCATGATTTATCCCAACCATTTCCAGTGGTAAGTAAAGAGAAACAGATGTTTGTACAAAAATATTATCCTTTAATTACATTCCACACAACACATGATCAAATAAGTTTCAAATTTCCATATTTTTTTTCTTTCATTCTCAGGCAGAGGACAAAGCAAGAAATGTGCAATTATAAGGGAGGAGGGAGAAAATTATTGGATATCATATTTTTTCCAATAGTGATTTTTACCAGGCTTTTCATAGAAAATAACAATTTACAGCATATAGGTAAGGAACAGCATTCTCCATGCCCAATTGTAAATAATTAACATGTAGAATCATGGATAACATTTATGGCGTGATTTTATATTAAAGGGCTGTGCCTTCAGTCAGAGCACTTAGATAATCACATTAAATGAAAGATTTCTCTGGAGTATCTAAAATATGGGCAGAATCATGGCTGAGAAATGCCATAACCTCTAGACCAGGACTTTGAAGAGCACTTGACCAATAAACCAATATGATTATAATGGTCCGTTATTATTATTACTTGTCTATTACAGAGTATTAGTTCAAATAGTTGATGCTTCTCTTATGAGACTTGAATGTTGGGCAACCATCTATAAGTGTTGGGCAACCAACCAACCAAAAAGGTGGTATTTTTGTATAGGCAACCAGAAGAGTGGCATTCTGCATTCAGCTTCTCTTTAATGTGATTATCCCTTTAATAAAATACCATAACATCTCCCCCTTGCCACAAGGCATATTTTGAAACTATTTTTTTCCTTATAACAGATTATGCCTTTTCTACAAAGAAACTGTGTTTGACTGACTACTGAGTCCAATTAGTTTTGTATTGTAGACCTCGATAATTGTGTTTGTTAAACGTTTTAAAGCAACCACTTCAGAACCAGACAGCAAGATGACAAACATTGTAACGAAGAAGACTTTACATTGCCGGGAAAGAGAACATACATTTCATGATATTTATCTTTTTATCAACTTCTTTCCAATTTTAGAACCGACAACAACAATAACACAAGTATCTAAAAGGCAGAAAAGATGTAGAAGAAAAACACATTAATGATGAACAGTTTACCAAAAATAGGAAACTGAGAGCCAAAGGTGCCTTGTTTTGTTTGTTCCTTTTGTTTAGTTCTTTTTCTTTGTGCAGCTAGTTACGTCTTTGAGCAGGGGGTTGGACCAGATGGCCCAGGAGGTCCCTTCCAACTCTACCATTCTATGATTCTATGACTCTATGTGTACATGTATATACTGTATGTGTGTGACTGCGTGTGTGCATATATTTATGGTATATACACACTTACACATAGGTATAAATATCATTTTCAATCGAACCAAACAATAAATGCTATTTACAATTAAGGAACTTTGTTCTAATTATGTGGCAGCAGATGGTAAGCCTTAGATACTGCTGTTAGATTAAACAGACATAAGAAGGCTAGCAGCAGAATTTCACTTACACTTTTGGACTGATGTATTTTTTTTAAACAGTCACAATAAATTTCCTCCTGTAATTAGGCTCTATGAAAAAAAAATCTGTACAAAAAACATAGCTCCGGAAGGAAGCCATTTTGTAAGAACCGCTTTCATGCTAAATGGGTTTATAATGCATTGTGCAGCAAGTTGGCTTGATAACAGACTAAGTGGATCATGAGAATTAATTCTTGCAACATAGATCCCTGAAGAATATTGGTAATCACCACACATAGACTTAACACCCTTCTTCCATACCCTGTTATGTTGTCCAAGTGTTCCCTACAAAGTTTGTAGACTATGTCAAGTAAGAAGGCATACAAAGTCAAGGCCATTGAGAACCTCGTCTCATCTAGGCGGCAACAGTTGGACAACAGGGACTAACAGAATTTGGAAGTCTACTGAGAAAAATAATATAACAGAAAACGACAAGAAACAGTTAACATTAGGTTGCCTTAAAACTAATAAATGGTTTTGTTACATGTGAAGTAGAGGAAACATGGAAATTTAAAGCTGGCTGAATTTTATCTGGTTTTATCACTCTACACTTCTTCCTGTTTAGTCTTATGGTATACAGGTACTTTACAATGTACAAAATATTTCAACTTCTAGGCACATAGTTATGTGCGCATTACATCACAGAAAAATAATTAGCAGTAATGCCAAATGGACAAAACCAATCTAATACAAAAAGGCTCAAAATCATTATACACAGCAGTGAACTGTATACTAGAATTTCTGTGAGAAATACATTCAAACACCCAAAGAACAGCATGAATACAAAAAAATATACATTTCTATGTCACTTTAGCATATAAGGCCACCCATTTGCTACCTAAAAAAATAAGTCAAACTTATTGTTCTTAAGCTCCACTAACACTGAAACTGCAAAATGTGTGAGCCACAATTGTTATGTACATTACAAAAAAATAAATAAAAACACATGACAAAAGTGCATGTGTCTCATCGATTAGAGATGTGTCTTCATCAGGACCAGAAATAAAGGTCAGGTGATGAGAATTTTCTCCTGAAATGTATGACCCAAATGAAAGAGTTTTAGCACTAAGATTTCAATTTTTTGGTTTACTTTTTAAATATGGTAAAAAAAAATGCTGCAGACATGGATGAAATTAGCTATAACGAGGCCCTGGTAACCTAACGGAATGTTTTTGTTATTTTTTAGAAGCATCTATGTAGATGGCATAGTACAAGATTAGAACATAGAGTTATTATTTTTATACCAGAAATAGCAGTCACTTTGATGGGGCCGAGGAGCAGTACCAGCCTTAGCCTAAGGACGCGTGCCGGCGGCTGTAGATTCTCCCATCCGAGAGAATCAGGACGATTATACAAATGACACAATAATCAGAGTATGATCAGAGTGCCAGCAGAGTGTGATCTGATTTTCTCGAATGAGAGAATATGATTTCACTGTGAGGAGAAGATGAGGAACAACATTTTTTTCATCTTCTCCATTCTGTGAATCAGCAGAAATCAGAGTGTACTCGGATGTCATCCAAGTGCAGTCCGATGTTTCCCACGCACTCATTGACTTGCATGGCTGAGTGTAATCCAAACATCGGATCAAACTGGGATTTTTTTTTCCTTGGATCAACTCTGTCAGAAAAATCAGACACGTGCACGGCCCCATAGACTAACATTAGTCTGGGTGCGATCCGATGTCTTGTTGGCATGCGATCGGATCAATAATATGGCCGTCTGTCTGCACCTGCCCAAAGAGGAGAGATGGGCTGCTTCTGCAATAAAGATCCTGTTTTCTAATCTTGTACTACTTGAAGAAGGTCCCATATTGGAACGCAAGTAATACTCTCTTATACCAATTGCAAGCTTATATGTCATAGTGTCCATATTACCTTGGATATTTTTGTTAGTGATTCCATTAAACACTACCAGGGCCTGACATATCCAGTTCCAAAGGTGGGAAAGAGACAAATTTACTGCAGATGTAAACACCATACGTAATATTTCTAGGTCTGAACTTTAATGTATAAAATCTGCTAATCGTACTAGAAATGTGTTAATTAAAACGTGGTACATACCAATAGTTCATGTAATTTGTAGTAACCACTATTTCTCTATTACAGTACATAAAATAAATGCATTGTCTCTTTATCAGCCGTGCTGTTATCTGAGGGACATCACAGAGGTCTGCATGGCCACTTTTTATCTCTCTCCTACCAGGCTTTCATCTTTGCTCAGTTATCTCTAAAGCCTGGGTCTCACATAGCGATACACCAGCGATCCGACAACGATATGCACTTGTCAGGATCGCTGGTGTATCGCTATATTATCGCTGCTGAGCTGCCAAACAGGCAGCTCAGGCAGCGATCAGTACAAGCGACACTGCGGGTAACATCGCTTAGTTACCCGCAGTGTACCTTGGATACCAGCGCCCTGATGCAGGGAGCTGGTATCCAAGGTACACAGCGGGTTTCCAAGCGCTGCGCGGTGCCTGGAAACCCGCTGTGTACCTTGGATACCAGCTCCCTGCATCAGGGCGCTGGTATCCAAGGTACACAGCGGGTTTCTAGGCACAGCCCCGCGCCTGGAAACCCGCTGTGTACCTTGGTTACTAGCGGATCGCTGGTCTCCCGCCTGTCACACGCAGCGATGCGTGCCTGTCAGCGGGAGACCAGCGATCAAAAAAATGTCCAGACATTTCAGAAACGATTAGCGATACCCGGCAGGGGGGCTGATCGTTGCTAAATGTCACACACAGCGATATCGCTGGTGAGCTCGGTGCTGCGTCACAAAACTAGTGACTCAGCACCGATCTCGGTAGCGATATCGCTATGTGAGACGGGCCCTTTAATACTAATACTAATACTAAAGGGCCCGTCTCACACAACGATCTCGCTAGCGAGATCGGTGCTGAGTCCTAGTTTTGTGACGCAGCAGCGAGCTCACCAGCGATATCGCTGTGTGTGACATTTAGCAACGATCAGCCCCCTGCCGGGTATCGCTGATCGTCGCTGAAATGTCTGGACATTTTTTTGATCGCTGGTCTCCCGCTGACAGGCACGCATCGCTGCGTGTGACAGGCGGGAGACCAGCGATCCGCTGGTAATCAAGGTACACAGCGGGTTTCCAGGCACGGGGCTGTGCCTAGAAACCGCTGTGTACCTTGGATACCAGCGCCCTGTGCAGGGAGCTTGTAGCCAAGGTACACAGCGGGTTTCCAGGCACCGCGCAGCGCCTGGAAACCCGATGTGTACCTTGGTTACCAGCTCCCTGCATCAGGGCGCTGGTATCCAAGGTACACTGCGGGTAACTAGCGATGTTTACCCGCAGTGTCCTTGTGCTGATCGCTGCCTGAGCTGCCTGTTTGGCAGCTCAGCAGCGATAATATAGCGATACACCAGCGATCCTGATCGTTGTCGGGATCGTTGGTGTATCGCTATGTGAGACCCAGCCTTTATACAGAAGACAGGAGGGTGCTAAGAAGCATAAAATGATAGATGTTGTTTAACCCATTGTGTTGTTGTGAGCAAATTTTGCTCCATTGGTACTTCTCCATTGCAGGAAAACAAATGGAGCAGTGGCTGCCGATTGCTAAGTCCAGATAAATCAACATATCTATTGTCATTTCACTCCTTACTGTAGATATCACTTTACAGCAATGGTCACAGGGACTTTGTTGCTCTGTGTTAATAATACTGACTATATAGCCACTGTAATGACTATTACTAGATAAGACAGTAATAATTATATAATGTAGTGATATAGAAAGGTGCTGAACACATTAAGCAGAAATGACTTCATTCATAACCTGGGCAAATAGTGGCAAATAAAAGATGGCTCAGAAGTAAGAAATAAAATGACCCAATTAGATAATAAAGGAAACAATTTGATATTCCAGTGGTTCAGTATTGAAATACATGCCCAGTGGCACCTCCTCTGACTATGATCAATGAGAGCAAAAATGAGTAGGTGAATTATACCTGGGGAAATGTATAAAGACCAGTGCAGAGAACAGATAGTGGTGTTCCTCAAAGTAATTAATCGGTGGCATGCTTTTCACCTTTCTCATGGGATACTATTGCTTTATTTTGCATTCATTTTTATGCTGTACCCTCTTTTCTTCTTGTCACTTGTCCATAACTCACGTCTTGAAAACAGGCCCAATGAGTATTATTTTGTATGATGTGAGGCCATAAAAATAGTTGCTTAAGCAAAATGGATTTCTGAAAGTTTACAAAAAGAACAGTTCTCAAGAAACAAAAATAATTTTTCCTTTTTCTTTGTAATTGCATATATGTACTCTAAGCTGTCTAAAAATGTACTGCAGTGAGCTGCTCCACAGTATTGGCAGATATATCTTTCCTGTTACTCCTTCGGTAACATTGTATTTCTTAATGTGACTACCATGGTTTCAAGATCTGTTCCCTAAGCACAAGTTGGAAAATTGGCACAATCATTTAAGAGAATAACTTGTGCTTAGAAAATTCCTGAAATGTCAGCGTGTAAGGAGTATAGGCAAACGGGAATTAAAAAGTAGCAAAATAACATTATGTATGTATTATAGTAAGTGTACAATAATATTCACAAACATTATAGATTTGTCCCCAAAAATTTTATGTCTCGGCCTTTACCGTGGATAGTACTGGATGGCATTAGTGTTGGTGGGCTCACTGAAATACATTTCTTCTATTAGTGGCTTTCACCACTTTTCTCGTTCTACTTCATACACACAAGAATATGGATATGCATGTATGTATACTCTTACAAACTTTCCTCCATGTTGTCAGGCAATATTTGTTTTCCATCCGGGGAAAAAACAAAAAAACTTGGAAAAATAATTGTCTTTGAAAATAAAATAAAGAGCATTCAGGTTCTAAAAGGCATTGCCCCTTTATCTCAAACATATTCCAAGATGCAGCATTAGATTTTAGAGACAGTCAAGAGGGGTCGAGATGTCTATGAGTTCAAAAATATGCAGAACAAAGTATTGTTGGGTTTATAAGGAAAGGGAGAATAAAAGTGCAAATTGAGCCAACAGTTCTTGAGTCTTTTAAGTCTAGATCCAGCGTCCAAATCGCCCTCAGCAACGTGAACTGTGATCGGGATCATCTTGCTCTAGTTTTATAGTTAAGGTAGGCTCCACTGCCAGAGGTGCCCCATTAGCGTAGTGTGAGGTTTTGTAGGTGATGGCTGGGTCACTCTTCTTGGCCGCATAGCGGAATCGGTGGTAGTGGAGCACCAAGGCTAGTGCGACGGAGACCAGCACCAGAACAGCGCCTCCTGCTGCCATAACGTAATACCAGTAGACTGGGATGGGCTGCACTGACACCGTATCCACTGTGGGCTCGCTCCCTGGTAGAAGGGTGCCCCCTGGTGGAGAGACACAGAAGAGCGTTGCTAGGTGGGATGTAGGAGGACTAAGATCAAGAAACATCACACATGCTTTTAAATGCTTTTTCAATTGTATTGATAAAATACACTCTCACTAATCTAGCAGAATAAAAAATCTATAATGTATAACTCTGTTATAATAAAGGAAATCTACACCTTAAAAATTCCTGACTGCCACGATAGCTATTATTGAAACGTTTCCATGCCTAAAGAGAGCATTTTCAATAATAACATATTTAATAATTTAAAATTATACATGCTCAGTCCTAAAGGTAGAATGTAATAGAATTCATATAAAGTATAGGAATGTCTCTCTAGAGAGTCATTTGAGCTACAATAGTCTATGAACCAAACAGTTGTAGTTACAAATACAGAGTAAGAAAACTTAATTGCAATGGTGGCCGTTCATGCACTTATTTTGCAGTAATTCACACAACCATAGCGTCTTGTAGAGGTGTAGAGCTTTTCTTCATTCATATTACAGCCACGAGTCTAGACTCCACTTTGGGTTCGGTAACCAGAACAGACGTGTATATGCCTAGGAGGCTGTTACTGTGTTACAGGCACATAGGTGGGTTAGGAGCTTCCGATGAAATATGGGTGAGAACATACAGCCGCTATAGGTTTGTGTGAATTAGTTCTTAGGGTGAAGAAAAGGGAATGGTTATCAGTCATAACAACACACCTATATACTTCTATAATTATACTATCACAATCTGTATATCTGATATAGATAGGCCAAGGGTATAACTACCATCCACACGATATGGGTGGTATGGTATGACTCAATGATGGATAGTTTAACTTAGAGCTAAAAAAAAACAGTCATGTACTTAAAGGGGCTGTTCAGTCTAAAATGAAAAGTCGGCAGCCACTCTGTGTGCTGTGAGGATTCGCCATTCTCTGTCTTGGAACGGCGGTCAGGTATGCGATATGCAGAACCCGCCTCGCTCAATACAAGTGACTGCCAACTTTTCATTTTAGACCAGACAACAGCTTTAAGATTGCATCTAGTAATGTGCTGAGCTGCTTGAAATTAATGACCACACAAACCTCTCTAAAAAATGATCCCACTCCTTTTAAGCACCTCATAAGCAGGAGCCATTAATATGTTCCGAGACTTCACAAGTTCAGGCAGCTGAACATCTCAAAAAACAATTTCAAACAAACACTAACTACAAATATTTGGTCTATTAATGTCTGCCAGAATTTTATGAAGTGCATAAACCGGGACGGGAGATGTTGACTTGATGTGCAAGACGATTTGTAATGAGAAACGTAAAAAGAAAAGGATGCCTTTAAATCTCCCTGACTAAAGCAAGTACGAATTCTCTAACTTTTCGGAAATTGCTTGTCCCTGTAGACTGGCCTTGGCTGCACCTAAATTTATGTTGAGCGATAGACATCCAGTTAAATTCTTGGAGGTGTATGAAATACCACAGAATGTAAGCTGGACCTTGACAAAATATACAGTTTCCAATAACACAGGGTCAGCCAAATCCCTTATCATGTAGATTTGTCTATATGTTGCCTGCTCAGCAATACTGTTCTCTTTCTTAATTTGTCAACTTAACTTGAACAGGCAATGCACTTTTTTATTCCTTCTCAAGGGTAAGTCAACCTCTCTGTAACTACTCATATGTCAGAGGCTTAGAAGATGTGTGCTGCAGAATAAGAAGTAAAATGTTCAGTATTGGAGCTTGCCTTCACCTCCTTCAAAATATGAACAGCTTCCTGAATATTAATTATATACAATGTGGCTACAAAATTAATGGGCTGAGGAAAAATTAAGGCAGCTGTAAAATACCTACAGCCGCTGTCTTTAATGGACCAGAGGTAGACACAGGATTTCCTAATTATTATTTATTATCCATAGGTGAGATTTACTGAGACACTAACTATGATTAACAGTCAGTACATCTGTAAAACACAGCTTCATTACTTTATTTAATATATTTCTTAATCATTTCTTATTCTCTGTTTAGCACTTTTTGTACATAGGGGTGTTTTCCTATACCACAGAATTTTTTTTTCCTACACTGAAAATCATTTACAAATATGTGAATCGATTTCTTTCCGCAGAAAAATTGGTTGGTCTAAGAAATCTATGAAAATTCTACTAAATCTGTGTTGTGTCCAGGCAACATGCCGCTATGACTTGATTGTGGCTTCTCATTGAATCATTAATGCCTAATTAGCTCTTGAACTTCTGTTCCTTAACACATTAATATTCAGTGAAAATTTATTAATTTGGTAGTGGTTTCCCACACAGCGTTTTATGGAAACATGCCACTGCAGTTTTTTTGAGACAGAAGTGGAAACTGTAAAAAAAAGAGAAATATAAGACCTTCCTTAAAGATAATCTGTCAGTAGGTTTTTGCTATGTAATCTGAGAGCAGCACAGTGTAGGGATAGAGACCCCAATTCCAGAGATGTGTCACGCACTGGGCTGCTTGCTGCAGTTTTGATACCTTCACTGTTTTTCCTGCTGCAGATTTAGCAGTGCTTTGAGTGTTAGCTCTGTGTAACCCCGCCCACTCCACTGATTGGCAACTTTCTGTGTACACTGTGCATAGACAGAAAGCTACCAATCAGTGGTGCAGCCAGGGTTATACAGAACTCCTGAATAAGGAGGACTACCTGGCAGCAGGTTTGCTAGTCCACTAGTGAAAATCTCCTGCTGATAAAACTGTGCTTGTTTTTTTATCAAATATACAGCTAGCAGCCGAGTAAGTGACACACTGCTGGAATCGGGATATCTGTCTCTACATTATGCTGCTTTCAGATTAAGTGACAAACACTGGTGATAGATTCCTTTTATAGAGAACCTGTCACTAAATTCATGCTTCCCGAATCAAACAAATACAATCAGGTATGTCTATCTTTATAACGCTATGGCTTTTCAGAGAATACAAAAAAAAGTCAGCCAGGGGCCATAGGGAAAGACCTGACTGCTCCAGTGCGGACCCCAGACCTGTCAATCAGGTATAGCAGGGTGGAAAGAAATCGGCTGGGGCAGCAGCAGACTTGTCAGATATCTCCCTATGGTTCGTGGCCGGCGCTTTTCAAACTATGTTTTTTCTGAAATGCCGCAATGTTTCAGAGACAGATATGATTGGCTGCAATTGTACAAC
The DNA here is from genome assembly GCA_033576555.1 of Oophaga sylvatica. Lineage (NCBI taxonomy): Eukaryota > Metazoa > Chordata > Amphibia > Anura > Dendrobatidae > Oophaga > Oophaga sylvatica. The sequence continues at coordinate 22,357,935 of JARQOD010000007.1, forward strand.
CAGGCTCTAATTAATGCTGCCTGTAGATCAGGTAAAATTCATTTAGTGACAGCTTCTCTTTTATATTTCCCATTCCACTTTGGCTAAATAAACGGCATAAAAAACTGCAACAAATACTGTATGTAAGATTTCAGCCTTAAAGAGAACCTGACATCTGATACATGCTGCCCAATCGGAGGGCAATAGGTATCAGGCTTAGGTTGTATGATCTCAGCCAGGTATGTTTTACCCTTAAATGCTGCGGTGTTTCAGAGAAAAACATACTTATAGTAGATGCAGGGGACTGGGCCGGGCGGCAGACTTGTCAGAGAGGCGAAAACCCGGCAGTTTCTCCCCACCCGCTACCCTAGGTTTTGGCTTACGTGCATATATAGGCAGAGACCTGTCAGTCACTGTCAACAGGCAGGGAGAAGTCACAAGGGACTGAACTGTCTGATTAGTCTGCTGTGCAGCTCGGTCCCCGGCAGCTACTAAACGTATGTTAATCTCAGAAATGCCTCAGTGTTTCAGAGCCTGATACACACTGTGCACGGACTGGGCAGCACGTGCCACATATCAGGGTCTCTATAGGACATAGTGCATTTCCATGGCTTTAGAATCTGAGCTACAGCACTGGATTTGGGCTGATTTTAATGTGATTTTACGCTGAAGTATCTTTATTCTGGGAGATGTTGCTCTGCAGTAGAACAGTGCTGCTAGCCTATTTTCAAAACTTTACTCTTATAGGAAGGAATCTAGGTATAATGAAGTGCCGAGGATGTGTGCGTGAACATTCCTGCAGCAGATTCATGGCTATGACAATTTCCTCGCCTCGCAGTCCATTGTTCATTATTTGTAGCAATGAATGTGTCACAGTAAAACTTCCTCCGTGAACGTCCCCAAATGTAAAATCAAAATCTGGGAACAAACAGCACCCTGTTCCCCTTGTCACCTCTTGTCCTGAAACTACTGCACATCAACTGCTATTGAAAGGGGTGTACTAGGTACAGATAATGAGTCGGATAACGAGGCACAATCACTTACAGGCAATGTGAATAACACAGATCCAAGGACTTTCACGGGGAAGGTTCACATTTCATTTTGTGTGACAAGAAACAAAACAGAGGACAGGACACAATTTTTTACACAAATCCATCTGTTCTATGAAGCTTTTCAACTCTGAATCTAATATTAGAGGATTTTCAACACATAGATGAAAACCCATGAAATGCAAGGCTTTTAGATTGCCTGAATCCAAGACTTTCCTAACTACAGTACATGCCAACCTTAGGGGTCAAAATAAAATGTATGTATGAGGAATCATGACTGATGCCATTGTTCTCAGTCATATCCATCAGTCCTACAATACATGTGCCATTACTGGTTCAGGAAAAAAAAGACAAAGGATTACGCCACTTGCACTTGAGCATATGACGGGTCTACAGAAACACCGGGTTGTAAGGAGAAGTATGGCTATGTTCACAAGTTGCGTTTTTTTATGCGTTTTTTTTTCCGCAGGCAAAACCTGCTCTCTTGGCAGTAAGAAACTTGCTTCAAAAAGCAGGTTTTGCTTAGTTTTGGTTGCATTTTTTGCTGCGTTTTTGCCATGTTACATTTGCCTCTGGTGCATGCTGATACTGTAATGTTTAGTGCATAAAAAAATCTGATTCTACTTCATCAGGTTTTGGCACAAAAAACACAGCAAAGACTGATACCTGCTTTTTTGCAGCGTTTTTTTGCACCACCCATTACTTTCAATGGGTGAAAAACGCGGAAAGAAGTGAAATGTGCCTTTGGCAAAGACCAAGGTACTGCACAAAATACTCAGGACAAAAAAGCCAAGTTGTGTGCATGAGATATCTGAAATCTCACAGACTTTGCTGGTACTGTAAAACGCAGCTGAAAGTTTGCATAAAAGAACTCATTAAAAATCGATGCAAAATGCAACGTGTGAACATAGCCTAATACTGCACCTATTGTATCTTGTACCATTGTAGCAAATGGTTATCTTGTTGAATTCTGTTTTCTGGGGATAATATTTCCATGTCTTTCTTTTTTGTCCTTGTGAATTTTGTGCCAAATTCATAATTTTGCTCTTTTGCATGTTTTGTGCCTTTTTTAGTTAAAAGTTGCACAAAATGTCACACATTAGTGTAGAATAGAACGTGAAAAAGAAATAAGTACAAAAAAATGTGCCAAGGATGTAGTGAAGCACATTTGCCCAAAAGGTGTGCCACTTTTAAAAAGTGACAAGTGATCAATTAGGCCCAAAAAATTGAACTGTTGTCTAACAACAAGCACAATGATGGACAAAAATATAAAATTGGCAAACAGCTTTAAAAAATGTGTTAGAAATGGGGGCAAAACAGATAATGAATTAAGTGGGGAAAAAAGGAAATGTGATTGTTAGATAACTGCTGTACCTCCGTCCAGCCTCCCGGGAGGTAACTCCGACTTGTGAATGAGGTCTATAGGATAATAGGTATCTTAATAAGATGGATATAGCACGTAATTAATATTGTAAATATGACAATTATCCATTACTCAATAAATAGATAATTTCCAGTTTCGTGTGAATGTCAGACTAAACAGGGCAGATTATAATGAATAATGCATGATTTGGGAGAATAACTGTGGGAGAACAAGCTAGTCTCTAGCATCCAGCCAAACCGTTACTATGTTTTTGCTGGCTTTGCTTTAGACTTCAGCATTATACTGATAAATTTGGAAAAACAAAAAAAGATATTTCAGACATGTATAAAGGGAACGTATCAGGGAAAAGGCAGAGTTAAAATAGCTAAATAAGCTGCCAGACCGCAAAGCAAAAAAAAATCCTAAGCAGGAGTTGTCCATAATTGAGCTTTTACACTAGAGGACCCTCAGCAGCCATGAAGACAAATCAAATATTGCTGATAAACACAATGACCAGTGGAAAGACCGGACAACTGAATACAAAGGGAGAGAGGCTGCGGTTGCAAAACTCCTGATTATTCCAATCCTGGAGCACGAGTAAATATTCAACAACGGTCTTGGCAAGACATTGCATTTTTTTCTGGTTTAGTTATAAAAGCATCTAAAGAAGAAAACAACGAGCAAGTGGAGAGGAGGGCGGAGGTGAGTTGGGGGCGAACATTGCATATTTGTAGGGCTGCAGAGTTTCGGGAGTCTGCAGAGGAGTAGCTGCTGCCTAATTCAAGCTGAGGCTTTGACATGAGAGCGATAGGACTTCTTCAGAAGTCTGCATTTTTATTTTATTCATTTTCTAGGCTTAAAAGCTCGTAAACCTGTAACTGATTTGGGCACACAATACATGTGCCAGACTCTATATGACATGCCAGTTTCCATTATTTATATAGCACCAACACATACAGAAAATATATCCACATTTTAGTATGTGAAAATAATCTCTACAATGAGCATTGCCTCCTCCAACTAGTCTTGTGCTGCACCACGCAGGTATGACACTCCGCACAACTCCTCCACTCACATAACAGTAAGTGGTGTCACTTGCCGCTCCTTATCCTGATCAACTGCTAGGTGACTGAAAATGGCAGTATGCTGAATAATCTTTCAGCTAAGAGCAATATTATGGGTAAGCTTGGCTCTATTTTCCCCCAAAATCTATACGAGCTGGTATGTCACTCTCCACAAGGAGTAACCTTACCCCCCAGACCCCAGTCCAGAGCCTCTCATCTAGCCAAATCAGATCTCTCCTACTTTGCACTGACGAGGACCAACAGTCCGAAACACCGTGTCTGCAAATGGAGAATCTGATTTGGCTTTTATCCTAAGTCATATTACAAGACTCGTTAAAGGGTTGATTGTGACTTGTAGGATCGCTACTTCCAATAGGTGGCACTATAGAGTACAAGTCCTCTTTGTTTGAAGAGGCAATTTGCATATAGTTATATATACACATTTAATAAAAAAATAGAAAATAGATGAGAGCACTTCTTTAAGAGGCATGTATCAATGGGTTAGGCACATACTATTGCAACTCATAGTTCTTTAAAACCGACATAAAAAACACCAGTCTTGATGAACTGGGCCCAATGGGAGAGTTAAAAAAACATACCAAACAAACACAGATAATTTGTGCAGAGAAGTAAAAGAAGATGGCATACAGAGTCAGGTACAACCCAGTGCAGACTGTAGGGTAGCACAGGCTCTAGGTTATCGCTTATACCTGGACTCTCTGAACTGTAAAGTGCTGTGGAATATGTTGGCACTCTATAAATACAAATTAGTAAAATTGCTTTATTTATTTTTATTAAGATGCAATTGCATCTTCTAATAAAAGAGACCAAATCCTTCACTTGTAACATTACTGGAGAGCCTGTACTTTCAAGATACAATTATTAAAGCTAATCAGAGTGAAATGTTATTAAGAGACTGAGACAAAAAACTACACAATGGTTAAAGTCCTAAAACACATATCTGTTTCCCAGACACAGCCGCCATCAAAACCATTGGTCTGAAGCGTGGCACCGTCTGATGTTGTAGACGACAATAGCAATTTCATATTATCTCTGCCTTTAATGCGAGATTTACAATGAAGTCATCTATTGCTTTCCTATTAGTGCTGAGATAAGGATAGACTTCTTACATTACTGTACGGCATATTGATAAATTCATTTTTACTGACACACAATTTTAAGGTCAGCAGTGGTCAAAAAAATCCCCTGTGTCTGTATATAGCTACTAATATTTCACAAAACACTAAAGGCAGGCATGTTGCTCATTAGTAGGATAGGACTCTTTAACTTATTGGCTACGTGTTTCTTATGTGTTAGTAAAATGTCTATGATTTATCCAAGCCAATATCCAACAACTTGAAAATCAATAAACCTCTTTATGCAAATGCAGTGCAAAAGTATTTTCAATTACTTAATATTTATGACGTGTCAAGGGTTAATGACGCACAACAAGTAACACTTGCCACAAAAAAATTAGACATATCTGACCCACCAGACACACATAAGACTGGTGATGATATCTGCCTACCTCCACAACATAACCCACCCACTCAAGATCTATAAATCTATCGTATAGGTTAAATGTAAATTCTCAATCAAAATTATTCCTATGTGTTATGTTTTTATTGATAAAAGGTAAGCTAAATCAATGTTTAATCACTTACCTGCAACAGAGATCAACCGATTTAATATTAAAGCCTAACTTAAAGAAGACCTTTCACCTGCTAAAAACAATTGCGATAAATACCTTGTAAAAATCCCTGTGCTCCCCTGAATCTGCAGTTTTTTTCTGTTTTGAGCTGCGTTGCTCCATTGCAGAGATATTCACATTTGTTGCTTTTGAAGCACAGCATGTGAAATTTCTGCTTGTAGTGCAACTGGGAGTTCTTCAGAGGCTTCTCTGGGGGTGGCCACTTTCACTTTGCCCTCTGAGATGCTTACTATCTTAGCTCGGCAGCATATCAGAATGCTAGACTGCTAAATCAGCTGGTGAGCTATGGGAGGAAGCATCTGGGAGGAAGGGGTGACAGTACATGTCTCCAGAGTAGAAAACTCCCAGTTGCACTACAAGTAGCGGTTTCACATATTGCACTTTGAAAGGAACAAATGTGAATATCTCTGCAATAGATTGATGCAGTGCAAAACAGAAAATATAGGCAGAATCACGTGAGCTCAGATATTTTTTACAAGATATTTAACTCAATTTTTAAAGAGTAACTGTTGTTTTAATTTGCATTTCATAAATTAATAGTGCACATGGAAACAAGCAAGTTTGTAATATTTCTTATCAGATAAATTTGCTTCTGTCTCCTCAAGGATTGATCTTTCACTCTCAATTCATGGATACAACCTGTAAAATCTGTATTCAGTGAAGGCAGATTTTTCCCATTAGAGATAAGATATTGCAGTAGATGCTTTTAAAATTCTGCTGCAAGTTCTCCTGAAACAATAGCTACAGTTCTCCATAGAACTTCATGAGCACCAACTGCCATATCCAAACTCATTAATGGGAAAGTCTGTATTCACTGAAGTGAGATTTTATTAGAGAATTGAGAATTTGGGGAATGAATAATTAGTTCAGGAGGAGAAAGTTGCAAATTTCTATACTAAGACATATTGCAAAGTTTCTTATATTCACATGTACTATTGAGATATGAAAGAGAAATGTAAACAATGAGTACTCGTTAACAATTTCATCTAAAATTCAACTTCCCAATTCTTGCTCGGATCCAGGAAGTTAAGGTAAGCCATTCAAACATCCGTGTTTCACGATCCATTTTCACACTGCGATGTACAGACCGACCACAGGTTTCCTGATCTGAACTCAACAGCCTCATATATGACTATAAGACTGTTGAATCTGGATGAGAAGATCTGCGACTAGTCTGTACAATGCAATCCATGTGTGGACTGAGAAACATGGATCTGTGAATGATTTTATAGGCAGGCAGCTGACGATCTAAAACACTTTCTCATGGTTAGCAAAACTCCTGAAAAGGTAGAAGTCATGTCCAAAAATGTCTGACATGTCAGTGATTAAAGGATATCCAGATGGAACACAACGCACTGAGTGCAGTGGCCCTTCATCTATGATTATACTCTATGGCTCTTCTGGGAGAAGTGGTCTTTATAAGGTATGGACCATATTCTTTCTCAGAGCCTATGCAGAATATTGCTCAAAAGAGCTTAAGAGGAACAGTGCTGAGCAGGACGCTACTGCCCCTTTGCTACAGTGATTGGTGGAGGTATAAAAATGAAAAACCCATTAATGAAAAGATCATTTTTTCATATCTAACGCTAAAAAGCTGCAGCGTTTTAGAGAAAACATAGTTTGAAAAGCCAATCAACTGGAGCAGGATGGAGAGAAGCCGGCTGGGGGCGACGCTAGAATTGTAAGGTCTCTCGCTGTAATACCTCCTGGCTTCACTCTGTCCCGCTCCAGTTAATTGACAGGTTTTTCCAATGTGTGTAAGGAGGGAGAGACCTGTCAATCAATGGAGAGAGGCAGGGACTAGTCAGGCAGGAGCAACACCAGACTAGTCAGGTCTCCCTCCATAGTCCCCAGTCGGCTTTTCAAACTTTGCGTTTTCTGAAACTGGATGCAATCGTGCAACCAAGCCGTGAATAATACTGCATGAATCTCATCACAGGTTGCCTTTAATCACAAAATACCTCAAATTATCTCTCCCAAAATCATCTGTCAAGGTAAAATCAGGAGAGCATCACAAACATTAGATGATTGAGTGATTCTGTGAAAATTGGCAGGTTTGGCTGACTTTTCTGTGTATGGGGGTCTTTTAGTTTCATGCAGCTGAACTGTTTCTAAATAGATTAATTGTAAATGCAAGTTATACATGATGCCATGCTTACCTGGATACACTGTTGGTTTGGGAAAAGCAGAGATTGGTTCTAGAATGGAAAACAAAAAATGTTTTCTTTTAGTTGCAATACAATCATCTGAACAGTTATGTTTGTCAACATTACATATGCATTATTTCATTTTAAACTGCTATATTCCAAGCATTTATGCTCATGTTAGTACACGGCCATCATAGATATCTTGCCGTAAACCACATTAGTGAGTTAATTTCAGATACAAGCACAATCCTCCCTCCGGATTCATTACATTTCATTTAATATGCAATGTCGATGCAGAGCATGTGTGCAAGAGATGCGTATTGATTAGACGTTCAGTCCATGAAACGCAGCAAACACTCACTGCTGTGTCATCTTTAAATGGGATAAGACAACTATGATCTCATGGCTACCAATAATTATACACAGCACCATATTTATTGCTATTGCAGAACTACAATTCCTGTGATTCTAAGCGTGCTCCATATGGGTTATACATCAGTGTTGTAGAAATATTTGTCTACGATAAAAAGACCATGTTCAACTGATGCCATCAAAGGATTGTGACATAGAAAATATAAACTTCTGCACTACTGAGGGTAGAAATCTATGATCGATAAACCATTCTTGACTGAAACGACAATTATTTCCCTGAATCTTAATTTTCACAGTAAAATAAAAGAGGGTCTAAGGTGAAAATATAATTTCCAATATGAAGTTAATATTTTTAATCTGAATTGTACGTTTGCTCAGAAATGATACAATCCTACTTTTTAAGGGACTTTAACATTCTTCTGGTTATTACTCTTTGTCCTTAAAGGGAATCTGTTAGTAGGTTCGTCCCTCTTAAGCCGTCTATATGGGTATGTAGTTTACAGGATGCTGAATAAAATGATACCTTGATATCGGAGATTCAATGTCTTATTTCAGAGAAATCCACATTTTTGTTAGATGTAAAACATCTGTTCAGGACTATGGGCTGGACACTGATCTGCCTGTTAATCTGCCTCCAGAGGTTATTGTAAATGAAAGGGGGCTTTACCAGTGTGAACCAAGTAATGACTGACACTTTGCTAATGTCACGCAGCTCTGCATTGAGATAAGAACTAACAGAGTACATCATAGGTGAACTTTGTCTCCTTACAACCATTTTCAGCTCCCTTGTCCTCTCAAAGTGCTGGCAGCTCTGCTGCAGACCTGTCTTGGATTATCACAGTACAGCAGAGTTGAACCTTGTCTCATTGCAAACATATTGGCCGTGATGTCAGCTCTGCTGCATTACCCTTCCCCCCCACACACACTGGCTGCCTGTGAGATGGAAGCTGAAGCACTATGAGAGGAAACTTGCAGTGCAAATGTGTTAGTACAACACAAGTTTACTTTGTCTCATTGGAGTGTTAGCTCTGCTGCACTGTCTTAGATCTGCATTACTGTGTGTTAGATCTGCATTACTGTGTTAGCTTTGCTGTACTGTGATGGCCCTGCTATTCTGTGCTAGATCTGCAGTACTGCGTTAGCTTTGCAGTACTGTTACCTTTGCTGTACTGTGTTAGATCTGCTGTACTGTGTTAGCTCTGCTGTACTGTGATAGATCTGCAGAACTGTGTTAGATCTGAAGTACTGTGTTAGCTCTGCAGTACTATGTTACATCGGCTGTACTATGTTAGATCTGCAGTACTGTGTTAGTTGTGGTCTCACTGCAGAGCTGTGTGCGATTATGAGAGAAAAGTGTCAGTCACTACTTGTCTCTCATTGGTAACACCCCCTTTCATTTAAAATAATCTCTGATTATTTAGCTTATTTATGTATAAGTAAAACGTGGATATCTTTGGAATGAGACATTGGATCGCACATCAAGGTATCATTTTATTCAGCTTTCTATCACCTACATGACCATATAAATGGCTTAGGAGGGTTGATCCTACTGACAGATTCTCTTTCAACCCAAGATCAATGGGTAGTAGTCTTATAGGATTAGGGCAATTTACAATACTAATAGGGTTTTTCCGGTTTTATAAATAGTATCACTTTTGGTCATTAGGCTCTATGTAAGAGCCAATGGTTAACATAAAGTCAAAGTTGCCAATGCGTTATGTTTCATCACTCATAGTAAGAGAAGGGTTAAAAAGCAGTTTTAATTCTCCATCGACATTTAAATGTAAAGATTGCTGAGCAGCAGCTGAACTGCATCTCTTGGGAGAGGCCGGTAATGTGAACATGACTGAGAATTTAATGACGATACATTGATATTTTACATCTTTCTGTTTGTTGATAGCCTGATGATGTATTATCTCATCCACACTGATACTACACTAAAACTTACAGCATAGAAACCTCACTGGTGGACGGGGTATGTGGAAGCTTTTAAACGCTTGCTTCAATATATAAGGCTCAAGTGGACTGTAAAATTTTATGTTCAATGTAGAATACATTTCCACAGGTCTGCTTTTTTGTGGATTACTTGAAAGGTTTTCCAGAGAGTCAAATCCTGCCCCCACACCCCATAATATCAGGCATAATATCTTATGGCTCGTACCACATGATATAAGGGGTTGATGAGGAACCACACATTGAAGGAAAACTAAAGTCCCGATTCATGAAGACTGGGATGTAATACAAAACTGGTGTCAAAATGCGAAAAGTCACAACAATTTTGTTCAACTTCGTGTTGCACAAAAATTTTGCAAATTTTCAAAGTCTTTTACGCTAGCTTTCTGGGGTAAACACTTTGCTGAAGGGGGGGGCTAAATCTATAAATCAGTTTTCTCTAGTAAGGAGCCAAGTGCTATGCATGAAAACAACAAGGCCAGCAAAATAAACTCCTTAACCAATGAAGAGATTGGGATTTTAAATAGGTAAAAAATCTAATAAAGAGGTCAGCAATTCATAAAGATTCTTATATAAGACATTGAGGATGCAAATTGGGCCTTTGATACATCTCTAATGTCAGAGAGCTCTTCTGCACCATTGACCACTTTAATCAGCAGCCTGTGATACTATACATCACATTGCGATAATATTACTATCACAGCATGGGTCATGCTATGGGTTTTAGAATCACAATCCTCTTACCCATGCAGTTTTCCAGGGGGATATCATTGGCTATCCGAATATCATCCACAGCAATCTCTCCTGATTGGCCCTTTCCAACAATTCCTTCTATGACAACCTAAAAGAAAAACAAAAGAAATATGTAAAGATACATATCTAATAATCTAAGCAATGTATTCTTAGGACTCCTAAGTTAGGAATAGGGGCTGTTATTTGCTAATATGTAATATCCTCTACATAGGATAGTCATCCAGTAGTGACCAATTTAAAGAAGCACTCCCAACTAACATTTTTATTGCTTAAATGTGTGTGTAATGATAATATACTCATCTTCCGCTGCTCTCTCTGGGACCCAGTGCCGTTCTTCTGCTCCTCTCAATGACGTCACCACTAATGAGACCTGCCAGCTCATTCTACACTCCATGAATGAGCCGAAAGTCACTGTATGGGCTCATACTCACTGGCGCCGAAAACGGATGATACTCAGAGAAAAAAAATCGATTCAAATCTGACCAATTTATTCAATAGGTGAGTTCTCATTTGCGATTTTTTTCTCATCAGAAATTGGTGTGAGAAAAAAATCCCAGCATGCTGCGATTTGATGCGATTTTGGCATGATAATCGCTAATGCAAGTCAATGGGTGCGAGAAATCATCGCACAGCACTCGCACCATGCAAGTGCTGTCCGATTTATACGCACCAGTCTCCTTTGAAAAGCCGGCAATTCATCCCCGGCTACTGTAAAATCACACTGACAGCTCACAAAACACTAGACACATACACATAGAATACATATATATATACATGTCATTGTGACATATATATATATATTTATAGTTCATACACTTCTACATACTGTAATAGCCGCTAATTCAATTGCTGGCTTTTGTGAAATCACAGAAGCCACATGAAATGATACATTGTTTCCACACAGTTAACCATGTCATTTCATGTATTTTGATATATGGTTTTAACTTACAATTACATAAGTATATGTGTGCAAAATTTCAGACATGTAGGGGTTAATTAAAGGTGTAAATTCGTTGAAAAAAAATGGTGGGCTCCCGCTGTATTTTCTCCACCAGACAGACAAAGCCAGCGAGTGGGGCAGATAATAATAGCCTAGGGAGGGTACATTTTTTTGTGCCCCCCCTGGCTACTAACATCTGCCCCCAGACACCCAGAAAGGGCAAATCTCTAATTAGATTTGCCCTTTCTGGCACTTTGCCCGTCTATTCCCATTGCCCTGTAGCGGTGGCGAATGGGTTAATAAGGGGTTAAAGCCACCTTGCATTTGAAAGGTCACTTTAAGCCAGGTTAATAATTGAGAGCTGTCAATTAGACAACTATCAATTATTAATCCTATTGTATGAAAGAAAAATCAAACACACATACTTTAATAAAAAAGAAGTTTAATGAAATAATCACACAGTTTTTGACCATATTTTATTTTCCTGCTAAAACCATTTCCTGTAATAAAAATAAAATAAAAAAGCAAAATTATTCTTACCAATCCGATGCACAGTCAAGTCCCACGTTGTAATCCATCAGAAAGGGTTAACAGGTTACAGCTCGCAGGCAGCTAATGCTGCCTTCTGAGCTGTAACACCCTGAATGAATAAGTTCCTCTACCAGCAAAAGGAGAGGAAGTGATTAATGAGTGGAGCTTAATTGATTTATTGCCACTTTCACTTCAGTGACCTGACCTAAAGTGAAAGTGGGACACAATCAATTTAGCTTCATTCATTAATCACATCCTCTCCTGTCGCCAGGAGAGGAACTTATTCATTCAGGAGCTTTCAGCTGAGCATGCAGCATTACTTGCACTGCTTGGCTCAAAGCTAGTTAACCCTTTGTGAAGGATTACAGCGTGGGACGTGACAGATCGCCAGATAGGTAAGAATAATGTTGTTTTTATTATTTTTTCTTTATTTTAGGAGATCAAAGGCTTCGCACGGATTAAGAGTAAAATAAAATATGGTCAAAAAAATGTGTTTTTATTTCATTAAAATTATTTATTTTTAATGTGTGTGTGTTTTTTTATTTACTTCAATAGGATTAATAATTGATAGTTGTCTAATTGACAGCTGTCAATTATTAACCTGGCTTAAAGTGACCTTTCAATTGCAAGGTGGCTTTAACCCCTTATTAACCCATTCGCCACCGCTACAGGGCAATGGGAATAGACGGGCAAAGTGCCAGAAAGGGCAAATCTAATTAGAGATTTGCCCTTTCTGGGTTGTCTGGGGGCAGATGTTAGTAGCCAGGGGGGGCACAAAAAAATGTACCCTCCCTAGGCTATTATTATCTGCCCCCACTCGCTGGCTTTGTCTGTCTGGTGGAGAAAATAAGAAAATACAGCGGGAGCCCACGCATTTTTTTTCAACGAATTTACACCTTTAATTAACCCCTACATGTCTGAAATTTTGCACACATATACTACATGAAATGACATGGTTAACTGTGTGGAAACAATGTATCATTTCATGTCGGCTTCTGTGATTTCACAAAAGCCAGCAATTGAATTAGCGGCTATTACAGTATGTAGAAGTGTATGAACTATAAATATATGTATATATATATATATATATATGTATTCCATGTGTGTATATGTATTGTTTCTATTCTTTATTAAAGCTGTCAGTGTGATTTTACAGTATAGCCAGGGATGAATTAGCGGCTATTATACTATGTAGAAGTGTATGACCTATATATACATATATATATATTATATATATATATATATATATAAATATATATATAGTATATATATATATATAATTATTTGCTTTTTGTGTACATTTTTTTTTGACAATGTGATTTTTACATGACTTTTTACATAGAGATAACTGCTCTATGTAAAACTTCATGTTAAAATCACATTGCATACAGATGGAAAACTGATGGAAAACTGATGGAAAACTGATGGAAAATGCATGGTGCAATTTAAAATCGCATCATGCCTTTTTACAACAAATGTACTGTTTTTTTCCTGCAGAAAACGGACCGATTTTTTCCAGCCAGTGAGTATGAGCCCTATCAATGAAATCCTATGCAGCCTGATTCTGACACTCCATAAGCTTACATTGTAGAAGCCACTTCCGATTCACGCAGAGTGCAGAGTGACCTGGAGAGTCTGCAGAGGGGTGACGTCACTGAGAAGAGGAGAAGAACGCCGCTGGACACCGGAGAGCAGTGGTAGGTGAATATGTTAATACACTTATACTAATTTACATCCATATACACATTTAAACAATAAAAATGTTACTTGGAGTGCTTCTTTAATGCATACTAAAGGGGCTGTCCACTACTCAGACAACGCCATTCTCAACCCCTGCGTTTTTCCCCAGTTAAATAATAACACTTATTCTCACCTCAGGTGCCAATGCCGTTCCAGCGCTGTCTGCACTGGCCAGGGCATTGTGCGACATTGTTATGTCACACGGTCTCTGCAGCCAATTAGCGCAGGTTTGACTCTCCCCTTCAGCAAATCAAGACATCTGGAAAAGTGAGAGAGAAGCCACACCTCTCACTTCCCCCAGATGTTAATTATGTTCATAGGAAAGGAGAGTGCAGCCAGCAATGATTAGCGTCAGGGATTGAATGACATAAAAATGTCATGCAAGCCCAGGGAGAGCCACTGCCGACACAAGCTCCCGAAGTGACTATAGGTGTTATTATTTTACTGGGGGAAATATGGGGACTGAGAAGGGGTTGTCCAAATAGTGGACAATCCCTTTAAAATAAAATATGTTGCCATATGTCACAATACAAACTGTCTAAATTATTTATCAGATCTACTGATGAGGCTGATGTACTTACTGTGAAATTAATAAAATATAAGTAGTCTGTATTAGGAAATCTGATGAGTTTCCCTTTTTAATGATAAAAATTTCGTTCGATTACATGTATTTACGCTAAATTTCAATACATGGTACAAACTAAGCCGCATGATCTGCCTGTGCCGCTCTGGCATTCATTACATAGTGTTATGTCTACTGTTTCACGTTTTAGTAAACCATCAGTATAATGTCCATTTATCTCTTTTCACAAAAGGACAGATAGTGAATGGATGGATTGAATCCCTGCTCTTAATGTCAACAAATATTCTCTACCTGTTTGCATTTAATGTAGACAAAGCAGATTGGAACGGACATCTCTCCCCCTCCCACCACGCTACGACTTGGCTCGCAGTCAATGCACTGACTGTTTTGTTAAATATAGTTCTACAGGGACGGCGCTATGTACATAATTTATACTCCGGATTCATTTTTGAGTATGTGTTCAGTAGAACCGTGTTGCTAGTGGCTACCAAGAAAAGCACAAGGAAGCCCGCTGCTGCACATTAGCTGCAGGTCCCTCTGACTGAGGACGCAACAATTAGAATTTAAAATGCAATTTCTTTCCAGCACCAGCACTTCCTCACTCAGAGCTGATTAATACAGTTGCTTACCTCTTCAATAATCAATGCAATCATGCCTGTCTTTAAAGTAACAGCACAGGAAAAAATGACAGCTTACCTTTTTAATGGGAAATATAAGAAATGCTCTCAACTTTGAACTATACCCTTTCCTTAAA